>JAUESR010000197.1:3000000-3600000 GCA_030914345.1 Drosophila koepferae
CGTGGAGCTGCAAGTCGAAGCTGTAAATAATTGTTAAATATTTATAGAAAGTGCCGGGCTCTTAGCATTTGATGTTGTTGTTGTTGTGGATGTTGTTTATGTGTAATCATAAATGTTAATTGCACTTACATTACAACCACACATTCAGCAGTGAAAACTATTCAACCATAATTGCCGCGCTATTGCCCAAAGGATGTGAATTCTTTTTAGTCTTTCGCCTTCACTGGCACATCGCAATTGAATGAGCAGGCAGTGTGGAGCGTGACATGTGCCACTTCCGCCTGATAGCGTCACCGCCATGGATCCAGATCCGCATCGAGTGGGTATCGCAGCGAATAGAGGTGTGTATAGAAAGAAGTGTGTGACTGCGTGTGTGTGTGTGTGTGTGGGTGTGTGGGTGTGTGTTTGGACGAGTGTGGGTGCTGACGTGTGCTTGGCTGTCTATGTGTGGTTAAAGTGCCAGCACATTGCACCGAACTAAAAACAACGTTCGCGTGACATTTGCACGTTAGTGCCAAAATGCGGTGCTTTAAGAGACGGCCAAAATGAAACGGGTTATTAAGACTTGTTTTTCATTCCCATTTTTATATCATGTTCATTTGTTTGCCGCGCTTGATTACTTGTTTGTCTTGCTGTTTGTTGAATTTAAGCATTTTGTAGAATTGTCAAGTGTGCGACAGCTGCAAGCTTAAATCGCCAGCAATTAAAGTCACGTCAGCCGGGAAGTAGGCAACAGTTTTTTGCACTTTGCATTTTTGACATAACATTTGCTGTTATTACCGTTTTTTCTCTCTGTTGCGCGTCGCGACGCTTTAATACGACTCGTCTTAAAATGCATTTAGTATGCGCACAGAATGGGCACAAAACTGGCATTACTTATGCAAACGTAACTTCTGCTCTTTAGAAATTTCGTATTATTTTGCCTTTTGCATTCGCCTATTCCATATTCTAGAGGCACTTTTACTACACTATTTGCATGGGAATTTTCCGGGTATATTGGCTTGGTATTATAGTGGAGTAGCTATGTTTTGTGGGCTGACTCTTGAGTCCAAGTAAATTTTTATAATATCGTGATGTTTAAGAACCATAAATTAGCCTATTTACAGCTAGGGCTATGCATTGTGGGAAGAGCATTGCACAGTCGGCTACACTCGAAGCAATGCAATGAAGTTTTTTATAATGCAACTGCTGCTGCCATTTGTCTTAATGTTTTTAGCTGTTGTTGTTGCTACTGCTGCTGCCGTTGCTGTTGCTGGCAAGTCTTGCAGTTACGTCTACATTTCCGCCTCTATGTTTGCTCACTCGCACACAAATGCCGCAGCGGCTGTAGCATTTGGCTAGCATCCTTCCGACTTCTGTTGTTGTGCAATTTAGCATTTGCATCGTTCAGCCTTTTGTATTAAGTAGTTTAACTGTAATGCCCAAGTTAATATTAATTCTGTGGCGCGCAGAGCCTATCAAAACAAGCCTTTGAGATCGGCATCGTCAGCTAATTAAAGCAAAATGTTTTCTGTCGTGCGCTGGCTTCATAAAAACGCCCAAAAGGTGGAGCAGACAGCTAACCAGCTCGATTCCCTTCAGCGACGACGCTGGCCAAACAAATTGCCACATGACAGGCGCTTCAGAGCCAGACAATTTGCTGTTGGGCTAGGCCAGTTCGTCAGCTCGGGATTGGGGTTGAGATGGGTAAATGCTTGGACTGATTCCAAAATTATACTGTACGGCATCATCAACATGGCACCATCTTAACAATCACTTCGCAAATATGTCAACATAATTAATTTTCAATTATCCATGTGACATTCGAGCGACACACACACATGTACGCCCTCAATTGAGCTGCGACGGGGGCGTATGGCATTATTATTAATTGTGGCCCAGGTTGCCGTCAGAGTCGTCATTGTCGCTCTGGCGTCACTTAGTATAATTAAGCGCCCTTTGATAGAATTTAATTCTCAATATGTTTGTATTGAGACTGTTGAAATAGTGTTCTCTGATGATGGTAATGATGCTGATAAATGGATTGTCCGAATATTCATCGCCTGCCATTATCTCTCATGTCTGGTTAATGCATGTCCCAGACACGCCCAGCTACAACCACTTGGCAACGTTACACTGGCCAACAAAGTATCAATCTAGTGATAGCCTAGTGAAAGTGAGTTAGATGGTTCAGTTGAGATTCAGACGATTCGTTTCTCAGAAAAATGTTAATAGTGAATTACTATATATAGAATATAGTATATATAGTATAATATATAAATAGATAAATAATAGAGCTTTGAGACAAATGGAAGTATTCTTAGTCTGAAGTTGTTGGTCTTATTAACCACTCTCTATGATGTATACAAATGATGTGGAATTCATAAAAGTGCATAATTAAATATTCAGAGCCATTAACTCACACCTTTATGAACAATCGTATCCATCAAACGCTGCTTGCCAGTGTTACCTGTGGCAAATGTATCATTATCATCCTAATACACACACGCGCACCAAATACATATGCCATCAATGTTTGCCGTGGTGTGACAGCCCGGCCAAGTGGTTGATAGACCATTGGTCACGCTATTGGATTTAGTTTTTGTCATTTGTTGTGCAGACGGGTGTATGTGTGTGTGTGTGTGTTGCGAGTGTCAGTTAATGGTTGGTCATTAATTTTACGCTTTGAAGTGCTCCACTTGAGTTGAGCAACTGGGTCAAATTGGCCCACTCGGTCATCAGTCAAGTGCACAAATGGCCTTTATCAGCATCCGTTCATTAGCATTCAAAATTTTGCGGAAATAATAAAAAATGCATTTATTCCGCTCCAACTTGCCTTAGCTGGCTCAATCACAAGTTGACTGTGGGCGTGGCTGTCGGGACTGTTTGTTCTGTTTGTGTTCTTCCACGTTTTGCATAATAAATGCAGGGGACTCACGTCAAGCAACGAGAATGAACTACAATGGCAATGAAAGTGTGCACAACAAGGGCGGAACAACAACAGAAATTAAGAACGAGAAGAAGAATAAGCAGACGAAGAAGCAGAGCGAAACACCACCAACAACAACAACAACAAAAGCAAAACAAGAAAGAACAACTACTTATGCGCAGGTGGAAAGCGCAGAGCCAGACAATGGAAATGAGAATGGAAATAAACGGCAAATGGCTGAAATGGAATCTTAGCCGGAATTATTCATAATGTTCAAGAGGCACGCATACATTTGCATTTCACGGATATGAGTGTCACTATCGAAACGCAGACAGAGGGCCATGGATGGGATCAGCAGCAGTCGGAGCACGATTCGAAACAGGGGCAATAGACATTAACATACATACATGTGGCACTGCCAGGACATAATGTGAGCCCAAGTCAAATACAACAAAGGGAAGCAACCAGTCAAGCAACTCATTCATTGTATACACAAACATGCACACAAAAACACACTTACACACTCACATCACACACACACACACACACTAATAAAAGTGAAAAATACGTGAAAAACGCTTGCAGAATTTCAAACATTGTTGGACTGTTGCTTCTTGGCAAATGAAAAATGTTAAATGGAAAATGCTGCCAACGACAGGAGGAATAACCAACAGTGAAATCAACAAAGCAAACAAACGAATGGCGAGAGGGCAAAAGATAAAAATTATAAAGAAGCAGAGAATGAACAGAAAACTTTAAGCAAAATCCTGAACAACGCTTCAAATAATTAAAGTAAAAAAAAAAAAAAATAAAAAAATATAAGAAGAAAAACTTGACATTTTCCGATTTTGATTACATTTGATATTTGAAGTTGGTTTCTTGATTCATTGCACGTTGCTTTGGGGCAGGACCCCCTCCATTTTAGAGGGCAAGTCCCAGAATTTGCTCAAGGCCAAAGATGTTGACACTACTTTGGGTTCGTCACGGTTACGGTTTCAGCTGCTCAGGTCAGGTTTCGGTTAACCATGGTCTTTGCCTCAGCTACTGACAGTTGCCTCAATGCTTGGATGGTTGAGCTCAGTGCGTGTGGCAAGTTGACAGGCAACAGACCCACAACAGAGCTTACAGCAGCACCACAGACAGGCAAATGGACACACGGACAAGCGGAGAGACCGACGTTTATCTGCAAACGAAAAGTAATTTCTGAGAAAGTTCATAGTGGCTGAGCAGGACGGGGTGGCTGCGGTCGCAAAGGACACGATACCGAAACGAGTGTCAAGTGTTATTGACGATTTGTTGATGATGTTGCCACAAAGGCTTGTGGACGAGTCTGGTGCGGCAGGCAAAGGGCCAACGCCACAAAGGCAATGCGCATGGAAATCAGACGTATCCAAGCACTCAGTCTGCCTTTGTTTAGAGCTCGAGTGGGCGTGGGTGGCCGAGCTGGCAGAGCACTCTCTGTGCTACTATCTGTATGGGTTTTATCCTGCAGTTGGCCTTTCAGCAGCTGCTAGCTATTGCTGGCATATTCTGCACAAAGTGAAAATTCCATTTCATTTAGCTTTAAAGCGCACAATGCTTCTGCAGTCGGATGCCATAGAATTCGGCAAGGTTGTTGCTTTCAACGTAGAATTTCAGCTATTACTTCTTTGACGTTGCCCGTCAAAAGCAACCAACAACGAGCATAGCAGAGGCAACAAAAGCAACAACAAACAGCAGCAACAATAATAACAATGGCAAGGTAAACACGCAGAGCACGAAACATCTTTTTACTGCGATAACAGAAATATTTCTTCATTCAACTTGACAACAACACGAGCTGAAAGCGAAATACTTGGTAGGAAGCGTGCGCCCGGGCACGTAACATTTTTATCTGTTATTCAAAGTTGCGCCCAAACGTTTTTGTTGCCATGCCCGATGTCCTTGCCCCCTATGCCGTGTGCTTAAAAAGTCAGTAGCAAGTAAGCCGTGCCAAATTAAACCCCCTATTCCTATCCCTATCCGTATCCTGTCTTATGCCTGTCTTCATCCGCATGCTGCCCGGCAGCCCACCTTCCGCAAAAGGTCAGCACAAACAAAAAGTTTTCAAGTGTTGAGCAATAATCAGAAAGGCTGGACGCTTGCTCGCCCACAAAGTTGTCGCGGAAGTTTTCGTGTTGCGGGCATTGCCTAAATGGGTTTACGGGTTCATTTGCAGTTGTAATGGGCGTCAGAATGTCAGGGATTTAGCCTCTTCATTGCGATGTTTTCACATCCTTTACTTCGGCTTGACGGAGCCTCATTTATGAGCTGCAAATTAAGCTAACGACAAGTCGTAATTTAAGAAGGCTCCCGAAAACACCGTTGGCAACCTCAAACGAAAACTCTTTAATATTAAATACCAAAATGAAACAGTTTTTCTTTGATATCTTTTTTCTTCGTTTCGTCACACAAGCATCCCAATTTTTATCCGGTGAGTGGACATTGTGGATTCTGATAAATGATTAATTCGCTCACTGGTTTCCCATGATTTGTTTCTTTCGACCCGAGCGTGCACTGCAGGCGACAGCTACAACAAATAGAAAATGTGGATTTTATTACAGTGGTAAATTAATAATTCGAGTCCTGGTTATACATGATTTGTTGCTCTTGATCACGTTACGCAGCTGCCGGTCTGACAGCTACAGCAGAGAGCGAGCAGCACGAAGGCTTGGATGGATGTGAACGAGAGACATTATTTAAAATGTGAATGTGTGGTAAATAAATGATTCGTCTACTCAGTCTGGACTCTCCTATGCGTGTGGACAACAGGCCGCAACTACAGCAAATGCAGACCAGCGTGAATGCTGTAAACGAGAGGCATTATTTAATATGTCGATGCGTGTGAACAGCTGAGCTGGCTACAGCTACAGCATCGAACGAGCGGCTTGCGTGCAAGAGAGGGTGAGAGAGAGAGAGAGAGAGAACTGAAAATGTATATGACATTGCTAGTTACATTAATAATTCGTGTACTTGAGATCCCGCTAAGCGCGTAGTTATGCATGTGGATTGCATGCAACAGTTACAGCATAGAACAGACAGAGAGGGAGAGAGAACTTGAAATGTGGATCGCATTCCTATGGTAAATGCATAATTCGTCTACTGAGTAGCACATCGCATGGTGCTTCGGATCGCTTTTTGAATGTAGGCTGCCACAGCTAAAGCATTGATCGAGTCTCTCTTCCTTACTCACACCACTCAAGCGCCCGATCAATGCTCGCATTAATTTAATATATTTATAGTTCAAACAAACATCATTTGTTATTGGAACGTTCTACAGCTAGACTGTGATAGAGAGAGTGAGTAAGTAAGTTATTCATTTGTATAACTTCTGAATCACAAATCTGGGCTACATTAATAATCTTCATAATTACTTCGATAACTATCTTTGATTTTTTGTATAACTTCCATAATTCGTGCTAAAAATCTAACTTATGAAACATTAATTGTTCTCTTGAATATCATGTCATATCCCATTTTAATTAATTTGTTTTTATTATATTATTTATTTTGGAGACTTATGGCTATGCTGGAGCCCATAAAATTCTTACTTTTCAATTACCTCACTGGACACGTCACGAAATCAATTGAAACCAATGATAAGTGGCACACACATAAACAACCATACACACACACCCACACACACACACAGACGCACAATGGAGTCTCGCACTGTGAAATGAATCAAATCAAATATTTATTGTTTTCGATTCAATAAATTTTTATCACGCATCCGTCAGAGTGACAAATTCTTCAATGCGAACGCATGCCCATAAAGCCGGCGTGGCTGGAGGCTTCATGTGGGCGTGGCAGCTGTAATGGGCAAAATTAAGCTTTCACTTTCGACGAAAGCGCAAAACAAATACAAGTACAAATACAAACACAGCGCTTACACACATACACACACACACACTCAGGCACAGACACAAAGTGCGAATGGATTAGGTGCTGCGAGGGTAGCTGAAAATTCGAGCATAAAGAATTTGCAATTTAAAGGGGATTTACGGCGGCTCGTAAAACAAACGCAATAAAAGATCAAACGACATGACAGGACGAGAACATTGTCCTGCCCTGCGTCGACCTATGCCCCGTGGCTACAGCAAAATGTCAAAAAGGCTGTCATACACATGCATAACCCAGCCACATGGTAAACGGAGTGTGGTGCTGGTGCCGATGTGGGTTCGGGAGGCGGTGCGGGGTCTGGTGGTGCTTCGTTTTGGGCCTAACAGTGCGTTGAAAAGACAACAACAACATTCAGCAAATGATGGCAAAATACAAGTCAAATAAAATGTGGTGTGACAACTTTGCGAAGCATCGAGATGGATATGACAAGGCCAAAAGCACACACACACACGCACACACACATAGATACACGCACGTCCTTATATGCTGTGATAATAAAGTCGAATTGGGGGCGTCTGTGAATTGTTTTTGCTGTCATTTGCTGGCACTGCTGCCGCTGCTGTTCTGTTGTTGCCACTACTGCTGCTGTTGACGTTTTAATCGAATCAACACGGCAAAGGAGCGTGCCAAAGAGCAACCAAAAAAAAAAAAAAAAAAAAACACGAAAAACAAAAACGAAAAGAAAATCGAAAAAAAAAAAAACAAGTTGTAAAGTTTCTGTCAGTTGTACGGCGCGGGATCAGGAGACGGTTCATCATCATACGCCCTGTTGTTTACGTGCTGCTATTTGAGCAACACACACACACACACACACACACACATACATGTATGTATATACGTGTGCTGCCTGCTGGTATTTTGGCAAGCTAATTTTTGCCACAATACTCATAAAAGTTGTTGGCCTAGTTTTATATACCCTGTATATACATACAATATATTATACATAAAAAATTAAAAATGTGCAAAATTGTGTGAAGGAGATGGTAATGTAAGCTGAACTGATAGAAAGAGATGGCTATAATAGAAGAATATGAGTATTTAAGCTATCAGATCAGCTTGAGCTCCGAATTACATTTGATTTCTTTTTGAAGCACTTGCAGAGCTATCCAATAAACAGCAATGTAGCTAGAATTAAATAAGTCTTTGAGAAAGCTCTTATTATAAATGTTAACGTCAATTTTAATTTAATTATTTACTTAATTTTATGTAACTTCCATTTCCAGCGCAGAGTACCTCCAAGTCGATCAGTTCTTATATTATTTTGTTAGCCTCATTCCTCTGCCTACGCAGCTATAGCTATTGAAAATTTCTGATTATTTGATTTTGGGGTAAAGTACGCATGCCATTTGCCTAGATTGGAGAATCGAGAATTTGCACTTCCCGCTCTCGCTCCACGGATATTAGCTCTGAAGTGGAATTGAAGGGCTGCTGCTGGGGCATGTTGAGCACGCATATTTGATTCGAAATTATTGTTGTGGTGAACTATTAATTAGATTTTTGGCTAATTAAGAGCAGTTGGCGTTTAATTACAGTTTGATGAAGATATGGAAAAGCAGAAATCAAACAGAGCTCGCCTCACATATTTAGCTGCTAATTGAATAAGCGCATATGCAATTATGTTAACCAAATGAATAGATATCATATGGAATATGTGCGAGTGTGAGTGCGAGTGTGTGTATATATGGGTGTGTTTGCTGGTATCCAAGTCAAGTGCCATGCACCCTGCCTGCCTTTTGGCAGAGCAAAGCCGACTGCAGACTTAATCCAATTAATGTTGAATTTAAATGCTTGAGTTCATTTGGCAGCCATGTGAGTGCCAACTCCGCGTATACGTGATGCTGATGTTGTTGGTTGTTGCTGTTGCTGTTGATGTTGCCAGGCCGTAAGCACAACAGGCAGGGCACGTTATCGCTGGTGAATCCAGTTGCCGACGCAGCTGCTCTGTCAGTGGCACGTAGATGCTGTATACCTAATATAAGCCGCAGTCACAGCCACATCCTCATCCACATCCACATCCATCCACATCCACATCCTTGTCGTTCCCATAGGTTGCAAAAGGACTCTTTCTGCGGCATAGATAGTTTTTCTGCTTGACGGCCTGTATGCATTCCAGTGGGCGTGTGGTCTGCACGTAGCTGCCATGCGACATCCACCCAACTCATGTCCCACTTCCCATTCCCCACTATCCCATTCCATCAACACTGTCCAAATTGGCATATGGGGGCGTATTTTTGGCCAACCGAAAATGGCATTGGCTACGTGAGTGCGCCACTGATGCGTGCGGTACGAGTGGTCAGACACACACACACCTACACACTCACACACACTCGGAGAGAGTCTTTGATGGCTATGACTTGCGTCTGCCTGGACCCGAGCATGTGCCAATGGCTGTTGGTAATAGAACCGCAAATTGAACCGAAATAGTTAACTGCCAATGGCCAGTGACGCTCCACTGCGATGATTCTACAAACTGGCTGTTTATTTTCGATATAGAAATCTGTCGAGTGCTCACATCATTTTATTGGAGCTCTAAATATTTAACTGATGTTGATGTTGTTGTTGTTGTTGTTGTTGCTGTCACTCTAAATTTTAAACGTTTACTAACATGGTTTATGCATTAGGCAGCGCTTACAGCCAAATTGATTCACGCAGTGCCATAAATGCATTTCGATTTGATTGAATAAACACACACTCACACACACACACACACATACACACTCACACACACACAGACAGACAGTCGGACATTCATAAATACTCATACATGCATGTATTCATACCCATACACACATGCTATGCTATGCATTCATGCAAGGACAATTTCAAATCAATTTGCGCTCATTTGAATTTGGCGAAAACCAAAGTGCAAACCGAGCGTGATAATTCAATAAGGTCGACCGCACAGCATGGTGCCCGTGTGTGTGTGTGTCTGTGTGTGTGCAAAGCTACTTTCGTATTCCTGCCGGGCCACTGGGCTACCTTGACACTTTTTGTCGCATCAGAGCGATTAGAACACACGCAAGAAGTGCCTCAACCGAAAAGGTATTTTCTAGGCCAATTATTTGATCTCATATATATAAATATCTAGCTCTTGCTTTTGTTGTAGCTGTAAATTAGTTTTTGTTTTTAATCAGCTTTCATAATATTGCATAGGAAATATGTTGCTCTAAAATATTCACGAATGTTACAGCATTTGGGCTTTAATTAAAAGAGTTTTTTTTTTTTTTTTTTTTTTTTTTTTTTTATAATGGAGTAGAGAAAGAGAGCGGGAGAGAGAGAGATATTGTAGTTAACTAATAAAAGTCTTTTGAAATTGGAAAATTGGAAATTGGATATGAGAATTGTAATAAAATTCTAGTAAAATCAAATCCTTTAATCAATTTACTGAATGCATAAAGAAACAATAGTATCTATTATAGTATGTATTATAGAAACAATAATAGGTAGTTGTAGATGCAATTCTGTATTTATTATTCAGATTACAGTGGAATACAAAATAGCAAACAAAATATAATATCACAGCATTCACTTATACCTCTGCATAAATGTTGCTGCTTTGTGTGGTCTTGCTTTGATTTGGTTCCACTGTATGTGAAGCAACTTGATTTACAAACTGCCTTAAAAATTTGCTCACCTTGGAGTGGCTCTTCCTGCCTGCACAGAACGTACATATATTCCGTTGTTGTTGTTGTTGTTGTGCTCATCTCTGGCGAATGTGAAATATTTTTATGTTTACAACTCGAGTTTTGTTTCACTTGTGGCATGCGGCAGTGACTCTCTCTCTCTCTCTCTCTCTCTCTCTCTCTCTCTCTCTCTCTCTCTCTCTCTCTCTTTCCATGCCTCTCATTCTCTTACAAGGCCTTGCGCGTGTACCCCTAACAACAGATTTATGTAAAACTTATTTATTATTGTCTGTGGCAAGCTGTTGTTAGTTTGGGCCGCAGGGCCCATTATTGCGCCTGCATGAAGAATGGGAATTAGCTTCTGGCGATGCGCGTATTAAATGCTAATTTATGAGACGCCAATGTGGGGCCTCTCTGGGCTGTGCATAAAAATGTGATTTCTTCTTTGCAGTTTTAGTGCTGTCCATCAAACATAAGCTGGAGGAAGTAAAAGAGTTGAGTCGCGCTGAGTCGACTTGAGCTGGTTGTAAATGTGCGAAAAGGCAAGATTAATTGGGTGTTATTATAGCCGAGTCCGTTGCGTGGGCGGAAGGGCATGGCGAAGGGTTCTCTCAAATTAATGTGCTCGGCTGTGTGGGAACTCTTTCGCACTCAGAGATGCACAGCCCCAGGGCAGGCGATAGTCCATTGTGAATAATTTTGATATGAACTTTAATGTACTCAAGTTTCGAGTATTTCGAGCTCATTCAACATTGGCAGCGCCCAAACTAAGGTTGCCTCGGCTCGAACCAATTTGTTTTCGGCCTTGTCTACATTGGGCCCGAATATTTTGCATAGTGAATGTGCATTAATTATGGCCAAATTGCATATTTTGTTTCCTCTAGCTGGCATCGCATTCCTACAGCATTTGCCTGTTTCAGCTTTGGCTACGTGTGGTGTGGGATGGGGCGGAGTATTGCGGCTTAATGCATTCATTTGCATTAATTAATGCAATTTCAAGGACTCAATAATCAATAAAGCGGTGCCAAAAGTTATATAAATACAATATGCCAGACAAGCAGGGGAATTAATTATGCAAATGAGTCAATCTCTAAAGAATTTTATGGAACATCCCAAAGGTTTGCGAGACTTTAATGGACAGCTTGCGATAACTTATGCCTAGTCTAGCAGTCTAGCAAATCTCCCTAGCGTCCCTAGCGTTGATCAGACGGATGGACAGATAGCCCGACAGTCAGATGCTTGCGGCTGGATAAGCTCAACACGTTATCCTTAGCAGGACATTCCTTTAAATTACTGCTTGTAAATGTTACATACAGTTGAACAAAGCCATTCTTTGGTTCCGAATATATTTCAATTGAAAAGGAATTCAACTGACTCTGAGCATTTGGCCATTTCTAACAGACTGAAATGTTTTTGCTTGTCATTTTCATTATTAATATTCATATTATTATTATTTATTCGGATGAATAATATGTGATAATGCACACACATATAATTAATGCTAGAAATATTCATATTCATCTACAGCTGCTCAATGTGCCATGCCCCAAAATGCAGCATGTGGGAGGATTTCCGACATCAATATAAATATTTATCTTTATCATCCACACCATACAAAATTTATGATTCTAATTAGCTGCGAAAGTGTCATAGATTCATACTTGATTAGTTTCCGATAAATAATTAGAATATTCTTATACATTAGCTTTGCTAGCGCAGCAAAGCACATGCAGACCGAGGCATGAAAGAGTTCACAAATCGAATATACGCAATTCGCTTCGAGAATAAATCATCAGAATGCTAAAAGAGAAGGCTTTATATTTCGTTTGTCCATTGTACCCGATTTTGCTCGACTACCCGAGATACGCTTCGACCAGTTTCAGAAACTTTTTTGATATTTATTTTAATTTGATTTGTTTATTCGCAAAACTACGACTAAACTTGACAAATGCATATTAGTTGCACATTTGTATTGGTTTTAAATAACTTTTAAAAAGGGAATGCTAAAATAGAGCTGCTCACATTTTGATGAGGCCTGTTGCATAGCCATTTGCTCAGCTGCACTTGGCATTTGTCTGCTTAAAATGCGCATAATTTCTGATCCATTTGTCAGTTTGACTTTGTAGCTTTGCAATGGACTTAAAAAAGTAGTAAATAGATGGAAATAAATAAAAATAAAAAGAAACGAATAAAATGGATTTTGTTTATTTTATATATTTATTTTTGTTATTTTCATCTCTTTTCATTTGGCTGCACAAATGCAAATTGTACAAATATTTATTTGCAGTTGTGAGTTGTGCGAACGGCAGCAGCTGCTGCTAGTGTTTTTATAAATGTTAATTTACTTAATTGTCATTATGCCTATCTGCCGTCTCACTGTCTATTCACAGGTGAGGGGAAGTAACTGTTCCTGTCTACTGAACGCCGATTGCGCAACAGCCGATGACAAGATGTTGAAGCCGATTGCTTTTATTATTGGAATTTTTTATTTAGGTAAGTTGCGTATCCGTTTTTTTTTTTTTTTCATCCAATCCATTTGCATTATTAATGGCGGCTCTTTAATTGAAATTCGGCATGCGAAATGTGCGAGCAATTAATTAATCAAATTTACCAGAAAACTGAAAACGTTTTGAGCGCGAACATTTTTTTTTTCTTTTTTTGCTAATTAAGCCGAATGAAATCTGTGACAAGCGGTTATTTCATTTTATTTATGAATGTGAAATTCGTTTTGAGGTTTTTTCATTTTATTCGAAAATATTCCATTTGCAAATTGCAATTCGAAAATTAATTAGCTGCGTATGTTGCAGATGCACTGTGTGATGAGTGACCCTACAACTGTTAACTTAGCAGAGACAGCAACCGAACAGAGCTTTTTCATCTAGTACTGAAACCAAAGCTGTACAAGTTTCAAAGTTCTAAAGCTTTTAAGTTTTTGTTTGTTTGTGGTTGTTGTCTTTGCTTAACGAATCTGACTTAGTGAATTCAACATATTTGACGAAGGACATAATTGAACGAAATTTATTTTAATTTGAATGTATCCGCTTCAGTAATTACCTTTTGGTTTGTGACTTCGTTGAAGGAAATTTCGCTTTATATTTATCGAAACGGCTGCAGATGTAGCTTACTTATCGATGTTATAACAGAGTTTATCGATTGAGCTTTAGAATTTGAATTAATTAACGTATATTTGAATTTTATAATGCTTAAATATTATTAAATAGCTTCTTGATGCTACATCGGTAGCAAATTGAGTTAATGAATATTATTATGTCGTAGCTGTCATTAGACTTGATATCTAAACAGCCGAACAGTGTCCACTCAAAAGCTAAATATTAAATCCAATTAATTGGCACATTTGAATGGGAGCTAGTGCCGCAGAATACGTTATTATTGTCAGCAACATAACTTTTACTGCGCTGCCATTAAAAATTAGAAAGGAAAGTCGCACAAGGGGTGGTAAAATAGGAAAAGCCAACAGCAAACAGCAAACTATAATTATGTTTATCTTAATTATATTGCGTGACGTTAGTTTCTTATTAAGCAGCAAAAGCAACAAAATCGCCAAGTCACAAAGTCACCTGCCACAACAATCAAGTCGGCCACACATACAGCCATACAGTCATACATATTCGTGAGAGCCCTTGCGGAATTATTACAATATACAAAGAGCCTGGGCACCCACTCAAGCAGTGAACTACTAAACCACCTAGCCGCATTCAGCCTTTTCAAACACACCTCCGGGAGTCGCAATCGCAATCGCTGTCGCAGTCTGAGTCTGAGTCGGATGTCGGAGTCGGAGTTTGAGTCGCGTGTGGGAAGCAAACCACGCTCCGGCAGGTCGCCAGCAAGTGGTCAAGTGGCGCCTTCGTCCTTAGCTTTATTTGCATATAAAGCGTGTGTTGGCGCCAAGCAAGGGCTCGATGCGGGGACAGAGAGGGTTGCTCAGTTTGTTTTTGTGATTTCTTGCGCCTCGCTGTTCCCAAAAGGTATGCCAAGAAATTAAGCACGCTCGCCACATTTGCGTGCTAGCTGCTCGACTGCTCGACTGCTCGACTGTTCGACTGTTCGGCTGCTCGGCTGCTCGGCTGGCCGGGCGTATGCGCAATTCTAAGCCCACATTCTGACCCTTATGGCTCACGCAAATCAAAGTGCACGTCATTACCTTGACTTGTAGAAGGAGATGGAGTAAGAGAAGGAGAAGGAGAGAAGAGGGAGACGAAGAAGGAGCCCTCGCCATTTCGAGTGGCAGAAATTGATTGTCAAAGCTTATCGAATGCAAATAGTGTCCAGCTAGGCAGCTGGCAATCCCTTGAGCGCGCGCTTGATCCATTTCATTTATGTTAGCCAAAAGCCAAATCAATTGCTGGGCCTCATATAATTGGCAATAGTTGTGGCAGCGGGCGGGCTGGGATAAATCAAAATAATTAAGTCACTTTAAATTGAGAGCGTATCGAAGGCAAGCCGTGCAATAAACTGAGCGGCATTAACCAAAGTCTCAAGTGGGGCTAATAAGCTTGAGACAGCGCTAATTTTACCCTCATTAAACAAACTGACATGGCAGACAAGTTGAGGCCAAGACAGCAGCTCGCTCACTCTCTCTCTCTCTCTCTCTCTCTCTCTCTCTCTCTCTCTTCTTCTCAGTCTTAACGTTTTAGAGGCTCAATAAACCCCAACGAGCTGGCCGACCCCATCGACCGAGCAGTGTCTCCTCCGTCGGCAAAAAAGGGCTCGATGCGAGCGTTGGCAGTCATTAACGGCAAACTGCTTCATCATTTAATAACCCAAAAGTGAGCTGGTTAAATGCCGAGGCAGCCACGGCTGTTGGCCCCAAGAACAACCAATGCTAAACCCCAACGCACATACTTACAACGGCCCACAACAGCTTGAGCAGTCAAAAGCAAAAAACAAAAAAACAAGAAAAAAGTACGAAAAGAGAAATGGCGTAGAACATGCCACACTTATTTTTATAGATTTCATTTTAACGCCAAAAAGGCAAACGCATCAAGTCTATATATATAGATGGGTGTGGGGGAGGGGGGCAACATTTTCTTTGGCAAGCTGGCATAGCTGGCATGCCTACATCAAATTGGCAAGGCGTCAAGCCAGTCAGCCAAGAGTCTGAAAAAGGGTTCATTATGGCAATTTGCTTAAGCTTGTGAGCTGCAGCTCTACCCTCGCAAAGGGGTAGTAGCCCTTGCCAAAGTTGAAGCTTGTCTCTTTTGCTCCCTCATTCTTTTCTTCTTTTTTCCCCGCTGTGTATGTGTGTGCGTGTGTGGGCATCTTTAAAGCCTACGCATTGAAAAACGCGGCACACTTTGGCGGCTTCTGTTTGGCAGCCTTTGCGAAGGCCATTTCGCGCACATTGCGCCGTCAAAGTTCATAAAATATAATGATACGCAACATTTGTTTGCTCTTCGAGGCTGGCCAATGTACGCAAAGTTTTCGAATTCTTAAAGTTGCCCCAAGCAATAGCCCGCGCTGCAGTTCAATGCACTGCCTCGTATTTTAGCTAACCCTTGAGCTTCATTTGCCCCATTGATGTGTATGACATGATTTCGCTGAGGCATACCGATTTTTTAATTGCTTGGGCTGAGAATCTAGATGGCTGCACTGTGAAATATTTGAAAATGCACTTAAGTGCTGAAGGCAGTTGCTGCGACAATTGCAGCCGCACTTGAATAATACACGAAGCCCACGCGATGCGAAGCTAATGCAAGTGTCGACGAACCTAGTGACAGGAGCTTAAATCTATTTGATTTATGGAATATGAAAAATGTTTATTTGGAGATACTCTCATGATGTCTTCATAGACTTTTAAATCTGGAATATATATCTTTGAGATATTTAATGATTCGAAATTTCGAGATCTAGAGCTCTACAACTTTTTCTAGCCTATTCAAGTCGTCAAGTGAGTATTTGAGCCAATCTTAATTGCAATCAGAATTCTATTGGACAACAACCTCTGCTGATTGCATTTATTGGGCTTGATTAATCTAATCGGTTAGCTCAGCTTTAGCCAAGTGTCATTCGTCTCAAGCAATAAATGTCGACTTCGCCCAGTTGTCGTCCCTGGGCGCCGGAAGTTGGCTGCAAGCGTTTGGATTGGGTTGGCGTGTTGGGCCTTTGGCTTATACATTTTTTTTTTTTATTACTAGTGCGTTTGTGTTGTGCTTAATTATATTTGCGTGCGGCCGAACAATTCCTGGCCAGCTCAACACGACGCGACTCAGCTCGGCTCGGCACGGGGCTATGCATGAGATTGTGATTTGAAATTCGTCTGGAGCTACGCACTTGAAATATTATTTACTGCGCTTCTGAGCAGCTCCGTCATCCGGCGACTAGGCGAGCAGACGAGCAGGTGAATAGTCGAGCAGCCAGGCGACACTTTATTTCAATGTCCTTGCGTCATTTTTGACTGTTGTCCTGTGCGCGCATTGTCAACGACATGATTTGTCATCCTCCGTCGCGTTTAATGAGGCGCCCGATTTGGCCGATGCGGCCTTCAGCTCACTTCATTGCGGCTTTGATCGATTGCTCAACACGTTTTCTGACATTTTCAACCAGCTGGTGTGGTCCCTGTCAAGTTCTTCTTGATGTTGTTGTTGTTGTTTTTGTTGTTGTTGTTGTTGCTTCTGCTGTTTGGCCATTAATGGGTAATAAGTAAATTGCGTGCTCGTCGCAGGACGCGTCACACTCGCAGTGATTGCTCACTTTTCGACACTTTCGTCTCGACTTTCAGCGAATAAAATGTTCGACGTTTGACGTCTGTCCGCTCAGGACATGACCTGAACGACGCCAACTCTCGATGCCTGAAATGGACATCCATTAATCAAAGCAGACAACAGAGGTGGCTGAGGTCGCTGAGGTGGCCGTGGCCGAGTAGCTGGCAGGGCGACAGGATGGCTGGGCAATGGGCGTGGCTTGGCTTTTTTCATCAATTCCGTTTGCATTTTTCATTTTCCCATTAATAGTATTATGAAGATATTCCGAGGCGATGCCTGCAGCCGGGGCTAAAGTGGCGTATGCGTAACGTATTGTTTAGTCGGCATTTGCCTTTTGTATGCCAAGTAATTAAGCAAAGGGCAAAGCGACCATAGAAGGGGACAGGGCTACGTCAAATATGGTAATAATAATTGCTTTGAAGTCGCTTCCTGGCAAACTACGAGTCGAAAAGCCCACCCTGAGCCGATTTACTATTCACGACGTAGTTTGCCAGACGCCTAATCTCTGCGTGTACGAATATGTTTGAGTATTTATTCAAATTAAGGTCAAAGGCGGCTTTGTATTTCTATAGCTGTGTGCGTGCAAGGCTCTGCGTGTGTGTGTGTGTGTGTGTGTGTGCCTCCCTTGGCTAATGTTGTTTTCAGTCGCAATTTATGTTTTCAGTGGCATTTAATCAGTCGAGCCTTGAGGAAATTTGCACATTTATCGCCGCTTCGGCCTCAGCGGCGTATGCATATCGAAATTCGTATATTGTATATCCTTCGATATATCCTTGGCTATGGCGGAACGCATATCCCTCGCATTGAATCTAAATTGTTTTATGCCTTTCGCAGGGGCATCCCTCGGCAGTCGTTTGTGCCTTTGTTGTTGCCACTGCCAAATATGCTAAGCAGATAAAATTCGATTCGTTTTCGTTTTCGTTTTCGTTTTCACTTTACACTCGAAAGTCTGCAGCAAGTGGCAAGTGGCAAGACCGCGGCTGCAGGCCAGGCCAGGCCAGCTTAATTTATCTATGTCCCATTCCAGTTCACACATTCTTTGCTTGCGAATAATTTCACTAGATTACACAATTTCTTTTCGCATCAAATCGTGAACATTTCCGAGCTGGAAAACTATTGCCTGAAGTTGTTGATCGATCGATGCGTAATATATGTTTTCTTGCTCAGAGGGTAGATTAACATTGAAAAATTGTATGATTTATACCAATTGCTAATAATATCGAAAAGTCTTTTCCTTGAACATATCAGACAGTTAATGTGTGTTTAAATATAGATAAACATATGCCAACTTTCTCATTATATTCTCTTTAAGTATTTGATTGCAATGAGTTTTTTGTTCAACAGAAATAAGTAATCGGAAAAGTTGAGAGTTGAAAGAGGAGAAATTCGGAAGAGAGAGTGACAGACACAGAAACAATAAGAGAAAAATGAAAAGGGAGAAACTTAAAAAAAAGTAGCCAGACCGAGCTATGAAGAGATAGAGGACCAAAGAGAGAAACAGAAACAGAAAGATAAAGTAAGGAATTAAGTAAGATTAATATATAGAGTGTTGAAGTTTGAGAGCGAAAGGTACAGGTGAAGATAAGAGAGACGCAAAAAGAGTTAGAGAGCCATTATGAGATAGAGAAATCGAGAAATGAAGATGGAATAGCACAGCACAAGGAGAGGGTATGCGTGCGAGAGAGACAGCTAGAGAAAGAAACACAGACTGAAATTGAAACACGGAGAGAAGGAGATAGCAGCTTACAGAGAAACATCAAATACCTTTATGAAATGCATCAATATTTGTGACACTTATAGCATTTACTGCGAATGGCATTTGGCATGCCAGATGACATTGAAAAATACACATGAAATACAAAAAATATTTATACAAATGCTTAAACATGCATGCTTACATTCCTGCATGCATAAATTCAGCATATGCAACTAATATTAACAAACGAATGCATTTTCTTGGTTTTTCTTTCGTTGTATTTATTTTCGATCAACTTGCCTAATGCAGTCCAAACGTGACTGCTCAAATGAATTCGCATTGAGATATGCGGCAATGGAATGCAATTGAATCTTCGAATATTATTACATCTGCTGTCAGGAGAGAGCCTACATTTTTGTGTTTCGCAGTTCGTTTTTAAAAAAGTGTGAAAAGTGTGAAAGGTGTGTGTGTTGGTTGGGCCTAGACCGCATGCCAATGACAGGGTTACCACGTTTGCCTTACGTTAGCAGCACAGCACAGCTGACAACACTAATGAGCCACCCCGTTTACCGCCCACCCCCGCACGCCCATCTCCTGCACTACAACTTTATGGCATTTGTTTTATGCAGTTTTTACATGGCCTTCGGTTTCTGCTCATTTTTCGTGTGCCACAAACTTTGACATAATTCTGGACGGGCCTGACAGGTTTTGGGCCAAAGCCAGAAAGTAACCAAAAAAACATATATATATATATATATATATATATGTTTTATATATTTATATATATAATATGTATGGATGGCATAGTCAGAAAGCAAAGTTTTTGGTATTGCAACTGGTTTTTTTTTTTTTTTTTTTTACTATGCAGCTCTGGTTTTTGTTTTTGCACAGCGGGCAAAAGTTGATAACGAGCAGGTGCTAAAATGTGACCGAGTGTAGGCTGCAGGGCGACACCTTGCCCCGGCCCGCACTGCCCTTCTGCCATCGGCTACCTGGCAGCCTGCTCTGGTGATTACAAGTTGTTGACACTTTGCAGTTTGTGGCGACAACTCAAAGCAAAAACAAAGTTGCCCTCGCTGCTGTCATAGCACCATCCAACCGCCCAGTGTCACCCACCCACAGCTGGCGCTGCTGCTTGGTACGGGGTGTTTGGTGCGGGGTGCTGTGTCCATGGGCAACATGCTGTCGCATTTGTCCCGCCGCTGCTGGGCTCGTCCTTGTGCTCGTCTTAAGCCCATTTGAGCTGCCAGCTTGTTTGTGGCTGTCACGCAGCAGCGCTGGCAGAGTATGTTGTGTGAATTGGCTGGTCATACTATGGCAATGCCCCACCCATTCCACCACGCCACGTCCCGCAGCTCCATGGCATTACAAGTTTAAGAGTCTCAACGCCATACGTTGACTTTTTAATGAGCTTTCGGTCGGGCAATTTGCCGAAAGGTGAAATTACGTAAAGAACCGCAAACGCACATAGACACACATATGAATGTGAGTGTGCGTATGTGTGTGTGTGTGTTTGGGGCGTGCCTTGGATTTCTCCCCTCCCACCTCCCCTCCCCCCTCCCCGCACACTTGACCTCACAATGCGAACATACAATTTTGATCAGTGCCCAAGTCGAATATCATTTCACATATCGTTAAAATTCGTTTAGGCGCAGCATACAAATTGCTACATTTCCGTTGGAAACTTTGAGGCGCCTCTGCCTTCATCTCGTCCGTGCATCACCGGTTTGCACCACCAGACCGCAGCACTCAACCACTTTAAAAATTTCCTGCGTGTGCTGCTGTGGCGTCAGCGTCGCTGGCTCTAAATTGAATGAAATTGAAAAATTCAACGCAACAGCAATTCCATTACACGTTTTTCCTGGCTCATTTTCACCGCGTTTGCCACGCCCCCGCGCCAACCAATTGCCGCTCCCATTCACCTGTTTGACTCCAAATTTATTCATTACATGCAATTTTTTTCGCTGCTTTCACTTTCGTTTATCTGGTTTCACGTATTTCTTGAGCATTTCGCTTTTACTGAGTCTCAGCCGCAGCCGCAGCCACAGCCACAGCTGCCTCTTCCTGCTCCAGCTCGGCCTCCTCCTCCTCCTTCCAGTGCCAATGCCTCCCGCAGTTGTCGTTGTCGGGCGCATTAGGCTGGCAATCAGAAATCATGTGTGAAATGAAGAAAAAGGAAAAAAAAAAAATGAAGAAAATTCTGTTACAAAATGAAATGAAAATCGCGTTGTGAACAGGCAGAAGAAAAACAAAAACATGGCCATTGCCGTTGCCGCTGGGCCTATACAAGCATTTATCTTCAAGTGTCTTCAAGTGTGTGTGTGTGTGTGTGTGTGCCTTCAATTACATTGGCAATCGCTGCGGTAACAATACCGGAATGTATCGTTAGACCCAGGCCCAGGGCGTGGCTAACAACTCGTTGCGTCCATTCCAGGCACATCTAATCAATATGCATAAATAAATAAACGTTTACAAATAACGAAGAGTAGTAGTAGTAGCAGCAGCAGTAGCAGGAGCAGGAGCAGGAGCAGGAAACCCAAGTAGTAGCAGGAGCAAGAGCAGCTAGCCACATGGTATTATCTGTAGCTCTCTGGGATGCATCACATTTCACATTTGCAATCTGCATTTTATAAATATTTGTATGCGCAATCAACAATGGCAGCCGTCGGTTAGATATCCAGCTTCCGCTGCTACAGCTGCTGCAGGCAGTAGCTCCTGCTGCTGCTCCTGCTCCTGCTCCTGCTCCTGCTCCCACCTCCGACTCCTGCTGTTACAGTGCGACATGCTGAGCATTTGAAATGTGTTGCAGAGCTTCCTTTTAATGTCTAATATAAATGCCCGCTGTCACGCATTGACTTTGTGGGCTGTCGTCAATAAGCGTTCGATATGTACAAGTCCTGTGACAGGAGCTTTCCTTTGGCTTGTATTCCATTTGACATGCGTTGCGCTGCGATTGCCATTGCAGCTGCAATTGCAATTGCCGACTTATGCTTATCGCATAAGCAAATAGAAATTACAAAGTAATGTCTCTCGATTGCAACTGTGACTGTAACCACATCCTGTAACCTGTCCTGACCACACTCGCTTTGTGTGTCTCTTTTCTGTCCGGATTTGACTTTGTATTCT
The DNA here is from genome assembly GCA_030914345.1 of Drosophila koepferae. Classification (NCBI taxonomy): domain Eukaryota; kingdom Metazoa; phylum Arthropoda; class Insecta; order Diptera; family Drosophilidae; genus Drosophila; species Drosophila koepferae. Next base: position 3,021,997 of record JAUESR010000197.1, read on the forward strand.
GTTTGCATTATTTATTTATTTGCATATTTTAATAAGAGTCTCAATTGTATCAACAGTTGAACTTTTCAACCTTAAGAATAATTGTATCTTTTTGTCATCTCTAATATCTGTCAATTGTTTAAGCTTCCAATTAGACTTGATTTATTATATTAAATGTATTCATTTAAAACAATTAATTTTCATAATTTTTGCACTCCAATGCACGTGCAGTCTCAAAATGTATTGTTTTCGATACCAGCAATTCAATTAAATTATTCAGACACATTTATAGTGTGCTTATGCTCATTTCAATTAACTTAACTCGCTTTCCATATGGAACAAATTATTAAATTGCTTACAGCATTTAAGACTCGTGTGCCCAAAACTAAATAAAAAAAAAAGAGGAAAAAAAAATGCAGATGAAGCAGGCGCAGCATGTGTAAATGTTTGAATGCTTTATATGTGCATGTATGTGTGTGCATATATGTAATTTCGGTTAGTTGATGTCGCCCACAAACTTGCATACTAAATAAGCTGGCTGGCTGGCTGGCTGAGTTGGGCTGCCTGAGCGTTTCGTCGGGTGAAGCTTCGTGCATTCAGCCGCCACTCATTTGTTTTCTTTTGCGCCCAAAGGCGAGCGACAAGTAGAAAGAGTAGAGGCTAAAGCTAGGACATGCTCAGTCACACTCGCACACACACACACACATACACACACACACACACACACACACACACACACACAGTCAGGCACACGCAATTACGGCCGCACAGCATTGTTGCAATTGCACGGGAAATAGACTTTTTGAATGCGAATGCGTTGCATATATCGTAAGGAAGACGCTTAGAAAAAGTTGCATCACAAGCGCAAGCGTAAAGAAAAAATTCCGCAGCAATACGTTTCTTTTCCTTTCTTTCTCTTCATTTTATTTTCAGCTCTTCTTCCCAGCTCGGTGCGAGCAATTCTTCTTTTGTTTTTTGTGCTTGTCCTCTTGCATTGCACTTCCTTCTTTTGGTTGTATACCCTATACACATTTAATGTGGTGTATTGGCTGTGTGCAATAGTCCTCATTTAAATAACTAACTAAGCCAGTGAATTATTGGAATTATTTATTTAAATTTAATGATTTAAGGGAATGCGTTCCCAACCTAGATACCACAGGGCATCTCTTAGTCGAACACTTTCAATCGGGCTACTATTATTCGTTTTTTTTATTTTACCTACGGCCCCATTGGGGCGGGGGCAGCATAGACTCGGCCTCAGACAACTGCTTGCTATTCCACATGCAACATGCCGCATCCTTCTTCTGTGGCTGCTCTTGTTCTCTTTCGCTTGCATTTGTTGTTGTTCCCATTGTTGTTGTTCGTGTTGTTGTTGTTAGTGGGCCGCGTCTTCATGTTTCTTCATGTTGTCAACGTTGTCGTTGCTGCCGTTGCAGCTGATGCTGCTGATGCTGCTGCTGTTATTGTTGTTGCTGTTGTTGCTGCTGCTGCTGTAATTTGTTGTTGTAGTTGCGGGCGCTGATGCTGTCTCTAAATCCGTGCTACTTAAATTGTCCCTAAAATCCTCGTGGCAATTCTTTCGCCATGAAGCACATGCAGCTTTTGTGTACTGTATGAGAATTTAATGACATTCTTAAGTTGTCATCAGTGGCTTAGTGGTGTACAGCCCAGGAGTCGACTCGACTCGACTTGAGTCGACTCGGCGCACTGCATCCGCAGCCGAAAACTGGAACTTAAATTGGTGCTGGCATTGCCTTTTGCCGCTGCCAGCCTCCTTAGCTAGCCGAACTTGTTATCCTTGTCGTAGTTGCTACTCTGGCTGTTGTTGTTGCGCTGAGAATATTAAATTGACTGGGAGCAAGAAAATGAGTAGAATCATTAGCGTACACTCCATGCGGCAGCCGCACAAACACCGAGTCCTACAAATAGCTCCCACATATTGCGCAAACGCTGATGCACCTATGCCCGCTCCACCTGCTTCTGCTTGTGCTTCTTGGGCTGCAGCCTCAGCTTCAGCTCTTAATCCTGCTGCTGCTGCGGCTGCCATGTCGCCCTTTGAAGATGAAGTCATATCAGCATTAGTGTCGGCTGTCTGCTGTCTTTTGGTCGCCTTCGGCTCTGGCTGTGGCTGTGGATGGGGCTGGGTGGCTGGGGATGTCGGCTTTCCTGCTTTTTGGGCACATTTCTTTCTGAGCAGCCAAGACGTTAGCTAGCAACAAAGGGCGCCAGCAAGACATTTGCATTTGTGTTTTTGGGGTCAGATCTCAGATATGAGACATGTAAGCAGTTGCATATGATTGTGCAGCGCTGCCTTCGGGGGTACAGCGAAGCGAATTTAATTTCAATTTAGGACCAAAACATTTGTGCTTCGCCTGTCAAGCATTTTCCATTTGCCATTTTCTCCCATCTTTCCTCTCCCTTCTCCCATTTTCCATTTGCATTTATTTTTGCGCTGCATGCGCAAATCTTTGCTATTTGTACAAGAGACAGCCGCTGACTAGAAAAAGCCGCGCGCATTTGAATATGCAATTTGCAATTTGACTTGACGAGGCCAAAAACCGCGAGACGAGCCGAGGCAGGGCGTGGCGTGGCGTGGCGTGGCGCCACCAACAATTGAAGAGACCCCGCGACGAGCCCGAGTTAATCTGCAGGCTTAAGAAATGCCAGACAGTTGCCAGCGGAGAGCGCTACATTTACAGTTCCACATAAAAGCTGCATGCGGCGACATTTTATCACAGCGCGAGCTTTCTGTGTTTTTTTTTCCTCTCTCTGTTTTTGTGACCCGCTCGTCCTTTTCAGTGTCCTTGTGCCTTGGCTGACATTTCAGGCACAAGATTTATGCACTAGGTCTGCAGCTGAAGACAGCTGTCGTTGGCTGGTGCTCTCTTTTTTCTCGGTTCAGTCCTAATAGCTTTTTATCCGCGCGCATGAAATATGCCGCTAAAATGTGAAATAGAGCCAAGAGAATATGGAAAGTGTCAATCCAAGTTTTTGTCAATTGTCAGCAGCAACTAAATTGCAATAGGCTTAACGAGAGAGCAAGAGAGCAAGTGAGCAAGCGAGACAGCAGCTGGCATATGAAAAGCGAAAGCTGAATTGGCTCCAACTCGAACGTGCAACAAACTAAGTACATCTAAGTTTTCTTGACACGCCACTGACAAGTACATTGAACACATAGAGAGAGAGAGAGAGAGAGAGCGAGAGAGCGAGAGAGAGACATGCACACACATATGAGGACTGATACGCACACACACACAATTAAGTCATGATAAATTGCTATTGTATGCGTTTGCAGTCATAAGCGTAGACAGCAGACCAAAATGAAACAATAAGCCACGTCCGTCAAGTCAACTTGAGGCGACAAGAGTCGAGGCGAGTCGAGTCGAGTCGAGTCGAGCCAAGTTATGAACGGAAGCAGACAACACACACACACACACACACAAACACGCACACACACATACACTTAAAAATAGACACACAGACAACACTTCGTCACAGTCACAGTTACAGACAATGCGACTAGACAGCCCTGACGCCCAACTCTTTTGTATGTGTGCGAATGTTAGTGCATGTGTGTGTGTATGTACGCTAGAGTTGCTCTGTCATGGCCTGGGTACGGCCTGACCTGAAACTGACGGCTTTTGGTGTTGGCAAATGTTTTGAATTCATGCGTTCTGTCAAGTAATTTACCCCAAGCGCGATCCACAGACCCGACCCAAGTGGCTGCCTGGCTGGCTGAATGGTTGCTTCTGCCTGTGTGTGTGTGTGTGTGTGTGTGTGTGTGTGCATCTGCCCGGATGAATGTGTGAAGTGGTGCACAGGTACAAATAACTGTTTTTCTACCACTTCCCATCAGTCTGCCTGGTGCAATTTGAGCAACATAAAATACAGCTTTATTGGCGTATGTGTGCGATGGCCTCCCAATGGCATTGGCTTATAAAGCGCATTAATCTCTCTGAAAAGTGTTGAAAGTAGCGCTCTGATAAGCTTAAATAGTTCGAGTGGAAGTCAAGTGAAGTTGGCAAGTGAGCGTAAGCTTTGCTGGCAGCCATTAGCATTAACAATTACTGTTATTTAAAACTTTTCATAAGTTCAAGCGAATATACTAGACATAAAGAGCTTTAATGTACTGCCTGTATATTAATTATTAGTGAAATCATATTGTATTAATAAAAAAATTATATAATATAGTTGTATATATATAATTATGTATTTTATGATAAATTTCTTGTTTTAAATTCAATTATATATAAAAATAAAATTGGTTTTTTAAAGTTTTCGATTTTTTTGTTTTTATATTTTTTTTTTACAACTCTCAGCTGTATTCAGTCAGCACTTTGCATTCAGTAATTAAGTTAACTTTTCAACAAGTCTCATTGGCATGCTTTTGAAAAGTCTGTTCGCATAATTGCGAACGTGTGCTTACACTTGAATAGACCGGCAGCTCATTAGTCTATCAAAATTATTCAATAGACCATTTGCCCCAGTGAATTGAACCTTTTTAGCAACAATTTCACTTGCCCGGGCTCCTTGAACAATGCGATTAAAATTTTATTTAAATGAATTTTGTGCTTAGGCTTCTTCCGGTCGCCTGTCCCTAAACATGTGTGTGTGTGTGTGTGTGTGTGAGTGTGTGTGGGGGCTTTTGTATGTGTTTATATAGCGTATACGCAAAGGGTTGTATTTTCCTGTTGCTGTTGTTGTTAACTCTACGACGTGGCTGCCTTTTTGAGGCAACTAACAGGCGCTCCATTATACGTGTCCTCTGACCGTAGCCATTCGCTGCATAGTTCCGAAAGAAATTGCCCAATGTTACCTTTCAGCCGGTTGACTCCGACTGGCGTCTGATGAGTTGCCCTTATTGAAAGGTGTTCATTTGAGCCGCTCGACTTGTACCTGGCCCAAGTGCACACAATTTGCCTTGTATGTCGTGTGTGTGCGTGTCGGTGAGTGTTTATTGCTGGAAATTAACATTTTCACCATAGACCACACACACACACAAACAAACACACACACACATAATTTGATGCATCACCCAAAGAAAAGGTCTTAGATGTGCTCGGATTTTGATGGTGTGCTGGGGCATGGGCTGTGTGCTGGCTACGCGTCAATTAGCTGAGCACCGGATGGCTTGGCAAATGTTAAAGTTTTGCTTCACTTGACTAAGTGACTGAGTGACTGAGTGCAATTGTCTTGAATGGCGCTGACATGGATACGCATTGTTGTCACGGCTTCCTGGTTGTTCGCGCGCGCGCCGCACTCCAAGTGCCTGGCCAGGCTGCTTGCCTAACTGCCTGACTCGCTGCCTGCCCGCACTGCCTCGCTGCTGCTTCTAATTATGCGCCTTCTGCAGTGCAACAAACCGCTGCCCATTGGAGCGCGGGACAAGTGGGCTCTCAAGTGCCTGCAACTGTCACAGTTGAGCGTTGAGTTTTCTGCTTCAAGCGCCAAGAAATGCAGCTGCCTATTTGTAGGCGTGTGTGTGTGTGTGTGTGCTACGTGTCTGTGGCGTTGCCAGTGTGTGAGTGTTGCTTGCCTGTGATGTTTTTTAATTTCGCGCAAAATAAGCAATTCTCACGTATTCATCTGTGGCTCGACGTCCTGTTGTGTCTTCCAGCCTGGCTCCAAATTCAATTTCAGCAGCTGTTTTGCCCGCGTTGCCATAGGGCGGTTGTGGTGCCACCTGCACCAACCAAAGCAGAGCTCCACTCTTTGTACATCAAAGCACCCGAATTTAGCAACCAGCTGCCTGTAGTTGTGTATGTGTGTGTGTGTGTGTGTGTGTGTGTGGCAAGCTCTGTTCTTGCTTTGCAGCGTGTCTCTGCATTCACTTTGTTCACTTTTGTTTATTACAAGAAATTGTTTTATTTTATTCTATTCTACACAATCGATTGAAGTTTTCATCTTTTTCTAACATTTGTTTTATCTGCTCCTGCTGTTATTCCTACTGTGTGTGTGTGTGTGTGTGTGCGTGAGTGTGATTCTTATTTTGTTGGTGTTTCTTTGATGTTCACCGCTAAAGCAAAAGTGTATTTCACTGTCAATTGTTTATGGCGCGCATATTTGCTTGAAATCTTTAATCTTGATCTCTATGAAATCACAATAAAGAATTCCTGTTAAGCAACTGTACATGTGTAGAACTAATACTCCGTTATCCTTATTCTGCTCGAGCGCTGCTTTGATTCTTGAATTAATAGTAATTTTATTGTCATAACATAGATGCTCTTATAGCTTCATTTTGTCAACACTCTCTTTTCCTTCGCTTACATTAGATCTTTGGAATTAATTCTAAGATATTAATTCAGTTAAATTGATTTTATTTTTAAGTGCCTTTAATTATCTACAAATTTATGTCCTCAATTATATGTAGAATGATTTACTTTATTTGTAATGCTACCAGCACTTTGTAGGTATTACAAATTATAATAAAAATACATATAATATAAGCTGAAATACATTTGAAAAGTTTCATAATTAAATTAATATTTTATTGTTTCCTTACAGGTAAGTCTGGCAACTTTTCATCCTGCACTCCTTGCCCCAGCTATCGTGAGTACTTTGGCATTGGCATTAGCGGGCTGCTTGGCTCGCTGGCTAATTATATCTTTATTATTATTGTATTAAAATAATTATATCTGATATTATGGCCGAGTTCAGATTCACAAACGGGCAAATTGTAGTCGAGAGGAAGTCGTTAATGCCTCAGTCGTTGGCGCGCCTTCGCATCTTGGGGTAGGATTGGGCCAGCTTTGCGAGGGGCGGCTGAGGACCTGGCAATACTTTGATTTCGTGCGATAATAATTGCGTGCCCTCATGCGCCAGCCGAAAAGCAAATCCGATTGCTACGTGCAACTATGCGTCATTATGAAACACGAGTGGGTTGCGGCCGGCTGGGTGGGTCAGCGCTGGCTGCTCAGTCGTGCGTTCAACAGTCGGGCTTTATGGATTTATTGCGTTGGCGACACGTTGACATGCCGCGTGCCAGTGTCCTCAGGTCCCCATGTCTTGGGTCCATTTCTAAAAGCCGTCCCCGTGCCCATCTGTTCCCCTGCTGCCGTGCGCCCAAAGGCAGACTCGAGCTCATTGTTTTATGGGTCGCTGCTGTTCAAACCTGAGCAGCTCGACGATGGCCAGAAAACGGCTGCATGTTGCACGTGGAAGGTGGTAAGCGCCAAAGGCGCCCAGCACCTGCAACATTAAGTCTCATACATTTTTGCCCAATTACCGCAAGGCTTGCGCCGCGCCACTCGAACGCTGCGGGCGGTCGCGGCGTATGCGTCATTTTTATTGGACACTGCCACGCATCGCTGCGGCCATCGTGAGCTTTACACGCCTTACTCACTTTACTCTGCACGCAGTCAAAGTCCTAGGCCAACATGAAAAGCTTTCTTTCTAACTTTGCGGCCTACGCTACGAATGCGATATCAAAACAAAACGGATAATTGCAGTGCCGCTCTCTCTCTCTCTCTCTCTCTCTCTCTCTGTCTCTCTTACGCTCTGTCATACTCACTCCGGTTGCATAGTCTCCACTTTACCACCTGGATTGATGGGTGTGTGTGTGTGTGTGTGTGTGTGTGCGTGGGGCAGGTTGGGGATTTGTTGATTGCACCACTTGACACACATTCGAGAGAAGCGACTCGTAATTGTAATTGATTCATGAGCATTGCAAATTAGCGCACTCGCTGCTCACTTCCACTTGGCTCTGGCCATTTCTAAAGCGTAGCCTAATTGATGGCATTTGACATAAAGCGGGAGATCGAAGCGCAATTGAATTGAATTCATATTTCGTTCAAGTGCAGCGCAACGCATTGTGGATTTATGGAAAGAATTGTCAGTTTTGCATGCTAAGCATGCTTAACATAATTGTGCCACTTACTTTATAAATATACATACATACATAGATGTCAAGTTGTGTGTCGGCATTTGCCATGGTCTCCTGCGGCATGCACAGTTTGAGAGCCACTGTGGGCAACTCTACACACAACACACAACAGATTTTGGCGCCAAATGCGACGGGCTCTCCGCTCAAAGCACGAGCGCACCATTCGTGCCGAGCTGCCGACACGAGCGACACAGAGTCCGATGCGTGCCGAATGGTCGGCTGGCAGGATACACGAAGGCTACTGGCGTAAGGACAAAACAGTTTGCGACTAAGACTCGTGTGGAACAGACGCGCGGCCAATGGCAAGCGTGCTGCGTACGCGTGCGAACAGAATTACGAATACTCGACAACTCGTCCAGCATATGTGTGAGTGTCCTTAGACGATAATTGATGCAAATGAATTGTGACCCGGCTCGGACCCCACTAACACTGATTGGTGCTCCGTGCGTGTCACAGCCCATGCCCAACTCCAAGTCAAAGAGCCCTGTGCGTGTCAAAGTCCAAGCAGCGAACGTAGACCTAAAAGAAACGTGAACGTGAACGTGAACGTGCACATGAAACGTGGAGTGATCGTGCTGCCAAGTGCCAAGTGAAACAACAAACAACAATCAGCAGCCAGCAAGCCAGCCAGCAAGCGAGCGAGCGAGTGCACAGCGTGTAAATCACTGAGTGTCAGCAGAGTCAGTCGAGTGTGATTTTCATATGATTTAAGCCAGAAAAACAACCCGAAAAAATGCCAAAAAACACAGAGATTTCTGCTCTGGCTGCTGTTGCTGCATATGCTATATAATTTAATTTGGCAAATGTGTTGGAAAATTGTAGAGCAAAGCGAAAAAGCGCAGCACCAACAAATGAGACACTGGGATAGGGATAGGGATAGGGATAGGTCTAGGGACTGCCACTGGCACTGGGACTCGCTGAAGCAAAAGAAAAGGCAACAAAAGGAGCTCCTCAGCAGTTACCCCGCCATCAGCTAAGATTGCTGCTACTTACAGCTTAAGCCTAATGGGTTAATGTGGTTCCCCACTTGCTCTCAGCCAGCTGAGTGCTAAGCCAAACATTGTTTTCGTCGGTTCGTCTATAGTGTATATGGAGTTGACTATATAACAGAGGAGGCGTGCTACATTCGTTAATTGTATGCATAAAACTTGCCAAACCAAATGTGTATGTGTGGTGTGTGTGTGTGTGTGTGTTGTTGTGTTTTGTGGCACAGCTTTTGCAACAACTTTTTGGGCGCTGCTTCAATTACTGCCAGCCAGCAACAACAGCAACAACAATACGCTGAAGAACAACAGCACTATTTCCGCTCTAAAATTTGAGCCAAGTTTTGAGCCAGCTGCGCTCGTTCCACCACGTGCGCTTCTTGTTTTTTTTTTTTGTTGTGTTTTTTTCGGGGGGAGTGTGGCATGTTTGGGCTGCCACCTGGCTGGCCCGACCTGCAGCACCTTGACGCGCCTTGCCACGCTGCCTGTTCACTTAGTAAATAAATTGGCAATCGCATTTAATGTGAGTTTATGTGCGTCGCTGGCAGCCAGGTAGCTAGACGGAAACTGAGTTTGAAACTGAGACTCAGGCTGCCATGTTAGTAGTTTTATACCCATATATTTTTATTTTTATTTTTATTTTTATACTTTACGTTGCTTTCTCAGTGCTTTTTTTTAGCGGCTCTTGCTTGCTTGCGCTCGTGCTCATGTGCAAATCGTAAATTTACGTTAATGCCGAAATTTCACGTGATAATGACGTGATTACCCAGGCACCACACAAGCCCAAAATACACACACACACACATACCTGGAACTACATACAGATAGGCTGGCAAGTTTTCGGTGGGTAAATGGCAACACTAAATATTGCGTTCCATTGCAGATGGCAAGCCTGCCCTCTGCCCTCTCTGGCTGTCGCAGTTCGTCGTGGACGCATTGGCTTTGTTGTTCCATGGCTGTTGTTACAATTTGTGATATTTGTGGCATAAACTAGTGCTAAACGTAGATACGCTGAGCAATGCAATAGCTAGACTCAATTGTCTTTCGGGTTGACAATCAACGTTTTCATTAGGGGCGTGCATTGGCTGGCGCTCTGCTAAATGAAATAAAGGCTTAAATGCATTCAACTTTTGGCTCTGGCAAAACTTGAGCAAATCTGTGGAAAACTTTATTTTCGCGTAATCGCAAAATGTCGCCTCTTTCTTTTTGCCGTGCTGCGAACTTTTTAATTACTTTTGAACGACAATTCGAACTTTGCGCCTGTCGCTCTTTTACACTCTAATTACAAGCCCGTTTATAGCGAACCTGTTTAATTATATATATAATCTATTTTTTTTCTTTTATTTAGTTTTATTTGCCTTTGCGCTGCTTATCAATGAAAAGTATAGTCGAGCGCCTGCATTAAAGTCAGTCGCAGCAGTTGTTGCTATTTTATATACATTTATATAAAGTGTTTGTATGGCGTTGCCATTTCCGTTTCCGGTGTTACGACGGCTAGAGCGACGCTAGTTTTGTTAGTTTTACCTTGACATTTTTTCTGCTGCTTTAACTGTTAGTTTCCCACTTTTTATGCTGTTGTTGTTTTGCAGCTCTTTGCTTAGTTACCTGCAATTTTTTCTCTTTGCTTTCACTCTGTGTTTTTTACCTTGTTTTATTTTCTTTTTTTTTTACATTTTGCAACACAAGTCTAACAATATTTGCTTTTCTGCTCGAGCAAACCGTTCATATCCTTCACAGCTTTTGTTGCCCAGGACCTTCCACTTTGCATTCCTTCGTCTGGCTTCGAATGAATCATGAATCATTTCTGCTGCACCTACTTCATCGTGTGCGATTGTTAGTTAGGTTTAATGCAGCTTTGCGACTACTCACATTGCACTCCCATGTGCTTTCCTTTCCATTTCTCCTTGCTAAGCAGATTTAACAAAGCAATATGTAGATAAGTCGCCCCACAATGAATTCCATTTGCAGCTCTGCTCGTTATTCACGTCCGATCGATGGGTTGCTTAAGAGCGAATGATGTCATTGCAAAAGTTCTGCGAGCTTAAAGTTGATTCTGTCGCCTGCAAACTGCAGCTTGTTAAGCAGTTTAAATAATTGCGACCACAATAAATTATTAAATCAACAACAATTACTCAAGCGATCAATCGACAATGATACAATCAATCACTTCGCTCCGCCAGACTGTGGTTTGGCAGCCCTGAGCGTCCCCACACTGTCCTCATAAAGGTGTGCGAGTGCGTGTGCTGCGGGTGGATGTGTATTATAATGCTTTTCATGACTGCAATTATGTGCGCCGCCACCTCCAGCACTTTATTAATACGTATACGCAGCGTGGCCCAACTACAAACCACACGGCATTTGGGCTCAAGTGGCCGAGTTGAACTGCAGAAGAGAGGCAGAAGTTGCCTCGTAACTGCCTCTATATGTATATGTACCGTATGAGTAGTGTATGTGTATGTGTGTGTGGGTGTGTGTGTGTGTATGGCAGCGTGTCTGTATGAGTCATGTGGGTAACGTGTTTCGAGTTCGAGTGCTTCGTAATCGATATTACAATGTATGAATTGTGCGGCCATATTGACGCCACTAAGCGTATTGTATTGGATACTCGTTGCTGCCTTTTTATCGTCGCTTGCATCACTTACAATGGAGGCAGCACGCAGGTATGGCAGGTGTACGAGTACAGCATTTGGCATGTGGCATGTGCCAGGTAGCAGGCCGAGAGCTCTAAGCGGGTTACTGTGTAGCCGGCTCTTGCCAATAGTTTGCACAGCAAAGTTGCTGAAAAGTTGCTGACTATGCATAATTCTGAGCATGGTAGAGCGCTTGTAATTTGTGTCCCTGCCCCTGGGTGCTTTATGAACTGCAGACAACTAAAACACGCATAGTTTAATTTCTTAGTCTAAACGATTTATTTCAAATGTCGACGATTTAATACACTGCGAAATACACGCATTTCATTTTATTTACATTTGTGATACATTTATTCACATATTTATTTTAAATGTAACAAATTAATGCTACAGTCGCTTACCTCTCAATAATTGCATACTCTGTGAAATGTAACTACCAGCATTCATAATAATTTATTTTTTAGCTTTCCAAAAAAACATATTCAATTTATAGTTGCTCGAAGGATCGTTCCCAACATGAATTTGTCTCTTGGGAAACAAAAGTAAATAGAGTTAAATCGAAATCCAGTTAACAAAACTGTATGCAATTAGCAGGGATTGTCAACTGCAGCTGCTTAGTAATGTTAAGCTCAAATAGAGTCAAATGTTGTTCATTACAGGTATGTAAGCTACCTGTTCGTGTTGTGGCTGTTTTGTCACGTGAAATGTTCACAGTTGCAGCCAATGTCACTTATTCAGATATCCATGTGATTTGTTTTGTATTTTTTTTCCGCCAGCTGTCCTAACTGTCGCGTTGTCGTCTCTTTAGTCTCATGACCGGGAAAACAAAATATGACGGAACAAAATGAACTAAAAATTCAAGCAAAATGAAGCTCAGCAAGTCAGATTTTCCATTTGTCTGATTCTCTTGTCAGTTGTCATTTCCTATGAATACATTATGCTACATATGTATGGGCACAGCGAGTATCTTTTTTTGTATATATGTACATGTATATATATATATATATGTGTGTATGTGTGTGTGTGTTTCACTTTTAGTTGCACCGCTGCCATCAGTTTTATTTGACTTTTGGTAGCAACAGCAGCTCCCATTTCGAATTACACGCTTCAATGTTTTTGTAAAATGTGTAAATGAACTCACAATAAGAAAAAGCAATACACACACACACACACACTATGGCACACATAGAAACGAACCAATGTGTGCATGTGTGTGTGAATGAAATAAAATATGTCAACAGCGACGAGGTATAAAATATGCACCCGCAATAGTACATATTAGGCTCTAGGGTAACTATCAGGTGTCAGACTAAATAATAAATGTGTTATCTCATTAGCTTCTGTCAAATTAAAAATAAAAATTCATCTGCGAGAGATTTGGTTGAGTTTAAATAAGGCTTTAATAGCATAGCTATAATTGAATATCCACTTAATGCTCTCATACTAGGCTAAAGTCGATTGCGCTGACATTTAATGCTATTGATATTGTAATTGGGAATCAAGCGTGTTAATTGATGGTTCAATTAGCTGTGAATCGCCATTTATTCAGTTAATTAATAGGCCATAACACTTTTGTCGCATTCTGCCCAGACAGGCGCTTCAGAAGGAGTTATAGTTTCAGCTGCGCACCAGGCGGATGGGAGCGTCCGAACTAGAAAGTACTTTGGCTATTAGTTGATTTGTGGCAGCCATATATTCATTCATACTCATACTAATTCACTCATTCATTCATGGCAGATAGAATCCGGACAGGCGGCCACTTAGACATGGGCATAACTTTTATCCTCTACTCCCTCTCTCTTTCGCTCTCTCTCTCTCTCTCTCTCGCACTCCCCTCTACACCAACTTATCCACTTGGTCAGTGGCATTCAATACTGCACTCATTTATTCATACGTGCGCTTATTGCAATGTTCATTGCTTTATATTCATTACGGCAATGGCACTCGTTGCGTACAGACAGACAGAAGAGAACTGGACGAGGACCAGGAGCACCAGGGAGCAGGAAGAGTCTTGGCAGGAGCGACGCTTTCGACTGCTTTTGTATGGTCGTGTGTGCGTCCGATACGTTCGATAATCCAATAAATATTTATGAAGCACTTTATTGGAACAACACTGAATTACTTTATGTATGTGTATGCACATGCTGTGTGTATGTGTGTGTGTGTGTGCGTGTGTGCCTTTGCATGCATGTAGTAGCATCGTGTCAAGACGAAACATGAACGAAAAACTGTATGGAATATTTGGAGAAGCTTCGCTAACTACTCACATATCTCTCATACGTACCGTCGTCCCAATGCGGTCTGTTTGGCCAGACTGTGTGCTCCACTGCACTGTTAGTTATTTTAAACTATTTTTTTTTATTTCAAAAGTTGTTTTCAGTTGGCTGTTAACTCAAATGCAAATTGCTTGTCTGTCCAAAAGAGCGAGATATTGTGTGTGCGTGTTTCTGCCTTAATTATGAACGAATTGATTTTGTCGCAAAGTGCAGCAGTTTGTTGACCCAATCAGTTGATAAATGGTAAATGGTAAATGGTAAATGGCTTAAACACGTGACACCTGCCTGTCCCCACAACTTAACGCACTAACAGAGTGCATTGTGAGCCAACCTATTTACTCACACATCAGTGGGCAATTTGCATTAATAATGCGTGGCCGCTGCTGAAATGGAATTGTATGAGGCTTATTTATTAGCGCTTACGTCAGGTCAGCTAACCGCCAAATCCACCCTTTCATCTCGCTGCTGTGTCATGTAATCAACAATTTACGACATTGCACATAAAGCGGATCGCTGTTTCTCCGTGGATGTGGGTGTGTCCAATTGGTTCCAGGTATAGATGCTGAGTTTATTATTAAAAACATGACAGATAGATTTAAGTTCATAGAACATATTTCTTATAGATATTCAATTACATGAAGTTGTTTGCCTCGATCTATTACTTTGTCTGCATTAAAACAAATCCCATTAGACACTGACACCATCCCTATTTGATTTCATCATCTCGCTCCCTTAAACCACTTAACAGTTGTATTTAAATTTGCTTAAATTATTTGTTCAATAAAATGCAGCAAATGGAAACATATGTATTTTAATAAGCAATTATTAAAATATTGCCGCGCAAATAAACAATGAGTGTGTTACGGTAAATGCTGTTAACCAAATGTAAACACAAATAATGCAAGGTAAAAAATTGAAAATCAATGCAATTGCAGACGTCGAACAACACGAACAGCAGCAGCAACAACAATAGCCCAGAGTAACGAGAACAATAACAGAAAACATGATTGATGGGCTCCGCTTGTGAGGTGGGTGGCCCGCACCACCCGCACCACTCGCACCACCTGCAGCACCTGCAGCACCGTGAGCCACCATGGCCGTGGTGCAGCACTACAAATTATTGACCAAATTTTCATGCAGACACACCACAGAAATGAGCGCAAGAGCGGACAACTGATGGGCGGCAGGATAAGGGTACATAACTGGGTCAATTTGATATGTAGTTGTCGCAGCAACTCCTGACGTCCGCCGCGTTGCAACATTCGGCAATGGGGCAAGAACGAACGAGAAGCGGCAGGTGGTACGTGGTAGGCGGCTGGCGGGTTGGCGTTTGGCGGGACACTCGAATGAATGTCAATGCATAAAATTTATTCTGTGATGTTAGCAACTATTTTTCTTGGCCCAGGCAACAGACAAATAAATTGCAAGGCATGCAATAAGACGAAACCGAAATGTGTGTCTAAGTGCCGTCTGTATCTGGCCCTCTCTCTCTCTCTCTCTCTCCTCGCTCTCTCTCTCTCTGTGTGTGTGTGTTTGTACTCGTATGCAAATAAAATTGTACATGAAATTGACTTTGGGAGTATGTGTGCCTGTTGGTGCAACCGTAAACCGAAACATGACTTTGACTAACGTTGCTGCTGCATGTAAATGGGCACCACGCCGCATGCCACACGTTTGCCAGTAATCATCCATTATCCTAATGCCAAGCAGGTCCCTGCCCAGTACAACCCAAGCCCCAAGAGAGTGACCATGGATGTATGTGTGCGTGTGTGAGTGTGTGTGAGTGGGTGTGTGTAAGTCGTCCATTGGATTATGCTACAACCTGCAGAGCCTTCAAGGCAGGCAGAGGTACCAGAGACTACAGCTAGAGTTGGCCTGACCTGGCCGCCTTCCTGCGACATTTATTAATGATACGACCGAAATTCGTCGCACATACAGAGACAGAGACATACATACATACACATTCATACACATATATTTATACACACAAATAGACGCACATTTTCAGTGGCAACCTAAAAACGATTTGCGTAATCAGAGCTCGAAATCATATTAATTGGACCATGCCTCTTGGCATTTGCGCGAATCGATAATGAAAAGTTCAAACTGTAAAATCCAAAAGGTTATTGCTGTTTTCAACTCGAGTGGCTCGACTAACTTGTGAACCACCCCTACGAATATCAACAGCCACGCAATTAAAGTGGTTTATTTAGTTTACAATTCTATCGATTGACTTATATGTCAGCTGCTCCAATTCACACACTCACACACTCACACACACACACACACTATATTCTAATCATAGCTTCTGTAATCGATACCCATAAAATTGGGCCATAAAACGGCAGCACACTCAAAGCAAGCTCAGAAAAGTCAAATATTTGCGTATGGAGGTCCAACTGAAAGTAAAGCTATTCAGCGTGAGATTCATGAATGTTCCGTGGCGTATTAAAAGCTGTGAGCCACACGAATCACAGATTCAACCAGCGCTCTGTCTTGAGGATACAGGTTTTAATTTGAGTTCCTTTAAATACAGGCATCGCTTACGAAAAATCATCAAACAATTTCCAAGCTGCGCATACGCCACGTGCCTGCCTTATAATTGTGATGTGTGCTTCCATTAAAGTGAGCAGATGCAATAAACGACATACAAGCAAAGATACTGACTGAGACTGGCAGGTGGATGCCAGTGCTTGACAGCCGTCGGACGAGGTCGCAGGCAAACGCGATCAGATGAGCCGACTCATTGCAACTTTCAGAAACAATAAAGCTCGCACTGCATAATATATGAGACAGACTCTGAGGGTCGCCCTTGACAGACAGCCAGAAACACGGTCTGCCGGTAACTCATGTTCAGCACTCTTCCTGTTGTGCCTGTTATGGTTGTTCTTGTTGTGGCTTCTTATTATTGTTGTTGTTATCAAAAAGTGCGCAGCATTTACTTTAATTTCACAGGCGACTCACAGCCGTTAGCAACAGCAGCAGCTGAAGACCCTTTGCTGGCGATGTTCGCAAATATTTTTGTTTTACTTTGAGATTATTATGAATTCATTAGAGTTTGCAAATGTAAATAAATCCTTATGTAAAGCGTCATTAACTAACCTAAAGTCAACAAATCAAATAGTAAGAGGGCTGGCTGGTAGATTTAAAATACTCTGAATCTGAATCTATATAATTTTTCAGTAAACTGAAGAATGGTTTTTGGTCAAAGAGTGTTGCTTTTAGTACTTTTACATTCCCTATGAATTCTTCTACAAAATTTAAGCTTTGTGAAAATTCAAAATAATTTATTAAATGATTATTGAAAATGCTTTTAAAGGCATCAGTGAAGTGTTATAGTACTAATTGGCCAAAAATTATAATGTAATTAAAGCAAAATATCCCAGACTCATATTTCGTATAATTGAAATATGCTTTAATTATATTTAAAACATGAATTGCCATGAACTTTATTAAATTACGTAATTTAAGGTTATTAATTGTTTGTTGAAATGCCATTGCGAGTCGCCAAATTGCATTTGCAATGCACAGACGACAATTGTTGCTGAAGTAGGCATCAGCAGAAGTCGTATTCACGCGGGAGTCGTATTTGTCGTCGTTGTTCAGGGGGTGGCTGCCTGGTAGACCACACTTAATTACATAAAAGTCAGTGCAATCTGAGCCTTCCAAGTCTGTTGTAATTTGTCGGCAGTCAGTCAACGAGAATGCAACTTTCATAAGACGCTGACAGAGGCCTAATTAGATCTACCAACTACAAACTACGAGCGACATGAAACACCTTAGTAAATTATATGGAAAATGCACTTAAGTAGCTGCTGCCTGTGGCATAGAGAATGTAGTTGTATTTCTCTCCATCTCTCTCTCTCTCTCTCTCTCTCTCTCTCTCTTCTCTCTCTCTCTCACTTAGTTGAGTTTTCTGGTTTGTGTCTTTATTAGTATTGAATATTGCAACTAAAGAATTTCAATTTAAATCGCCTTTTGGCCAGCATGTGAATGGCATGCGGTTGAGCATTTTATCTTTGCACCAAAAGCTTGCCCAAGTCAATACAATGCCTCACATGCAGAGCTAATTCTCTGCCTGACACTGGCTGCATACAATTTGTGGTATATTTATTGGCTTGTTTGGTCAGAGACACACACACAAACACACATAGCCACACACACACACATACACCACTGAACTAGAAGAACAGAGAGAAAGAGAGAGAGAGAGAGAGAGAGAGAGAGAGACAGAGTGAGCAGGACTATTTAAATTTACAGCTCGAATTTGGAACTCGAATTGTTGGGCTGTTAAGCTGACCAAACTCAAAGCATGACCATTGACACACTTATTTGCACAGCTGCTGAGTGAAGTTTAGTTTGTGTTGGCCAATTTTCCAGCTGTATCAAACACATATATCTATATATTTTAATATGCTTATAGCGTTTGGCCAACAATGTTTGTAGCCACATGCAGTCGAGCTCTGGCAATGACTTTCAGTTCAGGTGCAGCAGCATTGCATTAACTTATGCAACAACTTGCAATTCGCAACTTTAAATAAATACATTTTCAGTTTGAGGCAAAAGCCAAGCCAAAGGTTCTGCCTGCTGCAGCTAAGCAGATGCAGAGGCAGAGGCAGAGGCGGAGGCAGAGGCAGAGGCAGAGGCAGAGGCAGAGGCAGAGGCAGAGGCAGAGGCAGAGGCTGAGGCACACGTAACAATTTGTGAAGCAAACATGGCTTTATTTTAGTTTCAATTTTTACTTCGTTATTTTTTACACACACACATGCACACACTGTGTTTGTTTTAGAACACGCCGCTTGTTGTCTTTGGCAGCGTTCTCTGCCTCATCGTCCTTTTGCCGCCATTTTACGCTCGTTATGGCAACACTTTTGGCTCAAAAGCAAACGACGCTGACAACGTGCACAACTCAAACGGCCGACGCGCAGCAAAATGTAAAAAAAAAAAAAACAAGAATAAAAAACTAAAAAAAAAAATGTTATTGCGTGGTGTGCGGCTCGTTATGTTCCATGAGGCACCATAGAGAGCCAGCAGCAGAAGCGAAAAAATCATTTCAAGCAGAAACAACAAGGGAAATGCAGAAAACGCCTTCGCGCCTTGCAGTTTCCTTCCTCTCAACTATGTACTATTAATGTGTGTGTGGGTATGTGTGTGTGTGTGTGTGTGTGTGTGTGTGTCACTGTGTTTGACTACGTTCGCTTCGTTGACTAGCAACTTTCGTCGCCTGTGCACTCGCGCCCGCTGGTGATTGACTGCAACATGTCTGTATCTGTTCATCGTTGTTTGTTGTCAACGTTATTGTTGGTGTTGTTGTTGTTGCTGTTGCTGTTGTTGTCGTTGTTGTTTGGCAATAATTTTTTAACGCTCGAGCAGACGCACGCGGCATTTGCCTGCTGTCTGTCCCTGCGCTGTCGCCTGTTTGTTTACATGATTGTGCAGAGAAGTGTTTGCTTTCCCCTGCTGACGATTTCCGGCACTTGTGAGTGCATTAGCGTTTGCGAGCAGCAGAAGGGGGGCGTGGCAGGCAGCAGGCGGCAGCCAGCAGGAGTTTGCATTTTTCTTTGAGCCAAATCACAGCAAATTATATTTTTATTGATTCTGTCAACATTTGCTAGCGATTTGTTCGATAAAAAGCGCAGCAAAGTGAATTAATTTAACTGAGTTGAGCTTGAACGCAGTTGCACATCGTGCATACGCCATGGTGCCCAGTCGACTGGCCCACAGCAGAAATGGCAACAATTGTAAATCGGTGGCATAACGCAGCAACCGCAGCACCCGTCGCGACAGCAACAACAACAACTTTTCGCATTCGCTAAAACTTTTCAACATTTCTTGTTAGTTGTTGTCGTTGTCTTTGTTGTTGGCATTGCTGCTACTTTGGCTGCATTGCCATAGACTCAGTGAGCAAATTGTAAATGAAAAAGTTTTTTATGTTATTCAGTGTTTGCTGTGGGCGACTCTTCCATCATGGCGCCTCTTCCCCCTCTCCCCAACACTGCTCCTGCGCTGTCCCTAGAACCTCGTGCTGTGTGTGTGTTTCCGTTTTTAAGGCCGCCAATGGATACGAGTATTTGTGTTGTTGTCGTTATTGCTGCATTATGTCTATTGTTGTCTATAGAAGTTTTGTCGAAAGTAATTGTAAATGCTGTTCATAGTCGGTCTGTCTAGCTGACTGGCTGACTGACTGCCTGGCTGCCTGCTCGTCCCTCTCTCTCTCTCTCTCTCTCTCTCTCTCTTTGCCTCTTCCTCTCTCTCTTTCTGGTTGCTGTCTATTTCAAGAGATTTTCGTTTTCAACAATTTAGACAATGTTTTAAAGTCAATGAAAGCAGAAAAATAAAAACGAACCTTGAAATATTCATTTTTTACGCTTTCCTTTTTATGGCACAGTCTTGATTACACAACATAGAAAAATATATTGTAAGCAGGTGTAATACAAAGCGTTTTCATGCTGAGCATTGTGAAAACTAAAGCAAAACAATATACATAATGAAGCGAGCTCAGTTTGGGATTAAGTCAATGTTGTCAGTGGCAACAATAACAGCAACAGCAACAAAGAGTGCAGTAATAATGTCATTGCTGACACAAATAGAACATTAAAATCACTCATACATTCGCAAATAGTAGATGTTAATAAAGTGCGAAAGAATTCGCAGGCAACAAAGTTAAAGGAAGTACACAAAGTGTTCACAGCAGTAGAAGAGATATTAAAATCAGCAACCTGTCGGGCTCGACGCCTGGGTCTCCAGCACCGTCCACGGGAACAAAGCGCGCCCCGACAAACCGGCCAACATGACCCGCTTTCGCATTAAAAATCTAAAAATTCTGTCGTGCTGCCTCAGTGTTTGGGTCACGCTCTTTGGCGGAGCCCTTCATCTGGCACGCTGCAGTGAATTTCCGGAGCGCGAATGCTGCGATTTGACAACCACCTCGACCGTGGGTCCGCTGCCCTTGCCGCCGCCGGCCCTGCCCACCGACAAGTCTTTATCATCTGCCACAACTGCAGTAGACACAGATTTGAATCTAACCATTGGCCGATCGGGTAAGTAAAGCCAGAGCTTGACTGTGCACTTTGTTGTTAACTGACATTTAAAAAATTCATAAATATACTAAATTATTAATTGAAAATATAAATTTCCAACATTTGGTGAATTTACCTAATTAATTTAAGTTTATACAATAAGTTTAAAGTCTCTTTGCATTATGCTTTGGTATCGTTTTCTAAGTTGAGTCTCGGACACCTTTGCTATTTGCAGAGTGTATATCTAAATTTATATTAGTTGCAGCTAAGTGAATGCAGTATTGGTAAGCAACACTTAACGCTTCATTGGCCACACAAGCATGTGCATATGTGGTGGCTATACTTATGTGTCGGGTGGAACGGAGATAGCGACAGTTGCCATCACTTACGCTCCAATTAACACGATGACCTTTCAAGCCAACGACGGGAATTAGTTTGGAGCAACTGGATACAGAATCGGGTCGGGGACAAGTCTGCCTGCAAACAGTTTGACATGCACTGAATGCCATTTTGAGGGGGCGATTCGGGCTGTCTGCGTGGCTGTCTGACTCGACTCGAAGTCTCTGAACTATTTGAAATGCAAAGCAAACGTCAGCTGTAAAACAATTTTTATTCACTTTGAATTGAGGTTTTGTTTTGTATTTTATTCTATTGCAGACAGCACGGAGAAGGTGTCTGTGTGTGTGTGTGTGTGAATAAGTTTTTATCTTGGCACGGCAGCTTGACTTGCTTTAAATGTTTGCTGAGCGTTGCTACGTGCCGTAAACAGGAATAGATATAGCGAACAACAGCATTTATTTTTTTCGGAATTGGCCACGGGGACACAGTAAATAAACATGCCACTCCATCGAGTTTGTTGCACTTGCTGGCACATTTGTGTGGCATTGTGGGATTCGAAATGAATTCTAAGCGGCTAACGAGCTTTTCATGTCCATCGAGACTTCAATGAAAAAAGAAAAAAGGCAAAGCGAAACAACCATCGAAATTCAAATTAAAAATTCATCTAGAAAATCATCGATAATAACTGCCCAACTGTAGTCACATAGCGAATGACTTTATATTGGCATGAACCCGACCCTTGCCCCTTCCCTATCCCCTTTTTCAATTTACCATCTCCTCTCGACCAATAATCCCTCAAATTACCCGCTCTCCTCGGCCAAATGCTATCCATTTATCCATGCCAAATGGCAAACTGTAAAAAGTTTGGCCAAAGTGCATAAAATTCTGAGACGGAAAAAAGGAAATGAAACTGAAAAAAAAACTGGGAACAAAAAAATGAAAAGGAAAACAAAATGAACGCAAATGGAATTGTGAATATTTTATTGAGTGGCCACTGTAGATGGGGCTTTCATTGCAATTTCGTATACATTTAAATGTCAAATTAGCAACAAATTAAAAATGCCAGTTGCCTGCAACTTGAATGAGTCTACAACCTGCCTATCAATATAAAAAGAAACTCCGAGCGCAATAACCTCTCCTACGGAGAGAGTGGGAGAGCGGATGAGTGTGAGGGAGAAGGAGCGTAACACGCAATGGCAGCGGCTGGCCATATAATTGAGTTTATTAAATAATCATAAATATCGATTCGACTCGCTACGTTACGAGTCGGGCTCGGGTTCAGTTTGCTCGGCCCAATTTGATGCGGTACGCGATGTCGCTATAAAAATATCAAATGGTCATCAGAAATGCAAAATGCTTGCAACTAGTGGGCTAAAAATACAATTGATTGTTTGATTGATGGATTGATTGATTGGGGGCAGGCCAAACGGACACTGGCCAATTAAATTGGCTAGCAAAATTAGTCATTAAAAAAATGAACTGAGCGCTCGGCCCCAAGACGTTGTCGAGCAGGCACTACAAAATCGATTGGTTTACCGGTAAGAAAACTGCAAATGCCGTAAAAGAACGCACACATACAACAATTACATTACACATCCACACACCCACACACACACACATTCGCAAACACACACAGACGGACGGCACACATAACAATTTGCAATGAGGTTGACGTTGAGGGACATAAAAATTTCCGTATGCCTTTTTATCGACATATGGCATAGTCTGCAGCAACGTAGTCCGGCTAAGTCCTTGGTCCTGTCACATGACAAGCTGAACGACGACACAGACGACGCGTCCTCTACAACGTCGAGTACGTCTTGCAGTTTATAGCATTTAGATTGAGTTTGCACACATGTACATGTATGACTAGCTTGGATTCGCATTCGCATTCGGATTCACATTCGTATTCGTATTCGCTTTTGAATTGGAATTTCTTTTTGTGGCCAAGAAAAGGAGCTTTTGACCCCAAGTGTTTGCCTGTCCTTCTTGTGACAGTCGAACTATGCATGACATATGTACAGGTCTGCATGATTTTAATCAGAATAAAATTTTCATTCTACGTTTGCACTTGCCCGCCTGGCCCCATGCAAAATTGATTGAGGGGCAGCGGCAGGGGCTAGAATAAACTTATTCTTAATTTTTTACCCATTTTTTGTCAATCCTATCTCTGAGTGTTTGTCTTGTGTTATTTATCCAAGAATTTTTCAGTTTCCTTCACATACATTGAGTTCGTCTTAAAGTATTCGCTAACGGATAAGTCGCATCAATTTTAAGCTTTTCAGGCACACAGACACGCACTCTGGCTTATATGGACGGTCCACGCACAATGCTCTTATGTCATTTCAGCTTAATTATATTGCAACACCCAATCCGACTCTCCAACCTGGCCCACCTGGCCAGATGTGTGTGTGTACACAACGCGCACAGGTGCTAGAAGGTCCGTGTTACAGGGATGCTTTATGTACTGCCCCTCATCTGCACGCATGTGTGTGTGTGTTTGTCTATGTGAATTAGTTATGAAGCCAAAGTCAAACTGGGTCAGCATTTCTTGCCCCTTGCATCGGCGAACTCTGTGCCCACTCCGTCGCTCCACTCGCTGCCACACGTTTGGTGCACCACTGAATGTTGCCATATATTTGTGCAGCGCGTATGCCACATTCGCGTTATTGCGTATACGTGCCGTTGGCCATGCGTTCACCGCATGCCACTTTCTCAGGCTGGCAGTGTCAATAGTTGAGCATTGTGCGTTTATAGCCGTTAAAATTGTAATTAAATTCAATGCGACGCTTCACAAAAGAAACACTAAATGTACATTTTATGCCACATGTGTGTCCATACGAATGTGCCACATTGCAGCAGTAGCAACAGCAGCTGCTGCTGCTGTAGTCTGTAATCTCTCTGAGCTAGCACAACGTAATATTTCAATTTGTAGCGCTCTCGAGCCGAGATGTGCAAGGCAGACAAGTAGAAGTGCTCAGCACTTAACCTTCGGCTACTGTTGCTGCTGTTGGTGCTGTTGCTGATGGTGTTGAATCACATGGGCCTGACCTTCATCAAATGTAGAAAATGTAAAAGCAGACACTAACCCAAAACTCGCAACTTGCAACTTGCAACTCGCAGCTCGCAGGTCGGAGCTCGTAGCTACTGCTGTGTTCTTTCGATGGTTGCCAGGCAAATTAAAAATTCAACACAAGACAAAAAGCTGCTGCAATGCAATGCCAATGACTGCCAGCAGTAGCCGCAACCCCAGACGCAGAGAGAGGGAGAGAGAGAGAGAGAGAGCGACTTAGACGGAGCCACAGCTACAGTCGTAGCCACAGTGAGGCAGGCAATAGCACCACGAAAATTGTGGGGCAACCGCTGCTTATGGGTCTCTAGCTGTCTCGAATTCGCTTCAAATGAGAAAAAATGTGCCAAGCGAAGCGCGCAAAAGGTAAATTAAAAATTGTGTGTGTTTATTTACACAAAATTTCAGCGCAGCAAAAGGTAAAATACCTGCCACCAAGCAGCGGGTGGCTCGCCCAAGGTAACTAGCTCGCTTGCCACAGTCGCCAGCAGCCAGTTGCCAGTTGCAGCTGGAAATCACTTTAAAGCCAGCTGCCAGTTTTGAAACAGCTTTAAATTTAAGATTTAAGAGCACGCAGCTCGACGTGTCAGTGCTGAAAGTCAAGGTTGCTAATTAAGTGCTATATTTTGTATTCTTATTTCTACATAAATATATATATATATGTGTATATTCACATGCATATGTGTGCCTGTGCATATATATTATTACTCTTTTTTTTTTTTTTTTGTATTTTGGGTAAACACGTACATATATCGGCGTAAAGGTGACTACCACAGATTTCGTCTGCTGTGCATCACATTAAGCGGGCTTAAAAGTGCTTAATGCGTACGTGTCTGTCTGTTCGCCTCTGTGTGTGTGCGTGTATGTGTGTGTGTCGTTTTAAGTCCTGAGCTTAGCATCAATTTTTGAGGGATTTATGGTTTTTATTTGGCCACCAAAGTGAGCTGTGGCCGTGTTTTGTGGCACATATATGATCACGTCGCCACTCGGGCAGGCATTGGCGTGCAAGCTGTAACCGGTAAGAACATTTCGTTTAATTAAAAAACGCGCCTACAAATTGCAACTAGTGCGCACTGTAAAATAATTTCGCATTTTGCATTTCGTATTTCGCATTGCCAAATAAATCACGAGTCAACATGCTTAAAGAGCTCTGTGGCAGCAGCATATTTATGTAGAGCACAGCCCACACATCATCTATCAAAATTCACTTTCATAGCAGACGGCAGTTAGGCAGTACCCAGCTGTCTGGCACACGGTCAGATAGTCTGGCAGTCTAACAGTTTGGCATAAATTTTAACCCGCACGTAGTCGCAATTTTAATATAATGGCAAGCTAAGCATAGGCCAACCCTCGTGGCGCCTCTTGGCTTCTACTTGGTAGAAGGCATATCAACGACCTAGTAAGCATCTTGATATAATTTCATGAGACTGTCATCTCTCTCTTTCTCCCACACATATTCAGAGCAGACACCTGACGATCGCTGGCAGAGCGCTTTTTGCGTAAATTTGTTATGCATATAAAATTAAAAGCATATTTTGAGGCGGCATGCGCCCCTGCAAGGAGTTTACTTTAGATTGTTGCTGCCGTCCCTGCTGCTGCTGCTGCTGCTGCTGTTGTTGATATTTGTAATTTGTACTTCTTTGAACTGCCAGCAACAGCAGCGGCAGTCTCTAAAGATAAAATGAAACAAAGATACCTCCTACTGCATTGCCTGTATAATTCGCTCTCTCTCATTCATTCTTTGGCTCTTCCCCTCTCACTCTCACTCTCTCTATTATACGCAGTTAGCAACAAATGAGCAAAGTTTCGTTTTTGTGCTGTTATTTGATTTTTTGGCTTGGTTGCTCGACTGCCAAAAATATCCGTTTCTGAGCTGTTTGCCTTGTGCCCTGCCAGGCATTGCCAGCAAGACAAACGGCAAAAAGTTAACTTCAAATGGCAAAAAAGCCAGCAAGAAATATTAAATATACGTGCCAGAAATAAACAGAGGCCAACGGTGTTGATAGCTACTAACATGCGTGTGTATCTACACCCACCCCCCATTGCATGTGTGAGATATTCAAATGAACTAAAAGCACACACACATACACACACACTTATACTCACACACAGAGGGCAAATTTGATGGTAGGTGCTGAGGTTCAAATCAAAAAGCGTCAACGCATTGCGTGTCGTTGCGTAGGTGTGTTTCTCTCTCAGTGTGGGTGTGTGAGTGTGTGTGGTTGTATTTATGTTTGTGTTTGTGTGAGCAACAGCAACCGCAGCCAGCAACAACATATGTAAATATTTCGCCACAGCGACACACTCGACATTCATTTTGCCACCACTCGCCGCCCGCGGCTTAAGTTTGCGTTTTTATTTAATTGCGGAAATTGCGGCATCGCGTTGCCATCTCGCACACACACACACACACAGAGATAAACACACACATACGCACACCTGTACTCATGCAGACAGGGCAAATTTTTCCTTATAATTTCTTTCATATGGCAACGATGAAGCATTGTAACATATTTTTATGGCCTCCCGTTTCTCAGCTCTCATACATTTTCGTGTGTGCTTCTTCTAAGCATTCTTTAAATTCAAAAGCTAAGGCAAATATGAGTTTTGAGTTTTGATACACGCATACGCACAGACATGCGTGTGTGTGTGTGTGTGTGTGTGTGTGTGTTTGTGTTTGTGTGTAAATTGAGTCAAGTGTGTCATCTTCGTCTTGGGGTTGCTCGCTTGACAAACCAAACTAATTAGAAAGTCACTTTGGTTGCCTGCCTCAAAGCTGCAGAATCGTTGGGCATAAAATTAAAAAATTGTTGCGTATCCAACTTTTGGTCTGGCATTTGATTTTCCTTTCTCTCTTGCAATATTATTTTATTTATGTTGGGCTGCCTCCGAAAGAACACGTGTATGAGACACAAATTTGAATACCTTATCCAATTAATTATCTCAGTTCTTTTCCGCTTTGTTTCGCTGTAAGAGCTGTACTCAGATCTCCAGTAGTCGAAACTTCATAGACGATCTCTGGCAGCAAACGGCTGATTTCTGTAATTAGTGAGTCATGTTAATGTGTTCAAGTAGCGCACTCCGTATACGTATACGTATACGTAGCCTGACTTCAATCAGCCTTTTGTTGATTTCAATTAATTGCTAGCTATTTCCAGAGCACACGCCCGCACCACAATGCGGATGTACAATAAGTAAGTGAATTTGTGGCGCAGGACAAATGGCTGGCAATCAGCTTATGAGTAGCTTATGCCAACCGATGCCGAATATCGATACTCGTGATTGTTGCTGTTGTAACGCAAGAGTTTTAATGTGTTTGCGCGCACTCTTATCAAACCATTACGATCTAAATGACACTTTGACAGGGGCACGGCAGTGGTTTGCGATAGCGACATAGGGCACGGTCATAGACGGAGCCGGGGGCGTGCTCGGCGTTGGAGCGAAACAACACACAGGTCCTTACCTGGTGGGTCTCATAGTTCGGGTTGTTCCCGTTGCTGCACGCAGTCGATGACGGGCAGCGATAAGCGCAAGAAAAATCGAAGCAGCACTCGAACACTCGAACACTCACCAACACAAACACAAACACAAACGCAAACTCAAACACATACTAGGCAAACACCTACGAGTCGCGACACACGCCACTTAGCTGTTAATATTTAAAGTTGCAGCTGTGGCAGAAGGAAGAGGAAGCAACAGCAGCGCTACCATGCCGAGCCATACGCCGTACGCCATACACAACCGGAAGCGGAAAGCTCTTCGCCTGCGGAAGTGTTCCGTGCGCGCAACTTTATATATAAGCTGTTGTTGTTCTTGACTGTGTTCTGTTGTGTGTTGTGTGTTGTGTGTTGCATTCTCCACGCTGAATATTGCACGGATTTCTTGTAATGACAAAGCAGCAAAAGCCAAACTACAACAACAACAGCCGCAATGAACACAATTCGTTTAAGCAGGCGACACTTGAGCGCATTTTATTGCTTAAGCCACTAACGATCGAAAGACAGGCGACTTACAGTGCATCAGCTTCGCCTAATTTCCCTGTAAAAAATCAATTTCCTCTGTATTTAAGCGTTTAAACTGCATGAATAATTATTGATGAGCAGTTGACAAAGCTTTTAAGTTGATAATCTAGAGCAACAGCAACTAATACTAAATATATAATACAGAATATTTCATAAAATAATAGTCCAGCTTAAAATTAGGTATTGAATGCAATCACTAATTTTCGATTCTGCTAAACAAATCTCGCATGCATGGATTATAAGATTAGCTTCATTAGATATTTATAATTTAAAAAGTTTGCATTTCATTTTGATTTCTTCCGGAAATAAATGCATTCAGGCCCACAGTGCGAAAGTAGCTATGCCAGGTGGTAACATTCAATTTTCTCACAATCTGTGCTGCTTTTTAATGGAAAATCTGCTGAGTTAGCTGATAGCTTCCCATTGCTTCATCTTGCCAATGCTGCCGTTGCTGCTGCTGCATTTGCTGGAACTCGTTTCCAGCTTCATTTCCGCGCTATGCAAGTCGATGATTTTTGTTGACATCTTGTTGGGCTGCATCCGCCTGGCTCCTGCTAGTTGCCGCAGAGTGTGGAGCAATCAGCGCAGCTGCTTTGCATATTCAGCTGGAGTCGTGTCGCGTGTCTCCGAAGTTGGGGAAACATTTTGCAACATTTATTTCTGCAGACATATCACATACGATTTTTGTGCCATTTTTCCGCTTGATGCGTTTACGTTTTCCATTCAGCGCTTTGTTGACACATCAAAGTAATCTTTCTGCTGCATACATGCATTCTTGCCTCAATTCTTACATTGATTCCAATAGGATTTCGCATGTGCCAGCTGTAATAATCTCGTAAACTAAGAGTTTACTGTAATTCAAGAATATATGCTTACAAATTATTTCTCGTCTTTCTTTTGACAGAATTTCAAATTAATTTGTAATTATTTGTATGCAGTAATAATATGACTGAAAATACGAATATATTGATTTGCATCCCTCAGTTGGTATTTCATCTCTTTATCCATTTATCCATTTCTCTCTTTCTCATGTGTCTTCCCATTGCCGCCCGCCAATCAGTCATATAAATAATTGACATTATTTACATATTTTATTGTGGCTTTTTAAGTATTCTGTTAATTAAAGCACACTTTCGAATGCGTTGTGCATTTATTAATGTATACAAATTTAATTATTTTTATCGAAATACTTTCGCAAAATTGCCAAACAAAAAATCACACAGATGAAATAAAAACATGCATATACACACCTTTCACGTTTCACCAAGCAACTGCCAAATTGATAAACAAATTGTTGAACAATTGAACAGTTGAATATTTGTAAAGCACAATGCAAGCAATAATAGTATTTAATATTCAGACAATTGTATTTTCCTCTGCTCTCCTGCCACTTGCAACTTTCAGTTTACAAGCCAATAAATGTCAGCAGTAATTGCTGCATGGGCAGCATCCACAAACAAGCTGACAATGAGCACACTAAGCTGTGGCGGTCAATTCAGGCCAGCTGAAATGGACATTGAATTTCTAAGTCAATGACTTTCAAGCCAAATTGCTAATAGTTGCAAATGTCACATGCAACAACATTAAACTGTCTTGAGCAAAGTTTGATTCACAGCACAATTGTGCTGACATTAAACACAAATAGTTAATGAACAGGGCAGAGATCTGAAAATGGACTAACCCATGCTCTGCAGAGTAAGCATTGATGAATATTGGTGAATATAAACTATGATTAACTTTATCGTTGAATCATAGTAGATTCTTTAGTTAATCAATTACTTTTACAGAGCAGTCAAATAGTCAGTTCCTCATGCCTAGTGGATGATCATACCCTTCAAGTTGATAAGATATCATCTATTTATTAGTCAAGTGTTTCAGTGCACATTAGTTTCAGTGTTCGGGTTACATTTCGGGTATAAATTAAGCAGGAAGTGATTTTGATGAAATTGAAGTGAGGCACTTGATACCCTTACACACACACACACACACACTTGTATAAATATACATACGAGCACGCATACATACATATGTGTATGTTTATATACCTGATTCATGTGCGCTTATAAATAATAACAATTCCGCTTAACCGGAAGCCGAAATAACAACTTCCTTTTTGTGTAAATGTTCAACGGTTGGTCACATGCCACTCGACCGGCTTATCACATGCGTGTGCTGTTGTGTGTGTGTGTGAGAGAGAAAGAGTGTGTGTGTGTGTGCCTGTGTGTGTTCATTTATGATTGAGTGCGTTCTGTAGTAGTGGCGTATTCTACACGTGTGTGTTTATT
Organism: Drosophila koepferae; assembly: GCA_030914345.1. Lineage (NCBI taxonomy): Eukaryota > Metazoa > Arthropoda > Insecta > Diptera > Drosophilidae > Drosophila > Drosophila koepferae. Next base: position 3,052,482 of record JAUESR010000197.1, read on the forward strand.
TGTTGGTGTTAGTGAGTGTGTGTGTGAGTGTGTGTGTGTAATGAGCGCTATTGCATGTATGCGTAGGCTCAAAACCCACACATACACATTCTCCAAATGAAAATGTCAAAAACAACTACAACAAATTGCGTGTTGCTGTTTATTTTATTTTTTTTTATTTTTTTTTGTTTTTATTTTTTTTTTTTTTGTATATAACATATTTTTTCATTTTGCCTCTGAATAGGTCTACACATCATCCGAATGTTCGCGTTGTAGTTGCCAACCCTTTTTTGTGGACTTTTGTTGCTGGTTTTTTTTTTTTTTTTTTTTTTTTTTTTTTTTTATTATTTTTGTTATTTTGAGCTTCCGTCCGCCATGAAATATGTAGCTTTATTTTTGCCATATGAACACAGCCGCATGGCTTTGAATTTGAGTGTGTTTGTGGAATCTGTGTGTGTGTGTCTGTATATGCCTTTCAATTGTCGCAAAGTCATGGCGTGTGCAAAAATTTAATTTAAATTTGCACATCAAATTTGTACATAAATTTTTAAACATGCCAAAATAAATAACAAAACAGTAGCTGGGTAAAAAAAAAAATAATAAATAAATAAATAAATAGACAAATGACAATTGACGCAGCCACGTAAAGTAAATGTAATTTTTTCCTAGCTTGAAGAAAGATTGACAAAAACTGTAATACCCTAACAAATATAAGTTTTATATATGTATTATAAGTATAAATTTAAAAAAATTCTAAACAAATTCTTAGAACTTTTATGCACGATATTCCAATTAAATTGAACTTTAACTTTTTACTTACAATACAAAAAAAATGTTCAGTTTTATTGGTTCAAAAATAATATTTCGTGAATTTCTGTGCAAATCGGTATATCAATGCATAACAGCTAGGCTATACAAATCGTAAGCTTTAATCATTCATATAGCCATTTATGTGGCGTGACATCCTCATGAAACTCTTATGGCCACATATGACATAATAAACGCAAACATTTGGCAGGCGACATATGCGAAAATCTGTGCCAAGTTTACGACACATGTATTAATTGGTCCTGGTCGAAGGAGCATGGGGCATGCGGGAATGGGTGTGGAACGGGAGTCAGTTCTGTTAACTGGCCTGCAAACTGCCTGGCTGCTGGTCGACTGATAGTCTGCAAAAAGTTTGCCCTTAGACTGCCAGTGGAAGGGGCGCAGTAATTTCAGCCTTAGAGCCAAAGTTTGGGTGTCACCGAATTGGTAGCTATGACGGCTTACGCAAAACTTTCACAAAGTGATTATTATTGTATGAAAAGTTTACGGACTGCTTCAAAAAAGTGAGGAACAGTTCCCGGCAAGGATGGGCATGTGGTGTGGTTACATATGTAATAGGTACAAACAAAAAACTTGCTGTTCACAAAAGTTTTTGGGCCGGATTGCCATGCAAACTATTGCACAACAAGCCAACACGTTGACGACAACAGCACTAACAACAACAACAACAAGACGAAGAAGAAGAAGACGAGGAGGAGCCAAATGCTCTGACGATATAATGCACTAACACCAATTAAAAGTCATTTAACATGTATGTATAGAAGACACGTGTTTCACTCAGAGCAGCTGCCTGGAGCCTGGAATGTGGAGCGTGAGGCATAGAGCCTCGAAGAGCATGGAGAGTGTTGCAAGTCCAGTAGAGTAAATGGGTTCAAGTGTTTGATAGTTCAAAAGTGTTTGCCTAAATACTATGTGAGCCTACTTACTCCAGATAGAGCAAAGTTCTACGCATGAATAGCTGGGCTTTGCTGTCGACAAGTCAACAAACTGAGTTGGTCCAAAGTTTCTGACATAAATAAGTGAACTAGCTTAAATGCCTTGTGCAACAACAATCAGCAACCATTTCTCTGCAGCCTTGACCAAAACCCGTCTTTGGCGTTGTTTCAAAATTGAAATGTCTTCATTTCAGTCTGGGGGCAACACAGCAAGCACGAGTCGGAGCAGCAAAGTGGTCATTACTCTAATTAACCTTATTTCATTCTCAATTACAAGTGTAAAAAAACCAAAAGGAAAACAACAACAATCTGGGCGGTAAAAAACAAGAAAACAAAGCAATACAATTGCCTTAAAACATAATTGTTATTTTGCGCCATTTTCCCTTTTGATTCGGCGTTCGCGTTGCCATTGCCGCAGCCGTAGCCGTGGCCGTTGCTGTTGCCTACTTTCGGGCGCAGCCAAAAGGCAAATTAAGTTTTTGCTCTAATTTAGTCTGACGCACGCCGCAACAAAAGAAGCAACAACAACAACAACAATATAGACTTTTGGTTTTGTTTTCAAGATGAAGCCGCTTTTCTTTAGCTTAATTTACCATTTTTCACTCTTATCGCACATCTCTGCGCCAGGAAGAGACAGCGCGAGCGAGCGTGAGAGAGAGAGAGAGAGACTTGGGCCATAAAAGTCAAGGCATCAGGCAAATGGAAAACATTTGGACCTGGCTCTGGCAGCTGCCTTAAAGCCTAAGCGTAACAATAATTTAATGCGACGCTTAAATTGTTTGTAAAATGTTCAACAACCGCGCAACGCTGCACGCTGCTTGCCATATGCCACTTGCCACTTGCTGGTTGCCGCTTGCCGGTTGCCAGTTCCGAGTCGTACGCCAAAGTTAAAAAGTGGAAAAGTTTTCTTTTCTATTTAACGTAATTTGCCTTCATTTGCGTTAGCTCCTCCTGGCGCTCGCTTCCTCGCACTCCCAGAGCCAAATATGGACTCGCCTGCTGGCCAGTTTATTTTCCCACCATCTCTCTCGCTCACTCTCTTTCTCTCATTCTCCGTCTTACACACACTTTCTCTATATATTTCTCTCAAGATTCTTGCTGCTTGGCATATGTTGCCCTTGTCTCATAATCTGGCATATTTCCCACTGCCGGGCGCTTTTCCGCTTTTGTTTTTCTCTCACTTTTGTTGTTGTTGTTGTTGTCATGACTTTGTCACTCCCCTTGTGTGACAACAACGAGCGACTTGTGTTTGAGCTACTTTTCTTCTCCTTTTTTCTTGGCTTTCATTTTTGTGGTTAAGCAAATGTTTAACAAACCAAATCGCAGATTTGCATTTTATGCTTTGCACTTGGCTGAAAGGGGGGCATGGAAAATCAGACGCTGCCACTTTTATGGCTCCGACTGGTTGCTGTTTATTGTTGTTGCCTTTTCCACTTGGATAAGCGTCGCTTTAATGCTCCTAATCGGGCTTAAAATCAAAAGATGCTTAACGTTCACAAACCAAATAAAACAACAAAAAACCACCATCCAGAAAATGGTCTCGACTTAGATTTCGTCAATGCTGTGTGCCGACAGAGAGACAGACACACAGACAAAGTGATAAAGATAGCGATACAGCACGAGATTGAGATAGACATACAGCTTAGCTGGTAAGCCGCTTAACGCAAAACTAACGCTCCCTGCTCCATGTTCCCTGCTCCATCAGCAGCTGCCTCTCAGCAACTGTATCGCAATCCTTTTGTGCTGGCTTCATTTATTTCATTTGCTGATATTTGCACCATTTCTATTTCGACTCGCCTGTTATTTACACTTGGCTTCGGTTAGTCTGGCGACAGAGCTCTAGACAAATTATTGACATGCTTAACTCACACACCCACATCCACACATGCACACACACACAAGCAGAAAGCCGGCAACGAGCTCTCAGTAAATTCATTGTTATATGCCTCGAAGGCATGAGAATGAAAACATTTTCACTTATTTGCTCAGAAATTGGATAACAATCGAACTGAAATTGGATCTCACTCATTTTTGTATACACTTCAAGTGGCGGCCAATGCATTGTTTTGCTTTTAACTGCCTTTTGTTGCTGTTGTTGCTGTTGCTGTTGCTGTTGGCAGCACATAAAACATTTTCCGGCTATTTGCTGCCACCCATACACTACGAATTGGTGGCGTGTCCGCCCTCCCTCCCATCGTTCTCTTATTATCGTAATAGAATTTGCCAAATTGAGGTTGAAATGCTTTCGGCCTGCTTCGGCCCCTACCCCTTGCCACTTGGCATCCGTTTATCGTTTGATTGTTTGTTTGCCTGTTGGCTTGCTAGCTCCACCAAAGCACCCCGCTACATCCCCCAATCCATACTTCGTGCACTCCTTCATGGCCGGCTTCGGTGTGGGTCTCGGTTTCGGCTTTTCGGTGTCGGTTTTGGTTGTCCTGGCCGTTTGCAGTTCACTTGATTGTTTGCTTATTTGGCGGGCCTGTGCTTATCAATTGCCGTTTTTATTGCCATTTTGGCTCCGAAGTCGTCGTTTATTGAGTACAAAAAAAAAAAAAAAAACACATCATTGCCCGGTTTCAGGGTGCGCACGACTACGAATCTGCTGGGCAAGCAATATAGATGTAGCACAGGGACTCGTTGGCGATTTGGCTGTCATTATCCCGGACACAGTCCTTTGGCAATTCGTTTGGGCTTAATTTAATTGTTTATCTTGTGGCCATTGTTTGCCCGTCGGTGATTGCCAGATATGCCACAATTATGATTGATTTATCAGCTGATTAGATAGCCCAAGGTAAATAAGATATATATATATATATATAAGCTGCCTTGAACTCGATTGAGCTGCGCTTAGCTAACTACATCCGTCTACTTCTACTTCTGTGCAGCCGAAGCAATTACAAATCGGCTTACTGGCTTAAAGAAACCATGTCAGCTTCAAGCACAACAGCGCTGGGCTTGTCAGACAGCCGATGCGTGCTTGCGAACTTCGAAAGTGGGGCCAATGCCATTGGATATGTGTCACGTTGCCGTCGAGTGGCGCCACATTCGCAATGATGACGTTAGCGACGCTCCTTGGTCAATCGGTCAACTCATCAGCGGACACGACGCGTATGAGTAACGGCCAATGCCTTGCTTCACTTGACACGGCGCGTACAGGGAGAGAAAGAGTTTGTGTGATAGAGAGAGAGAGAGAGAGAGAGAGATGCCTTACATTTTCTTTATAGCATTGTTTCTATGTGGCTTTCGGTTTACGGTTTGTAAAGAATTTGTTACACACACGCACACATACCAACAGGTCAACCAATACACACACATACACATGCTGAGCGATTTATTCTTACACTTTACGTAAGAGTAGGTAACTTCAATTAAAGTAGTTTCAAGAGAGTAAAGAGTGTTAGTGCATCCTTTTGATTATTTTGAATATACAGAACTATTATTAATGTTATAAAGCTTTTATTCTAATTAATTATTCTAATTTGAAATATCATTCGACACTTATCATTTTAGAGCCCAAAATTCCAAGTCAATAGAATCCTTTTTTCTTTCAGTGTGCTTCCTTTTTTGTTGACTTTTCGCATTGCATTGCCGCCAGCATTAAAACAGTTGGCTGCTGTCGACTTGCCACCTCGATTGTAGCTTGTGTTGTTGCTGCAGTTGCAGTTGCAGTTGTTGTTGATGTTGCTGTTGGCATTTGTGTTTTGTGTTCCACTAGGTCATCGGTTAGTGCTGCATACATTTTAGCTCACCTTGTTTTGGTGTCGTGTTGTTGTCGTTGTAGTTCTCGTTGCTGCTGCCGTTGCCATTGCCATAGTACCAAAACCTTGCAGCACAGCTGGCAACAGTCTGAACTTGCCATACACATTGGCAAATACCATCGAACGAGTGCTGCTCCACCTTGAGCACGTCAATGCTACGAATATCATTCCAGTCGCCGCCTTAACTGCTGTCAGACTCTAATTAGAGCGGTAATAAAATGCAAAGTGCATGCATTCAATTGAGAAGCAGCAGAACGAGGGAATGGTAGGCCAACTGTTCAGCAGAATTTAATTTTGTGGCTTGGAAAATCAATTGAGTATGCTTAGGGTCTATTTGTAAATTTCATACCTTGCACTTATAGATGTTTGCTCTGATTACCTCAATTACACTCAATTACGGTGATGGATAGCTGAAAGAGAGAGAGAGAGAGAGAGAGAGAGAGAGAGAGAGAGAGAGAGAGAGTGGGCTTACAAAAGTGACTGCTGATGAAGCTGTTGGCCCTTGGCTGCTGACTGTCGGCAGATTGAACTGCCTCAAGGTAAAAATCTCTAGCACTGGTTTGACAGCTGGCAGAGCCTCAGTTCAGATTCACATCTGCTAGCACACACACAGACAAACATACACACCCTGGGTGACATTGACATTTTGCCTAATGCCTGGTCGAGCTTAGATTGAGTCATACTTTGTGCACTGACAAGACGAGACAGACAGCCAGAGACGGAGTCACTCAATACGTGGAGCTCTCTGGAGCTAGACAATCGGTATAAATTATTATGTCAGCTCATGACAGGACGGGAAACTGCTGGCCCTGCACCGAGCCGCAGCCCGACGGCCCACAAGGCTTTGGCAGCAGGAATTAGTTTTGACACGCAGCGGGATGGGCGGGCGACCGCCAGTAGACACGGGCAGACACCTCTGGACATGAGAGCTTTGTGTATCGATCTATAATTAAGATAAGATACAGTCGGTGTGTGCACCGCAACTCACATTATGACCACGGCTCGTAGGCAGGGCAGCGGGGCAAGAGCGGAGCAAGGGTCTACGAGTGGCACTTATGGTCAGATAGCAGCTGTGTTATTTGTTTATGAAATTGACCTGCGATTAGCGCTGCATACAAAGTTGTGTGTGGCAACGGGCCATAAATTACACGCCACAGAGTCAGGCGATTGAGCGTATGGGCGTGTGGGCGTGTGGACGTGGAATCGTGGCCCCATAACCAAGAGCAATTCCATGAAACTTTAACACAAACTAAACGCTAAAGCGTTTTGTTCAACTCGTTTAAATCGGAGTGCAGCACACACACGTGTGGCACAAGCTGCAGATGACTTCGACTGCTGTCTAACCACACGCTAGACACCACACATCCTCGAACCCATTTCCAATGGTGCCCGCAGGATATGCAGCAAAAATCCGCTTACACAATTTTACGCACAAGCCAGGAAGAAAAGAAGTTGGTAAAATTTGTAAAACTTTCGTATTGACAATAAACGCCAGCAAGCTGCAACAGCGAGGAGAGCTGAGCGATGCTAGGCTGGAGGAGGAATGCAAAGTGTTTGGCACCGCTTGCCAAATAGAGTCAGGCATATGCAGAGTACTCCAGAACTTCAGATAAAGCCCGCAGGTTGGAGTCGTCTCAGTGCCATGAGAGGGAAAGGCGGCAAAACAGTTTCTGTTTGGCATTTAGTTGCATCGAAGTTGGCTCAAAGCAACGGGCCGGAAGGTAGGGGGCAAGTGCATATACCTTTATGGCACTGGCAGACAAAAGTACACGAAATTCAATGAGCTGCAAAAAGCAGCTAAAGTTGCTGCTGCCAGATTTACGCCAAGAAAAGTGTCAGCCAGAGAGTCAGCCAGGCTATCCGACCTGCATTCTGCACAGGACACGTAACCGGGACGAAACCAAAAAAAAAAAAAAAAAAAAAAAAAAAAAAAAAAAGGGAGATTCTGTATATGTAAACTCAACTGGAACTAGAGTTGGATGCGACTGCGACTGCGGTTTGCGACTTTGGCGTCGCAGACAAATTGTGCTCGTAAATGCTTTAAATTGTACACTCTGCGGTCCAAATTGAAGTTGAGCAAGAAAAACGCGACGCTTAAAGCGGGCGGCAAACAAAAGTTGCGAAAAACTACAAGCAGCGTGCAAAAAATGGCTGAGCGTGTTAAGAAAAATGTTTTCGTAAGCTGCGAACAAATGCGCGACAATATTTTTCAGCCACTTGCCCCACCCACCAGCCGCCTCCCGCCCCTGGCTGCCGCTCGTGAAGCAGCCAACACTTGTAAGTAGGCAACGGCAACAGTAGCTACTGCTGCATCAGCATTTGATGCTGAAATACTCTTCAATTTCTTATGGTAAAATATATGAGTCTTAATTATGATTGAAACTGAAAATAAAGGAATTTTTGCAAATGTTTTGTCTAATATATTTATGTGGCAAGATCACTTATGCTGCCAAGCTGCTAAAATAATAATAATATCAATAAATATCGGAAAGTTTATATAATTTATGTTTAGAGAATTTGAACACAAAATGATATATAATTTAATTCATCTCCCATTAGGGTATATATATAACTTTTGAGTGAGCTGTAATGCCAATAGAACTCAAGTTATAAACAGTTAATATACCCGTTTCTAGCAAGCAGCATAATGATGCCGACTGCCAACTCAATGCTGCCTCTGGACGGATGCTCGGTGTTGAATTCAACGCGAACACCTTTGGCAAAGGTAAAAGAAAAGAAAAGAAAAGCAAGGCGTTTGCTCCCATTGTTGCAGAACAAAAAGCGGAGAAATGCTACAAGGAACGACGGTCGTACATGTATTTGTGTTTGTGTGTGTGCGTGTGTGGGTGAGTGTGTTGCAGAGGCACGCTTGATAGCCCAAGCCGAAACCGATTGCCACTTAAAACCTTATGGCTACGCTCTTGAACCAGGCACCACTTGTGTGGGCGAGTGTATCTTCGAGTGTGGCTGTGCGAGTATTGTGGGCGGTGCGCTGCTCGCCGGGTGTCAAAATGTTAAGTTAATACAAAGACCTGACTTTGGTGTCGACTTTTAACTTTCAACAGTTGCCATTGCAGCGGCGAAAGGTTTTGCGCACGTGTAGAATTTTTCAATTTGTAATGTAAGTTTTTGTGCGGACTACTTTGTGCCCCACTCTAATGACCTATTTCGCTTGATAGTATTAAGGTCGGACACTTGAACCCATGGAGCGGCGCTCTTTGAGACTTTAGGCTGGACTTTAAGCCTGTTGCCAGGCAGAAAATTTGATTAAATCAGCATTGCGACCTGCTGCCTGCCTGATAACAGGACTCGAAAACATTATTCGCTGACGCAATGCTAATTGCAAGGTGTACAAACTGCCCGAAAATAAGCCGAGCAAAGCACTTTAATTAATTAAAAAAAAAAAGTCCCTGAAAAGTTGTCAAAATAAACAGCGAACGCAACAAATCCTTTCTCGGCTCTCGCAGAAACCGGACCGGGAAATCGAAACGGCAAACAAAGTCCGGAATTAGATGGTTCGGTATTATTGTCAAATTTTGTTTTTGTTTCTGCTGCTGTTGTTGCTGGTGCCGTGAAGCTTGTAAATGATTTATGCCAGTGACTTGCCAGCCAGTCATCCCAGTCAGCCCAGCAGCCAGGCGTGACACGCCCACTTCCACACCCAGCGACGTCAGCCGGTGGATGGTAGGCGATGGGCGGGAGGCGGTAGGCGGTTGGCGGCAGTCGGTGCGACTGGACAAATGGTTGTGGGAATTGTCGCATACTCCCTTACACTTTAATGCTGCTGTGTTATGAATAATAACTTGGACTGCTTTTTGTTGCTGCTGCCCCCGCGCTGCGTCGCCGTCAGTTGCCGGCTGTAGTGCGTTTTCTCTTTCACATTTCGCGTCAGTGCGCCGAGCTTTGAATATTTTACGCAGGCATAAATAATTTACAACAATGAACGAAACACACGTAAAAAATAAGAGAGAAAAAAGGATAAGGCAGCAGCAGCAGCAGCATCACATAAAAATGGAACAAAAGTGAGAGCAAGAATGCAAAAGATAAGAATAAAAATTTATATTTCCTAAGCACGGCAGCCAGGGGCAAAGCATGCAGCATGCGACAGGGTCGCACGGTTGCCCTGTCGCCTGGTCGCTTGGTCGCCTGGTCGCTCGGTCACAAAATGCTGGCCTCTTTGCAGCTCAGTTCGGTTCTTTGCCAGCACTTGACATATGTGCCGGCTTTTGACCTCTTTCGGGATGTGCAGGCACTCGCCTAACACGCCTATGATATGGCGGCTCGTAAATGAGACGAAATAGAACTCAAAGCGATGGGGGTGTGTGGGACGAGCCCAAGACACAATTTCGGCAGACGAGTGAGAAAATGTAAATGCTCAAATGTTTTCTTTACATTCGCAACGGATTCGTTTGTATTTGCTGTGAGTGATGGCGGCTCAAAGAAATGTCAACACTCAAAGCCTACAAACACACACGCACACAGTCACACACACACTCGCACTTGTGTAGGCCAAGAATTTTCACTTTGACTTAACAAATAGAAAATCATTTATTCTGCATGCGCAGCCTCGTGCCCCCTCATCCCTGACAGCTGCCCCGCGCTCTACAAATTGTTTCCCCACTAACGCGTTTCGATTTCGACAGACTTTCTGAATGCGGACTCTGTGATTTCCGACTGCCTTCCCCTTTGCCTTGTTCGGCCCCCTTGAAATGCTTTGCCCATCAAACGGCGAGATTTATGCACGTTTTGCATATTTTCTTTGTGAAGCTTTCAAAGCCAGCAAAAATGGCCCATCAAGTCGAGTCGGGGCGATGGGAAACACTCGCTCAATTTTCATTGCGCGACTTTTATGACTTTGTCTGCTGCTGTCTCTGGCTTTTATCGAATGCAAATTGTTTTATAATAATGTAATCAAATCACTGAGAACTCTGTTTATTGACGTGTTTATTTTGTTTTGCCTTCGATAATTGCCGCAAACAACATTGAACAGTTGTCAATGTTTTCTCTTTCTGTTTCTTATGTTTACTTTCTTTTTTTTTTACATTTTTTGTTGAAATAAACGTTTAAATACTTTATACCACTTGATAACTTTTCAAGTGATATAATAAATAGTTTGAAAAATAAACTTCTGTTAAATGTGGAGATCCAAAGAAATAACTCTCAAAACTAATTTTCTTTTACAAATTTTTTTTGAAATTTTGAATTAAGTTGAGACTCTGTGAAATCACTCAAAAAACAGTGAAGCACAAAATCTATATTATATCCTTGCTTTTGTTAGCTTAGATAAAATTAAAGACTTTTGAAAAAATAACAAATAAAAGTCACAAATTGGCAAGGATTCAGTTTTCTTTTGGTTCAATTTACTGGCAATTGCAAATAATTCTCAGAACTCTCAGCAAAATGGATTGAAACCAATAAAATTAAGTAACACAATAACAAGGACAGGCATAACAACAACGACAACGACGACAGGAACAACTGTCGTGACGATAATAACAATAATGCCATTTTCACTTAATTGACCATAGTCCACAGCAACAACAACAGTCGGGCTGCTCCTCCATGAGATTGCTGCCAGATTCCTAGCAAGTGCGAGGAGGAACTCAGCTTCAGCAGCACCCGATTCAAGGGATCGGACATTAAAAATGCCCATGGCGACAATTTGACGTTGTTATCGTTGTTGTTGCTGATTGGTCGGAGTTGGAGGCACTCGAGCCAGCTCGTGTCAATTTATATGTGACCATTAAAATTGAAATGTCAACGCACGACTGCCGGCACGAGATGTTGACCCATAAACGAAATCAAATAATATAATTTGCTCATGAACTTTCAACAGGTCAGCTGCCGGTGTCGCCTCCGTGTAGCTGGCTGGGCAAATGTTGTTTGTGCTGAACTTGAACCCAAACATTTGTTTTCAAATTGAAACTGTGTGCATGTCTGTGATTGTGTGTGTGTGTGTGTGCAAGATAAGTACCTTAAATCTAACCGGCTTTGGTATGCTAATGAAGTGCATGGCGAATGCGGCCAATTGTCAGCGGGCCGGGCGAACATGAGGCAAAGCTAGTTAGTTGCCAATTTTGTTGAATATTTATGGACTGGGCGCAATGTCAACAACAGTCCACAGCCAGTAGTCAAGCAGCCAAGCAGCCAAGCAGCCAACAGCCAACAGCCAGCAGCCAAACAGGCAACAGCAAAAAGGACGCACACGAACAACCAAATCCACTTCAAGACCGCAAATTAGTTTTTAACCCACAAAATAATCCCGAATGACATGAGATGAGTCCACCATTCACCACCAAAGAAGAAAAAAAAAGTATAGCGGAATACTATTACATACATTTTACAGTTGCCAGCTACGTCTCTTGCCCTTGCTCCTGCTCCTGCTCCCGTTCTCTTCCTCATCGTCCATGTCTACTCGCCACAGTCGCTTGGCGGAAGTTGTAAAGCTGCCATTTCTTGGCCATGTTTTTGTTGTTGTTGTTGTTGTTGTTGTTGCTGTTACTATTACTGTTGCTGCTGTAGCCGATGTTGCCGTTGCCACTGCCAGCGGTTGGTCGGACACCCCAACTCTGTTTCGGACTCTTTTAGCTTACGGCCAATGTGAAGCGCCAACAATTCGCGAGCTCGTAATGCGGTCGTTTTACAGCATTGTTGTCGTTGTTGCTGCTGTTGTTGTCGTTAGTGTTGTTATTGGCCTCGTTGAGTGTTATTGTTGTTGTTGCGAAGCGCATTTGTTGTATTAACTTTTTCCAAGTGACGTGAATGGCACCGGCCACTGCACGGTAAGGCACCAGCCATAGCAGCAGGCTCACCCAAGCAGCCCACCTCATCGCGCTGGTGGGAATGTTGCCATAATTTATTAAAGCCTGCACCAGAGTGCTCTCGAGTCGAGCGGCCCATAGCCCACGGCCCATGCCACACAATTGAAATTTAAGCAGCAGCGGGAGCTAAGTTGCAGAAAATGTGTAACATTGGCCCAGGCTTTCAGCTTTCAGCTCCTTCCGAAGTTCGATCGCTAACCGGCAGCCGGCAAAATGCTAATCGAAATATGCGCCAAGCCAAAGAAACGCAGCAAAGAGCCAGGCCAAGGGACAGCCGGCAGTGAATGTCTTGCCTACTACTTCCTATATACCTCTCAGTCTCTTTATGTGCAGTGAAAAGTTTGGAAAAGTTTTTGGCCAGGAAAATAATTCATGAAACATGGCGGCAACATGCGAACGCGAAACGCGAATGTGAAACGCGAAATACGAAATACGAAATGGGAACGCGAACTCGAAATTTTTGTGCCCAATCCGAATCTGATTGTGACAGAAACGAATTGTTCTGGTTGCTGGTCGCTGGTCCTGTCTTTCGAGGTGGAGGCGTAGGCGTCGTCGGCTGCTATATTTATGTACCTATTTTTTTTTTTTTTTTTTTCTATGTAGCCGTAGCAGTGAGTGTCTGGTGCCTGCCCCCGCAGTTGGCATGTAAATTTATGGTGTGTCCCGAAACAATTGTTATTGTGTGTTTTCAACTTTTGCTTGATTTGTGTTTTTAAGTGATTTCGAATGGGTCGCATGGGGCTCAGTAATCGGGCCGTCGGCGGCTATTTGTTTGTGTGTGGCGGTGGTTGGTTGTTGGCCAGCCAGTCAGCTAGCTAGCGTTGATAACTTCTAGGCTGTCATCGGGACAGCCTGGGCAGTTCAGATCCATTGCTGGCTATGCAGAACTACTTCTGCTAAGCGACCAATAACCATAAAACACTTTGCATACCAGAGAGAAGAGAGACAGAGAGAGAGAGAGAGAGAGAGAGAGAAAGAGAGAGAGAAGTGGAGAGACCGCCCGCACACGTAGCGGAACTCTCGGTGCTGGGCAACTTTGCCCCAAGTCGCAAGTTGCAAGTTGCAAGTTGCAAGTTGAAAGTTGCCGCAATTTTCGTTCAGCATTTTATTTATTTGTATTTCCGCAAACAATTCGAGTGCCGCGACTGCCACAAAACTTTTGACTGTGCGGCATTTGGCACTGTTGGCACCGGTGGTGTTGGTGGTGTTGGTGGTGGTGCAACTGCAAACTGCAAGTGCAACTGCCACTGGCTGCTACAGTTAGCAGCCATTGTTGTTACAGCTACCGCTGGCAGTAGGCCACTTCCTGCAAACGGGTGTTGCCGTTGCATGCAATTCCTGAATTTTTGAAGGCATTTCTTGTGCCTGCCCCACGCTGGCAAATAGCCGCATCTGCTTGCAATATGCAAGCGGTCATTTCGTTAATGAGCGCCCGGCAGCAAGAGGGAGCCGAGTCTGCAGTAGCTACAACTTTTACTGAGCATCCGCCGGATGGGCAGCTCGCTGGTCGCAGCACATCCTATGGAGATGGACAGCAGCAGCAGCCAAGCATGGCACCAACTGAGCCCCACGCTGACTCTTCATTCAACTATGTTGGTTGTCCCACTGCCTGCCTGCCTGCCTGACTGCCTGGCTGCCAGCTTGGCTGAATGACTTGGTTTATTTCTACGTAATGAAATGAAATTGAAATGAATGTTTTATAAACCGTTGCCCGGTTAGAGAGTACGAGATTCTGCATTATATTCGCTCTTACGACTACCAAGAGTCATAAAATTAATATAATCTCTGGGGCAGCATCGGCCACAGTTGCCGTTGTCCCTATCTCTATCACTCTGTCTCTCTCTCTCTCTCTCACTCTCTCTTTTTCAGCCAGCATTAGATTATGGCAGATGCAACAAATATTACTTTGCTTTAAAATCAAGTCAAATTAAGTAAATATTTTCGTTTGCTGAGAATTTTATGAGAGCAAAATGTCAATGCACAATAATTTATAGTCGAAGCCGCTACATACACATCTATATATACATAAATATAAAATAATTTTTGCTTAGCAGTGTGGCAGTCTTGATATGGAAATAATCATATTGCAGTCTGTTCAGTGTTGGCAATTGCGGCGGGATGACTTGCATTGCCCATCCGCAGTCCTGTAGAATGTGTTCTAAATGAAGATACATTTTTTTTTGTACCTTTCCTGGACTTTGTGGAACATTACAAAGTAAAAACTATGATGGGTTAATTAAAATGTCTAGTGCATAGTGCTTGAAAGACGGAGGCGGTAACAGAACAACATTTTAGAGCTCTACTCAAAGGCAACTGGACACGAAGCCTCACATCAATTTTAGTTGCTCTGAAGGAACCTTTCTGCGCCAGACACAAAGGACTGTCGCCTCTTCTGCAGGAGTGTGTCCGCTGATGTTATTTGTCTGTTCGGGATTTTAATTAAATTTCGCTTAATGTTGTTGTCGCATTTACTTTGGTTGCTGTTGCTGTTGCTGTTGCTGCTGCTACCGCCGTGTGGCATTTGCCCATTAAGCATTCTGCGGATTGTCGTCGCGGTTCTCGTAAGCCCAGAATTTATGAAATTCAATTAATATGGATACCACAGTCTCGGCCTGGCCGCTGCACACGAAGGACATGGTTAAACGTAGCCGGTTAAACGGTAATTTTTGTGGAAAATATAAAACGAAGAGAGAGAGAAAGAGAGAGAGAGAAGAGAGAGAGAGAGAGTGAATAAAGTGTTCTCAGCCTACCAATTGCTCAGATCCTTTAGTGTTATCTTGCACGGATCCTTGGGCGTAACCATGTCGAATATTTCATTACTGAAGTCCTCAAACCGGATCGCCTCGCCAGAACTCAGCGCCAACTGCTCCTCAATCCCCTTGAAGAAGTAATTAAGCGTCTGCATCGTCAGGTAGCCAGTGTGCTGCACGTCCAGCATACGGAATAAGTAGTGCAACGAGGAGGATGTCTATGCGAGAGGGTAATCGTGTTAATAAACAAGCAACAAATCGCCCCGACAGGGCAGCTGATAAAACTAAAGAAATTTATAATTAAATGTCGGACCACTTAGTATCAGTATCTTGAGAATGTTTTAATAATTAAAGCTACTTTTAAGAAGTTATACAAATTGATTGCTTAAACTCACACCTGTCGGTTCTCCAGGGCTAGCACAAAGCCCAGATAGGTTTTGTAGTCCATTTCACCATCGTAGGTGTGACACTCCTCGAAGACACGATCCATAAATACTGATGTGAGCGTCCCTGAGCCGTATCGACTTAGTTCTTGTTTGCTAAGCAGGCCATTGTGATCCAGGTCCAGATTGAGAAAGCTTCCATAGACAGCAAGCACGGCAGGCATGGAAAAGTGGTTTAGCTTCACTGCTTCTGGCTCAGTTGGCTTTGGCTCATCGCGCAGTTCCATCAGCTGGTGAATCAAGCCCGAGACTAGCATTTCGCGAATGCGTATACGGCCCGTACGCAAAGGGTCGAGGAAGAAGTAAAACCTCTTAACCACCGTACACACATAGAACTTCTCGAACGCGGGCTCCATACAATCACATATCTGAGCCAAGGTTGGTATAAGGTCCACAATGTAGTTCTCCAAATCGAACTCGCGCAAGTAGCCCTGACCCACATCATCGTAAAAGGAGAGCCCAATGCGACACTGCGTCAGCCACACCTTGCGCATGGTGTAGTTGAACACGGACGCGATCTCTACGCTGCCCAGGTAGGGCGACTCACTGAGCAGCTGGGCAAAGAGACGTGTCGTGAGATACTTGCGACACTTCTTGTCGATCGCTGAACGTAGCTTGCAGTAGTCGTCGTAGCTGATCAGCTGCTGCTTAGCTGTTGTCTCTGTGGCATGTTGCTCCAAGAGGCGCCACAGCTCCTGCAGCTCTTCGTTGTTCAACAATTCCTCAGACTTCTGCTGCAGGAAAAGCGACTGTGCTTCCCGTCGCAACAAGTGCCGCAGTTTATCATCCGGCGGTGGCGGCACATAAAAGAACTGTGGCACATGTTTGTATGACGAGTGATTCACCTGGGAGCGTGGCTTCAAGGGCATATTGGCATCGAACTTGGCCAACTCCTCGGCGCTTATGTCGCGTGTTGAGACCTTGATGCAAGCGAACTCTTTGACAAAATCGGGATCCAATTCCATGTTAACGCTTGGAATGTTTGCAATCTAATTTTTGTTGTTGAATATTTTGTTTTCACAGAATTGATATGAATGGGAGGAATAAATTATTGTTTGATTGCTTGTTTGATCTAGGGTTTCATCTAACTCAGCATTGATGAATGACCAAAAACTAAGCAAATTTATATTTATGCACTCTTGCCATCACAATTATTCTAATTATCTTTCTTTTGTTGCAGGTTCGACCATTAAAGGCGCCGTTGCGATCTTGAATTGCATTTTGGCTAGACAACTATGCTTCGAGGATCCCTCATGCTCGGCCATTTTGGAAATAATACCACGTGTCTGCGGACCCATACCAGGTAAGAGTGTAAGAGCTTAGCGAATTAATGGCTAAAACGTGGTTTTGTGTTGTTTGCCAACTTTTTAGCAATAGTTTGTATTAGTCTGCTGGCCAAATACGCGCTCATAAAGTATGGGTTTTTTTTTGGCTGGGGAGAGCGCTTGAGGCCATTTGAGGATTAATTTTATTTAGTTGCTGCTTTCGTGGTCGCAGGCTGCCTGGCTGCCTCCTGGAGCCCGCCAACCGTTTGCTCTGCCGACAACTGTGTAATTATTTTAGCAATTTTTGTGTGCGCCCGCGTGCAATAAAACAGTAAATAACGGTCATATGCTTAAAGCGCAATATACCAACAACAACAATACCGACAACATCAACAGCAGCAGGAGCAACATCAGCAAATGCCACGAAATACCATTTGAATATTCAAATGCCCCTGAGAACTGACCCACCCGCCAGCCGCGAGCCTCGCAACCAACTGCCATTGTGGTTACTGCCCAGCGGGCGAATGTGCGTGCCAGCCGCACCACTATGAATACATACACACATAGTTAGACTGAAGTGGGAGGTGCAAGAAAAAAGCAAACAAACAGCCAGCAGGTCCCCCATCCCCCATCCCCCATCCACCATCCCCATCCCCCATCATCCATCCGACCCGAGCCGAGCTCCTCCATTGTCGTCGCGCACAAAGGCGAATGAACGAGCAAGCTCAAGAAAAAGTTAATTTATAAATTATTCAGTAATTTGTTTGAGAATTTGCTTTCGTCGCCAGCCCCTACCCCATACCCCTATAATACACACACACACACACACACACACACACAGGACGGGAACAAAGCTCGCTGCTGCAGGTATACATTTCTTATGTATGTGGGTTTCACTTTGATCTGTCCCCACATTCCCCGCTCCACATGCAGGGCCAAGCCAGGCCATTTAAAAGTGTATTTAAGTTCACTTCACCGTGCACTATTCCAGCGCCAATGCCGACGCCAACATCAGCAGGCCAGGGCTATATCCAGAGGCCACATTACAATTGGGGGTAAGTGGGCGTGGTGGAGCGGGTCTGGTGTGGGCGGAGTTTTGGTTTTCAGCTGGCTTGTGAGTCCGTGCATAAGACTTTTCTTTTCTTCAATTTAATTATTAATGTTCCAGTCAGCCAAAGTCTAGTGGTGTTTTGCCGGCTTTTCTTCTCCACGTCTGTCTTTCATTTAAGTGGCTTTTCCTTTCCGTATTTACGTCTGTATGTATGTGAGCATATGCATGTGTGTGTGTATCTGCTTATGTGTATATTTGTGTGGGAATTTCTTTGTGCTGTCACGTGTAAAAAATTCGCATTTAAAACGTGGCATTATCGGATTTGCTCAAACTTTTTAGTTTGTTTCAACTTTGCCTCAATTCCTCAGCAACTTTGCACTTTTCGCTAGTAAAGGACATATGAGGCAGGGCATCGGATAAGGCGTGTTTAGTTCTGCGGCTTGGACCACTCCACGCTTAGGATTAAGTGATCATAGCCATGTCCGTTGAGTACTTCAATTGCCTCGGCTGCGTCTTTGCGATATTTGAAGTGAACATAGGCGAATCCCTTGCACAGGCCAGAGTTCTTCTCACGCGCCAGATACATCTTGGTGTGTGGCCCAATTTTCTTGACTAACTCTTCGAGATCATCCTCGGTCATCGACTCGGATAGATTGGAGATGCGTACAGCGGATGAATCGTCACGCTCACGTCCCTTGGCGCCTTCCTTCAGGAACGGTGGCACATATTTGCCCGACTTGTTGGTTTCGCCCACAGCTGCAGTTGCTGCCGCAATCGCCTTGCTCTCGATGTCCATGGACGTACCCTTGTACGGGCATTTGACTGACCAATGCTCGCCATTGCATATGCGGCACTTGGCAATGGGCTTGCCGGCATCCAGCGGATCTTGGGTGTGCTCAAAGTCCTTGGAGCCCATGTAGTTCATCAGGATCTCATCCGCCACCTTCGTGGTGTATGAATTGGGACCCGGCTTGTCAAGTTTGGAGTCGCCGAACTTAGTCCAATTGCGGCGCCTCGCCACTGCCCTCGAAACGATCTTCTTCTCTATCTTGAAGCTGCGCACCACCTTGATCTTCTTCCCCTCATCGTTGAACTTGTACTCGGTGACGTGCTTATAGTCTCCGTCCACATGCTCCTTGGATGGTGGCAGCCCATCCACATAGTCTGCCTCCACCTCATCGGCCCAGGATGTAATTGTTGTCTTCATTTTAATATCCATATTGGCCACTATTTATTTAGATAATGTTATTAATACTAATACTAATTAGATAGATATTGTTTTTTACCTACCAATAAATTTGTTGAAATTCTTAAAAATTCTTTCAAATAAAGCAATGTGAAGTGGCCCAGTTCAGCAAGTGAATATTTTATTTCTGTTTGCTGTCAAATGGAATACTTTTCCAGGGCTACTTTAATGTCGATTGACGAAATTTAATTAACACTTAATGTGGCTGTGTTGTAAAACACAAATTGATTTAAAGAGGTGTAAATGAATATTCGATATAGATTTTAATATTGTCAAAACGTAAAGTTTGCATCAACAAACAATTGAAATCTTTCTCTTTTACCTTGCTAAAGCATTAAAGACCTTTAAGATTCAACATGTTTTTTTCTAAGTGTAGTCCGCACTTCACATTGATAAGAACATTTGATTTGATAGGGGGCAAACGTTAATCTACCAACTGAGCTCTCAGTTGATCGACTCACTTCATTGCGGATCAGTCGAGTTTTTCTCTAATTCAATAATCACATATAATGCTGCAGCTGAAGCATGCTGTAAGTGGCAAAGTTGTAGAGCTCGATGAGTTCTGGCTACGGGATCATTGTCGCTGCGGGGAGTGCCTTAACACGGAGACAAATCAGCGGCGTTACGATCTCTTAGAGCTGCCAGCGGATGTGCATGTGGCGAGGCACAGCTGGCAGTCGGCGGATCAGCTCTTGGTGGAATGTAAGTACCACTGGAAGGCAGTCAGTCGCAATGCTTATACGTGTTTACATTACGTCAAGGGAGCGATGGGCATCGTTCGAGCTACGACTGGGCATTCATCTATGACTCGCAGCTGGAGCAACTGATAAGTCGGCGTACAAAGTCCACAGCGCTGACGCCCTGGAACCGCAGCATCGCGTTACAGAACGAACGGCACTTGCGCTTCTCGCTGCCCGCTCTTGTGGCCAGCGATGAGCAGGTCAAGCTGCTGATAGCCGCTCTCGTGCGCTACGGCATTGTCTTTATAGATGACGTGGCCGCCACGCCCACCATGACTGAGCTGGCGCTGCGCCGCTGCTTTCCACTGATGAAGACCTTCTTCGGTGAGATGTGGACGTTCAGCGACAAGCAGGACCATGCGGACACGGCGTATACACAGCTGTATCTTGGCTCGCACACTGACAACACCTACTTCTGCGACGCAGCAGGGTTGCAGGCGCTGCACTGCATCGAGCATTCCGCTGACGGCACAGGCGGCGAGAACTTCTTTGTGGACGGGCTGCACGTGGTGCACGAGCTGCGCCGACGCTTTCCCGCCGCCTATCAGCTGCTCTGCCGCGTGCCAGTGCCTGCCGAGTACATCGAACAGGGCCAGCACCACTGCCACACGGCACCCATCATACGCATCGATCCGCTGACCGGCGAGCTGATTCAGCTGCGTCTCAATGTCTACGATCGCGCCGTCTTCAACACTTTGCCCCAGCGTGAGATGTCCAGCTTCTATGCCAGCTTGCGCCAGCTGCTGCAACTGGTGCGTGATGAGGAGCAGCAGTGGCAGCTCAAGCTGCGACCCGGTAGCCTGGTGATCTTCGACAACTGGCGTGTACTCCATGGCCGCCACGCCTACACGGGTCGCCGCACAATGAGCGGTGCTTATGTGCAACGCACCGACTTTCTGAGCAAGGCGCGCACTCTTGGCCTCATCGAATAGTTGCAGCCGCCACTCTGATCCCAAATGTCAAATGCCAATGGTCAATTGCAATCCAGTCGTGAATACATGGCAATAAAAAATTACGATTACAATTGCTGCGGACAACGTCTAATTCGAAGGCGAAACAAGAAGCCAACAAATATCATTTGGCATTTGTTTTTATGGCAAATGTCTCATAAGACCTTGCTCTCTGCAGTCCTGTGTGTTCGTGTGCATGTATGTATGTGTGGCTGTGTATGTGTGTGTGTTTAGAGCCAACAAAATGGTATTTGGCGTCAGCAAAACAAACGTAAACGCACTTTCAACTTTTTCATTTAAAAACTGAAATTACTTTTTGGCTGTTGCTGGGCAAGGGGAAGGGGAGCAGTTTAATGGCTGCCGTATTGTCCTTTAAATGTCCTCAAAAAAAAAAAATATATATATATGTACATATATTGCACACGTGAAAGCGGAGCAAAGAAAAAAGCACACTTTAAGCCAACACGCTCCAAGGCGGCCTGAATATTTATGATAATTGCATTTTATGCAGCGTGTCTGTTGCCTTTTCTCTTGGCGCCTTTATGCGGCGACATGACCGCATTGAATCCTTTAAAAGCATCGCTCTCTCTATTCGCTCTCCGTCTATATATCTCTCTCCCTCTCTCTCTTGCTTTTTCTCCATATCTCTGACGGCAATAAATATTTTGACAAGCAACGGCGCGCTGTGGTGCGGGTCCTGCTTTCAGCTGCTGCAGTCGTAGCATACTTTTTGACGTTCTTTTCATGCGCTCCAGCTCCAGCTGCTGTGCGAGTGTGTGTGTGGGTGTGCTTGTGGTGTGTGCGAGTATGCGTGTGTGTGGGTTACGCTCGCATTTTTGCGTTCGCTTTGTGCAATTGCCGATGGTTCAATGAAATCAGCAAGCAGCCAACTGCGCACAAGGCAAACAACCACGCACTACCCACACACACACACACACACACACACATACTCATACACATGCTCACTCTTTTTAACTCAAGGCACGCTTGTTTCATATGACAAAAGGACATGTGTTGCATGGCTTCCCCCATGCCGCTCAATCAATATTGTAAAAATTGCACGCACAAAGGCGCCAAGGCAAAGACAAAAGTTTACTTAATTTAATTAATTGCACGCCGATGCTGTGCAAATAAAAGCCATTATATTTGATGCGAAGCGGACACAGTCCGCCCAGCACAGCATGCCCAAATTTCAGTTTGATTGCCAACTAAATAAATGCCATATAAATTTCATCTAGTGCACAAATTCAGAGCCAGCAGCAAAACGACAAACAGAAATATGATTATATACTGTATAGAAAAGCGAACAAATAACAAGCTCAAATCAAATAAAATCCAGCCAAAAAGTCGACACATACACACACACATATACACACACACATGCACGTGCTCACTTGTGGGTCATATTGGAAACAACAAAGAAATCATTGAACCAATTCAGCGACCAACTCAACAACCGGAAACGCGTTTCGTATAAAAACGAATTGAGGACTTAACGTTCACGGTTAAAGAGCGAAAAAAGAGAAGCGAAAGCAATGCTAGCTGAACAGTTACTGCAAATGGCGTCAGTTGATGATGGCGACGAGGCATAAAACCCACTCGCCACTTTTATGAGCAAAAACGCACACACACACACACACACACACATACATACACACATAGACATACATATACACATAGGAAATCAAAGGCCGCAGCACTAACTAAAAGTGCTTGGGAGTTGCAGCCCGTTTAAGCCAAGTCGAATGATGTGGCCCCAACACCTGGTATTTAAGCTGCCAATGGCTTCTAATTGAGGCTGTGGCCCAAACAGAATACCCTGGCTCTGGCCAAAAGCAACAAATGCGGCCATGTCAAGTGTTGGCCATGTCATAAATATGATGAATGCCTGCGAAAAATGTCACTTGTTGCGTAGTTCGAGCATCACGCCTCACACACACACACACACACACAAATTGCCCGAGGGCCAGAGATGGGGCTGGTGCTGGAGCTGGGGTTGGGGTTGGTCGGTCAACTTTATGTTCGAGTAGCAAATAATCATGTCCGGGGTCGAGGGGCTTACGGCTCGTATGAGTGACATGAGCAATGGGCCGTCCAGCTCATATGCTGGCCATTTGGCCATTGTCCGGACGTTGCGGCAGTTGGTTCGCTTTGCTTTTTTGGCGATTTTACGGCTTATGGCCAGCCACAGTCGTCTCGATGTGCGTCTGTGTGTGTGTGTGTGTGAAGTGTAGTCGTAGTCGAGTTTATTAGTAGGGCTTATGTTTTATGGTCAAAGGGACAATGGATGGCCAACAGATGTTTGTTGGCCTTTTGTTTGTTTCGACAGCCCGCACGCCCCACTCATTCGAATGAGTGCGAATGAGTATGTGTGTGTGTGTGTGTGTGTATGTGGGTGGATGAGTGTATATATAGCAGTAGTTGTCATATGCTCGAATAAGCTGTCATATACGAAACATAATTTATTATGTTATAAAATATTATCGGATCGCCCTACCAACAAGCACAGGCGCTGGCTGCACGCTGCCGGCTCGCTTCATTGGTCGCTTAAATCGACCATTTTGTTGGGGACTCAATTATTCATATTGTTGCAGCTATAGTTGTTAATGTTGTTGTCGTTGTTGTTGCTGCTCGTTTCGTTGTTTATTGTTGGGTATTATGACATGTGTTTGGTTTGTAGTTGTAAGTTTTTGGGCCAAAGCCTGTTTGCTCGCCCGCCTGCCATTTATAACAACTGTCAACTGGCTACAACTTGGATAATCGATGTGAGCAGCGATTCCAATTTGGACAGCTACACGGACATGGACACGAACGCGGACACGGACAGGGACACGTCCAGCGAAATGTCAAAGTTTAAGCGCTGCTGCCATTTAGAGATCATTAAGCATAACTGTCGCTGGACGTTTTTATAGCTTGCCTGTCTCTTTCATTGTCCTTGCAGTGTCCTGCAGCACGGTGACGGTCACAAAATGCCAAGCGGCGCTTCGCACGCTGCAGGCATTTCAATTCTTTCGCCCCACCTGCCTGTGCAAGGAACCCGGCATGGATCCCGATTGCAATCATTTCCGGGATTTTCTGTTCGATCATCCATGCGGATTTGTGCTCAAAAAAGGTAAGTGCAACTGCCACCTGGCAGCGACATCAAATGCGTGTGGCATGCCACAGGCAATACTGAAACTTTAAACTTGTGATAACCTCACTTAAATCGTTTGGCTTCCTTTCTTTATACTCTTTATATATATATACATATATATCTTTGTTAATCCTTACTCATAGCCGAAAAGGACCCCTACCCGATAGACGCTCTGCCCACGTGCAACCATGCGCTGTCCGTGTGCCAGCAGGAACGCAAATGCCTAAAGCTCTTTGAAGACTTCAAGACGCACTGCAAGGTGCGCGATAATAAGTGCAAAATGGAAAACAGGTGAGTGAATAGCGCAAATTAAAAAAAAAAGGAAAGGAGGGAAATCTCTGTTAAGTGCAGATAAGCAACTTGGGGTTAATTGAGAGAAGGGCTAGCAGCAGCATTTCTTTTTTTCTGCCTACCATGATTTTCACTCTGTAATCGATAAGTGAATTCAGCTACGTCCACCGTATCAATTATAATTATTGATTATTCAGTTTGCATACTAAGCAACAAGCTCTCGCTTAGTATGCTTTGCCACGCTTTGGCGCTTCCATCCTGTCGGTAGCCGCAAAATGTTGCAAATTGGGGGAAATTGTGAAACGAATGCTAATTAGAGCAGCGGCACAAAAAGTGCACCAACAGTGTCTGCGAACTTGGCGAAAATGGGGCGGATAATAAAATCATTCAATTAAACTGTTTGGCTTAATGAGAAAATGGATTTAGTTGCTGGTGATGGCATTTTACTTGAGCATCCTAGCTTGTTGCCGCAAAAACTTCGACACTGCACAAACTGCAAAAGCAACATTTAATTTCGATACTCGATGGAGAGACGATGAGAGGATGAGGGGAAGAGAGGAAGTGAGGAAGAGAGCGGGCAGGCATTGCCTTTTCGCCCAACTTCAACTAAGAGTAGCGAAATGAAATTTCCTGCTAGTTGAGTTCTTGCTGCTTCCTGCAGCCTTCACATATCCTTGCTGACGCCAGTTGCTTGCGGCGCCTGGCTCAATACCCTCGAATACAAACGTTCTGAATGTTTTAATAACTCGAAATGACTTTTTGCGGCGGCCCCGGCGCGCTCTTTGGCCTGGCTTAAAGTTTCACTGCCGCCGTCTAAACTTTGAACACGCACAGCCCATGCGGCAAACGGGCGCTGGCCACCCACGAGCAGCCCAACTGCTGCCACCTATGCGATAAAATATTAATTGAACTGCCGTATGTATGCATTTTTGATGCAATTGCCAATTTTAAAGTTTGCTGCGTCGAGCGGAAGTCGAGTCTTGGGTCGGGCTTAAGGGGTTTAGTTTGCAGAGTTTCTTCCTCACTTTTTTCGTCAAGGGTCGGCGCTGGGGCTTAATATAATTTCAATTAGCTGTACTGGTTGTGGGTCGGCTTAGGTGCTGCTGTTGCTGCTATAGCTGCTGTGTTTCCATACTATATAACCTGAGTATTTTCATTTTAGGGATGCCTGTCACGATGCCTGGACTAATCTGCGCTTGTCGCCCATGTTCGGGTGCATCTGTCCGAATAATCATATGAAAAAGCGCTGTGATCGTATATTTAATATTGTTAATCACAATCCGTGTGTGGGTAAGTCTTCCGGCATCAACCGATGCCACAAACAACAACAACAACAACAGCTACAACAACAACAACCAACAAGAACACAAAATCCTGACAAAGAATTAAAAAACGAAAAAAAAAAAAAGAACGCGTTGAAGTGCTGAAACATTCGTCGAAATGCAAAGAAAATATATTTTTATTTCATCTCTTGGAACATTAAATGTGATTTCTTTCCTGTATCTATGGTTGAGCAATGCAGCTCAACCATATTGAGAACCTATCTTATTACCTAATTATGTGTTAAATGTTCTTTTCTCAACACAAATGAATTTCTTCTCAGTTCTGTCTACTTTTATTTTCAATTTCAATTTCGATTTCCATTTTGTACTTTTGTTGTTTTCCTTTTGGTACTTTGTGAACCGCTCAAAACTGAAACTAGCCTAATAATTAAGTAATCTAAATGCCAATGAAAAAAAAAAAAAAACCTGAAACTAAAATCGCACGCTTTTGCATCAAAACCAAAACAATAAAAAAAATTTATAAGCCAATTAGTTAAAAACAAAAACCAATATCAAATCTATACCCACATTTGCGTGACATGCGATCAGTAAACAACCTATTAGCAACAACATGCCTATATCAGTATATGAATTTATGGTTATAGTATACGTATTAGCAATGCTCAGTAATATCGTAAATATCACGTATACGTACATCTACTTACTACTATATATATAAATATATATATGTAAATCTGCCGTGTTTACTGTCACCGCTCTATCTCCCTCGCTCTCTCTCTCTCTCTCTCTTCTCTCTCTTTTCTGCCTCTCTCTTCCTATTCTCTCTCTCTCTATATATTTCTCTCTCGCTCACACACACACCATTCAACTATCAAAGTACTGTAAAATTGACCTTGCTATCTATCCATAATATATAATAATTAGCAGTAAGAGTTACCCGAATACCCTCACCAACTGCTAGTTGATTCGAATTGATATGTCACACGCTAACTGGCTATGTTACTGTGCTTTACATATAGATAGACATTAAATTGACATTACCATTGATTGAATGATAGATTGATTGATTGCACAAAGTACAAAACAAAACACATTTGGAACTATTAACTAATGCTACTCAATGCTGGTAAATGTAATAAATAATAACTAGTTTTGATTTAATCATAATCGTTGCTGTATTATCTAGCTCTCGCTTCTGTCTTTCTACTGTAAGCTGTACAAATCGTAACAAGACTTAGGCCGGGCTTGGCGGGAACACTTGCTTAGGTCTCACCTAAACTCTACCTATCACATAGTTAGTTCATGCTTCTGTTGGCGCTAAACCAAAATTACTTCACTAACCCAAAAGCAAAACCGAAAAACTCTCCAGCTCAAATTCAAATCCATACCCGAGCTCAACTCAATTTGGGCAAAGCCCTGAACACGTTTAGCTGGCGCTGGCGCTGTGGAGTCACAGCTGCACCAACACCAACACCAACACCAACACCAACAGCAGCACCAGCACCAGCAGCAACCACAACACTATTCGCACCTTTGGATTAAATGCACCCCAGGCACTAATAGCACTAATTAAATAAGCGTACTCGCACCACTACACTCAAGCACACAGCCACACGCACGCACACATCTGAAACGAATTTGCACCATTTTTGGCACTAAACTATATTTGCACCTCACGCATGTCTGCGCGTCCATTTCTCCACTCCTCCCGGTCTTCCTGCTCCCCGCTCTTCCACTCTTTGCTCTTTACAGATAGAATAATATTTTTCCCCAACGGTTTGCCAAAGCTAAAACCGAAGCCAAAAGCGAAGCCGAAACCAACGCGAAAACCGAAACAAAAGCACATTCAACGCATCGGCCACGCCTTCAATGGTACGGAGCTCTTGTCGAACAACATCGAATACCACTACCATGACGAGCCAAACAACGGGCGGGAGCAACCGGAGGAGGTGGACGCGGAGGAGGAGCAGGCGGAAGATGACGAGGACTCGGATGATGATGACTACGATGATCGCATACGCGCTGAAATCTATTCAAACTATCCGCACTATTTGCATCCGCCCTCGTGGGGCATCAACAATCCGTTGGTGCTCGCCTCCCACAGTCCGCACACCTCCGAGGACGACGATGTGGTTGTCGAAATGCCCACCACCACCACGCACCACAGCCACAAGAAGCAGCCACAGTCGCCACCGCCCCACGTGGACGACCTAGAGCGCAGCAATGTGGACGATGTTGTAGTCGTGGTCGATACCGGTCCAGGACCTCATCAGCATACCCACACGCATCCACATACGCACACATACTATGCGCATGGCATGGAGCCACCGACGACTGTTGGAACCATTGCAGGCAGCAGCTTCAGCTCAACCATATCGCCTAAGTATGCAGCTGCGAGTGTGATTCGGCCTGGCCGAGCTAAAGTTGGCATCTTTAAGCCGCCAACTTTGTTCAAACTTTCACATATGATTGCTCGAGTGGGCAGTGCTTGCAGCCTCTCGCAGGCCAATCCCCTGCCCTCCGTCTAGCGGATCAAGTCTTTCATTAACTCAACCAAAAACTCTTTTAACCACAGCAACGGGCTTGCAGCTGAAAACTTTATGCAGCAAAGCTTTTAAAATAATTGACTCGCTTGGGTATACCACAATTTCCGGTTAACAGCCAACAGTAGTCAACTAATGAATGAGGCTAACAACAACGGCAACAAACACTGAGCAAATAAATAGAAACCTGTCGGTTGCAATTGCTCCCGGGCTGCAGCTCTCTGTGCACTCGTAGGCCATTTAAATACTTAATCGACTCTCCTAATGCATGCCATCTTATTCAATATTCAAATGTTGCCTGCAACGAGCCTAAATAGATATTCGAGACCATGTCCCTGCCATTTCATTGGGTCCCTGGCGCTTGGTCAAAAATTAATTTATAATGCCGGCTGCTTTGTCAATTGTCAGCGGAAGTGAAAAGTCAACCGACTTGGGGAGTTAATACTTTAAGCCGATTTGCAGCCGTATTAAGTCATTTTCCACATTAATGAATAACGGCTGCAAATGTCCTTTACAAAATGTCCTTATGCAACTCAACAACAACAACTAATTCATACTGCACACATACATATGCATCAGCACAAGCACCTGCACTTGCACATGCACTTGCACATGCACTTGTACATGCACATGCACCTCGACTTGCAGACTCAATCTATCCCTATCCCAACTGCCATTCAGTGCTAAACAAATTGGCCCACTCAACTCACCTTACCGCACTTCACTGCAAACACCTCACCATTTCTATTATATTACTTCTTGCACTCAATTTCCAAATACTTGCAATTTCCTAAATGCTCGCAACTTCATTTAGCACCGGCACCAACATGCACAAAACTGCACATCTGGGCGATTTAGTCGCCGGTAGCGATATCATCCACCGCACCTACACCGCTAGCACAATGGACGAGAGGGGTAAGTAAATAATTTATTTATTTAATTTAACAATTCAAATGCACTTAAATTATGCACTTAATTCGATGGGCTTCAATTGAACACTCCTCCTCTTCTTCAATCGTCTCTACTCTCTCCACCTTGTGTTGTAATATGTTATTGAATCTTCGAGTTGAATAGATAATTCCAAAGATGGGCTTGAAAAATTGATATTTGAAGTTTGTATAAATATATTTTATTTATTTATAGTTTTCTGTTGTTTTATATTCTTCCGATAAAATTAGATTGTCTTCAGATAAAGTTAATTAGCAATAAAAAGGGTTAGGCCCATATAAAAAAGGAGAATCTTTGCATGGGAAAGTCGGATGTGTAAGACTCTGTTTAATTACATATTTTGTTCTGATTTTTTTGTATATCTATTTTCTGTACAAAAGCAAAGCAACTATAAACCAATTCCATCACACTGTTGTTCATAGTTTGAGCTGGATTGTAAATATATATTTAGCTAAAACTGTAAAGAAGTTCAAGTAATAAATTAAGCCATACGAGCTATGCGGCCGAATGAGGGTAATGTAAGATCACATTAGAACAATTGAAGTAGACATACACACCGAACCACTACGCACTACCGCACCACTGCACCACCGCAACACTGCACCAAAGGCACTCGCTGACAGTAACTCACAGCGTCTCGCTCTATTTAGCTATCTATCTCTCCATCCTTTTGTGGCACTGCATTAGACAAACAAGTGGCGGGCAAATAGCGACGACTGCAACCATATCCTCAATCTTGTGTATCCTGCGCCTTGCTGTGGCCCGTTTGCCCGTTTGCCTGCCACTTGCTGTCTTGTACTTTACTTGGCATTTGGCTATTGGGGTATAGTTATGGCTATCTGCCACTGCAATCACTTGCAGTTAAAGTAATGCAACACACGCACACTCGCACGCACACACACACACACACGCTCGTTCAGTTGGAATGCACAGAAGTGCCATAAATAAGCATTTTGTTTGTTAGCTCTGTGCCCCAGCGCCAAATACCGAACCAGCCCCCAAACCATATCTGCGCCAAACAAACTTAACTAAGTACATTATTGATATGAAGTGCACCATGCTCCTTCCCTTGCAGTGGTCGTTGGCTTGAATTGGCATCCATTATGTGTATTATATTCAGTTGCTGCTTATTTACAGCTCTCAGTTACTCACACTCACACACACACACATACACAGTCGGCGGCACATGCGGCTTTATCTTTAGCTCTCGCTTTAACACTCCTCATCTCTATCACTCACACACACACACACACACTCACAAACACACACACTTGCTGCATGCCGCATTATGTTAATCGACCGATCGCCCTTCACACCGAATACTTGGGAATTTGATTGTTACGCATTTTATGCACTTGCCTCTCCTGCACATTGCCACAAATTTCATTAGCCATTGTCATTGGTCGTCCATCATCATCATCATCATCAGCAACAACATGATTATCGTTATTATCATCGTCGATGCTGATCCTTTTGTTTTTGCATGCCCTGCGGCACTCGTTGGCCATCTGCTGATGGTTATAAATTTGAATCTGTTGGCATTGTGCTCAGGGCTCGGCGACTTCATTTGCCAATGCAGCCATGGGACACACACACACACACACACACACTCACGTAATAGAGCTATTGTGAATTTGCGCAAATATTGTCAGATATTTATGCATGTCACATACATTGACTCACACACACATGCATAGATTATGCATGCACTCGAATTATTTGCAGCCAATTCAGCGGCAGCAATAACAAATTGTAATCACACGCCATTGCAAGACACCAAACAACAACAACAACTTGAGTCATTTATCCGATATTGATAATTAATGTCAGTTAAAGTGGCAGCCGGATGACCCACAATTTGCATAATAATCTTATTCGTTTGCTTAGCACTTGCCTCATCATCATCACAGGTTTCTTGGCCAAATACAAAGTTTCGCAGATGATCTCGTTATGATAGACGCACAGCACAGTTGGGGCAATTTAATTAAGCACAAGTAAAACAATTGAAGGGATTTACAGCACTGCGCCAACAGTGTCTGCACTAAGTATATGCACACCTAGTTCAGTCTGGCGCTTGGTTTGCGTGCAATAAATATTTTTGCTCTATTGTAAAATCCGCTTTGTTGCATGCCGCCAATGCTCGGGCTGCCATTGTTATTGTGTGTGCTTAAATTGCAACATGAAAGCCGCGTATTCCTGACTAGATTCGCACACATACACAGACAGTTGGTACGCACTGTGCTAACGTAATTTCCAAATAATAGCGCATTCTCAGAATTTATAACAGTTTTCTGTGAGTTGGGCCACATGCGCCCCACTAAACCCTCGTATTAATTGGCCCAAATGCAACTGTCCTTGAATAATTAAAGCTATTCTGAGATGATGCAGACTACGTTGCGTATACGCAACAATTGCGCGACTTTCAAGGCGACAGAGCCACTCGACGACAACTGTTTACATGGGCGATAACACTTGGCAAACAGCGCTAATCTCAGTGGCAGTCGCCTGCCGCCCCTCGCTGTACCGGCTGTACAGTTGGGATTACGATTGTGATTCCGATTCCGCTTCGAGTTCCGCCAATTCTGCTGCTCCCCAACAGTTTGTTGTGCAAATATTTGTTTGGCAAAATAAGCGACAAACATAAATACGTTTCGCAGGCAGCAGGAAGCTGGCAGCTGGCAGCAGACGGCAGGCAATGGCAAATCCATGGCATTTTCCTGTCATTTGGCGCCCCGCATTGACCGTCTGCCTGGTGTGGAAGCTGGCACTGAAGCTGAAGCTGAACCTAAAGTTTAAGTAGAGAGGGCTCTCGCATCCTTTGAGCTGGCGCCTCAAATGAAGCGCACTTTGGCGTGCGCTGGGCGAGATAAGCAAATGCTGCTGTGGTTGCAAAGCGTCTCCATTGAATCGTTTACCATTTGCTCGCTCTAACAGCGCATGACATTTGAAAGATACACAAAGTTAGACACAAACACACACACACATACACAGGGACACACGCACAGCACGTCTCTGTTAGCTTTGCGCTTGTATTTCTGCTTTTGCCCTGCTATTGACATTGATAGCGGAAACGGCAGCCCTGCAGTGGCAATTGGTGCGTGGCGAGCCACACAATAAGCAATTGGCTAAATCGAACTGAGTATCGCCAGAGCCATGTTGCCATATTACCAATGACACTGGCTTCAAGGTGCGCTTAAGCATTCGATTAATCTGCGCTGCTCAATAAATATTCCTAGCTATTTCTAAGCCAAGCACTCGAGTGTTTTTCCTCTTGTTTATGTCTGTGAAGCTTTAAGCCGCAGGGTTTTTGTTTTTTAATTTGTTTTTATTGGTGTTGCATTTATAGATAGTCATAAAAATGAATGTCGATTACTGTTGTTAGCATACAAAACTTGCTTTATTTTACTTGCACATATACAAAAAGCTATCAAATATATTGATTGTATAAAATCTGTTTCACGAATAACAAACTCGCACACACGCTTCAATATGTTGTACATTTAGCTGCACCTATATAGAATGCACAATTTTCCCAAACTGTCCATGTATATTTCCAGTTCTCTTATTTTCTACGATCTTCACTTGTCTTTTGGTTTAATTAATCAAAGTTGAGTTTCTAGAAAAGACTTTCAAAAAGTTATAGCCCATGCCATTTAATATGGGTATAAACACATATATGAACTTTATTTTCTTTTACACAATATACAAAAATTTTTACGCTAAGATTAAAAAAAAAAAACTGAACTGATTATAAATTGTGCAAATTGATTGGATGGCCAAAATGTTGATGTGTTACATGTTGCCAGCAACTGCAACAGTTATAATCAAAAGAACAGCAACAACAACAGCTACTCGTATCTACAACAACAACAACAACATACGTAACAGCCACTGTACAACTACAACAACCATTCTACCCTCTCTCTTCTTGCTACTTAAAATTCCAGTAAGAATATTGGGCATGGACGAGAAATTGCACCAGAGAATCTTCGATGATAATTTGGCGGTTATTGATACGCCGTTAATAGCGACGGGCGGTTCGGCGAGCAGCTATAATTATCCGGGCTCGGTGTCCAACTCGCTGCACGGCGTGCTCAGCTATCCGTTCAATATAAGCGGCTTTCATCAGCGCCACATGGCGGCGGGTGCATCGGCGACAGGCGCCGGAAATGAAGCACCATTCGATATTGTTGATACGGGCTATGGCTACGCCGGCAATGCCAATGGCAATGGCAATGGCAATGGCAACGGAAACGGAAATGCCGGTGTTTACTATCAAAGTATGTGTACATGTATTAACATGAACGTAATCAATAAACAAAAATAACAGACCACAAACTAAGCAAACCAAAATAGCAAAAATATATTAATAAATATGATCAGCATAAGAAAACAAAGAAGAGAGCAAGCTGATAGGCACACGGTTTCTGTTTGTTTTCACCCGACAGGTAGCGAATTTTCTGTAATTATTTATATAGAGTTTTTTCTTAACTTGTTTACAATTTTCATTTTAAATAAACAAATATTATTACTCAAAACGTTTTGCGCGTGTTGTGTCGTCCCCTGTAACTAACACACCCCGTTGCAGGTAAATTTTTAAGTAACAAACTTTTACTGCTCAACTTTTGATTTAAATGTTGAAAAGCAACGATTAAACCAAACAAAATAACTAAATACTGACGCGCCCCGAGCTCGTCTTGGCTTTGTGCATAATTTTAGCATTCGCTCAACTTTTATAAATATCAAACAGTAACAACAAAAACTGCCGACATACTCGTATATATACATATAACTATATATATATATTATATGAATACTTTAATATTTTACTCTTTGTTTTAGTTACATTTTTTTCCTTATGTAGCTTGCCACTTGTTTTTCAAATGTTTTGGAAATTTTCTAAAAATTTTTACAAAAAAAATTGCTTCAACTTCGGTATGAAAATTTCTAATAATGAATTTTGTTTGCCATTTTGTTTATATACCAAAACCGAAAGCTATAATGGCGGATAAGAGAGCTGTACAAATTGTTAATAACATTATTTAAAAAAAAAAAAAAGATTAATTGTAAAATTTGCTTTTAAGCTATTAAACAAAATTCATTAAAAACAAAAAAGCTAAAAATACATTTTTGTTACATTTAATTCAAGCACACTTTTTTACAAAATTCTTCGATGCACCCGTTTTTTGAAACAAGAACATTAAACAGTTACAATCACAAATAATTCAAATACTAAGTACAAACAACATGCGTTACATACATTTCTTTTTCAACTCAAACATTTTGTTCAAATGCAAATTTTTTACCAATATGTTTCATATGTTGCGTGTTCAAGTTAAATAATAACAACAACAACAACAACAACACTCTCATAACAACATGAAAACTACAAAAAATATATACTCAAAAGCAGTTGAAACATTCACTCATGCCATACATACCAAAATTGGTATTGCATACAAATTTGACATAAGCATATAAAAAGCCAAAGTCTTAGAACTAACATCATTTCATACAAACCCCAAAAAAACTCTGCTCAAGTGGAAAAACATTTTGATATTTTGAAGATTCAGCTCTAATTGAAACTTACGAAAAGAAAGAAAAACAATTATACTATAAAATTGTTTATTTTGCATTGCAGCTGCTTATATTTGATTAAAGCTTTTAGTTTGAGTTTGCTTCGGAAACATTTGAATAATTTACTTTATTTACTTTACGTGCATTCAGATATGTTTACATAATCTTTTCCAATACAAGAAAACCAACATAAAATATGGAATAGACAGATTGAACTACAGTCAGTTCTCATTTAAACCTACATCTCCATTGACTCGGGCGCACAAGTGTTGCCAAATCGGAGTAATTACACTCCCACACACACACTCCCACACACACACACACACATACACACACACAGACATCTGCAGACACATTTAACAGAACTTCATTGTTAGTTAAGCGCCGCTCCTGGCGCGTTACCCAAAATAAGTATTTTGATGAGTAGGTTGTAGTTTAAAAGGCCGACAAGTCTATTGAAATATTTATTCTATACTTTATGCGTAAAACTATATTTATAGTATACATAGTTGTGTTTGATACGCCCCCGCAGCCCCGCTGCACCCGTAGCCCTGCTGCTCACAAAAATATATGAACAACAAAAAATGTCAACGCTCCTTCCCTGCTCCTCCCGCAGTTGAGAATCGATTCCCCATTGAACGTGCCCCAAACCCCCATTTCAAGTTATAGGCATCAAATTTGGAATCAAATATAGATATATATAAATATATTTGCTTTTAATTTCATTATTTATGCCTTTCGTTTTTATTATTCGATTATTTTGGATTATTTATGGGTGGATCTGTGTCAGGTCGCAATGAACTTAACCATGGCATTGGATAGAAATGAAAACCAACAACCAGTTGGTTAATTAAAATGTAATCTATAATAGGCACCAGCTGTTGCTGCTCCCCAACATGATGCGAAATAGACGCCACCAGCCCCTCCCCCTACGCTCGCGCTCAGCAGGGAGCGCGCGTTGATAATCATTTCTAATTAGGATTATTTGCCATCAATCCCTCGACGTAATCGAGTTATGCACGCTTTTGTGATAAGCTCGAGCTACAAATATGAAATATGCATATTCATTTGTTAATTAGTTAGCAATAAATGCAATGAATAAATATGCAGAGGTAAAAAAAAAAACAAGTTATTCATTGATTACATGCCGCCAAAAATAAAACCTTTTTTCGCGCAGAAAAAAAAAAACAAACAAAAGGAAACAATAGCAACACAATTTCAATTAATGAAAATATTTGAAATATGTTTATCGAACAATTTCATGCAGTTACACGCATTGAATTAGAACCCCGTCCCTTCCGAAGTGATTCGTTCATGTTGGCGGACGCACTCTGTGTAGCTATCGAAGGTGCTTTAAAGTGCTCTGAAATATGTATTTTCAAGTGTTTTACCTTTATCTAAGCCGATAACTAATGGACTCATTTACAACATTCTTCTACACTTGCTTCGTTCATCATACAATTATGGCAAACGATGTTGCGCCCTGAATGGCTCTGAATACTCTCGTGATTTCTCGCTGCAAAATTCAACTTTGACTCGACGGCAATGCGATGGTCACTTGGGCACGTCTGCTGATGCTCCTGCTGCAGGTGGTCAGGACGTTGAAGTTGACCTCTCAACGGAAATAATCAAGCAACATTTTCAGGTAAGTTCGACCTGCAGTGGGCGTGGTCGGGGCTGTGCATCATTTTGCTGCACTGCAGTTGTGCCCACCTCCCGGAGGGCAAATGCAAAAAGTATTCTGAATATGTTGCAGCACCTTTTACGTTTTGCGTGTACAACAATGCACATTTTCTTCTCTCCTTTCACCATCCACAATCGTGCAGAGTACCTGCCACACAGCACTGGATAGCTGCCGGGAGGATCCAGCCTGCTCATCATCGCTGCAGCCAATGCTGACGCATTGCGAGCTGCATCGCTGCAATCGCAATGCGTGCATGACATCATTGCAGTCCTTCTACAAGGGACCGCACGAGGACTTGAATCTGGACATTGCCTTTTGTCTATGCAAGTAAGTGGCAGCCGTTGCTGGTCAACTACAAATACAAATACAAATGCATCTCCATCGACTCCTTCTTTCCTGGTCCAACAGAAAGTCCGGCAACAGCAACAACAGTCCCAGCCAGCAGAACGGCAATCGGCCCGACATGTGCATGATTGCACAGGAAAAACTGCATCCCGTCTGCGCTCAGAGGCCGCCCGATAACAATAATCCAGCCAGCTCCAATGGCATTTACTACCATCCGCCGCCCGCTTGCCACGTTGTAGCCGACAGCTGCAAAGAGTTTCGCGAGTGCAGGTGGGTTAAATATGTAGTCACGGCAGCAATGTCCCCAAGGACCCCAGGGCGACGCGTTGTGTCCATAATTCAAATGCTTGCTAAGCGGAAGCGGAAATATGCGCATCGCATGTAAATCCGCAGCTCGTTCTCTCTCTCTCTCTCGCTCTCTCTCTCTCTCTCTCTCTCTCTCGCTCTCTCTCTCTCTCTCTGTCTGTCTGTCTGGGTGTGTGTTTTTGAACTGTTATTCAATTAAAGCAAATTGAATTGCATGTGTTTATAGAATTACACATATTTAGCTCGGCCCTAAGACGGCCGCAACTTTGATGGCATTTTTGGCAAAGTCATTAAGCTGATAACAGGCACAACTCATAGCCAACAGGCAACAGCTCAAGTTGGTCGGCTTTGATGCCAAAAATCCGCGTCACTGTCAAACTGAGCGTTAAATTACCACTTTGTGCGCTGCTCTTCATTAAACACAGCAGCGGCAAGTGTGCCATAGAGCATGGCCAGGCTGCACTCTGCTCGGCTGGCAAACTTCAAGCCAGGCCGCGAATGTGTCAAACACAAAGTTAAGTGATAAATACGATGCAGCCATAGTATCCTTGCAGCGTGTCATACACACATGTGTGTGTGTGAGTTTGAGTGGGGAGCGTGAAGTTGTGGTGGTGTGTGGTGTGTTTGTTGTCATGTTACAGCTGAACAACCGCAGCGAACGTGGCTCTGGCTGTGGCTGTGTAAATTAATTGCCTTTTAAGTGAATCTCACTTGCTTTAGTAAACAACTAAATTGGACTAATGACGCTCATTTTCTATGCTGCGCTGCCTACGCTGTGTGTGTGCGTGTGTGCTCGCAGTTTGCGTCTTGCCATCCAAGTGCTTATGCTGACTTATTACGTATACGACGCGTTGCATTCAAGCACGTGCATTGTAGATTGTTAGACGTTGGGCGTGATGCATTTGTTCGGCTGCCTGGCCCCAAGGGGGGTAGATTGTTTTATTAACTCTTAGATGGCTGCTTCAGTGTGCCACGTGCCGCAGCCTCTTATTGCATGCAACGCATGCCTTTATATAACCCACAAGACGCAAGCCAGAGGGACAAACAAAGTCAAGCATAATTTATATAATTAGCCTGATTATCAATTATCAATTGAATGAACTTTAATGAAAGTGCTGTGCTTCAATCGTCTGTTCGTCTGTTGGCAATAATGTGGGTCTCGTTGCCGCCAGACACAATAAATGCTAAATAGATGTCGAAATGGAATGCGTGTCTAATAGTGCTCATCTGTATGTTATTTGGCGGTAAGTTGCAGCTGATTTAAATGACTGAAATGCCAACGGCTGGGGAGTAGCCTGCACTTGTCTGCACTGTTGGCCATGCTACGCTTACGCCACATGGCAGATAGAGCTGCAGAAAGTGAGCTCGCATTTTACGGCAGTGTCGTAAACCTGATGCAATAAATTGTGTAGCAAATTTGTGGTTGTAGAAACAACTGCAGAACCATCAAACGCAGCAGAATACCAAGTGTAATTCCAGCATAAATGGCTAGACATCAATCTCAGACTCAAGCTAGCTGCTGTGGTTACAGGCAACGGGACACTTACCTGCAGACAGGCAGGTATTCAGACAGCTAGACAGACGTTAACTGCAGCTACAAACTGGCAAGCTGACGAGCTGACGAACTGACGAGCTGCTCCATAGTTTTCTGCCGGCTCACACATGTTAATACTCTGATTTCCTTTCTTTTTTTTTTTATTCGCAAACCCAAACCATGACAGACTCAAGCTGGAGTATTATGAGCAAGCCTGTGCCGTGGACAGTGTTACCAAGAAGTGCGCCGGCCGGCCCAGTGGCTGTCGCACCGCAATGATTGGCATCCTTGGCACCATGCTGCGCACCACATGCGCCTGCCAGGGCACCGATCCACAGCACCTCTACCAGTGCGTAGGCTGGCGTCGCCTACTCTGGATGAATCCGTGTGTGGGTGAGTAGACTGCAACTGCTGGATAATTGCATGTGAGGACGGAACAAAAATTTTATGCACTTTGCAGTCGAGGCACAAAAGGACTTTCATATGAAGCGGCTGGCTGAATTGGGCTTTCTGACGACAACCACAACGACGACAACAACTACGACAACTACGACGACTACAACTCGTGCACCGCCGCCCCCACCGCCGCCGCCTCCAACCACGTCAACAACAACAACCAGCTTACAGCCGAAGCAGACGCCAAGGAAGCCCGCTACGCATATCTTCAAGGTAAGTAGCCTGAGCCTATGAGTACAGCAACACCGGAACCTACATTAGTGGGACCGAGCATTAACGGCACTAATTGTGGTGCAACAATTGTGTTGTGGTCAAGCGCACCGGGCCAATCTGGAAGCCAATCCGATTAACAAGCTTCAACAACAGTCTCCTGGCCACCGTCCCATCATTCAGTTATCCTTCAATCCGTCTGTTTTCCAATCAGCACTCAATCAGTGGCTGCACAGAGTTGAAAAGCCAAGCGCACAATATAAACCCAGCTCTCGAGTATGGGAGCATCCACTATGAATTCAAACCGACAAAGCAATCAATTTCTGCCCTTCTGCTGATGTTCTTGCTGCTGCTGCAGCTGCCGCTGCAGTTTACAGATTAAATGCAGTGCACA
Organism: Drosophila koepferae; assembly: GCA_030914345.1. Lineage (NCBI taxonomy): Eukaryota > Metazoa > Arthropoda > Insecta > Diptera > Drosophilidae > Drosophila > Drosophila koepferae. Next base: position 3,091,952 of record JAUESR010000197.1, read on the forward strand.
AAAATATTCGAGTTTGCATTGAAATCCTTTAAAACATTTTCTTTTCATGTTTCCAACCATACGAACAACAATGGCAAAACCACAATAATAATAATAAAAATATAAAAAAAAACAACTGCAAATAAATAAAAAATTAAATTAAAAAACGAATAACTGCAACAAAATTAAAATAAAATAAAAAATAAATAAATAATACATCGCACGCAACAAATATAAATAAAATAATAACCAATCGCTTGTCAACTCGAGCAGGCAAAGGAGAAATCGGAGCCGGCATCGGTGGAACACAATTATCTCGATCCGCCCGACTCGGTGCCGCTGCACAGCGGAAACGATGCCAGCGGAAATGGCGGAAATAACGATTATCATGGCGGCAATGAACACGACAACAATCACGGCAAGGGGCATGCACACGGGCATGGGCATGCCAACGGCAACGGCAATGCCAATGGGAATGGGAATGGGAATGGTAACGGAAATGGCAAGGGCGACCACCGGCGACAGGGTAAGAAGAATGGCAATGGTCAAAACGGTGGCCTTGGCAGGCAGGGCGTAGATTTCGATGATCCGGTAATTTTTGTTGACCAAATGGAAACAACAGAGCTGGTGCACAGCATCAGCCACACAGAGCCGGCAACCGCAGCAACCACAACAATGGCGACCACAACAACAACCCAGCCACCAAGTAAGTAAATGCATGTGGGCGATCCCTTTGTGTGCGTGTGTATGCGTGTGGGCGTGGCCCCCTATTATGCGTATGACCGCAGACTGTTGAGTGCTGATAACTGGGGATACAGCAACAGGGCTGATGATATTATTGGCCATGTAAGCAGGCTTCCGGTTTGAATTTCTCTTACATTTATGAGCCGAGCTTTTCGAAACTTTTTTAATTCAATTTTTCGTTCCACAAATTTTGGTTAATGCATTGTCATTTGAAGTTTAGCCAGCTTTGTCACAATTAGCTCGTGTGTCAAGGGAACAGGCAACCCACTCAACCAGGTCCTAATTTTCTTCTTCGTTTTTTTTTTTTCTCTCGTTTTAATTTGCAATTTAATTGATGTGGTTAATGAGGCTCTGCGGTAAATTGAAACGGAAGCTCTTTGCGGCACGAATTATATATTATATATATATATATATATATTTGTGAGTGTCGATGAACTGTTTCATTTGAAATGTAAAATGGCTGCAATACATGAATTTCAGTGTGCGTGTGTGTGTGTGTGTGTGTGTGGCCGGAAATGAGTTTGCTCACGTTATAATTATTTGTAAATGTGAACTTATTTGGTATAATTATAAAGCGCGTATATTAAATCCGATAAAGAGCCCGATATGTATTATTTGTTATATGTACAATTAAGTATCTGCTCCGATTTCCAAAATACTAATATAAACTTATTTATAAACTTCTTTGATATGCTCGGCTCAGCTCCGAATTTGTCTGTATTATATTCTACGCATTTATGAAACACTTTCGTTATATTGTGCAGCTGGGCAGCAAACCTGTCTGCAAATTGCATTAAATATGTAAATGAGTTTGTTTGTTTGCCACACGTATATCGCCGAAATAACTCACACACACATGCATGAGCACAGATGGACACAGATAGAAGCCATGTGTATAAGCTGTAATTATTCAGGCCGTTGGGACATTTGCGTGTGCATTTTGTATGAATTGTTGTTGTTTAGTCACCGGACAGCGTCGAGCTGTGCAGCTTGCATGTCTCATTCATAATTGATTTAAATCGTGCAGGAGCAGGCGCAGGCGGTCGGTTGGGTGGTTGGACAGGCGGTCGGTCGTGACAGTCTTTCAATCATTTGATATCAGCATTTAACAATTTGATGCTTCCGCATTAAAGTATTCAGTGAAATAAATTGTTTTGTTAACAGTGCTCAAATATTTATGCAATGCCATCAAGTGTGCCACTTGAGTCGCACGTTTATTAAAAATTAAAAATGTAAATAAGATTTTCCGGTTGATTTATTGAGAAAGTTTCGTAAATGATTTTCGGGCCAAGTGAGCAATGCCCTGGGTGCTACTAAATGTGCTTTGGCTCTAGCTCCAGTTCATTAGTTTTTATTGTTGGGCAACATTTCACACATGCCTACAGGACAGCAATTAGCACACACTCCAAAAACAGATAACAGTCAGGGGAACTGCAGAACTTTGTGGCACGTTTCAGAGCAAATGGCCTTTAATGAAAGAGCTGAGGCATGAGTAAGCCGAACCACAGCCATCGGAGGGTATTTGCACCTCTCGCTCATTGTGTTACTTGAGCCCAAAAGCTTGAGTCATCAGTACATATTGTGCTCATATAATTTTGTATTCGAAATCGTTTTACGATCTGTGAATTGCTTTATTTTCCAGGAAACTGTGTGGTACAGCGACCCCATCAAAGCGATCAACACATTCGCGAGGGCAGCAGCAAGCGGGTAAGTTGAGTGCAATGAAATGCAAAAATATCAATTGAATTGTTTAAATTCAATATTATATGCAAATGGCAGTATGTTAATGTAACTGTCACAAATCGTCAACAATTTGCAGCAATTAACATTTTTTCATATGAATAAAATATGCAGCGAGTTTTTTCTAGCACGACCGCGAAATTGATGTAACCATCCATTTCTCTTTATTTCGTATTGTTTTATTTATTTCTGCTCTCCTTTTTTTTTTAACACACAACGGAAGTTCAGAAAGTGTTATTAAAATGCATTTGCATAACTAAAAGTTTGCAAAGCGGCAGCCAGCAGAACAAAACAAGCGAAACAACTTTCTGTTGCAAGCGCACAACAAGTTGAAGCTGTATGTGTGTGCCTGTATGTGTGTCTGTGTGTGTTTGTGCTTGTGTTTGTGTGAACGGCTTACGTGCCGGCACGTGCCCAACGAAAAGATATTACCACATTTAACAACGCCATGAAAATGCTAGCGCATACAGAACAACAACATGTATGACATCGAAAAAATAACGAAAACAATTTATAAACAACAACAACAACAACAAAAGTAGCAGCAATAGCAAAGACAAGAACAATGCGATGCGAATGCACTTTGGCCACTTTTCTTTTCACTTGGCCTCGACGTGCTGCTTTAGCAACAACAGTTTTGAGGCAAGCGGCAATGTAATTAGTGCTCGCATTGCATCAGCTCGCAGCTGCATGCTTATGCCTAATGTAATGCTTGCTGCCTAATTAGGTTCGGGACGGCGTCAAGATATTTCTCGGATTTCATAAGATGTCGGCTTTACTTACAGATCTACTCGTTGGACGATGCCGAGTGCAGCGAGCTGTGCAGCTGCGGCGAGTCGCTTACACTCACCTGTCACGCCCTCTGCGTGCCCTTTGCGCCCTGTCGCACCGCCCTGGCGTTCTACAGTCACGCCTCGCCGGCTTATCAGGCGTTCCGCGGTCGTTGCCTCTGCTACTCGGGACGTTTCATCTGCATGAAGCCACCGCTCGGGGACTACATTCTGCCAGGTTAGTAGTGTACGCCCACTTCACTTGATCCGTCGCCATTTCCATTTGGCATCTGCACAAAATTCCATTGGTGTTGCTCTCGTCGTCTCTGTTTCCCGTTGAGCACTTTACGATTATCGTTCGCGACAGGCAATGACGGTGCGTGGCTGACAAGTATGTTTCATTTGGCAGCCAGAGCCTGTGGCGGCAGCTCTCTGGGCATGCATAAGGCCAACAATACTTTTAAAGCAGAACAGAAAGTACAAGACATTATTCTTATGCCCAACCAGCTGCACTTTGTTTGCTCTTCGAGTCGACACGCATATAAAAGATTGTCCGAACTCCCACTCTCTCTCTCTCTCTCTCTTGCAGAGCAATACTTTTATGCATTTTGCATGCATTCGCATTCGCGTAAATCAATAGTTTTCTATAATTTTGTTGAGATTTATGGCATGCTGCTTTTTGCAGGAGGCGTCTTCCTGCTGCTGGGCTATAGCGCCGCGGATGAGGCACTTCTGCGACCCCACACTAATCTGGGCGTGCAGGATGCTGTACGCGCTCTGCAACAATACGTGACAACTTACATTAACAATCAGGTAAGGCAGCGCACCCACCAAATTCTCCATTTCTATGCATGTTAATTGGAATCTGTTGTTGCTGTCGACCCGCAGACCCAATGTACTTTGACGCTATTCAACATGACTGAGGAGAACATCATCATAGCAGCGCGGCTGCCGCATGACGGCAAGCTAAAGGATATCGATCTGCTGCGACGTGAAAAGGTTTGTAAACTTATTTAATAATTCTATTAAGCCACTGCCGGTGTGAACGAGTGCTGTTTGTGCTCATACGTATTATTATTGCTTATCTGGCCACTTGCAGGACGAATGCACCTCGATACTGAAGACCATCAGTCATCATATCAACACCGAGCACAATGAGCTACAATCCCACCGACTATTGAGCATTTTCAAAATGTCCGAGGTCGATGTAGTCTGGCCGGAAAGCACGAGTGCCGCTCGGAGTGGCCAGACAGCTGCCAGCCGCCTGTTCTCCCTGTTGCTGCTCTCGCTGGCCCTAACCGTCCGTGGCACGCTGCGTATGAGCGATGCGCACAGTTGGCGCACTGCCTCAACATGACACGGCAGTTAAAGCAGCAGCTGCAGCGCTCACTAAATGTATGTAGTTTATTTGTAAGCTGGAGTAAGGGGAGAGGGATGGGGTCAAACGTGTGGCATTTGGGCGCTTTAAGCAGTGCTCACCAAATACGATACTAAACTAATATAAATATATATCAATAAATATATTTATAGAGTACTACATAGGAACCAGAATCTATGTGTCTGTGCGATGTCTAAATGTGTATGTAGCTAAAAGAAACAAAAATTAAAAAAGTGAAACCTATACAAGCATAATACTCAAATATTCAGCAGCATTAAATGTGAGTTAGTTTAGAGTTAGGCATCTACATATAAACATCTACAGATACATATACATATACATTTACATATACCTATGCATATGATATAATGAATTAGCAAAATGTGTTGTATACTTTTAGGGGCTAGCAGATATTTGGTGCGCTTTGTTGTTAATTTGAAGATGCGATCTTTACTTTTTGATACGTACTTACATCTGTGAGGCATTAAGTACTTGATACACAATTCGATAAACGATAGCGATAACGATAACGATAGCGATACCGATAATGATAATGATAAAGATAACCATAACGATTAACTCTTTACATACTCAAACAAGTGAGGGAATGAAACTGCTGTCTAAATAATAATTATCTTAAAATAATGGAAATTATCTACAATTACTAATGTAGCGTTTAAACTATATACACAATGATAATGAAAGGCATCTGGCAGAATACTGTAAATAGACTTGATACGTGTTTAAGGTATACACTTACATACATACACACATATATACACTCTTACATATGTATATGGAGAGCACACACGACGTAGCTAGTGTTTTATACGATATAAGGTATACAATATATATGTAGTATATATATTTGTATGCGAATTATTTACTTACTTACATTCAACATTCATTATCATCTCGACAGCACACAGCCCAGAGTTAATTGCAGTTTTTACACTTTATGCCCCATTATTGTTTTATTGTTGACACAATTAAAAGCAAGAACAAAATATTGACATTGGCAGGTCGCAGTTCAAATACCCTTACTCAACGGTTCATTGTTTCTTCAAAGTAATTACTGATTCTATAATTATAGAATTTTTCAATATCTTTTAAATATATTTTCTCATCTGTCATCTGTCTTTTATAAAAGAAAAAAAAAAAAACTTTAAATTTCATAATTGCAATCGCAGCATCCTTTGCTAGAGTATACACAATAAATGGCTTAAAGTGTATTTTACATTTTTATTAAATTGTGTATTTAATAACTTTTTTATTTGTTGAGGTGCGAACATCTTTGGCGCACATACGTTTGCGCTTCTGATAATTAAATTTGGACATGCGAAATAAAATTGTTAATTTACTTCAAAGTTTTCCACGCAATATGCAGCCTTTCGCGGCGCGAAGAGAATTACGGTTTCATTACCAATTATACTTTGCATGGCTGAGTATTTAAGTAATTATGTTTGTCTTGCTGCGCATTTAATGTATTTGCTCTGCTATTTGTTGTTGAGTGTCTTCATTTGAAAAGGTTTCATATCATGCAATCCTTTAAGTTAGCTCTTCCCCAAAATGCTGTATATAAATCGAGAATATATTACGTTCTATCAAATACTAACAGTACATATCAATGTGAACACCTAAATATACACGGAATGTCGTATAAACTAACCCTTTGTACATACCTCTATATACATATGTACATGCTAATATACACAACGATATGTCTAAGTATGAAAATTAAACCAAACAAAGAATAAAATATTTAAAAAATAACTATTATGATCTACCCTAGCGGCAGCAACAGTAAAACGAAAAATAATTGTACATTGAACCGAACTTCAGTTGCGCCTTAATAAACTATGTAAAAACTATTCGATTTTGTGAATATGTACGTATAGAAAATTATAAATGCGTAAATTCTATGAATATTAAGTGAGTGTTTCTGAGACACTCAGTAATAAATACAAACAAACACACACATATACACACCTTAAGTCTAAGCTTGACCATTTGAGCAGAGCGTTAAGCTATTTCACACACACACTCATACTCTCACAGACATATACAAACACATATGCATCTGATGAGTGTGAACGTGTCAAGTGTAGAGTGTAAAATTCGCTGATGCAATGGTCACAATCATGAAAAAATGTCTTCCTTAATGCATATAGATAACGATATGTGTTACATATTCATATTTATATATATTTAAATATATATAGATATATACGTATATATATATAGTACACTTGATATACCTAAATATACTCGTATACCTATACTATACTATATGTTATAACGCTATTGGTGCACCCTAGCCTACGCTTCAGTTAGTGAATCTAAGTCAAAAAGAAAAATACACAAATAAAACCAACCATAGATAATTCATATGAATATTGATTACCGATTACCGATTACCGATTATCGAATATCGATTAGCTTACAAGTTATACCACTGTTGACACTATTATAGAACAAATTAAATACCTAAAAGCAGCAATTAAATGCATACGCATAGTAAATTACAATACATATGAGAGAATTATACATATATCCTAAATAAATATACATATATACTTAAAAAATAAATAAATATATATACATATATATTTATCGGGAAATTGCATTGCACTTGAATAGTTCCCTAGGCCACCCAATTGCAAGCGACCTTTAATAAAGAGAACCTGCTTATAGAACAGCTTGTAGCTATTTAATATTAGACGAATTTAAACATAATTATCAACCCCGAAACGAAACAGTAAATGTTTAAGGCCGTTGTCAGACAGTTTTCGCATAAGTATCGTAAGTACCTGGCTGCAATCTCTCTGAAAGTTGTTTGCCCACTTCGAGTGTCGCATTCAGCGTTGACGCGCATACTTAGGCAACCAATCTGCATTGCAGCCTCGGATATCTGCATATATGTAAATCTAACCGCTTTAACAATTCGATTATTGTTTATGTCCCTTTTACTTTGTCATTGTGCTCTCGGGGCAGCACAGCACGAGGCGCAGCTACAATGTAAAGTACCGTTAAATGAAAAAGAAAAAAGTCTAGAAAACCGCAGCTAGATCAATAATGTTAAGGAAGAAGCTACCTAGTCGAACGTAGCAGAAACCTATGTTAAATAATAGCAAAAAAAAAAAAATTAAACCTAAATAAATAAAAAAGAAATAAAAAGAAATATGGAAATATGGAAAATAACATAAATGGAAAAAGTACATAAAATATGCATGAGGAATATCAAATAAGTTGAGGAATTCAAGTTAAGCCTAGCGACAGCAAACTAAACGGAACACAATATAGAATATAGATAAACATGCTATGGTATGTAGTACTTAAGTAAGAGATAGATGTATTACTATGTATGTCAAGGGCAGCACACAAGACTATGTGAACCGCAGTCCGTGAGGCAACCAGCAGACGTGGCATATTTATAATGAATAATGAAAAAGCATTGTAAAAGAAACCCAAAACAAAAAACAGATTATTAATAAAAAAAAAGTATTGAAAATAATTATAAAAGCGATACACAATGATTTGGGCGAAGCTGAAGTAAGTTCTGAACAAGTAAGTATAAATGGAATATATATGTATATATACCCTTCACAAAAGAAGAATGGGAATTATATATTAATGACTAGGACTGCAAGCGTAAACAATAAATGTTTTTGCTTCGGCTTTTGAGTTAATAAAGACTGAACTTTTAGTTTGTCATTAAATTTGTAATATTTTATGCAAATTTTAGTTATCTAGTAGTTGAGTGATATTTCCAGTTCCCTTTTTATCTAGCTGTCAGCTTCTTTTGCCGTGCACTTCATTATTGACCTCGAAAAAGCCATACAGCGATCAAAACTGTGACACAATTGAGCCAAGCCAAAAGCGAACAATGGCCAAACAATGAACGGCACCAAAGTACAACTAAATCAAAAAGAAAAGAAAAGAAAAGAAAAAAAGAAGAGTAGAGAGTAGCATGAAAACAATTGAAGCGGCAGTTTGTTCAGAATAACCACAAGAAAAGATACAACAGCAACAACAAAGCCACAAACAACGACAACAGAGAACACCAAATGCACACAATGCCTGCCTGGCTGCCTGGCTGCCTAGCTGCCTGCCTCTGCCCCAACTTGGCCAAGATGGAACAAAAGATGAGCCGAAGACAAAGGCAGTTGCTATGCTCAAGGCGAGTCTTAAGCTCAAGTGCTCATACTCAACCAGCACACACACACACTCGTGAGAGAGAAAGGTCAATCATTGGAATCTTGCCAGTTAATTCACATACATAAAAGGCGCCCGGCCAACAAAGATTGGAACTGGCTATGGAGTATGGCCGAAGCACACAAAAACAGTTGCCAATTCGACCCTGAATGCTCCGACACGCCCACTTTACCATCGCAGCTGGGTGGCTGAGCTTAGCATTTATACTTCCACTTAATTAGGTAATAAATGATTGAAGAAATTATGTCTAGACGTGAGCACAATTTCGATGGCACGAAGGACGCCAAGAACCAGGCCAAGCGAAACAGCAAAAGAACTTGACAAGCAGCCAATTCATTTGGCACGTGAGGCGTCAAAGTATTACAAATATGAACACAAATACATACACTCAAAGACACACACACACACACACATACAGACGTTAATAGAAGCTCATTGTGTGTGTGCTTTGCCAAAATTTTCGGTTCGCAATGAGTAGAGGGAAATTTGAATTTAAATCTCATCTTTCAGCGTTTTGTTTGGCAAATGCTTAGCAAATAATTCGATTGCCAACAAAAGCTGTTAAAATTGTAAACAAATTTTCTGGCGCCTACCAAGCATGTGTGTGAGAGTGAGTGTGGGTGTGGGTGTGGGTGAATGAATGAGTGTGTGGTCTCTGTGGTACGTGAATGTCAAATTAATGAATCGCAATGAATGCGACGTGTATTCGTATTTTATTTTTCTCGTTGCCAGTTTATTATTGCGTCGATGTCGTTGGCATAGGCAGCGCCATGTGTCACAGTCATCTGTGTGTGTGCGTGTGTGTGTGTGTGTGTGTGTATGAGTGTGCGTATTGTTGCTGTGCCTGAATTGAGGTTGAGCACGAGGCCGCGGCGCACGCACATTTATCTGCCTGGCATGATTACGTGTTTGCCATTTTATCACTAAAACTGTTGCGCTTCTCTGAATGTTCTCTGCCTCCTGCCACATGCTTGCTACTTACCTTCCCTCACACACACAGACATACGGCAACAGTAATGGCAACTTTTGCCTGCCGTCCGTTTATCTGTATGTTGGCTTTGTTTGGTTTCTGTTGCTGCTGCTCAGTGCTTTGTTCTGCTTGGAATTGCCTTTTATTTTCTGTTAATTGAAGTTGCTGCCATCACATTTTTCTTCTTTTTTCCCCCTCCACACACACGCACACAGTAGCACACGGCTTGTGTGTGTGATTATTTTATTTTTATATATATATATATATACATTTTTTTTTTTTGTTTTTTTTTTGCTTTTACTGCCGCATCTACTTTTTCCCTGTATTTGCAATTTTAATTAAAAACGTGTTTATAACAGCGCAAAATGCTGATGAGTGAGCAGAATAATTTATTTCAAATATACAAAATAAAATGCCAGACTAATACAAATAGCAATGTGTGAATGTGTGCGTGTACGTGTGTGTGAGAGAGAGTTGGAATCGAGGCAATTAATGGCCATATTCATGCCAAGTATTTGAAGCCGTTTATTGACTTAACTTTTTTTTATGGCTTATCGCAAATAGCGACTTGCAACATTTTATTAATTGCAATTTCAAGTTGGCAGCCTGGAAGTATGCAACATATTTTAACGCCTGCTGTGCGAGAGCGAATGTATCCTTTCGAATGCCCCACGCTGAGGCACATTTATCCATTAGAAATTCCTTTGCATAGCACTGAGGGAATCTATATTGCCCAGCAACCACATTGGCACTGCAGAATATGCGCTGCAGCACAAAGAATTCAATTCAATTGAAATTCAAATGCGCATTGCCAGCACGCCGAGCCATTGCAGGAGGCAACGGCACAGGCACAGCCAGCATCCATTATTTGTCGATTTTACACATGGCCATGGAAAGAAGGCAAAATGTTGCTTAAGCAGGCACTCTGAGCGAAAGACATGACTACGTTGCCAGCCAAGGTACCTATCTTGAAGCTAAGAATCGCAGGGCCTACACTTCGAATAGAAGCAACTGTTGGCCAATGAACAACGGGCCATTGCCGATAACTTGGCTCGAGCCGCGCCCTAAAGTGTGAGCTGTGCAATATTCAATTGCAACGAATATTACAACGCCATTTGCCAAGCTCAGCACCTTTGGCCAAAACACGACCCAGACATGGGCGAGTGAAACAAACAAAGCATTGGAGCGGGAACTGCAAGGCAGGCGCCAGTAGCTTCGAGCTGGGAGCTGAGAGCTGGAAGCTAAGAGCCAGCCATGCATCATTTGCATAGCCCCATGGGTCTGGCTGGCTGCCTGAACAAAGCTGAGAAGCAAGTCTCTGGACATGCAGACAATATAGACAGACAGCCGTTCGATGCGCTCAAGTGTAGAAAGGCTAAAAAAAAATACACACAAAATAGATGGAAAAAGGGGGTTTGGGTAACCGGTAACAGCAACAAAAGGATAAAAAAAAATGCTAAGCAGCCAAATACTTGAACATTTGCAAACGCGGCAAAGTAGCGAAAATTTGCAAATTGATTGCATTCCAGTGCCAAGAAAAGTCCGCTGCCATAGCCGAAGCAGATGCAGCACTGGAGGCCAACACCCTGTCGTGATATAACATCTTCGAGTGCAAATTTTGCACATTCTCGTTGGCAACTTTGGGAATTTCTCTAAATATTCTCTTTTGAGCAACTGCCAATCGAAAAGTCTCTCCAAGGCCCGCTGAGCTCTCTCCATACCACTCATATCACATTCTCAAGCATATTCAATTAATGTCAAAAGAAGCGCGCCTCCTCATCCTGCTGGTAATCAAATTATTCAAATCCGGAGCGCAATTACGAGAGCGAAGCGCGTAACAGCTTTAAGTCAATTTGTGATGCATGACAGCGAGAGAAGGAATAACGTCGACGTCACCGTCAACGTCAACGTCGGCGTCGATGTCAACGTCAAATGATTTGATCATGTTTTGTGCATCATTTGCGAGCTCATAAAACATGCAAGCATTCTGTCGCAGTTTGTTGGCCATCATGCTGGAAAAAAGAAGACCCAAATGCCGGACAACGAATGGAATATGAGAGAATGAAGGAATGAAGGAATGGGAGAGTAAGGGAGCTAAGGAACCATGTTGGCCAGCAAGATGACACCTAGTGCACAAACATGCCTAATAAATAATTCAGTGCGCAACAAGCGTACAACAAGCCCACTTGCGGTGCCCAACCGCCCGTCCGGCAGCCACTCATGCCAGCTGCTCCGGCCAGCAACCACTGGCCGTCCAGCTCTGACAGCCGTGTGTCCTGTGTGTCCTGCGCTCGTCAATATTAAGAGTACATTGAAATCTATTCAGATGTGTCGGCGCAAGTGCTGCCTTTGGGCAATCGAGCATGTCCTTGATTTCAGTTAACGTATGCTCATCTGTCTGCACAACAGCAGCTCGGCCTCGGCCTCGGCGTATGCGGCTCATTTGTTTGCCGGCGTGTGTAGAGGATTTTCTCTAATTCAAAAGGACGATACTTCGACGGTGCTTGGCAAGTCTCTCTGGATCATTTTTGACAACATTTTCTGCTCTTGCCACACTACACGAAACGCACAATAAAAAGAAAAACAATGCAATAATCAAACAACACGAGAATCAATAACTGCGACAAGCAAAAGCTTTTAGCTTGTCGAAATTGATGAATGCGACGAGAACGCAGAAAGCTCTGCTCAAAATCTTGTTCAAAATCAAGTGGAGATAAATCCAGGTAGATATAAACACCATTTCATTAAATAATGTACCCGCTGAAGTCCAACTCAGTGTCTAGCCTTAATACACTGGATCATATATTATACACATACACATACATATAATATATATTTTATGCAGAATGAAAATTATTTTGTTTTTTGATGCAGAAGTCGAGCGGTGAAAAATGAGGTAGCAAAAAATCATTTAGCATAATGATTAAAATAAATCATATTATAAAGCATTTTTTGGCGCCAGAGCAAACGGTGCGAGCGGAATAGGAACAGGCAGACATATGCAAGAGCTGGCATTACGTATACGCCACGTAGCTGGCCACGTTGAGCACAAACAAATGCAAACAGACAAACAAAAATGATTTATAAATTGGCACGACGTGCATAAAATGCTGAGCACAAAAAATTTCCACTGCATACGTAATGAGGCTGGAGACCAAACACACATCTACGCCCCAAAACGAAGACCCAGACCCAAACCCAAACCCAAGCCCAAGCCCAAGCCCAAGCTCGAGTCTGGCTAGCTGGCTGGACGATGACTTCCGAATCATGTGAGTGTGCAAGAAGTGGCATTTAAATGCGCGCATTTATTCACTTATAAATGCTAAAAATAAAAATATGCTAGGGGAATATGCTAAAGAGCCAGGCCAACGTGGCGTGGCGCGACGACGACCGAAGCCGGAGCCGGAGCCGGAGCCAGACTGAGAGTCAGATCCCGAAAAATAGGGCCAAGTATGGCCCACAAAGTGCACCAAAACTTTTCTAGAAATATATGCGAGTGTGTGTGTTTGTGGCTCTGCATGTACTTTAAATCTCATTTGGCCTGCAGCGGCTCAGGAATTTGGATAAAGCGAGAGTGAGAAAGAGAATGAAAGAGCGCGGGCGAATAAGTAACATCAAAAAAAGGCTATTTTAAGGCTTGCGGCTGTTACGGCAACCATCAACCAGACACTATCACTATGCAACGCAAGCCACTTTACACCACATACAAACATACTCAAGCACACACACACACACACACACACACACACGCACACATACATACACACACACACGTTCACATATCCGCCGTACGCACGCACATATGCCATGAATTTCATTTAGTTTGTACGTGTGTACGTTAGTTAATATTCCACACGTATCTATGTTGAAGAGAGTGTGTCTGTGTGTGTGTGTGTGCGTGTGTGTGTGTGTGTGTGCGTTTGTTTGTTGCCTTTAAATTACTTCAACCATAAACCTTTGCGTATGTGCAATATGCTGCTTATGTCACTTTAAATGTGCTGCGTAATCTGTTTTAATTAGACTTAGGCCAAACTTTAATAATCCAATTGCTGCACAAAGCCAAATGAAGCTTCTTATAGTTTTTTGACAAATGAAGGCAACACATTCAAGTTGGCAATTGCTGCAATAATTCTCGTCTGCTACTGCTGCATGTTTATTTTAATGGCTGACATGCGTCTTGCGTCTTGGTGGATAGAAATCTGAACGAGCGCTGACAAAGGCTGCAAAGATGTTGGAGTCACCCACCGTGAAATTTCGTTGCATATTAAAAGCGCGTTCGCTGCTCGGTGTGTGTGTGTTGAGACTGGAGCAATGATGATAATGCGGCACACGTGCACCAAAATGCAAGCACTTAAAATATTTATAAGCTACAGCAGGTAGCAACAGCAAGTGGAACATTTTGGCAGCGTCAGATAAATCACAGCCGGAAGGCAGTCAGCTAGGATGTTGGTTCGTTCAAATGAAGAAAAATGGAACTTGAATGTGGGCGCTGCAATCACTGCAACAGCTGCCTGTCCATAAACAAAAGCGAGTACTAGCAACAATGCTGACCTTGTCAGGGCACAGCCAACGCCAACGCCAACAACAGCGTGCAAGAAAAGCGAAACTTGAGAGCTCCACTTTGCTGATGGAATTTTAGCAAGATGCATGCCTCAAGATTGATGTCCCAAAAACCGTGTAAAGGTCAAATTTATGCGAGAAAAGTGTCAAAGAGACAGAGACAGTCACAAAGAGAAACAGAGGGAGAGTGAGAGTGAGAGGGAATAGGTGACAAAGTGCATGATGATGCGTTTAAATATTTGATGGCTTAGATACGCGTTTGGCCGCATAAACATTTGAGTGCGAAAACGTGTTGAGGTTCCTGCTCAAGATGCTGAAGTACCTTATTACGGAGCGAACATCGCCCTTTGGACGATTGCCAGGGTAACGCTCAATTAGTTGGAGTAACTTTAACAACATGTAGCCAGCGGCCGGCCAGCAGGTCTTTGCATTTTAGGACAGCCGTTGCCATATCAACCACCTGAAGATCCAGAGGGCTGACTCGCCTGTGCTGTTTCGTGTGCTTATTTACATGTCAATTGTAAATTGTTTTCCGTGTTTGAGCACACTTATCGCTTTAGTGTTGTGTTATTTCGATCTCTATCGGCGACATTTTCTTGTTGGCTGGAAATCGAAAACATGTCAAGCGTTGCTGCGATATTGATGTAGATGCTCGCGATTCATAGGATGCGGCGTGGCGGCATCCGAGGTAGGCAATCCCCGAGGTGCTGCTGTGACAGACTGCCGCCGACTCGAAGTGGCAGCTGACAGTCGACGGGCGGGAAAATCACTTGGCTCGCTTAGAGTTATCTACATACATATATATCACATATCAATCTAATTTCATTTTTACGCCCCAGCAAATCGGCAGTCGAGGTCTACAGTGAGGCAATGACAGCATATGGCCAAAGATGCCAGCCACTTGGCCCACTGTGCTCGAGCATTTTTTGACAACTTGACAAATCGTGTATAGACATTTGTTGACGCCGCTCATACACACACACACACACACACACATGAGCATGGCACGTGACGATGTGAGCATGTGTGACAGCGTGTGAATGGGCTGGGCTGGTTGTCTTATCCAATTGGGGCCAAGGCTTCAAAGAGCAGCGGGGCACACAAGCAGAATGCAAAGCTAAATCAACACCAGGCTACAACACAGCAACAACAATATCACAGATACGACGCTGGCAACTGTAAAATTCAATGAATTGGAAAATGTTTTCCTAGCTGTTGTCATTATTCAGTGGCAGACATGCAGGTGGCTCGAAAGCATTGCCTACTTTCGAGGGCGCGCCATGGCCCAGCTGCCATGGAACAAATCGTCAGCTAAATCTGGCTTGACATAAAAAAATGAAACAAAGGCACTCGCCAACTGCTGCTCGTGCCGGCAGGCGTCGCCTGTTCCAGTTAGAGCACTCGCAAATTGAATAATTATGTGCAAATACTCGTGTATGCAAATTAAAGCTACAAAAAAAAAAGTGCCAAAATCAAATAAATAAATCTATATATATGTATATATGCCGTAGCACTGCTGAGGGCATGTGTAAATTGAAATTTCATTATATACATTCCAGCAGAGCTAGGCTAAAGCCCAACTTAAAAGCTGGGAGTGCTCGAACAGCAGATACCCAGCGACCAAAAACAAATTAACCAGCACGGATAATTATATGCAATTATTATGTTTAGCTGAATTTATACTATAAATGAGATGTGTAAAACTTGATTCAGCAAAAGTGAATAGAAAAACTGAAACGAATCAAAATAAGTAAAGTAAAGAATCATATGAACTAAATAAGGACTCAAAGACACATATGTATACTCTACACATTTTCTTCAAATGCAAACTATAAATTCAAGAGCCAACGTGGAAGGAGACAGGTGGAGAAGTAGCTTGAGAAAGAGAATTATGGATGGCGCGCGTTTTATGAAATCATTTCAAACGCCTTTGCCGATTGCGCCTTCGCGACTTCAGCGTCACTTTGTTTATTACTTATTTGTGCCCAGACACACCTACCCAAACACACCCACACACACACACACAGACACACGCACAGAGTTTTACATTAGGTGAGCAACACGCACACACGCAGGAGTAAATTTATGCACACAAATAAAATGAAAGTAAATTGATTTATCTGCCGCACAATACACAGCACACACAACACATGAAAGCGGCGGCGAGCGTGCGAGGGTCGTCCTTGGTACCGCAGGCATTCATTGGGGACACATTAGCCGTAAGACAGACGCCAATGCTGTGACCAATGCCAGCACACGCACACCCTCATGAGCGCGAATGCAAATACGCTAATACGCACACACACACACACACACACGCCACTCACACACACACATACACTAACACGCATGCTAATATGCTCGTAAAAAGGCAATTTCCACAAATTCGACGCACCTCCTGTGCTCACCTCTGCATACTTAAACATTTACTGTATTTCTCTGTTGTTGCTGTTGTTCTTGACGTTTTTCTTCTTTTCTTTTTCCTGGCTAACTCAATTTTCTATTGCTAAATCTTGGTCGCCTTGGCGTCATGAGGTTCCGAGCCTGCTGCCCTTTGCCCAAACGCCCATATAGATATGCGCGCACACACATATACACATATACACCTACACAAGCACACACATGTACACATACAAAGACCTCTACATATATACACTGATATGTGCGCGTTTTTGTGACTCAGTGCCATTACCATTTATTTCAATTTTTACAACTCAGACGCTCAATTCCCAGACAGAAACGTGTTTTCGCTCAAATTACGCTTGAAACTATTCGCATTGAAATGATTTTATTGAAATTGTTTATAAAATACAATAATGTAAATAAAGTGTAGAATTAAATTCAATATGTTTATATATACACATTTTATATCATTTATGAAATTTAACTCAATAACGATTTAATATTGACGTAATTCGATATTTTAATCTCTTGTTTGAACAATAATTTTCAATTAATATTAATTCTGTCTTATTTTATTAAATCAAATTACTATTAAATTAATAAATTTCCAATCAATATATTTATATGTTACAGCTATTTTTTTTTTTATAATTTACTTAAGCATTTATTGTAGATTGAAAATTTAGAAAACTCAAAGAGGAATTCCGTGCTATTAAGGAAAATCTTTCATGAGATTTTTATTATCAGCAAAAATTTGAACTATGCTAAGAAACACATTAATAAAATCTATAAAATTATTCAAAAGTGTTTTATTTAGTAGAATATTTTTATTTCCCAAATTTCAAAAACAAACAGATTATTTCACAAATTGAAGAAATATTTCAGAAACTCTTAAATGCAGCTGGCATACATTTTTGATTCGTCTGTCTCAAAGTAAGTATAAGATACATTCGACTTTTCATTACACATGCAGTCAAAGTACTCTAAGTAAACATGACACCTCTTCATAATATATTTAATCACAATTGGAGGAAGCAAAGCCAAGTACGAATCCAATAGTCAAGTCGGCAAGTTGAGAGAAGGCAAACAACGACAACATACTAACAAAAGTCAAAGCTATTGTAATAAATGACAGCAGACATCTGCAAATTTGGCGCTGAGTGGGTTGGTGGGTTGGTGGGTGGCTGGCGGCTGATGCAAAGGGCAGCCGCTTGGCAAATGCCAGCACTGCAAATCCTCGACTCGAGCGCCAAGTGATATCCACTCGAAATGGTATGCCTGGGAAATTTTCTAGCATTTTAGCATCATTAGCATTGATTTATGATTAAGTTCAACCTCAATTTTCAGTTAAATCGTTTTCCATGCGGCTCCAGCTCTGGCTTGGCGTGCGCTGCCAGCCCGTAAGCTGCAGGCGGCCCGCTCCTGAGACGACCCACAGACTCACACAGAATAGGGAAAGTCTTGTGCTTTGGATTTGGATTAGGGTTGGGTTGGGGCTAGAGTGGTGCCTGGTGGTGGTGCTAGAGTTCGTCTGCGTGGGAGGCGCAAACGTCGAAAACAAGAAATCAGAAATCAGAATAGCTGCGATTCTCACAATCGGACGCACTGATGTGTATAATGATCTTTAGCTGGGATTTAAAGCGGATAATAAATAATAAAAATACATGGAGCAGGCAACAAAAGAGCGCCAAGTGGGCCAGCGCCTGTCTATGGAATCGGGCTGTGCGACTGGGCTTAGTAAGTAAGTCGGATCGAGCTTTATAAAAAATGAATTGTTAAAAGGCCGCACGACGACATACCTCTAAAGGAATATAAATGTGCGCGGCTACAGCTAATCAAAAATGCTTGAATAACGCATTTAGTTGCATGGCCAACTCCATTAATACATGGATGGCCCTAGGCCGGGATGGCCAAGGTAGCCGAGGTAGCTGGTCAGCGAATTGAAATAAATAGATTCTTTAATGGAGACTCAAGAGTAGAATACCAACTAAGTTAAGTGTAATGAATGATGCCGTCGGGCAACAGACTCGAGTCGAGTCTTTTAAATTGTGCCGACAAATGCCGAACAAATTTCAGTGCACAACACAAATCAAATGCACAATACAACTTAATAATATTTCCGTTTGTCAGACACGGATTCCCAGCTACGGGAGCAGGCCGTGCACACATACACATTTGAATAATGCTGTTCAATAAATGGAATTGCCTTCATTCGGTTGGCTTCCCGTTGACTTCGACCCTTTTTTTTTTTTTGTGGACCATGAGGATGCGCGGCATTGCGCCGTAGCCGCCACCGCCTTGCCGGCGCAGGATATCCATACGGCATGGCAGCGCAGCTCTTAGTTCAAGCCAAATGCCAAATGCCAGCAGCTGCAACAACAGAAAGAACAGCAGCAGGAATGCCATTGAAATATGGCATAAGTTAAAAGGATTTATTAACTCTTAAAAGCATCGCACAACAAAGCAAAAAGCCAACACGAACGAATCAAGCAGTTCCCACACACGCACATGCAGATATATAAAATAAATAAAAATACAAATAACTTAACTGACATACTCTAAAGGCAAATCGTATATCATATATTGTTATTCATGTGGCTCTATTTATGGCCCTTGCTCAGGCATTGCTAACAACCATCGAAAACGACATCAGACATCAACTGGCAGATAAAGCCTCAGCCTCAGCCTCAACCTCAACTTCAACTTCTGCCTCAGCAATTCGGTTTCAATATCCATTAAAGATGGCCAATTTGCATATATCAGAAATTGCATTCATTCGCTTTAAACTAAATTTAAACTACAGTTCATGGCCCAGAGTCTTTAATAGAATTAAAGCATAAATATGCAAGCAAAGATGATATAAAATGATTCCTGATTGATTAATCAGAAAACTGAATTGTTTTCGCTTTATATGATAAGGGGCTTATCACTAATTGTTGATTGTAAGCCTTTATGTGAATTAGCAACGCCATGGTTACAAAGCCTCCCATAAGCTAACAGAATGCTTATGCATAAATTTTACTGCCAATAAAAAAATGAATATTGCAAACTCACACAAAATGCAACGAAATGCATAAATTTGCCTTATACTTATGGCCATGGCAACAGGAGGAGCTCAGGCACAAACAGCAAATAAATAAACGTTGTTGCTGCACATACTCTAACTGTGACTGCGACTCGCATGCTGAATGCGACTCGGAATATAACTATATATAAGAGTTACTTATGGAACTTTTGCTTCCTTTGAGTAACAATTTAAATTAACCACTTTTTTTGTTCTGTGCTGCGATTGTTGCAGCTGCAATGAAAATTTTTATTTTTTTTTTAAAGACTGCGTGTATGTGTGTGTGTCAGCTTGAATGTGCTTCTCGTCTTTTTCCGCTCTTTCGCTTTTAATTCGTAAATTCAAAAGTTCGGAAGCTGTTAATAATGTGGACAGGCGGACGACACGAAGTATTTCATTAGAGCAACGATAGACGCCATAGACGCCACTTGAACTCCACGGCGCTCGTCATTTGCCACGCTCCTAATTCCATTTCCATTTAAATGCTTCATTTTTGGGTGGCCAGCGCCACGCTTTAGATAGCCAAAGTGTTAAAAGCAATTACAGTGCGCGCCCGAGCAAATGAAAGAAAAACTAATTAAATCCTTTGTGCAACAAAGCGAGCGACGTGCAGCACAGCGCATTGCAAATTAAACCAAAGTGTGCCACGTCTAATGCGATTGATATGTGTGTATGCCTGTGCTCGCTAATGCTCGCCGATGCTAATGCTAATGCCAATGCAAATGCTAATGTTAGTTTTATAGACGAATGATTAACAGGTCGTCACTTATCTGTTATGCTTGACCCGGGTAAGCAGATGCTCAGCTGCTCAACTGCTATCACAATGGCTTTGCATAATGATGTTGCTGCTGCTACTGCTGCTGGTGGTGCTGCTGGTGGTTCTGGTGCTCTAATGCCATGCAAATCGATGGCTTCACCCAGTTGTCTGCAATGCGGCAAACCGGCTTCCAAAATATCGTTTCGGTTATGTAAATGCCAGCGGCGAATCAATATGCTTTCCTTTTCAGCATAAATGCCACATAAACGACATCCATCTAGATGTAAGTGTGCTTAAGTTATGCATTTGAATGCCCTGTACCCATGAAATGTGTCAAGTGGGGTATGCACAAATATTAGATATGTTCACTCTCTTTAGAATAATGCTTTAAGCATAGACTTTCATCAAGCGCTTGCATTATTCAACCACAAGTCCATTCACTTCTCTCGGGATAGGTCAACCTTAAGTCGAGTACTTATTCATTAGAGATAACAATGTCAAGCGAGTCTAAAAAGATGAACAGACATAAAGAGAGAAAGAAAGTGAGAAAGAAGGAGAGAGGGAGAGAGGGAGAGAATGAGAGAGGGCGAGACCCGTGAGACACTTTGACTCATAAATTTCTGTGCTGAAAAAGCGTCAAGTAGAGTTAAGTTCAAAGCGTGTTGGTCAGGTGCATTCGCCAGGTTTGGTAGCCACGCATCCTGCTGCTCTGTCATCTCCTTTCGGTGCTTCGCTGGCGGCTGCACTGATTTATGCCAATCACGATTCGCTAATAACTCAGTGGCAAAGCGACGAGAGCTGCCCTCAACGATGTTGTTATTGTTGGCAACAATACCATTGCGGTTGGGGCTGTTGTTGTTGTTGTTGTTACTGTTACTGTTGTTGTTGTTTTTGCTGTTGCCACAGGTCCTGTCATAATGACAGTCATTTGAGGGTTAAATTGGATATGCCTCTTGCGTTGACAAGTCGGTCACGTGCGTCGCCCCAAAGAGGCGCACATAATTGACGTTTCATTAGCAGCATTTTTAAGCGCATTACCATGTAAATATCTATCTGTCATGAGCAGCCGAAACCCATACTAAGGACACACAGTTTAAAGTGAGGCCCCATAATTAACAGAGGGTCACCTAATGCTGACGTGAATTCGGCTTGGTCAAGTCATAAAAACCCTTATTAGCTTTAATACACGCAGCGCATATCAAATTCAACTTGTTAATGTTGACTGTCTATACCACAAAACTGAACCACACACACAGGCACACACAAGCACACACACACACACGCACACACATTGAGTCAAAATGAGGACAAATTTAATAAATGATCAAGGATTCGATGGCAATTTATGACATAATGATGTTTGAATGGGACCAAATGAAATAGACACAAGGAGAATATATTCATACATATATATTTGTGTGTGTGGGAGCTCTTTATACCCTGCCCTTTGACCTATGACCATATTTTATGTAAATTACAGGATTATACTGTGATTTGGAACAACTTACAGCTGCTGGCCAGAAGCTATGTCTGGGGTGACCTCCCCTAATGCATTCTCAGGCAAACAGCCTGTCTCAATTTGTGCCCCATCGCAGAGGTGTCGATGTGTGTGTGTGTGTGTGTGGCAGTTTGTAAAGCTTTTGCTATTAAATTGGACAGCAGTTCGTTACTTGCTTTTTTTTTTTTTATTCATTTGGCCTTCTGCATCCCCTCAATGTGATTAATGGCTTGAAAACTTGTTTTCTAATTATTTAACACCCAGAAACTACGACAATTAATTATGTGGCTCAACAATAAAAGTTCTGCCCGACATTGTGGGCGACGCAGACACAAATACAGCCATTGCACCAACGACAATAACAACTACGACAACAACAACAACAACAACAATGACAACAGTAAATTTTATTGTTCGCACTCACATGGACAACGCACACAATTCGTCCCTCGGGGACACAATTTGGCGTACTATTTCCTATGTTTATTTTTTGCGAAGCAACCAAAATGAAATTGTTGAATATGCCTTGGCTGCACGAGAGCACATATATATAAATAGATATATGCATATATATGTATATATGTACACACAATGCGTTAATTGTTTTTATAGCCAACACACACACACACACACACATACAGTCATAGAAATTCCATTGGCGCACGCTCACATTAAAAAGTTTTTAATTAAACACAATTGTGACAATTTATTTAAACGGGCTCATTGCATATTGCATTTAGACAAACGCATTTAGTTGATTTTAATTCCACCCAGAGCCCCAAGCGATACTCTTAACAAAACAAATAGAAAAAATGCACAAATACAAATAAAAGTTATAAAAGCCCACAAATCCACAAAGTGCGTGGCGCGTGGAAAGTCAAAGGCCAAGTGGAGGCAGCCATGGCAGCCGAAAAAGAAATCTGCTTAAAACAATTACATTTCAGCATAATTGGCTTTAATTGCTGGCAGTGCCCACTTCTTGTGGCAGCTAACAGAGAGCAAATCCTGCGCCTCCAGTGAGGGTCATAATGGCATCTATCAGTGGGGGCGTCGTCAACGAGAAGTCGTCGAGGGCCGTTCAGAGGCGAGAATACGGAAACGGAAACAAGCAATTTTGCGGCAAAGTTACGAGTGCCACAGACAACAGCAAAAGCAAAAGCAAAAGCAAAAGCAACATCAACATCAAGAATATAAAGCTCTGCCACAACAATAAGCCAGACAACAGAAACAACAACAACAACGACAACAACAATAACAACAACAATAACAACCACCGCCACAGCCACAGAGTAAAGTAAAACTGAGCTAGGGATGCTCATTAAACTGTATAAATAGGATGATGGCAGGAAGAGGGGGAGGAAGTGTGGCAGAACAACCTAAAAAGTGTTGCAAACTTTTGCGTTAGTGTTGCACAGTAAACTTGGTTAGAGAGTGTTGCAAATGTTTGCGGCTAGTTTGCTGGCCAATTGGTCAACAAGCCAAGGACCAAAACTTAATCGTCTCAGCACAAGTTTAGTGCATAAGCCATCAGTCTTAATTGATTAGGAATCACGGCCTAATCAAATACCGCAAATCGTTTAACAACCGTGCTTAATCTGCCCAGCATATATACCACATACATATATATGTATATATGTATATATATTATAGAGAGACAACGCATGGCTGATGGCAGCTGCTAATTAGTAATGTGTGGAGAAAATTTGAAGAGGCAACATAGAAAACTTAACAGACAGTCCCGGCGGAACTGTTGCGGATTGTTGAGCGTTCATTGTTCGGGCTAAAATAGCTGCAGCTCATAATGAGCGAGACCCAGAGGAGCTCTGTCCTCTCTCTCTCTCTCTCTCTCTCTCTCAATGTATCTATCTCTCCCTCTCTTGCTCTCACACTCACTCTCTATTGCAGCTTAAGAGGGCAACGCATTGTGGCAAGTTTAACATTTTGTGGTGTGCTGGCGTCTTTTTGTCTAGCCGTGCCTCATTGTTGGCTGCATAAATGTTTAGCTCAAGCAGCGTTAATTAATTGTTTAAGTACTTCACCCTCCACTGGCAGCCCACTGGCAGCTATTCTGGCCAACACGGCGTATACGTACAGACTCGCTGCAAAAACCCTGCCCCCCACATCTGTCTACTAAATTACTTTCGCACACTTACAAGTGTCATCATTTTGTGTGGCATGTTGTTTCCCATTGCCCAAATGAGACCACATAAACTGCAGTTGCAGTTTGTCAGCGCCACGCTTCAACAACAATAACAGCAACAATACATTGTGCATTTCAATGAAACTCATTTAGATATAAATGTGTATATGTACATACATATATATGACATCGTAAAGCCACCAAATCCGACACACGACAGGCGACAATTATTTACTTTTTGTGCTCTTGAAATTCTGCATCAAATTGAATTCCAAATGGAATATTAGAAATAACGTAGCTAAAGCGAATAATTAAAATATGATAGATAATGGGGGAGTAGAAAAACAAATGCTGATTTTTTAAGCTCTAATGAAAATGAATAATGAAAAACTTTCTAATTAATTATTAAGTTAAATACAGTCAAATGCTAAATAGGCAGCTTGCCCATATTTATAAGACTGATACTTTTGCTATTATTAAAAGATAGAATTTCTTATTTAAAGAGGCATCTGAATTTCGCATTCTTAATTAAACAACTCTGCAGTAAGTACAATTTCAGTAGCTGTTCTATAATCCTAGCTTCCCATTACAACCTATCGAGCAGCCATTTCAAAAATAGATTAAAGCAAGAACAATTTTCAACTATGAATAGCAAGACATGACAGGCATATATTTTTCTCTCAGACATTTATACATATTTACATTATTTTTCACATTATTCCGAAGCAACTCATGAGCAGGCAATCCATTTGTTTACGCTCACACAGAGATGAGTGGCTGATCTCTGTTTAATTGCAACAATATCTGTTTACTTAGTCTGTTTACTTGGTCTTTGTGCTGCAGCACTGTTCCTTGGTGCCCGTTTTGCAGACGCACTTGCAGTCCTGGTTGCAGGAGCAGTTGTCGCCGCACTTGGAGTCGTTGCATTTGCAGTCTGCGAAAGTATGATAATTCATTGGCATCAATGAGGGTAATGGGAAAATCATATTTATTCTTATTATTATCTTATTTTTTCACTCACTTGTGCCACAGCCCTTGCAAACCATTTTCGTATTGCCTTTACAAATTGAGAAGTATTTCACGTTTCTTTCTTAAGAATTTACTGGTTTTTACAACAATTTCACTGAGCATATTTATAGCTGGCGTTGGTTGCCAGTGGCGAGTGAAGTATTTTTGCACTCAGTTGAATTTTCTATCGGAGCGAGTGAGTTCATCGTGTGCAAAATCAACAAAAACGTGTGCAATGCAATTCGATGCGAGCCCACCTCAATCAGTCAACAAGAGATAAGAAGAATGTGATAAGAATGTCATGAGCTGTTGGCTCAATGAACATGTTTGAAAGTCTATCAGTCAGTCAGTCAGTCGGCACTCTCTTATACAGTGTGTGCTTGTCCCAATTATGACATCATCATAATTGCTTTGGCCCACTAAAATGCTGTCGTAATATTATGCGTTCGTGCTGGCGCTCTTAGTTGGAGTGAAATTACCGCAAATTGCGAAAGTTTTTAATTGTTTATCTCGCCAGACGCTGTGGCCGCAACATTAGTGCAACATGGCAGCCGTGGAGGGGCTGCGGCATTGTCCTCGCCGCAATCACAAAACAGAAATCTTCTCGAGCGGATGTTTTGTAATTTGGCTTGTGCCTTGAGTGGGCTGCAGCTGGATGAGGTCAAATTATTAATTTAATATGTATCCGCGCCGCTCGGACTTCGACTTCCGCTGTGGCAGTGGGCAGCAGCAACAACTCCTTTGCCAGCTCAAATTTGTTGTTTGAAAAGTTGGCAGTCAGGCCCGCAGCGTCTCGCAATGTCCTCGATCCGACCCGAACCGACACGACCCGACCCGGCCGGTGGCACAGTTGCCGCAAACTTTGTACCATTTCCGCTGCGGCGCGGGCCACTTCCGCGTGTCCACTTGCAGTTCATGCTGACCCACTGTACCGCCCACCAGCCTGATTAACGTTTAAACTCATTAAGATAACGCAATTTTTGGCGTTCTGCTTAATTTTGCTGTCGCAGCTGCCGCCATCACAGTCGGACCGGGTCGGGCCGCTACGAACCGGGCCGGGCTCGGGCCAAAGGTCAGCGAGTTGAAAATCTCAAATCTTGAATCTGTTGCCATTGTCTGGCGCTCGCTAGTAATTGGTTTGTAAACAATTTCACTTGTTCTTTGACAATTTGCTTGGCCATTTTGTTGTTTGGCTAATTGCAAGAGCCAAGCACTTGAGCCATTGAAGGCATCTTACTAAAAGTCCAAAATGTAATTTCAAATTGGCCCGAACAAAGTGCCACTTAAAGTGCTGCCATTATGGACCATTAGATCTATTTATCATATGTTCACGCTCAATTACGGCCTGTGGCGGGCAGTTCTTTGATAACGGGGCGATTCAATAATTACCCTGACCAGGCAACAGGGCCGCAGCAGCTTGGCTAACTATGTTTACATGCCAATCAGCTGGCAATTGCGATTTATCGGCGAGTTTGTTTATGTGTCCAAATATTTATTTATCCCCCATGTCGCAATGCATTATTTCCATGTGATTTATGGACTAATACTAAATGGACTTATGCCAAAGCTGTTGTGAAATGTGTAATATTTTATGGCATATAAATATGTATGTGCAGCTTAACGGCAGAAGCAGATAAGTCCTGGCTAAAGCGCATTATCTAATTGTAGCTATAGAGCATTAACTGCGATTTCTGGCATGAATGAAGCATCGAATCGCCGATTTCTGGTGCGGATTGTTGGCCCAAATACGGGTTAGTTAGTCTGCCAAAAATAGACAAAATCGCTACTGTCCAGTTATCAACGCAATTCATATTCCAAATTCCATGAAAGAGCACTAAAACAATTTCAATTGTACAACTCATCAAACGGGCTGGGGACGACACACTTGTAGCATTGGGAATGGGGTCCGTCATGTGGTCAAACAACCGACTAACCGACAACAGCAACAACAACAACAGCAACAACAGCAACAACAGCAACACTAACAGCAACAACGACAAAGGATAAACGACAAGCCTGATGGAACTTCACGCATAAACCGAAAAATAGGAAAATGTTGAGCGACATCGCAATGAAACAGCTGCTGCCCGGCTCAGTTGTGGTTGCAGTTCATGGCAACGATTCCCAGCGTACACTGAAATCCTTCGCACACACACACACACACACACACAGCGTATGCCATACATGCGCACACATGCACGCATAGGCATGTAACGGTCCCAAAAATGTTCTGCAATATGCGTCGAGGGGAAAATTCATCATAAATTTTATGCGGCAGCATGGGAGCCAAAGCTAAACGCAAACTTTTCATATGCTGCTCAAAAAGTGTCGCAACTGCTGCCAGAGATTTGCATACCCTGTAAACACAGATTGTGTCAAACGGATTGCAGAACTAAGTTGACCAAAAGTAGCAAAGCTGCATACGCATCGATAGTGATTCCCATCTGCATCGAGGATTTTAATAGCGATACTATCAATGATTCCATCGACTTGACATCGAATGCTTTAGGAAAAATGTTTTAACCAAAATTTGATTAATGAAATATATATAAGATCAT
Organism: Drosophila koepferae; assembly: GCA_030914345.1. Classification (NCBI taxonomy): domain Eukaryota; kingdom Metazoa; phylum Arthropoda; class Insecta; order Diptera; family Drosophilidae; genus Drosophila; species Drosophila koepferae. The sequence goes on from JAUESR010000197.1 coordinate 3,119,736, forward strand.
TTATATTTAATAGTATTTATAAATAGCAATATTTATTTAATTAGTTATTAAAAACTTAATGATTTCCAAGAATAGTGTTTTTACTGTGCGTCAGCCAAATAAATTCTTTACACTTCAACATTAAGGCATATCATGAAAAAGAGTATCTAAAGTTATTTTCAAATTTTGTAAAGGATATCTGTTAGTTGAGCCTATATTCCGTGTATATAAAGCGATATTGGAATCCGCCGCAATTCGAAACGGGCTGATGTCAAATGTAAATTGCACAAAGAAATGATGGCAATATAACTAACAGTTTGGAGCACAAACCCAAAAAGGATTTGTTTGTCAGCGACGTTGTTAATCCAATTTGTGATTTGCATAGATGCCAAAACGAGAATAACTGTTGTTTTACAAGCACCAAACGCAAACGCAAACAGCAAACAGCAAAGAGCGAACAGCTTACAGACAGCGAACAGCTTTGAGCCAGCTGTGCAACTTCTTAGAGGTCAAGTGTCAGTTGACAAAGACGCTCCGCATTCCAACTACTACTTATGCACAGAGCGCTGCTCTCGAGAACATTTTATGACAATCACAAGCTCTCTTGCCAGGCTCCATCATGATTATTTGCCATTGGCAACATGCGCTCGCTCGCTCGATGGCATATTTGTCAGTATTAAGCCGGCAATTGGTTCTGTCCTCGAGTGCCATCAATTGAAATTGCATCGTATCAAAAGTTATAAGTTTTCATTACGCGCTGACGTTCAATATGGCGCGCAACTAATACATCAGCTGACACACACACACACACACACATATTCACACTCACTCATGCAGCGAGGGAAACGCACCAAAGTTTGTCAGCAAATGACATGCATTGACGACAACGATGACGCTAAGGATCGCGCACAAAAGTATGCAACACTTGACGACGCAGCCAATGTCACAATTATCTAGAGCCCAGCGGGAAGCGGGTGTGATATATACATATACATATACATATATATTTATATATATCTATATATATATATATATATATATATTGCTACAGCTTAACGTTTGAAGGCAAGGTGGCTGGTTGCCTGACACAGGAAATCACTAGAGCAAGTTTTTTAATGGAATCAAATCAAATTGTTCGGAAGCTGTAAAAAGCGATTGCACGGAAACATTTTGAGTTGTTGACAGGCGACAACCGCCAAGGTGCAAACACGCCCAACAAAAAACTTGCCAAAGTTTCGAAAACGACTATGACCGACAAAAAAAAAGGAAGCAAGAGAGAGAGAGAGAGAGATAGAGAGAGAGAGAAACGTGTAAAAGAGAAGGAAACGCGTCATAAGTACATGCTCGAGTCCTGACAGCAGTCACACGACCCCAACGTCAATGGAGCGTCAAGAGTGCTTCCACTGTGCGAAGCTGCATCTGCTGTGCCACGCCCACTTTAAAGCCAGCCGCTTTTTAGTGGCAGCTGTGATTGGGCCAAGTGACAGCGGGCTAGGTGCGCAAAAGTTGTGCCAACAGTCGTCGTTTGGCTTAGATCGTTTATAGGGCCCATAAGTTGACGCTCGCCCGCTGCACTTTGCCAACTTGACTGCATGGCCATAAAAATATACCATAAAGCCTGTCGCCCAAGCTGCTTCCGGGCCACTCAAAGCGCCGTTAATCAACTGAGGCAGCCTGCTGGCAAGCCAGCACTAGCTGGCGGTCCAGCTAATAATTCTTGTTGACACCCGAGTAAGTTATGCCCATTGAACTTGAGCAGCTGCAAATTAAGCCAATCAATTCATTAGCAGCTCCTGTTTCGCACCTCGCTCCATACTTGACTCTCTCTCTCTCTCTCTCTCTCTCACTGCCTCTCTCTCCACGCATCTCGTCCTTGTCGTTGTCCCTATGGCAACTTTGAGTGCCACTCGCGCTGCTGCGCATGAAAATTAAATTGTCGCCTACAATGGCAAACAAATTTTGCTCAAATGCAATCCAAATTGCAACAGACACTGCCACAGAGAGCGAGGAGCAGGAGGAGCAGGAGGAGCAGTGGAGGCAAGTGGTGCAGCACCCGCAGCGCATTACCTTTGTCTTAGTTCGTGGCTTGCAGATTAATTGCCAATGAGTGTGTACAAGTTCGAGTAGAAAAGTTTTTCAGAGTTTTCCCTGTTCACTCGATTGTTCCGTTACACCTTCCCCTTTCCCTACCCATGCCGCTGCTCGCCTCTTCAGCTCGGATTCGCTCCATGTGACATCCGAACGGGGACCACGTGCATTTTATCTCTGTTCCGAACTCAACACAATTCGAGGTTTTTGAGGTGAAACAAATTTCCGGTGACATAAACTTAATTAGCTTTTGTTCGGGCTTTTGTTTTATGGCTTTGCGGGCACAACTCAACTTTGTGCGCGGGTGAGGGTGTGGGTGAAGGTGTGGGTATGAGTGGGTATGGGTGTAGGAGTGTAAGGATATGGCAGGGTCGCTTAATAAATGGCTTGTAATGCTGAAGTGCGGCATTTAGTTTTGATTTAATTGAGCCACTTAACAGATGTATCTTTAAGATACAGCAGAGCTAGAGCCTTCATCATCAGCCGTTTAATTAAAAAACCAACCAAGACCAACTTTCAGATAAGTCAAGAATCGTGCCAAACAACTTATAAGTCTCATGACATGATATTTGCTGATAATATCAGATAACGCACGCAATACATAAATCCTTACCTCAAACAATAACAGCAAGAACAACAAGGGGAACAGGAGCGAGCGCAACCAGCATGAGCAAATATAATGAAATTGAAAACTGAGCAGAGGATAAACGTGGCTGAATGGCTAAAGAACAACTCAAGTGAAACCCAAACAAAAGTTGTCTTACTTCTGCAAATGGAAAATTGCCCATGAGAATGCCAAAAAAAAAAAAAAAAAAAAAAAAGTAGGAAAGGAAATAAAAGAAAAGAAAACTGCACACAAACTAAATGCTACAGATCTCCGATTCCCTCAAGGCTTCAGCACAAAGTTTATAAGCAATTCTTAGTATATTTAATAAGAGTGTTCGCCAAGTTAAGAGTGTGTGTGGGAGTGTGTGTGAAGGTGTAGTTACACACAACCAATAAATGTGCTTCTAAAGAAATAGTAAATGCGGTTTGATTGAAGATATTTATTCCTAATTAAATTTATTACCAAGATTATTTTCAGTTAATTGACTTTATATCTGTTATAAAAAATGTATAATATTTTTAAGTATTCAAAATTTATTATAATATTTTATATCACAATGTTCTTTATTTTTAAATTGTACCTAATCGAATCTAATCAATTTGGTCGTTTCTTTTAATAAGCCTTTAGCATTTGCATGCGCGCACACAGACTCCAACTCACACACACACTGCCGCACACACATACACACACGCATCTGCTGGCATGCGTGCTCATAAATACTTCATCAGCCGCAAAGGGCTAAGGAAGTCGAAAGGCTGAAAAGTTTTTGCCCACACTGCGATGCAGGCATCCACTGCGAAGGCATAGGCAAACTGACGATATAATGATCTTCCCTGGGGAGCAGCACAGCCTCGCCAGCTGACCCTCAACTACAGTCCATTGAAATTCCTGCGGCATTTCTCAGCATCACCTTAATCGCCTGACAAAGTTGCTTATGCTTCGCTGTCGGTCCGTTGGCCCGTCTGGTTGTCGGTATGGCGTCTGTGCGGGCTCTCGTCCGGGCAATATTAACAGGAAATGAAATCAAAAGGTTGCCTTTTACTTGATTTTCCCCCAATTCCAAGTACTGCCAGTGCCACTGCCGTTGCCGCTGCCGCTACCGCTGCTGCTCATGCCCCATTGTTCGTGCAACTTGTAGTTTAGCTTCATCATCTGCACTTGGTGGTCGACAACTTGCTTAGCTCGGTTTGGTTTTTGTGGCCCCCTCCGGCAGCTCCGTCTGCGAGCTGCCTTTCACCGTATCTCCGTTTCCGTTCGTTTCATTCGTCATGACTATAATCCGGTAAGGAATTGGCTTCAATGTTGCCATTGCCGTTGTCGTTGTCGTTGTTGTTGTTGTTGTTGTTATTGTTACGTTTGTTGTATAAGTAGCTCATCTGCGGCTGAGCGCGTTTTATTTGTTTCAAATTGAGTTATACCTAATGAAAATCAAATAAGCCACAATCCAGCCGGAAACGCCGGTCGGGACTGCCGCTTGCGCGATTCCCTCCAGTCGCTCTCATCATGAAATTTAGCACTTTATATTAGCACATTTTCGGATTCTTCACGCCCATGTTGGGTAAATAAAGTCACGTGTCTGCAAGTTTTGACTGCTAAGCTGTCAATTGGAATTGACATTGAAAATGAGCTGGATATTAATTAAAATAGAAAACTGCACGCATTAAGTATACGCCGAGTGTGTGCGCAACAACATTTCACGCCAATTCAGCCAGTTCCCGCATTTTGGCCCTCACAGCAATTTACATATTTCATATGTACTTATTTCAGTTGCCTTTTGCGGCAAGTGGCAGCAGAGCTACCGCATGAAAACACTAGAGCATTTTGATTATACATCAGATTGCTGCAACACAGAGGGAGAGAGAGAGAGAGAGCGAGAGTGAGCGAGAGAGATAGAGGAAAGAGTAGAGGGAGAAGGAGATCTGTTTATGATTCAGGCACGTTAAGTGCAAGTGTGGAAAATTATTTAATGACTTTTCTGAATTTGAAACGGAATATGAGAGTGTGTTGCGGCAAGTATCATGATGATGAGGCCAAATATTTGCTTACGCAAGTTTGCAAGAGCCAAAGAACTTGGCTGTTAATAGTCAGATCCTTTACAACTGGCAACTGGCAACTGGCAACTGGCAACTGGCAAGTGTCAAGTGGCCCGGTGCTCTGGTGCTTTGCGCATTTTTCTACAGTTCTATTAATTATTTATGTGTCTGGCAAGTGGCGTGGCGCTCACGGCAACACACTTGGCCAGCGACGCCTAATGAAGCCACACTCCAGCGTGCGATGATGAGGTCCGCGGCACTGCTCCTGTACTGTTGTTGCCTATTGGCAATGGCCATATCGTCATCGTCGTCGTCATCATCATCAGCTTCAGCATTAATTTGTTCAGGCGACACTTACTAGACAGCTGAGAGGCAACTACAGCGCTAGCCCAGCTCCAGCTACAGCTAACGGTTTAGCTACAGCTCCAGTTACAGCAGCAGCACATAATTTGTAATTAATGACCAGTTAAAGAGCAACCTTTAGAGGCTGTGCGAGAGCGAGGCCTGGCACTGCGACTGCGATTTACAGCGACAAACGGGCGACAGCCAAACGCTGATTTATGGCCACAGACCGCAAAATTTATATGCCATCACAGAAGTGGCGATGCGAGTCGCCTTTCTTGCTGATTCGCAGCCATCTGCGGCGCCGGCTTGTCTTTACTTGCAATCCATATCCAATATGAGCCCAGTTGGTTTGAGCATATCTAATGCGTTACGCGTTTTACATCCTAAGAAATTATTCAGCTCTTATATGAGCTTTACTTTAAAAGTTGACTTCTGTTACTAAAATACTTTAAGTAATTTGAATGGAAAGTCAGTTGAATATATTTTGTATTTTATTTCTATGGCATGGATAAAGCAATTCATAAAGCAATTCTATCTTGAACTACGTTACATGCAGCATGTCCTTTTAGTTTTCAGTGTAGGTTTATAGTGTAGACACTCTTCGGCTTAAGTTTTTTTTTTTTTTTTCCTTTTTTTTCATGTTTTCGCTTTTGTCAGAGCATTTGAATGTGAAATGTCAGTCAGATGCTGGCAGGAGTGGCATACTGAGTTCTTTCGCATAGATCAACTCTTTGCACTAGCACAAAGCCCAAGCAAAATGAAAGCCAAAAAGAACAGAAGCCTCCTCAACCTTAGCTCTGTTTCATTTTGTAGCTGCTCTTAGCCATACATCGAGCCTCGGCAGAGGCCAACCAAAGCGCAATTTGTCTTCTGGCAGCAGATTCGATAGTCAATGCTGAGCCCATTTACATTCGCTTTATTGCCAATGGCATTTTTTTTACCACCCAACGCTACAAGACACAGTCGTATATATGTATATACATATATATAGGTTTTTGCATGTTGTGACTTTGTCTGCGGCTGCTGTCAGTCGTTGGGCTTAGATCGAACTGTAAGCCTACCGACTACAGTGCCGCTCGAACTGTAATTCCTCAATTATAAGAGTGTCTATGCAGTGCCTATAAATATTTTTGTTGCCTGACGACAGTTTTATACCAGCTTCAGTTGCTTTTTGATTAATGGCCTCCATCGACTTGATGCACCGACAATCCCACTAAAAAAAAAAAAGACAAAAATGGGAAAATAAAAATAGGTGAGATGGAGAGAGTAACCCCACTAAGTGAAACAATATGAGAGATAACTGGCAACAGCTTTTACACTCTGTTTATTTTGCGCCCAACTTTTAGCTAAGTGCAAAACAATTTACCCAAATACGCGTGCACACATTGTGGTTCCACGCACACCCACACCCACACACACACACACACACACACACGCACAACCAAGCACACACACTTAATTGTTCTCCCGACTAATACCACTGCCAGCACACAGAGCATTCTTTGTTTTTGTTGTTGTTGTTGTTGTTGTTTGTGGCATGCTTGTAAAATAAACCAAAGCTGCTAAAAACTTGGCTAGTTGCGCACTCTGCTACGTTGCTTTATATACCCTGTAAATGCAGCGCCATGCAGGCTATTTTGGCTTGCATATAACACTTTCAGAATCAAAACAGTCATATTATATAGTGCAGCAGACCAATAGCAATACTTCTACTATATTGCACTACTGTGAGAGCAAAGTAATCTACTTAGTTCTCACACTCTAGCTAATGAAATCAAAACGAGAGATCTAGCGCGAAAATCAAATGGAACGAGAATGCTGATGAAATTCATTCGAGATAGATTAAATCCGCTTACAAAATGAAGCTAACTCGTGGCTTAACTAATAAGTAAAGCTCAGCTTGACCAAAAATACATAAATATATTGCCCTTTAAGCTTACTGCGCTTCTTTCAGTCGGTCAGCGTGCTTCGCTCCGCTTTTATTATGCTAATGCAGAATCCTTCCCTCTTACCCCAAACCATCTGCCACCTGCAGCAGTGTGTTTTTATGCTTATTGGTAGCAACTGCATACGTTGTTGTTTTTAACACCCTCACACACCCACACCCACGAACACACTCATATTTGATGTGTAAGAGGAATGTGTGAACTGCTGAGCGGGAAGAGCTGTGGGAACAATTGAGAACTATGTCAGAGGCTTTGGGCAAATGTAATGCATTTCTGTAATACTTTCTAAGCAGCATTACCCTAAGCCACAAGCTACTCTTTTTGTGCGTAATGAGTAGGTGCAACAGTTTTATATTGCCATTAAGCCACTGAACCGTGCAACAGCTTATCATCATTAGGGAGCTTATAACTAAACTTGCAGCTTATGCTGTAGCAAAAGCTTAAATAGTTTTTCCACGCGCATAATTTGATGTTTATTCTCAACTTGATTTTGCAGCATGAATATTATTTTTTTTTTATTTTTATTTTTAAGAATCAACATTTTTAAACATTTTTAACGACAGTTCATTTGTTTGCGTTAAGTGTTTAAAATTCATAAAACGACCTGAGTGATTTTGTTTTTGTTTTTGTTTTGATTTTCCCTTTTTAGCTTTTCCAAGTGTTTTGACTTTATGAGCATCCGCCAAATGTATAAGATGACGGCGCGTCTCGTCTCGTGTAGGTCGTTGCCTGAGAGCTTCAGCAGACTGTAAAATAAAATAATTATGAGCGATAAATTTGCAGGCGCGTTAAAGAAGAAAAAATATGTCGCGACGAAGCCGGCATTGACGTTGATAATGAGCCTGGTCGCGACCAAAGGTTGTTGGAGCAACCCACTAGCTGAGAGAGCGGCCGCTAGAAAAGACGGCAAAGGCACAATATCTAATTGGATCGATGTGAGAGGCATAAAAAGCTGAGGCATTACTGAACTGCCCTAAAGGTTTTCATGATAGGATCATTAAAAATTCATAAGATAATCCAATTGTCAGCTACTCGAACTGCCAGAGCTAATTCAATTAAAGCCACAAGGCCCGACCAATCGAGTGAGAGAGATAGATAGAGAAGGAGAGAGAGAGAGAGAGAGAGAGAGAGAGAGAGAGAGAGTGATTGCGAGCAGCTCATATATTAACGCCGCTGGCGTCTGGCTGCCGTTGCACGTGCCACAGGGCAGCGAGTGGATTGCGGCAGTTGCCAAGAGCGCCTTGCACAGATTTATTTCATGCAACGGCATCCTTTATGTAATCTCAATTATCGCCTGTTGGCAACGTCATAAATCTGAGCCGGCGCCCGCTGCGCTGATTGCACGTGAAACATTCTTGGCCAGCGATTTAATTAACTGCAAACTGAACAAACGGCCACGGACTGTGTCTTTCTTTGTTCCACTATCTGGCAGTTACGCTCCTGCGAGCACACAATGCTGCACAAATCTCGCAGTTTGGTCACAAATTTTGTTGACACTTCAGCGGGCACTTTGACTGTCGGGCCGTGCTCTACCATCGTAACGTATCTGGCCTTGCCTCGCCTTGCCGTGTCGCAAAGAAACAGCATATTGTTTATAGTCAGTAAACGGCAGATGGAGCAAAACAGCAGAAACTGTCCAAACTGTCAAATGCTACACTCAAAAGTCGTACAAAAAATATAAAAGCCAAGTTGTGCAACACAGTCGCCGCAGATGCAAAAACCTGGCCGTGCCACAAAACAGCAAAACGAAGAGCGGCAGCAACAGCAACAAACAGCAAACAAGTAAATGCTAACAAACGGAAACAAACAGCTGCATTAGCAGACGCAAATCAGCAACAGCATCAGCAGCAACAACAACAACAACAACGATTGCAAAGTTAAGCGCAGTTGAGTTACTCACTTAAAAATTCCAAACACAAAACGGAAATATGCAAAAGCTGGGGTCACAAACGGAAATGACCCAGCCGCCATGTTTGCACAGTGTGCAGATTCTCTTTGACCCAGCAATACCCTGTCCACGAATATATATGTATATCTCGATATATTTAACAGTTATTTCATCTACTTAAGCTTAAGTCTACAGGGTATGCGTGAGTCGCCACAGTGCTCGGCTCTTGCTTGGCCTGACTCAAACGAAACGCTAACGAGCGAGGCAAGGATGCAAAATGATGAGACGCTGACATCCTTTAGCCGTCGACTTATGAAAACTACTTTGATTGCAAAGGCAGCTGCCAGGTAGCAGGTTGCAGCTGGCAGGTGGCAACTGCAGCCTATCTAGCTGGCAGGCAAGTGCGATCAAAACCGCTACAAATTAGTGATAATGAATAATTTCCTTTAGCGGTAATTAAGTGCATCATTAAAACGTGCTTAATTACCAGGAGCAGTTGCTACACTGCAATTGGTCGAAATTGATGTCATGTCTGAGTGCGTGTTGCTCTAAACGGTTTTCCAATTACCATGTGACTCGGGCAAAAGTCATTTTCAGTTTGCATATCCACAGACGTGCGGAACTAAAACAGCATAAGCGACCCGATTACGCCTGCCTGTGGATTTGTGAGCAGACCGAATCCGCTGTCCCGGCTGGACCGAAAGTCCTGGCTACCACTTAACTGCTGCGCCAGTTGGCAGTCCTTCGAGCAGAGGGCGACAGATGCGTACAACGGAATTGACCCACAGTCTGGCTAACAAATTTTTGCTTGTTAGTGCGAAGGTGTATGTGTGTGTGTGTGTGTGTGAGCGTATGATTTGATGTATGTACAACACGTGTGTACCGCAGGGCAAACAATCAGTGAGCATAGAGTCAACTACAACTCCAGCTCCAAGTGCAGACCACAAATTAGATACGCCTGTGCTGCAGCCGTTGATGCAGCTGCTCCAACAGCAGAGCACAGCCGGCAATGATGTAGCCAAAGGCCAGCACAAACAGTGCAGCGGAAATATCGTCTACTTCAAGGGCCTTGGGCTCACTCTTGGGCACATAGCCAATGGCCTGATTGAACAGTACCTGACCCGTATTTTTATCCAAATACTTGTCAACATTCTGCAGAAATAGATCATGAATTCGTGACATGAGGAATGGATTTATGAGATACCTCCAGCTCCCAGTGCACGTAGATACCCGACTCCTGGCAGGAGCGTATGTGCCGGTTCAGGTGCGGCATCAGCGTCCAACCCCTAATGGATACAGCACGCGTCCAGTCAAAGTAGAGATCGTCGTGCATCACCTGCCAAACTCAAAGAAAATATGAGAGACTCTATAACCTGTGCTAGAATTCAGATTTCGCCTACAATGCGATTCTCCACAGCTTCGTGAGTCACATAGTTGCCAAAGTTGAATGCACCAGAAGCCAAACGTTCGATGCCCAGTCCATAGTTGGGCTTGAAGCTCGCATTGTACATGTAGCTGTAGTCGCGCACTTCGAAGTTCTCTGCGAGTATCTGCTCCGTTACGAGGTCCGACTTCTCCACTGTGTGCACCCAGATAATGGACGGAGCAGCCCATTTCCACTGCGCCTGCGCCCACTTCTCAATGGTGTCCACTGGCGCAGCATACAGAGGCACCGTGAGCAGCGACTTCAATTGCCCGCTGTAAATGTTCTCCAGCGTGATTGTCGCGCACAGCATTGTGGCCAGAAAGAAGCGTGTGGCGAAGCGATCAAAGCTGAAATCAATTTCATTAAACAATCAGCATTCATATCCACATGAAACTCACGTCAGCGGCGCAGATGGCTGCTGTATGAAGAGCGCAAAGATATTCAGCAGAGACTTTTCCAGGTTTTCGCCATGCATGAAGTAGGCCCCGCGATCGCGCTTGTGCTTAACGTAGTTCCAGTATCGGAAAATATACAAAACCAGACTGCACACAGCAATCGTGGATATCAGCAGGAGCCAAGTGCCGCCATTAAATGGCAGAATATCCGTGCACCAGGGTTGCAGGGGACTGAAAACGATAATATAATAAGTGATTGAATGAACAAGCTGTCGTGGAGCTATCGACAACTAACGCAGGAGCTGGGCCCAAGATCGTCACTGCAGATCGAGCTATGGTGTGCGAGGTCTCCGTGATGCCATCATACCAATTGTATATGCAGCCAATGGCTAGTTCCACGCGCTGCTTATAGAGATCGCCCAGCATGCCATCGGCAGTTTCGTTATCATAGATGCTGCCCCAGTTGTCAGCGCCATCTGTGGGTAGCAAATGGAAACATCAAACTCAACTCAATGTTAAGCAAAACTTAATGCAAGTTTGTGTTGATATAATTTAAGGCAAACTAATTATATTGTTATTAACTTAATTTAAATTTAATTTATAGTAACAGCAATCGAGCGCATTTATATTTCTATACTCTTACAGGCCTCGATACGCAGATGACAGTTGTGCACCTCACAGAAGGTTCGCATAATGTTTGCCTCGGCCCCTTCGTAGGCAATTGTCCGATTGGCTTTATGCGGGTTAATTGGATCCTCATTGCCGACACCAGCTGCCTGTGAAGTTACGGGAGTTTATTAAGTTTTGGGCAGCAGCGCCTAATTGGCGCCCATTGTTGGGCATTCAAGTGTCTGTTCTAATTTACTAAATGGCCTCGTAATGGCCAGGCACAGCATATGCCACGCCCACACACAGACACAGACACGGACACGGACACGGACACAGACACACACACACACGACATGGACATCGACACTCGGCGCCAATTAAATGGAAACACGTAATTTAAATCAATGTTGTGCTAAAGCTGGCCATAAACAAAACCACATGCACATGCTTGCGGCCATGTGTGAGTGCGTGAGTGTGTGTGTATGTGTGTGTGTCTTGTTGTTGTTGTTATTTTTAGCATGGGTGTGTTTACAATTGTGCAAATGTCCTTAAGGCAAACAATTGAGTGCGAACAAAACTTCCACCAAGTGACAACAAAGAATATATATTTTTTTTAACAACTGTTTTATTTGCCTTTGTCCGTTTTGGCATTGGCGTGGGGCCAGCACAGTGGTTAAAAAGTAATGGAAAATTTAATTAGGACATGCAATTTGAAGTGAATAATAAATGAATTATGATAATCCGAGATAGTAATTGGAAAGAGCTTACAAGTCAGATTAAATGGCATAATTTAAAAAATATGTAATTAAGCATAATTACGTTATAATGATTAAATGATAAACATTTTATTGAAGCTTACTGTTGATTTAATAATATTAAGTAATGCAATGAAATTTTTATTTAGTTACCATTGCTGAAAATTCTTTTTGTGCACCACTGTGCGATGACCCCCCACGCGACAATTCATAACAACTACTGACTGAAGTCGACACACCCACTAAAAAAAAAAAAAAAAAAAAAAAAAAAAAAACAAAAACAAGCGTATGCTTAAAGTTTTAGTTACCGAAATCCTTGTCCACAACAGGAAATAACTTTCTATCAGCCCAGCAAGAGAACGAACCACACACAGACAGAGCAACGGCGCAGATGGAGTGGAGCGGTGTGTGGAGTGGGGCAGGCAACCTCTGGGCATTTATTCATGAGCATTTCGTACAGTGGCCTAATGCGACAAGGACACAACATTGTGGCGAGGGCGACCAATTGGCTTTGCTTAATGCCTGCGTGCAAATCTCAACGACATTTGGGCTTCTGCTCGGGCTATGAAATAGTTGGATGGGGGCAGCCAGCCAGTGGGCGTGCCGACAACAACAAACAAGACAAGACACTAACGGCAGCAACAACGATAAATATAAACTTAACCGGCAATTACTTACCACATAATTAGTAACTGTGTATGGCATATAAGTAATGGAGCCGAGCCGTAGCGCGCGTCGCTGCAGATTGAGCAGCTTGTTGGGATAAAGTTCAGCTCGGTTGGCAAAAGTTTCGTTCGGCAAGAATGCGTCCAAGAGTATAGCATCCAAATTTCCACTGCCACCGACAAACTTCTGTGTCCACAGCTCCAAATTGATGTCGTGGTATGGGTGTGGCAAGCTAACTGCGGCCTCTCCAACTCCGGAAACAAATCCACCTATGTCTGCCTCGCCACATCCTTTATTTGCTTGCTTTGCGGGCCGCACCATCAGATGGTGCGGGTAGACTAAAGCGCATTGCAAACATGGGAATATTGAAGAACAAGCCAAAAGGACAACAACCAAATTAACTTCCAGCCAATACCAATAACGAAAAAAAGTTTACAATTGAAGAAGGCGCCGTCAACCGTGGAAATTATTGGCCAGTGCCAAAGTTGAAAGTTTGATCAACTGATGCGCCCCGTGGCTGTTGTTGCCACATTTGTGTGTGTGTGTGTGTGTGTGTGTGTGTGTGTGTGTGTGCCAGTGTGAGTTGAAGTTTTAAGTTTGAGTTGTTCTGTCAGTGCCCCAGGGAATCTCCGTCAAGTCCGCGTTTTATTGCCAACTAAGTAAAATAAACAGCACTTTTCGCAATTGCTGCCAAATTTTAAACGTTCTATGCGCTGACTAAGCTCAGACAACATTCAAAGGATTAAGATAAGACGAAGGCAAGTTAAGCTAATTACATTAAATATGCAGTCACACTTCATTTTGCAACTCTTGAAAAGGATAATGAATATTGAAGAAAAACTTTTAGTTTATATGTAGCTCAGGGTATTCTTCTTTCGAATGTGTCAAACGACAACTGAAAATTCCTTAGAGTGGCTTAGAAAAACCCTTTTTTTTTTGTTATTTCATACATACATTGCAAAATTTCCATACTCAAGAGATCCTTCGGTTCCTCCTGCTCGCACAGAAACAGGTAGAGCTTATCCTTGAGTCTGACATTGGCATTGCGTGTGGCAAAGTAACGCGCGTGTAGAAAACGCCTTGTGTCCGGCAGCAGAGTGATGAAACCCTGTCAAAAGTAGGGAGCTACAGTTCCCTTTGTGATGCTTGAATTACGTTCATTGAATGCACCTCGGTCACGCTGGCATTGACAGCGCGCAGCACTTGCCATTCAATGGCATCCGGCTGAGATTCGTCATTGGGCAGTTCGGCAACGTCGATCCACTGCAGCAGCTGGGGCTGGCTGAGATTCCGGAGAGCCAGTTGCAAAGCCGTAAGGTAAGCCTGCTGAAGCTCCGTTCCATGCGTGCCGTTGTGGACGATGAGGAGCGAGGAGAGAGGCGCAAAATACTGGCTAACTGTAGCAGATGCAAGGATGCAGAAATCTAAACAAAAAAACAAAATGTTTTCAACGCTTACCAATAATCTGGATTAGCTTGGTCAGGTGAGTTAACTGCTGTGTAAGCAACATCTTGAGGCACTTTCGAGTAGCTCTGCAGCCGTGCTGCTCTACTATATATAGGTGCATCTCTGCAAATTGCCAGCCAACAATTGGCTGGCAAATTGAATTTAATGACACTCGAAGCTAAAGTGCCGTCCGTTTACCTGCAGCCATGTTTGCATTGGCATTAGCTTAATTAAAGATACACAGCTCAGCGCAGCTCATATCAATGCTGTTTAGTTAGGCCTTCAAGCCAACAAACAATGCAAATAAACAGGCAAGGGTTCTAGCGCAGGTTGCCCTCAAATTAACCGGAAGTGCGTGCAGTCAATGGCCAACATTGTTGGCCACATAAGTTGTTTACACATTAAATATGAGCCGGCATGTAATAATACATCTCATATACCATAGATACTCGAATTTGTATAAGTGGGCGTTTGGCTTACGGTTGAATTACTTTAGCATATTCAATTATACCTATAGCTGCAGATACAGATATACAGAGATAGTGAAGTAAATAAGGATTTAAGGAGCAACGTGAAAAACTTGATTAATAAGCAGAAAGCGTTAAATAGATGCAATATCTTTAAAGAGAGATAAAAAGCAAAGTGAAGAGAGAGGAACAGAAGAGGTAAATATTTTAAATGAATGCCGTCGGAAGCTAAGTAACGCGCAAGAGATACATCTAGCTGGAGAAAAAAGGTAAATAACAGAGTCAGATGGAGGAACTAATTTTAATAAACTTAAAGTAGTCTTATTTGACATTAAATCTTTAACTTTTAGTTTTGTTTCCTTGTATGTTAGTTTCCTATATTACAATTATTATAGCCTTTGGTAGATATAAAGATGAATTAACCTCTGTTTAGATAGCAGTACGCCAAGCTGTAAGTAAATGTTTATATATCGATGCTTTAATACGCTTTAAAACCTGTCACGTAAACTCGCCTCTACCTTGCCTTCGATATCTGTGCCAAGAAGGTATGCTTGAAATTGCAGAGGACTTTTCTGAAAGCTGACATTTCAATATTCGTGCATTGCCAATTAAGCTAACCAAACAAACAACGCAGGGACAGGCAAAGAGAACAACATCCGACATCTAGTCGAATGTCCAGCTTACATGGCCCCACATAATGCGAGCAGTTAACACATTGACATTCATTAAGAATGTGGATAACCAAACGATATGGAGTTTTAGGTCTGGAACTGAGCCCAGACAAAGTACCAATTGAAACAATTCAATTGCTCGGTAAACGTGTGTCCCAATGTATGTGTGTGTGTGTGTGTGTGTGTGCATTGGTCGTTCCCACTGCGTGTGGTCATTCGCATTGCCGAGACAGATTAAAGGATTTACACAGACAAAAAAAAAAATGAAAAAAAAACAGCAAGAAAATCCAGAACCAAAGCGGAGCTTAAGAGAGAGGCCGTTAGTCGCTGAAACAGTCACATCGAACGTTTAGAAGCAGAGCAGACGACTATTTAACTAGCGAGGTGGATCTACTCGCATTTTGATGTAACCATTCCCAATCCACTCCACAGTAGCATGGCAATTAAACCGTATAAATGTGGTACATGGATAACAATTTGGCGGCAGGCAAGACTCGGCCTGGCGTGAACTGGCGTGCGGCTGGCCAAAAATGTTGCGGCCAACAGTCTGATCAGGGCGAAAATAACTTTGGAAAATTAAGTATGTAACGAGGCAAGCCAGCCGCTGTTGTCTAAATTAGTTAACTCACATTCATGTTCAACTGTTTGCTTGTATATCGACGTGAAAATATCTCTCTGCATGGAAGGTGCGTGTCGGCGTGTGCGCCATTTGAATTTACACACCTCACACAGGCAAATATCCAACAGCATTCGCACTCACATCCGCATCAACATCCGCACTCCAACTCACAGAGCTGCCAAAGGGCCTCAGGCCAACCAACAAAGCGACCGCAAACTGAATTCTGGCTTTGTTTCGTGGCTGGCTGCTGTTGCAACAAATGGCAAAAAAAAAAAAAAAATGAATACAGCTAACCCTAACTGGCAGTCTTTTCGCCTGCTCCACACAGAGCTTGTTCACATTTTTTCTTGTCTTTGGCTTAAGTCTCTGCTCTTTGTTATGCTGCCAACCAATGGCCAATTTGATACACATAAGACCCACTCGCAAGCTAATGAAAATTGTTGGCCACTGCTAGTCGTTGCGGTGTTTGCTTAAACAAAATTGAACATGACTTTAATTGCATTGTGAATCGTACGAAGCTAATAAAAACAAATTTTATTTAAGAACTCATGCTGGCTTAAGTAATTTTCCTTCTGCAATTCAGCTTGGCTAGTGAGCTATTAAATTTGCATGAATTAAACGACGGTGATTATCGATCGACTTTAGCTTGAAGCGTATGTCTTCTAAGCACAAAATGTCATGGCAGAGTAAATACTCTCAAAGTAACTGTACAACATATAATTTGCTCTTGCACATTGTATTTATTTTGTCATGTGATATATTTTTCTGATTAATACTAATAACTAACACATCAGTGCACAATTACTCAAAACAATTGCTTCATACAATGTGACAGATATCAGATGACGCAGACACTCAACAAAGCAATGCATAGAAATGGGGCAGTATTTACATTTTAATTAGCTGGCACATCAAATTTTGCGCACAAACACACACATAGCCAGCGGAACGTAGTGCGATTTGTCCTTGAAAGGACACCATGAAGCCGCCATGAAGCTCGATGTATGCGCAACAAAATATATTGCAAGGCCGAAACATTTTGCTATAATATTTCCCGCACAATTATGCAGATTGGCTGTGCAGATGAGGCTGGCAAGCGCTAGTTGGGTAACTGAAAGGGACACAGCATATGAAACAATTTCTGTAGCAGCGGGTCGTATACGTAATATGCGCAAATATTTGCCAGCAGAAGCCGAACGTCATATTTGCTTGACTGTCCGACTGCAGCTGGGTATATTTGTTTACTTCACCTTTTTTTCGAGAATAGCAAATTGCATTTTTGCCATGATTTGTAAATAGACTTAAGTATTACGAGTATTTGTGTTGATATTTGTATTTGTAGTTTGTTTCTCTTTTTTTTTCGATGGCTTCGTAGTTACTCGCATTTTGCGGTACGAAAACAAACACTTCAAAACGTAAATATGTACGCCACACACACACACACACACACCGAGAGAGATATAAAACTGAAATAGAAACACATTTCATTTCCGTAAGTTCTGGTAACAGAATATGCCACACACACACACCCACACACATATACAAATATGTAGGCTATAAGTAGCACATTGGTGGAAATGCAACAGAAAATGTATGCCAAAGAAAATGGATTTTAATAGTTTCAATTTAAGTTGGATTAAACTTACCTTAAAATCACACTTCCAATGCCTAGCTGTAGTACGTGGTCTTTTTCATTCTGTTTTCATGTTCAACACTTTGCACCACTGTGCACAGACTTCAAACACACTCGAAAAATAGCTGCAACAAGAAGTGGCAGCCAGCCAAACAACAAACAGCAAAGTGAAATAAAATTTTTGGCGATAAACCAACAAAATCGATTGAAAATTTTGTTTTTAACAAAATTGCAGCTTAAACCATCAATGCAGGAGGAACTAAGGAGACAGCCAAGCAGTAAGCCCTTGAAAGCTCATTCATGGAGTCCAGCATAATTTCGATGATATAACACGTTGGATTTAGTTGATAATCGCCATCTCGATCAAGTGTACAATCCAGCTGAACTTGCAAGTAGTTGATTCGGCAACAGCCAGCTGTTTAAATGCTAACAATGCCACGGACGTTGGGGAGAGCGGTCGAGTGCTTTGCACCGGAAACGAAGTGTAATGAAAGCGTGTAAAGTGCAAATCGAAAATGCAATACAAAATACTCGTGCAAGGCAGGCAGACATTTGTAATGCTGTTTCCTCTTACTGTCTCTCTCTCTCTCCCTCTCTCTCTCTCTCTCTCTCTCTCTCTCTCTCTCTCTCTCTCTCTCTCTCTCTCTCTCTTCCTTTCTGGCATGCACACCTGCTTCATAGTCTTGATACTTTTCTGTAAATTACCAATGTCGACACGACGATAAGGCGAGCCAAAGGAGGCGATGCGAGACGCTCACATCCTGCAGGTAACTATGCAGCAGCGAATCGCAGCCGTCCAAACGGCGAGAGGCAGTTAAACGTGGCCAAAACGAAGGAAATGTTTCGTAATAGCAGACATTGCTGCTCCAAAATGGCTTTCTGTTTGCTAAATTATATCTTTAATTAAATGCTTTTAATTTTAATGTTGTCAAGCATTAAAAATCACTGAAACGTGCCAACAAAAAAAGAAAAAGGCAGCAGAAAATAAGCAGCAAATTATTTGATATTGTGAATTTACTTTAATTTGTATACAAATCAATATATTATTAATTTAGTTGTTCACTTTTCACTTTTTAGCAGCTCAAAGCGTTTTTTTTTTTTTCAACTAAGCGCATATACATATATGCCGGTATTATCTGTCTGAACCACATTGTCATATATTATTAACATTTGCTGTGCAATCGCAAAACCACCAACAAATTAAATATTTATAATTATTTTACAAATCGGTTTTTCTATCTGCATTGAGATGATTAATATTACATATACATATATATTTAAAATGCAACCGCAATTTTTTTTCTTTTATCTGAAATGCAATTTTCTATGAAACTCAAATGATTATTTAATTCACTTTACTCTCGTGTACTTTGCATTTATTTTATTTATCATAAAATCAAGATTAGCAGCTTTTGAAAAATTCAAATTCCTGCAGCTAGCTAAATGTATTACACAATATTAAATTGTGTTGGCATTAAAAGCAAATTCTACAAAATTAAGTAAAAATTGCATTCTAATGAAATAATTTAAATTTGTAATATGTATTTATGTGCTTGTTGTCTATATTAAAATATTTGAGCAAATAAATTAAAATTCTAACATTTATACCTTCATATCAATGCAAACAGATTGATATATGTATATAAATTTACTATATATATCTAAATATATGCCAATAAATTTGAATATTTTAAAGAAATAAAAAAATTGTTGAAAATGTGTACTATTAGAATATGTAGTATGCAGCGCTGAATACAACTAAATTGAGTCGAAAATCTAAATTAAAAACTTTTTGAATAGCATTTCTAAAGCTCGTCCCGTCTGTGTCGACTGTCTCTTCTATCTGACTCATTTTTAATTTAGCAATTTTTTGCAGCTCATTGTTGAATACAGAGCGCAAATCCTTTTGTTTTCACCGTGCACGCTCTGCAACAATTAAATGCAACCAATTGCATTGCTGGCTGCACTCCGGCCTCATGGCGTGAGATCAAACAAAACTCTGCACATGGGCGGCACGGCTCTTGTTTGGGATCAGAGCTGGGTGACACACAAAACGGGCGTTCATTTATTCATATCCGATTGGCTTTGGCAATCAATGGACTAGTGCGTCCCGTGCAGTTCGTTTCCATCTCTGTCAGAGATTTTCCGCAGCAAATCAATGCACATGCGGCTCCTGTGGATGCCTACGACTATGCGTATGTGTGAGTGTGTGTGTGTCTGTGTGTGTGGTGAATGTGTGGCTGTTCCAAACGTGATTGAAACGAACAAAATCAATGCGAATTATTTGGTTTTCCAATTCGTTACACTTCACTACTGCGTTCAGTTAATTAATGGTCACAATTTATTTATTTTTTTTTCATTGCGCCTCCATGAGATATCATCGAATTTTTGTCATTTTTTCATGGTTTTGGCTGGCTATCTAAACCCTGGCTATCCGTCTGATCTTTTAATTGTTTTATATGAAAAACTCAATTCAAATAACAATAGTTCATCAAGTAGCCGCAAGCTGAATTTATTTTAGGCCACCGCATTGGCCGCATGGCTCCGTTGTAGCCAACAAAACCGCCAATTTGCCAGTGTGGCTACAGCCATAACTACGCCCACAAATAAGCTCACTGACACACCCACACACACACACAGAGATAGACTGATGATTATCAATATCGAAATATAACGCTTGATTCAATTGTTCGCAGACCACACACACGACGAGGCACACATATATACCTATATATCGATATATATGTATATGTATAATATATACTTATGTTTCAGGACATTTTAGGGTGCTTGTAAAACACGAGGCATGAAAATAACCCAAGCTTATCGCCCTTTAATTTCTCTATATGATATTAAACTGCTGCAAATCCCACTGCTTGCCCCATTTCTGCAACCCGGAGAATCACACTTGGAGCGACGCGACGTAAATAAAAATTTATGACCACAAAAGTATGCTACAAAATATGCGCATAAAATGATTATGACGATTATGTTGTAGCTGCTGCTGCTCGTGTTGATATTACACCAAATATCAAGCAACAACACACATGCAATGCTAAACGGTCACACACACATGCACACATATCCACATACACACATACGCATACATATATATATATATTTATTGACACAAATTGCTTTTCAGAGCTGAGCTCTCTTGCCATTTGCCTGTCTGCTTGGATCTGTGTGTGTGTGTGTGTGTGGGTGTTGGAGCTCTTTCTTCTCCTTCTTTCTCTCTTTTTATTAAAGCAATAATAAAATATTCATAAAGATTTCGTTTACGCAGCAATGACAACATTTTACCGCCCATTTTACAATAATGCCTATAAATATGTTAGACCCACACGTCTAATAGATTCATAAATACATACATATATCTATTTAATCATACTATTTGAAACACCCACGACTCCAACCCCGCCCCCTGCAATTCGACAGTTTATTAGCGCATGGCATGCATGAGCTATGTATGTAGCTGAGCATTTTAAAATACTTGAGCGCGTGCATGTGTGTCTGTGTGTGTGTAACTGCGATATGTTCATTTAAATAGCGGCCACAACAAGCTGTGGCCCGCAATCATGTCAAGAATTCAATATCAAAATGCGCGCACAGCTGTCGCTGATGACATCGAGTAACGCACGGGAACCAACAACCAACGGCTCCCAAAGCCAAAAACGCCCCCTCTTTGAGGTCCTATTGATGAACTGGTGTTCAGCTAAATGCAGTGCAAGGCGAGGGGTGCACGGAACGTCTCGCGTTTTGATTACAAATATGAAGCACGAAACATACTCAAACGAACCAGTCAAGTCGTAACGCACAGTGTATTAAAATCGATTGTAAATATATTTGGTTTTAATATGTATATGTATGCATGTGTATATATATACATATATATATTTTTTTTATTAAATTATAATATGTATATTTTAAATATAAGTATTTGTATAGTTATATACATTCATTCAAATATAGTCAACCATGCTTCACAGCAATCCATTTATTTAATTAATTTTTTTATAAGACAATTTTTTATATTTCCATCGGATTTATTTTTTAATTCAAATAAAAATTGACCACAGCCAAAGTTTAATTTTCTATAATTTCTTTTTTTTTTTTTTTAATTTACAAAACTTGTTTGTAGTTAGTAATTGGTTATTGCTACAGTTCTGATTAAATTAAATTATTATATTAAATTTGCACCAAAAAAAGTATATAATGTACTTTGAAATTGATTAGCAATAATATTACTAGCATTCTAGATAAGCCAAAATTTCAAAAACATAATTTTTGACCCATGGTACATCGATAGCTGTGTGTGTGTGAACTGCATTTAATAGTATTTCTAATAGAAGCTAGTGGCACACACATACAGCAACTCATATAAATTGCAACGTTGCTCAAATTGGCAAAACTAACAACAAGTTAAGTCATTCAGGCCAAATGGCGCACATACATATATGAGAAATCTATCGCTTCGCTATAAGATCAAAATTGATGATTTTATCTCTTGAGCGACGGAACTTTGAGCACCGTTAAGAAAATCCATTAGTTTAATTACTCGGCTAGCAGGCAACTTACTGCAACTGCAACTGCAACTGCAACAAATTGCGACTATCAACATATTCGATGTGCTTTCCATTGTGGCGGCAGCAGCTGCTGCATCTGATTACTTAATGCATTTGCGCATTTGGCCACAAAACAGCGAGAAAGCAGAAAGTTGACATGTTGCCATCGCTCCCCTGGCTGATTGCTCGATTATTCTGGAGCCCCTGCTTGGTTTTAATTAGTGCACACGAGTGGCCCGCATCGAAGGCTGCTGCCAGCTACCTATATTCTATTGGCCAATTCATTGCAGATGCTTCAATTGTATTGCATGCCCGCCCAACCGGAGCCGGAAACCGACTACACTTTTCTGTGAGCGGCCCTGGGACAGATTGTGTGTCATTAACTTGATGCAGCGGCCCAAATAGATGGCCAGCAAATCGTCGGCCACCCACAACTGTAAGTGTGACTGTTGCCAATTGGTTGCATATATATGTATGTATATATGTGTGTATTTGTGCATGAGTGTGTTTACAATTGCCTGGCAGAGATGAGAAATTAACCTTTGTTGCCGACTTGATTGTCCTGGCCGACCTGGCTGGAACTGGCTGGCCGGAAGTTGGCTGACCCAAAGGGAGCTCTTGCGGTGGATGCTGTACAGCGACTCTAATGGCGCTTGAATAATTTAAATGGAATGAAACACATGCTTGGTTCGTTTCAGTAAACACACATAAATATACTTGGATGCTTTAATTTGATAACCACAAAATTTGCATGTAACACACAATAATAGACATATACACACATATTTAACGCAAGATATACTTTCTATTTAACACTAATATATATTTGCAACATCTAATATAATGAAATCGGAAAAACCAGTTCAATTTAGCCTCATACCCTCTCTATTTCTCGGCACTATCATTTACCGCAGTCTGTATTTCGTCTCCAAAAGCAACAACTATGTTGTGCTTCCCCTCTTCCAGTTCTCGTTGTCCATTGCTAATCAGTTGCTGTAACTCATCTTCCCAACCAAGCGCTTCGGCCAAAGCCCAGACACCAGCATCGCAATCCCCAAGGAAAGCTACATCACGCGTATTCTTAGTTTCACCATAGAGCAATGCCTCGCTATTGGCATCCATCCAGGGTGCAAAGCTTGCACGTCCAACTGCATCGCGATTAATCAACAGGCGAATGCAACGTGGACCAGCCCGGTGGATAAGCGAGGCAAACGGTTGCATCTCCAGAGATGTGCCCATGATGATGAGCAAATCGCACTCCTTAAAGTCCTCCTCGGGACAGGAGTAAAAGTTATCTGGCAAATTTTCGCCAATAAAAACAATGTCTGGCTTTACAAGGGCCTTGCACTGCTCACAAATGGGCAGATCATTTGAAAAAATCTTCTTCTTCATCCAGGCCATATCGTAGAGATGCTTACAATTGAGACAATGATTCGTATTAAAGCTGCCAATTGCCTCGATAAGCTTCTCCTCCGGCAGCCCAGCCAAACGCTCCAACATGTCGATGTTCTGAGTATAGTGACGCTGTAGCACGCCCTTCTCGTGCAACAGGCGGATAAAATAGTGTGCCGCTGTTGGCACAAACGAGCCCGGATATAACTCCTTGGCTAGTTCAAAAAATGGGGCCGGATCCTTCTGGAAATTCTCCACGTCAAATATGGCCGTTGGGTGGGGCAACTTGTGCTGCTTCTTGTTGCTGTAGAGACCGTAGCCAGGCGAACGAAAGTCAGGAATACCCGCAGCTAAAGAACTTTTCATATTTGTACAAAAATTAACACTTGCAAAATAAACGCTCAATGAAATGTCAACTCACAAGTAGATATACCAGCACCCACCATAGTTATAATCTTCTTAAAGCCATTCTCGCGCCAGTATATCGATAGTCCCTCAAATGTAAGCTCCGGAATTACCTGCAGCAGCGATGTACATAAGTAACTTAGGTATCATATTTCAATAGCTCACCTTGTCGACAATTGGGCCTTCGTTGTCCGAGGTCAAACTGAAGGTCTGTGAAAAGAATCGACGAATCATGTCCACAGTGCCATCTGAAAATGAATTATCTGACAACAAATTCAACAATTAGTTGAATCGCTCAAAACCTTCTTCGCCTTGACTGCTAGAATCTGTATCTGTTGCTGTCGCTGCTGACTTCGACGTTGGCGTATACAACAACGTCGACGGCTTGGTGGGCAGCCCGTCCTGTTGGTCAGTTTTGCCTTCGTTCTCGTCGCTGTCACTCATTATACGTTAATTCTCACTCCAGTTATATTTAATAGAAATCTAATATATTTAATAAACAAAAATAAAAGAAATTTTCACTTTAATAATATTTTGTTTGTAAATGCGTTGTACGAATATTTTGCTTATCCTCCAGGAAAATTTTCAAGGCCATTGGCATGGCGATGCCAGACTGTGATATTAGCTTGCACTGTAAAGCTGGCTGATATAAAACCATCATTATTCATATCGATATATCGATTCATTTTACACTATTCAAGGCCAGTGACAGTTAAATTTGACTTCAAATGGAAATACTAAAAATAAAATTGAGTTCTTATTTTATTTTATTGTAAAGAATAATTATAGCTAAAAATAGAAAAAGTATAAAAAAAAATAAAATACTTTGTAGACTAAACAAACAATTGTATTGTACTCATTGGCATTGTTAGATTTCTTTTAATGCTGTCCGACAGTCAATACAAACAATAAGTTTTATATGGATTTATTATTGTGTTTAAAAAAGTGAGCATCATTGATGAAAAGAAAACATTTGCATTATTTATACTACGATTGTACAACTGAAGATGTATGTTAGGCTGGCACCAGGAAGCAAACATTGCTCCCAACTTCGCTTTCAATGCTGCTCAATGCGTTGACCTTCGTTGTGCTCCAGTGCCCACAGCTCATTGTATGCGCACGTTGAGCGGATTGAGTATGCGGCCCGACATGACGGCCACGTCTAAGTCGCGATCGATGATGAAAAACAGAAACGGATGATTAACAGAAATCTGTATGGGCTTCGTTTGGGCGCCAGAATTGCCTGAGCGAAAATGGAAATGGTTATTGCACATTTATCTTGCCAATGCTGCTGTTGCTGCAATCAGAGTTGCAGGTGGGGCTGCTGGCTAACACCTCGATCTGCAAGATCTGCGCTGCACTGCGTTGCGCCCCAATGCGTCGAGGTGTGGGCTGCAATGTTGCAACAGAGCAGAGAAATAGCTACTTACGTTTGAGCTGATTGATCGGATGCGTTCGGATGTTGACATCGATCGATTGCTCAATGTGTCGCACATAGACGCCCTTCTCCTCAGTCATGGGTCGAAAATCGGCGCGGTTCGGCTCGAAGATATCACAGCTGGAAAGTGATTACAAAAGGAAAAGTAAAAGTGCGTCCAGCATAGATTAATATAGAGACTGTTGCCCTGCCTGCTTACATGCCCATCTGTAAAAGGAAATATATAAATAAATACATCAACTAAAGGACTTCTAGCTGCTTACATTCTGCAGATCGTTGGTCAGGAACATGGTTCCGTGGAGCTTAAAATCTGGTATGATGGCCTGAACCCAGCGTGGCTTCAGCTGCTTGCGCATTAGACGCAGCGTCGGCCCCAGCTTCAGCGAGGCAGCTGCAGCCACAATGTCCATGTGGTAATCGGGCAGCAAGATCATCAAATTGTACTCTGGTGTATCCAGCTCCAGTTCCAGCACACTCATCTTCAGATGCTCGAAGTACTTATAGTATAGCACCGCATTGTACACCTTGAATGTGGTGTGCACCACCTGCTGGCTGCCCAGATAGAACACGTGACTAATCACATCCGTATTATAGTTGGTTTTGCCCTCAGCGCCATCGCTGATGAAGTGCGGATCAAAGTCGTTGGTAATGTGCGCAAAGGCAGCTGTCGGCGGTATGGGCAGCGGATGTGGTGGACCATGTGGTGCATGCGGACTGAACAGCGTCACAAAGAGATTCGCATCCAGATCTTTATAGCCCAACACATGGCGCTTGTGACGCGACACATTCGATCTGCGAGTGGTGTTGGGCGAGGACATGGATATGGACGGAGCTGAACGTACACCATAGTTGGATACTGTCTGTCTGTGTGTGGGCGTGGGCATGGGCATGACCATTTGGCGTGCCATCGTGGGCATAATGGCAATGCGAGCGCTGGGCAAATAGCTGGGCTTAGGCGTAATGGGATTGGAGTGCTTAAGCGGTGCCTGCAACTTGCTGGTGGGCAGACGTGAGACGCGTGCCTTCTGTATACGCAGAAAGGGTTCGGCATCCTCTTCGGCGACAAAGGCGGACACCAGCTCGGCTGCCTCATCGTCGCCAGCGGGTGGCTCAACTGCCTCAGCTGAGGCTGCGGCCTCAGTAGCCGCCTCTACGGTTGTTGTTTCCGCCTCAGTTGTTGTTGTTGTCTCCTCTGTAGTTGTTGTTGTCGTTGGTATGGTTGTGGTGGTGACAGACTCTGTGGTGGTGCTAGTGGGCAACTCTGTAGCTGTCGTTGTGTCCATATCCTGGGGCGTGCTAGTCGCCGCCTGCATCTCCTCAGCCGTCGCATTGCTCGCCACGGTGGCATTGCTCACGGCCATTGTTAAGTTCGCTGGCATCGAGGATGTCATATCAACACTCAGATCGTAGCCATAGAACATGAGCACAGTCTCAAAGTCCTTCAGCACGGTTACATTGCCGCGGCTCAGGCTGAGCCCCTTCAGGGGATTGTCGGAGCCGAAGAAATAGGTCTGCAAATATTGAAGCGCTTATCACAAGTGTTCATTGTACTACATCAGATCACATCAACTATTATACGACTATCAATTATAAATTCTATTCATGCCGAAAAAATTCGGCCACTCATCGCAGATTGGGGTCAACGAACTGTTGAGAGCGTTTTAAGCCACAATTGGGCAGCGATAAGCTGATTTTGGATCTATTGGCCTGAAGCACAATTTCATATGATCTATATGGTATCAATATATTTAACACAAAGAGCCACAGCATG
Organism: Drosophila koepferae; assembly: GCA_030914345.1. Classification (NCBI taxonomy): domain Eukaryota; kingdom Metazoa; phylum Arthropoda; class Insecta; order Diptera; family Drosophilidae; genus Drosophila; species Drosophila koepferae. The sequence continues at coordinate 3,146,880 of JAUESR010000197.1, forward strand.
ACACGTTTTTTTTTTATCGGTCAACAAATATTAGCCATTCGAGTGCGAGTGAGGGGGAAGGGATTGTAGGCTCGAGTAGAATGTTTAGCCAAGCATGCGAATATATGTTTTTATTTAATTTTTTTTTTTTTAGCCATATACTATGCGTGGGGTAGGGCTTACCCGCAGTCGTCGGTGTATGTCACGGTAGCCGACGCGTATGACGTCACGATTGCTGGGCAATTGAAGCACGTTGCGCAGCTCTGTGGCGCTCCTGGCTGAGGAGCCTTCGTAGAGGGCCACCAGCACGCTGACCAGTGCCGTGGGCGAGAACGCAAAGTTGTTGCGATTGAGTATGGAGTGATAGTGAAGCAGCCGATGAGTTAAATCGTTAGTCAGATCGACCATCACCTCGGCCGGCGTCAGTTGCTTGGCCAGCACATGAGGCAGACGCTCCAGTTCTAGCGGTGTCAGTGCAGCTGGCGGCGGCGGTGGATGGGGATAGCCACTGGCACGAAACTCTTCGTGATCGATTTGTATGTAGTGGGCGTGGCCGGGCAACAATAGCAGCCCTAGCCCGATCATGCTGCACATCAGGTGTGCTGCGAAGGTCATGTTGGCTCTGACCTTGCGTAGCTTTAAATAAATGCACATTGATAAACGCGTTAACTGTTTTTAATTCTCTGTTATTAGTGGATGTTGTTGTAATTGTAACTGAACCATGAAATCCGTTTAGCAAAAAATGTGGCAAATTCCGAACGCGCTCATAAATTGCATTATTTTCGCCACTAATTGAAAATGGTTAGCTCAGATTCAAGGTTCTCTAATTTCCACATAACTGTCTAGCGAACTGAATTCCACACATGTTTGCCTGCAATTGGTTTAGCAAACGATTTTCATATAATTTTATATAGTTCGATTCGATCCGCTTGTCCGACTGATTGCCGCGATTGCTGCCAAAGCACTGAAATGTGTGGCGCATGGTCCAAACATCGAATCCAATCCGATCGATGTGTTCGGCAGCTGTGACGCTTTCGTGCGTGTTTCGGAATCATTCAAAACAGCAGAGATACCCCTCTGGACCCCGTTAAGACTCGTACAGTCATAGCTGAATGGACCAAAACTGGGTATTGAATGTTAAACAATATCATCTACTGAGTATACTATGGCAGTCAAGTCTCTTGTGTAATCTCATGGACTTCAACTGAAAGATAGTACTTAACATTATATAAAATATTTATAATATTTGGTAACTAGTCATTTAAACAATATACACTATGCAAATAACAGTAAATGCCAGCCCAGCCGAGCTGTCAATTTCACATTCCCTTTTATCAACTCACGCATCTTGAATGCATTTCTCAAATTAATTTTCCTTCTGCCTGCTAAATGCAACTCAAAATTTGTTAGTCGTCGGGAAAATGTCTTCGGGAAAGCACTTTGTATACGCGTGGATAACATATATATTAATGTCTTACGGCGTCATTGACTTCTACTATGATGTCCGCTCGGGCCACTTTAGAAAATCGCGCGTAATGCGTATTTATTGTCGCATAGTTTTTTCAACGTTATTCTGTGCGCTTGCCTGGGTGGTAGTCGTTTATTGGAACAGTGCCCCTAAAATTCCAACGCGCTCCAAGCTTATGACTGTCCTACTCTGTTCTCAGCCCCTTATCTTATTTCTATCGTTCGTGACCTGCATAGTCTGCTCACAATTCAAGCAGCAGAGCATATTCGAGTTGTTTAGGGATCTGCTAAGGATGAACAATCTGATAGACGAATCCCATTTCTGTGGCACTCCACTGAAGAGGTCGCTGCTGCTAAAGCTATACTGGATTAGACTATTACTTACGATATTTCGCACGGCTTTATTGCTCACACGGATATTCAGTGAAAGGAAAAATTTCATCTTTCATTTTAGCATTACAGGATCAAGAGTCGTAATGAGTGGTTTCTTTTTCATGCAGTTCCATATTGTTTGGCACATCTGCTATACCTTCTTAAGGCTGCAAATTTACCTTGAGCAACAGTTTAACCAACCAATGCCAATGAGCAGGAGAGTGCAGAAAGTCCTGGAAGTGCATCGGATGTACTATAAACTAATTCAAATGATAAACAAATTTAGTGACATTTTTAAGTATTCGCTGGCCTTTTCCTTGATGCAGCTGATTTGCAACGCTTGCTTGAACGGATATTATTTCATTCGTAAGCTGCTTGGAAGAATCCAAATACCACTTAGTCGGTCCACAGAAGCCTTTTTGATAATGCTAAACTTAGTCAATGTGTCGGAACTCTTAATTTTCGCCAACATGGCTAACATGGCTTGTAAACTGCATGATGAAACATTGCACATCTTACGCTCCTCTAACTTCGTCTCTAAGCAATTGGAACGAAGTGTAAGTGCTCCAATTGAATATAATCTCAAGGCATTAATCGATCTCTTTATCTTAGAATGACTGGCTAGCCCTGCAGCTAACATGGCAGAACAAGAAGATCAACATCTTTGGCGTTCTGAATTTCGACCACAAATTGATATTTATTGTCTTAACTAGCGCCGTGCTTCATATAATATACATTGTGCAGAGCGACTACAGATATTTTCAGATATAAATTGAAAACAGTTGAGCTCATCTAACTGACTGTTTTGATTGGAAAATTAAATCAAATTATTACAAATTGTCTATCACATATCAAAATTAAATATTTTTGACAATTACATATATACATGTATATGAATAAAAATTATATAAATATTTTAATGATGTTACTTAACAAAAAATCTAGCTGTCCGGTGTTTAATTCTTCCTTATTTTAAGCACTACATGTATTGTCAATTGTCTTAATCATTTTTCATTAATTATCAAATTATCAGTTCAAATATTTTTCCACTCCATATATTCCACGTGGATTTCATTTTAGATTTCAGATACCAGTTATATTTGACGAGCTGTCATTTCGAATTTATTTTCGCTTTTCTTTCCTTAATCATTGATTAAATGCACTTGACTGCATTCAAGTAAAACGTTTTAGTTGTCGTAAAAATGGCATGTGGTAAGCGCTTCGTATACACTTGAATAAAATATTTCTTAGCCCTATGCGGAGTGATCGAATATTACTTTGATATTGGCTCGAAAAAAAATTATAAAGTTGCGTTTCTTGCTCATTTATTGTAAATTATTCTGCATATTAACTTTGTGCTCTATTTCTTGGATAACATTTCTAAATACACATATAACTCCAAAATTTTCCACGCAATCCCACCTGATGTTCTTCTTAATGAATGTTGCTTCTACAATAACATTGATGACATTCGTTTGTCATCGTGTCAACTGTGCACTGCGCTGCCAGCAGAGGACATTTGAGATCATTAAGGATTTGCGAAGGATCGAAGAGTTTGTAACCGAACTTAGTAATTGCGTCGCAGCTTCAGAGCTCTCACACATCTAAAAAATATTCAGGATTAAAATATTGCTCTTATAGCGCGCATTATAATAGTCGTTCTGCAAGCGTTCTTTAGTCGCCACGGATTTTGTATTTATCTTATCTGCGACTATGATCAAGACTTATAAGGTATGGAGTTTATTTCCTGATATTTAACATACTCTGGCAGATCTGCAATACGCTGATAGAACTGCAATCTTACTTAAAGCAATTATATCTTAATCAAATGCCAATGACAAGGAAATAACTAAAAATTTTGAAAGCGCATCGCATGTACTATAAACTTATTCAATATCTAATAACTTTTTGGCTGCTTTTAATGATGACCAAATTCTGCATCAATGGATACTCACTCTCGCGATTTACTGCTTGGGAACCCCATAAAAACATTACCTCCAAGCTTAACATTCTTTATTGTATCGGTCTATTTGAACTCTACGCTATGGCCAGCATTGTTAACGTAACTGCTAGCGTTCATGATGAAACATTTCTTACGTAACCTTAGCTTAAACTCGTATCTGTTGCAGCGAAGTCTCCATAGCATTTGAATTTGTTTTTATTGAATTAATTCTCGCTTCAATTAGAATGAATGGCTAGCCCTGTAGCTGACATGGCAAAATAAGAGTTTCAACATCTTTGGAGTTGTGCACATTAACCTTCAAATGGTCTTTTTAATTGCAATTAATACAATTCTTAGCATAACTTACGTATTACAAAGCGACTACAATTACATATGTATATATACGAGCTTAGTGAACATTATTGTTACTCCTAAGAAATTCATCAAATATACATAATAAATACATGTTTCAAATCTTATAAATCGATTAAAGATATCTATGAGTTGGCTTGAAAATTCTTGGACTATGGGCCACAAAATGTTATATCTCCTAAAGACATTCGAAACAGTTTACTTAGGTATATTTTGAGACTTAAAAAATCAGAGATATCCGCAAAACTTTATGATCATTAACTAATCAACTTGAAACTAAATAAAATAAATAAATATATTTTAATTAATTAATGCTATGTGCCTCAGATACCAATTAAATATAATTAATAAACGAGCTGTCAATTACTACAAAGTTGCCACTCATCATTCTGTTGGCAAAAAGCTTACGTCCTTTTACGTAAATTTTCTAATTGATTAAATGCAGTCGGCTGCAATGCTTCAAAGACATTCACAGTCACAATGATGTCCTCGGGCAAACAGTTCGTATACGCTTGGATAACATATTTCCTGGCCTTTTGTGGTATCGCCGAGTTCTACTTTGACATGGGCTCAAGGAGACTAGTAAAATCGCGTCTGCTCCGTATTTATTGCCGACTGCTGTGCGCGATTACTTTCTGCTGCTTCTGTTCGGTTTTATTTTTGCATAGAAAGACGTTCCCAGCATATATCACGAAATCTAAGCTAATGACTTTCCTAGTTTGTACATCTCCAATCATCACATTGTTGGCAGTGCTGAGCTGTATTTTATGTGCGCGACTGTGGCAGAAAAAGATCTTCGAGATGCTAAAGGATCTGCTAAGGCTGGATGAGCTGATAGCGGAATCTAGCTACTGTGCCCCTCCCTCAGAGCAGCCACGACTGCTAAGGCTTTTCTGGATTAGATTGTTTATACTTGTTTCACACACTATCTTAATGCTTCTGCAACCCGCCATTGTTGGTGAAAAGTTTATAGTTTTTTGTAGCATCATCGAATCGAAGTTTATAAGGAGCGGGCTTTATTATCTATCGTTTAATATACTCTGGCTTATCTGTAATAATTTCGTGAATCTGCAGTCCTACCTCAGACAATTGCTTTCTGATCCAATGACTTTAGCTCGGAAGGAGGATAAAGTTTTGGAAGTTTACCGAATATACTACAAGCTACTTCGAATGACAAACGAATTTTGCGAGATTTTCAAATATCCACTAGGATTCTATCTGCTCTTCACATTGAGCAATGCTTGTCTTTATGGATATTTAATTTGTCGACAGTTGGTTGGAAAACCCCTAAATATATATAATCCTATGACCGAATGGCTTCTAATGCTTCAAACCTTCAATAGAATATTTGAACTCTTGATTCTGACTGCCATAGCTGACATGGCTAGCGAACTGCATGATGAAACTTTGGAGATCTTACGCTCCTCTAGCTTTGACTCGCATGTATTGCAACGACACGTATGTAAAATACTTAAAGTGTATTACAAATATCATAGATCTCTTACTTACAGAATGACTGGCTTGCCCTGCAGCTAGCCTGGCAAAATAAGAAGATTAATCTCTTTGGCGTGCTGAACATCAATTCCCGATTGATCTTTTTAATCGTGACTAACATCGCACTTAATATCATATGCATAATACAGAGCGACTACAATTATTTGTAAACTCAAAGATTCATTGATTAAATGTTGTAATTATTAAAATTTTCGTGTACTTCAATTGTGGAATTAAATAAAAATTTAATATAAATATATTTGTATATAAAATCTGGGGTCTGGGTCAACGATTGTTTCATTTGCTTTTTAAACATATTCTTATTTCTGATCATATCAATATCTATGTATTTAATAGAGATTTCCCAAAAAACTTAAAGAATTTTAAAATTAATAAACCTATTATATCTACCTTTATCCTTAAAACAGCCTGTTGGCTTCTTGACATTAAAAAATCGATTCTATCAGATCAAGTCGTATGCATAAGTTAGAGCTCTTAGATACCAATCATATGAAGCGAGCTGTCGTTTCCCAGTTATTTCCACATTTCAATCGCTTTTAACACAATTCACCCTTAATTGATTAAATGCATTTGGCTGCATATACTGAAAGGCTTGCAAGTAGTAGCAAATATGGCTTCGCGCAAGCATATCGTATACGCATGGGCAACATATTTCGTAGCCTTTTGTGGAGCCTCAGAATTGTACTTTAATGTTCGGACGGGCAACGTTATAAAATCGCGATTGCTGCGTATTTATTCGAGATTAGTCTGTCTATATTTCTTGTGTCATTTCAGTGTAGTACAGGTTACAGCTTGGCATGACGTGGGAACATGGCCAACGCAATCGAAACTAATGACTGTCTTAATGGCGGGGAGACCTGTTGTTATGTGGTTATCCCTTCTGAGCAGTATTGCCTGTATACATATGAGGCATCAAAGGATATTCGAACTGATCAAGGATCTGCTAAGGATAGACGAGTTCATTGATGTATCTAGGTACTGTGGCAATCAATTAAACCCGCATCTCCTCAGGATATACTGGATGAAAATATTGATAGTTATACAACAATCAATTTTATTATTGGTATGGATGCTCACATCGGATGCGGACCTTATATTACTTATAACCATTGAAGGAGTAATAGGCATACTGCGTGGCACATATTTTCTGTTATATAACATCATCTGGAAGATCTGTTACTCTTTCGTGGAGCTGCAAATTTACCTAGAGCAATTATTTGTTGATCCAATGGCAATGTCCAGGAAAGAGCAAAAAGTTTTAGAAGCGCATCGAAAGTACTATAAACTTATTCATATGACGAAAGACTTTTGCGAAATTTTCAAATATCCATTATATTGTTATTTGCTAAATATGATTTGCAATTGCTGTATAAATGGATACTCATTTTGTCGACTGATGTTTGGAAATCCTTTGAATCGCAATAGCCCCATCAATGAATGGATTGCATTGTTTCTAAATATAAGTAACTTATATGAACTCTACTGTCTGGCCAGCATAGGTAACACGGCTGGTCGACTTCATGATGAAATTCTTCTAATTTTACGCAACTCTCAGATCTACTCTCATTCCGATCTATTAGTACGTAGTGTATGTACTCACTCCATTGCAAATTTATGTTATATTGCCAACGATATTTATCTCTCTCTCTCTCTCTCTCTCTCTCTCTCTCTCTCTCTCTCTCTCTCTCTCATTCTCTTCCTTTCTCATAGAACAATTGGTTAGCTCTGCAACTAGCATGGCAACATACGAGGATCCACATATTTGGAGCTGTGAACATCGACCTTAATTTGTTCTTTCTAGTTGTGACTGGCATCTTACTTCATATAATATATATCATACAAAGCGACTACAAATATTTGTAAATTGATGTTTACTTGATGTTCTTTTACTAATATACTGTTATTTCAATTCTACTTTATATTTGCTTCATTTACCTAAAATAATCTGTGCATAAAATTCTAATACCAAATATACTAAATATATAAATGTATTAAGATATAACTTTGTTAAAATAAATAAATTAATTTGTATTTTAAATATTTAAAAATGTATATGAATTGAAAAATGTACATGAATATAGATCACGATCCGTTTATATATTCATCGCATTCAGGTTGCGAGAAAGATGAACTTAAATTGAATAAGCAGTTGAATTTCTTACTACTTATCAAATACATCGTGAGTTAATCGCCTCGTCAACTGTCAATTAGATATATCGAACTGTCATTCGTTTCACGCCCTTCATTCACCAGACTTTTAAGTTCGTTTAGCTAATCGATTTTGCTTGAATTCGTTGTATTGGCCTTGGCGTCCATCAGTGCCGGTTAAAATGTTCGGGGAAAAACATCGCGATCGCGTCGTATGATTAAGTCGCGAATCTGCAGCTATTATTGTCGATTTCTGCTACTCTTCATATTAGCAACAATATCATTTACGTTGAATACATATTGGATCAACTTTCCGTTGGATCTAAGTCAATATATGATTATGACTTTCTTAATACGTATATATCCTTATGTTCGAATGATGTCGATTGTAAGCTGTAATATCTGTGCCCAACGCCAGCAAAGGAGGATAATGAAAATGATGAATGATCTGATCAAATTTAACGAGTCCTTATATGAATCCAGCTCTTGGAACACCGGATCTCAAAAAACATATTTCAGACGATTTTTGTGGTTGAAATTGTTCATCTTCTTGCCCCGATTAGTTTTGATATTCATAATTCTATATAAAAGGCGCCTAACTATGTTTAATTATTTCAACAGTTTATTCACAAGGCTATTAAGATATGGATTTCATTTCATAGTTTTTAACATAATCTTTCAGATGTGTTATATCCTCTTCAAAATTCAGGCTTACTTAGAACACTTACTTCTCGATACGATGCCAATAGCAGAGAAAACTAAAAAAAATATTAAAATGCCAATGATTGTATTATAGACTTATTCGAATGATTAATGAATTCTGCGCAATTTCTAAATACCCACTTTTTTCTTACCTTATATTCCTTGTTAATCATCTTCATTTTAATGGGTATACCATAGCTCAAATTCTATTTGGAAAGACGCCTGATTCACCCACCTGTTGGCTACATTTCTTTCAAGTATCTCTAACTATTATTGAAGGTATTGAATTCTATATATTTATCCGTATCGTAGAACTCATAAAAACATTTCATGAAAAACACATTACTTATATTGCGTTATCCATATAGTAAATTCGGAACTCCTGGAACGCAGCGTAAGTATATTCTATCTCGTTAAATATAAATCGCTTCTAATGTTTCAAACCTTCAATAGAATATTTGAACTCTTGATTCTGACTGCCATAGCTGACATGGCTAGCGAACTGCATGATGAAACTTTGGAGATCTTACGCTCCTCTAGCTTTGACTCGCATGTATTGCAACGACACGTATGTAAAATACTTAAAGTGTATTACAAATATCATAGATCTCTTACTTACAGAATGACTGGCTTGCCCTGCAGCTAGCCTGGCAAAATAAGAAGATTAATCTCTTTGGCGTGCTGAACATCAATTCCCGATTGATCTTTTTAATCGTGACTAACATCGCACTGAATATCATATGCATAATACAGAGCGACTACAATTATTTGTAAACTCAAAGTTTGATTAAATGTTGTAATTATTAAAATTTTCAGTGTACTTCAATTGTGGAATTAAATAAAAATTTAATATAGATATATATGTATATAAAATTGTCTCATTTGCTGTTTAAACATCTTCTTTCTGATCATAATAATATCTATATCTATATATATATATATATATATATTAGAGATTTTCCAATAAACTTAGAATTTAAAAATTAATAAACCTATTATCCTTAAAACAGCCTGTTGGCTTCTGGACATTAAAAAATCGATTCTATCAGATCAAGTCGTATGCATAAGTTAGAGCTCTTAGATACCAATCATATGAAGCGAGCTGTCATTTCCCAGTTATTCCGACATTTCAATCGCTTTTAACACAATTCAACCTTAATTGATTAAATGCATTTGGCTGCATTTACTGAAAGGCTTGCAAGTAGTAGTAAAAATGGCTTCGCGCAAGCATATCGTATACGCATGGGCAACATATTTCGTAGCCTTTTGTGGAGCCTCAGAATTGTACTTTAATGTTCGGACGGGCAACGTTATAAAATCGCGATTGCTGCGTATTTATTCGAGATTAGTCTGTCTATATTTCTTTTGTCATTTCAGTGTAGTACAGATTTCAGCTTGGCATGACATGGAAACATGGCCAACGCAATCGAAATTAATGACTGTCTTAATGGCGGGAAGACCTGTGGTTATGTGGTTATCCTTTGTGAGCAGTATTGCCTGTATACATATGAGGCATCAAAGGATATTCGAGCTGATCAAGGATCTGCTAAGGATAGACGAGTTCATTGATGTATCTAGGTACTCTGGCAATCAATTAAACCCGCATCTCCTCAGGATGTACTGGATGAAAATATTGATAGTTGCACAACAAACAATTTTATTATTTCTATGGATGTTCACATCGGATGGGGACCTTATATTACTTATAACCATTCAAGGAGTAATAGGCATACTGCGTGGCACATATTTTCTGTTATATAACATCATCTGGAAGATCTGTTACTCTTTCGTGGAGCTGCAAATTTACCTAGAGCAATTACTTGTTGATCCAATGGCAATGTCCAGGAAGGAGCAAAAAGTTTTAGAAGCGCATCGAAAGTACTATAAACTTATTCATATGATGAAAGACCTTTGCGACATTTTCAAATATCCATTATATTTTTATTTGATAAATATGATTTGCAATTGCTGTATAAGTGGATACTCATTTTGTCGACTGATGGTTGAAAGTCCTTTGAATCGCAATAGCCCCATCAATGAATGGATTTCATTCTTTCTAAATATCATTAACTTGTTTGAACTCTACTTTCTGGCCAGCATAGGTGACACGGCTGGTCGAATTCATGATGGAATTCTTCTTATTTTACGCAACTCTCAGATCTACTCTCATTCCGATCTATTAGTACGTAGTGTATGTACTCACTCCATTGCAAATTTATGTTATATTGCCAACGATATTTATCTCTCTCTCTCTCTCTCTCTCTCTCTCTCTCTCTCTCTCATTCTCTTCTTTTCTCATAGAACGATTGGCTAGCTCTTCAACTAGCATGGCAACATTCGAGGATCCACATATTTGGAGCTGTGAACATCGACCTTAATTTGTTCTTTCGAGTTGTGACTGGCATCTTTCTTCATATAATATATATCACACAAAGTGACTACAAATATTTGTAAATTGATGTTTACTTGATGTACTTTTACTAATACACAGTTATTTCAATTCTACTTTATATTTGCTTCATTTACCTAAAATAATCTGTGCATAAAATTCTAATACCAAATATACTAAATATATAAATGTATTAAGATATAACTTTGTTAAAATAAATAAATTAATTTGTATTTAAAATATTTAAAAATGTGTATGAATTGAAAAATGTACATGAATATAGATCCCGATCCGTTTATATATTCATTGCATTCAGGTTGCGAGAAAGATGACCTTAAATTGAATAAACAGTTGGATTTCTTACTACTTATCAAATACATCGTGAGTTAATCGCCTCGTCAACTGTCAATTAGATATATCGAACTGTCATTCGTTTCACGCCCTTCATTCACCAGACTTTTAAGTTCGTTTAGCTAATCGATTTTGCTTGAATTCGTTGTATTCGGCCTTGGCGTCCATCAGTGCCGGTTAAAATGTTCGGGGAAAAACATCGCGATCGCGTCGTATGATTAAGTCGCGAATCTGCAGCTGTTATTGTCGATTTCTGCTACTCTTCATATTAGCAACAATATCATTTACGTTGAATACATATTGGATCAACTTTCCGTTGGATCTAAGTCAATATATGATTATGACTTTCTTAATACGTATATATCTTTATGTTCGAATGATGTCGATTGTAAGCTGTAATATCTGTGCCCAACGCCAGCAAAGGAGGATAATGAAAATGATGAATGATCTGATCAAATTTAACGAGTCCTTATATGAATCCAGCTCTTGGAACACCGGATCTCAAAAAACATATTTCAGACGATTTTTGTGGTTGAAATTGTTCATCTTCTTGCCCCGATTAGTTTTGATATTCATAATTCTATATAAAAGGCGCCTAACTATGTTAAATTATTTCAACAGTTTATTCACTAGGCTATTACGATATGGATTTCATTTTATAGTCTTTAACATAACCTTTCAGATGTGTTATATCCTCTTCAAAATTCAGGCTTACTTAGAACACTTACTTCTCGAGACGATGCCAATAGCAGAGAAAACTAAAAAAATATTAAAATGCCAATGCTTGTATTATAGACTTATTCGAATGATTAATGAATTCTGTGCAATTTTTAAATACCCACTTTTTTCTTACCTTATATTCCTTTTTAATCATCTTCATTTTAATGGGTATACCATAGCTCAAATTCTATTTGGAAAGACGCCTGATTCACCCACCTGTTGGCTACATTTCTTTCAAGTATCTCTAACTATTATTGAAGGTATTGAATTCTATATATTTATCCGTATCGTAGAACTCATAAAAACAATGCATGAAAAAACATTACTTATATTGCGTTATCCATATATAAATTCGGAACTCCTGGAACGCAGCGTAAGTATATTCTATCTCGTTAAATATAACTCGTTTAGAACTTCTATGCATTTTTCGATTTTAGAATGATTGGCTGGCCCTGCAACTAACATGGCAAAATACGAATGTTCACATATTTAACGTAGTTACTCCTAACCATAAAATAATCTATATTATATTTAGTAGTATTTTACTTCAATTTATATATATGATACAAAACGATTACAACACTTTGCACTTATATAATTAAATTCGCAATATAATACATAAATAATATTATATATCCTAACCAATATTATTGCTACTTGCGATTGATTCTTTTTTAAATTCTATTAACATGTAAAATAAAAATGCGATGAATCTAAACAAAATCGATATAAACTATCGGTAGTTGTTTTCTGGCAGTGTTCATTTGAGTGGACATGCCTTTTTGGTATTCGCACTTGATTTTCGATAATCGATAAGTCGTAATCGAATGAGCACCGAACCTTGCGGATGCAACTGTGCACGTTCGGCAACCCTGGAAAACCACGCCAGTCATTTTTGTTTTGATAAGGATAAAAAAGAGCGTGGCCTGAGAAAATTTGCACAAATCACACAAAAAGCGCCACAAGCAATTGCAAAATCGTTGCAAAGTGTGTGGAATGTTGTGCCGCGCAAAGTGTACACCATATTGAGCGCCACAGCGCATACGTGGAACGCAACGTGTGGCCGTTGGCAAAGCAGCAGCCGCGACCTAAACGAGCAGACATCTAAAATAACAAATCGACGGGGTGCTTGTGCAAATGGCTGCGACTTTTCGACTTAATTGTATAACATTACCTTCATGAGCAGACAATAATATAACAAAGCTGACGCTCACGCAGACGATTTTCTCGAATACCTCAAAGGGCGCAACCTAATTAACGAAAGCAAGTAAAATGCATTTGAACCATGCGACGGCCGCGACAGCTGCTATGGCCAACTATCAGCACTATGCGCCTGCACAGCTTGCCACGCATAGCGTTGGCGGCGGTGGTGGTGGTGGCGGCGGAGGCGGGGGCGGCGGTGGCAGTGGTGGTGGCGGAGGCGGCTCTGGTGGCGGGGGCATCGGTCCCAATAGTCTACAGCAGCCAACGACTATTGCGAGCCTGCAGCAGAGCCCGTTTGCGCTGCATCAATTGACTGCTGTGCAGGCCATACAACATCCCACCCATCAAGCCATGCTCCATCCACAGCATCCGCTTGTACACCTGCTCGACATCTCGACGACCACAACGAACAGCGGTGGCAATCACACGCCCATATCGCCCATGAAACAGGAGGTGCAGAGCGTCATTAGCGAGGATGAGTCTGTGGTGGATGATCCGCGCAAGAAGAAGCAGTGCCACGTGTGCAAAAACAAGTTCCGGCAGCTGACCACGTTACGCAATCATATGAAAATACACACAGACGAACGTCCCTACAAGTGCAAGCACTGCGACAAGGCTTTCCGCCAGATATCGACGCTGACGAACCATGTGAAGATCCACACCGGCGAGAAGCCGTTTACGTGCAATATTTGCGCCAAGGACTTTCGCCAGCAGAGCACGCTCATAAACCACATAAAGACGCATAAGGGTAAGTGCGGGACAAGCGAATCGAAATGATCTGAGTACATGCAAATGTATATGTATATATAAACACATATATGTATATTATAAGATATAGTATCCTGTATCCTAAACTCCAATTCTTGACTTTAATCCAAACACACACACACATACTTAATGCAATTGCAGCGGCTGAGTCAAGCACGCCGACATCGCTACTCAACTATCAGCCGCCGTCCTCTTCCGGCAAGCACAGCCGCAAATCGCAGAATCAGATGCACAACGCCTATCAGCAGCAGCATCAGCAGCAGCGTGTACAAATCTCAAAGACTCTATATTCGGGCACTTACAGTTCGCCACAGGCGGAGGAGCTGGTGAAACCGTATCAGTGCAGTGTGTGCAAGCGGCGTTTCCCGCAGTTGAGCACGCTGCACAATCACGAGCGGACGCACATCGATCCTAAGCCGTACAAGTGTGAGACTTGCGACAAGTCCTTCAGCCAGCTAGCGACATTGGCCAATCACAAAAAGATACACACCGGCGATAAGCCCTACACGTGTTCCTATTGCCACATGCAGTTCCGGCAGCAGAGCACGCTCACCAACCACATGAAGACGCACACACATCTAACCAGCCAGCCAGCCACAGTCACAGCCACAGGTGAGCCGCTTGTGTGTTCGCCCTACAACTGAGCCGCTTTCTGTTATCACTGTGTGCATTGATCATTAACGCACTTCCCTAACGAAGCTTTTATTTAAATTTTGTACGCATGCAAACCAATCAACATCCCAACAACAACAACAACAACGATCAACAACCAACAACCAACTGAACTGAACTGAACGGTTAATCGAACTATCTATCAATCAACCAACCCCATCTATGCTACGATCAATACAACCATGCTATGGACTATTAGTGGATCACTCAACCATGCCAGCGCCCCTTGTTCCCGGCACGCAGCAGCTAACGAGCGGCTTGCTACCCAACAACCTGCACAGCACAACGCCCAATATCCTTCAACTGGACCATCACCCGCTGCTACACTTCCTTGATGGCAGCACAACAGTGAGCTCTGTGGTGGCCAGCAATGTAGCAGCGGCGGCGGCGGCCAACACCAAAGTGGAGCACTATCAGAATGCGCAGGGCGTTCGACTAAATGTGGGCAACATAAACATGCTGAAGGGTGACAACCCGGATCGGCCGTTTGGTTGTAGTGTCTGCCGGCGGTTCTTTTCGCAACAGAGCACTCTGGTCAACCACATCAAAACGCACACGGGCGAGAAGCCGTACAAGTGCAAGATCTGTGAGGTTAGTTTCCGGCAAGTGGCCACGCTCAATAATCACATGAAGATCCATACCGGAGAGAAGCCCTACAACTGTTCCTACTGTCCCAAGCAGTTCCGGCAAAAGAGCACACTACAAAACCATTTGCGGGTCCACACGTGCTAGGTTAGCACACAGGCCAGAGTCCCCAAGCCCAAGCCCGAGCCAGCTCGCTCGACCGAACGACCGCCCGCATGTCTGTCAGCCAGTCAGCCAAGCAGCCATTGAGGAATCGTGCAATATGCCTAAGCACATACAGTTATAATAGATACAGATACCGATCGGATACATGAATAAGTACATAAAGTACATACTTACATAAAATACATACAACCATGCATAATACATACATACATAAACATATTTGCATATATATATGTATATGTTTATATATATTTGAATATATACTCGAAAAGTGTTATTTACCTGCTGTGCAGAGCGCAATTGTATGTAAACTATAGTAGAGCTGATCCACATGCATGTCCAACTGTAAGTTAAGTTTAGACGTACTCTCGTACACACATATTTGTACATGCATATATACATATATATATACAAGTGTGTGTGTAAGGACGCAAACGCAGAAAACCCAATAAGAACACATGCATACACATACACACACACATACATATTACAGGGTGTTTAAGCCTAAACAAAACTAAACTCTAATCTAATCCTACTTATTAGCTTCTTAACTGTTGTCACCTACCCCGCCTCCCACACCGGACCCCATACACCCTTTCAGTTTCAGTGCCGAAGGAGAAACATTGATTCTTAGCTTCTCGTCGTGTTAAGTGTTAAGCCGAACCTAATATATATAATGAAGAAAAATCTAGTTATTGCTACTATACTGTGTAATACCCCTCCCATGCGCCATCCCGCTAAACGTAAGGCGTAATCAAAAATGAAAAGAAATCATAACAAAACAAAAAAATAACTATTTAAATAAGTGTACTCTTAGCGCATATTTAGCAGCATCTTTTACCCACATGACTAAACCGGAACGATGAAAAACATCCAAATATCGTATAGTCGCAATCGCGTTAATAAATCCCCATAAAAACTGGATTGCTTATAGAACAAAACGTAGTAAACTGAGAGACAAGAGGTCCTATATTAAGTGAAATAAAATTGTAAAACAGCTAAATTGAATATGAGAATGACCGTAAATGTTGTAGAAAATATATAGTATATATAAATATATATAAACTATTTGTAATTGTAAGCAAAAAGCAACAACAATAAAACGAATAAATGCAAAACAAAACCCAGTCTCATACTATGAATCAAACCTCAAAGGAACATCCCTTAATGGGCCTCAATTAAATTTGGTATGCCCTTTCATTCGATGACTGAATTAATATTCCCTAAATCAAGATTTCATTCACTCACCCTTAGCGTCGACATCTGATTGGAAACAGTTTGTCCAAGTGAAAGGAAAAAGATGTGTTAAATGTTTATTTCAAGTCAAATGTTTTCAGGTAGTACAATTTGTGTTGGTTGTATGAAAAACGTGTATATTGCAATATAGTACACTAAGTTTATAATAAGCACTTTAACATTAAACTCTTAATGTTTATGAGTGTTGCACGTTGTTCTTGTTCATGAGAAAGCCTCTCGGGCAGCTCTGTCATATGATCTCACATGAATATGTATGTATATGTATATATACATTATTATGATTACTAGTATATTTATGCATTTGTAATTGGAAACAGGAATTGAATACATTGTAGTGTCCGTAAATTGGAATTGTTATGAAATTTTGGTGCTTGCCTTTATAGTAGATATACGTATCCTTTGTAAAACACATAAGCCTTAACGTACCTGATCAGGCCTCTCAGCTGATGAATAATTTTCAACATTTCTGTGGCCGCTTTAGCTATTAATACATTATAGACATTTATTGGGACTAATATACCAATTAGCTTAATTCATAATTCTTGATTGACTTCACACGACGCTCAATGGAACAACGAATCTGTTTCAGGAGCCAAGGGTTTTTTGAGTGGGACAGAATGTACAATAGAAGAGGCATGGTTATAGTTTTAGAATAATATTGGGCGTGTATAAATATACTATATTTGCTTGCATATACCATAGCTCATTAGTTGTACTTAAATGTAGAAAGTTGAACCAAAATAACTATTTAAAGAGCCAGCGCAGAATCACGCTGAATGCTAGCCCAATTAAGGCATAGAATAGAGACTTGACCACCGTCGACAGGGAGACGCCGCCCCCAATAAATTCCTGAGAATGGATACCGCCATTCCTCAAGTGCGGCGCAAACTGGATTCGTTCGAGCCGGTTTGTGATGTCGTTTAGCTGTTTTGAATGATTCGCCAAAGTTATGTTCATCTGGTCGACGGCCGAGGCGAGTCTGAAATAAATTCAAATGAAAATATCAATATTTCAAATTCAATGTTTGATTGGATCGATCGGACACTTACTGCCTAATGGCGTTGGAATTTGAAGTGCGCTTTACAGCACCTTGCGGCGATTGACTCGAATCCGAATCCACGGGCTTGATTTTTATCTTTGACACCTTTGAGGTTAGGGAGTGAGTGCCAGGGTCTTTGCCAGAACGCATTAGGTCAGTGCCGTGTACAATTGGCACGGTTTTGTTCCGCGTCTCGGTGAGCACCTTATAATCACATTCATATTGACGCACATCGTTGCGCACGTCCCATGGACGCAAGTCTGCATACTTATATATCCATTCACCATAAGCGTTCAGCTCAAAGAGGGCCGGAACATGTGGTATGCCGTTTTCTACACGTGACTTGGCCGCCGCACGTTGGTTTTCCTCCAGCACCGTTTTCTCTTTGGTGGCAGCTAGTTGATCCTCTCGTGCTATGGCATCTGATACAAGACTCCAAAGACGCTGCGATTCCGTTGGTAATTGCTTTTCCATGGGCACCAAGTGCCGTGTCAGCCGCTTCGATCGCATTTCTGCATCGACCTTCAATATCACACTTTCCTCTCCAGTTTTTAGATCCTTGAGACGCAACTCCTTGTCCCAATGACCGCTGATAGTGGCCAAAGTTTCCTTACCTAATTTGATTTTGCCTGCGACCACATTTATCGTATCTGAACCGCCAAGGAATGGTTTCAGCTTGAATTCGAGCTCCGTCTTGTAACCGGTGTTCTCGCATTCGATGTTTATCTTGCCACCGAGTTCCATGGACAATGTGCCCATGAGTATCCCCTTGCAATGGGCATAGGGCGTGGTTGCTGTATAAATTTCGCCACGTGGCAGTAGCGTCATCGTGGCCATACCCTCGAGTACGGCCGACGTGCTATTGCCATAGAACTTCGATTTCGCCAAGATGGAGCAGGAGATACTAAAGCCATCCTCGCGGTTCGTTACATAAAATGCCGATACCGGCGGATGGTGTGAAACCTGCTCGGCAATGTAAAAGGTGCGACTGCCGTTTGCATGTTGCCAATAGCAACGAAACGTTTCGCCCAAAATGGGATTGTATGGCTTCTTGAGGCCTTTGGGCTTCTTGTAGAACCCGGACAGGTACCATTGCACGATGAACTTCATGCGTGTGTAGGCGTCATCTTCATGGACAGCTCTGCCGAATAGCAATTGACAACTGTTAGAATCGAAAAGACACAACAACGAGGAAGAGCGCATACCTAGAGAGCAAATCTGCATGATAATACGAGTCAGACAGCTTATCCAAAAACGAGCGCGGCTCAAGAATAAAGGTAGGCAGCACCACCTTGCTTAGATCCATGCCGGGTCGGACCTGTTTCACGATACACCAGATGAGGCTCTTGTTCTCCTCGGCCAGCTCTTCCACTTGCTCTCCTTGCTGAAGATCGAAATCAAATATTAGTAAAGCGTTATTTGATCGACTGCGAAAGGGTTATTACTTACCTCGCCGAACTCCTCCTCTTGAAATGGCACATATGTAGTCTCCTCACATGGTATTTGTTCAACCACATCATCTTCATGTGCCGCTTCTGAATCTGAATCGGTCTCCAGACCCGACATTGCCGCATTGGGCGCTTCATTTTGACTGTCAGCGTCCAGATCTGTAACGAGTTGATGAAAGGCTCAACTTTTTGTTTGTCGCTGATTCGAGAAACTTTCTAGCTGAAGCAGCAGCAAAGGCAATGCTTCAATAATAACCTATTCCATTAGCTAATGTAAATATGTTGGAAGTTGATGTGTAGATGAGTGGCTAAGATGCGAAACTAACGAGAAGCTTCATATTGCAATTACATAAATTTTGAACAAATAACGCCCAGACTACTTCGTGTCCGAAGCATCACAACACAAACAACTGTTCGAACTGGCTAGCAACAACAATGACAACAACTACGACTTTGAGATAGATATAGATATATAAATAGGAATCTGGTTGGGGGCCTTCACCCTGCACGTTGATTTGGAATCGCGGCTGCAGCAGGCATTCGGGCGGTGCACTGACTGGTCTGGAGCCAGCTCCCCTAGGGCAGATACTGCCGCTGGCGTAGTCCTCTTCGTCGTCACTAGAACTGCTTCCGCAGAGTGCGGCGCCCATCGATAGCGATTTGCTGATGGGGGACAGATGCCTGCCTATGCGTCGGCCAGGATTCATTTCAGAGGCATTTGAGACATCGCTGGCGCGTCGCATTTGGGCAAAACGTGGCAGGCGCTTGGTGCGCTCCCAGTTGCTAACAGCGCTGCTGTACAGCTGCTGCAGTAGCTGCGGCGTCTGAGCGCGCGACGATGGGCGCGAGTTCTCCTGCTCGGGTGGCGGCGCCAGCCATTGCTGCATCCACTTACCATGATCGTTGAAATGCTTCTCATAGTCGGCTTCCGACCACTGAGTCTCATCCGAGGGGGGCAACGGCTCCTCGGCATAGTTGTTGGACGGTGTATTGTTGCTGTTGGAGCGCAGCAATAAGGCTGAGCAGCGCAGCGATAGCTCCAGTGCATCCATCCAGCACTTGCCGGCCGCCTGGCTGGGAGCTCGAAAGATCAAATACGCTGTGGGCAATGGCTGAACCACAGCGCCTGCAAAGATAATTACGAGGTAAAATTATGCCAGATAGGTGCGGTTTATGCAATTACCTATGGTCTCCTTGTCTGGCCCGCGTGGCGCCCATATGGGTTGATCCAGCGGATGAAAGAGCTTGAAACAGAAGCCATCTTTTTTGCTGGGCCGCTCAATCACCTGGCATGAGGTCAACATGACTGTGCCCACCCAGTGGCTACTTTTTGTCTTTTGGCTCTTGTAGATGAGCAACAAGCCAGGCTTCAGTACGCACCACAGCTTCGTCCAGGACTTGAGCGTGCCGCGCACCTGCAAAGAAAAAATGGCCAGAAATTTATGTGAAATGTCCAAGTGTCTGTTAGACTAATTAACACTCACCTTTAGCCAATCAGCAAGCACTATAACCGCCGGATCCTGCAGCGAATTCATCAACTCACTGGCCACACGTTTCTTCTCACGTCGATAGTTCTTGCGCTGTGCCTTGTACGACTCCTTGCGATTGAGTTTGGCCGCATCTGCAGCAGACTGTGGAGACGAGAGATAAGAGGCAATTAAGTGGGTGGACGGGTAGTTTGTTAGTTAGTTAGTTAGTTAGTTAACGAGTTATAGTTTGCACATGTCTGCACCTGTCGACAGTTCCGGCATACATTCAAAAATTTCAAAAACATTCGCACGTTACTGGGTTGTCCCGAGGATGTGTGTACGTGCGCCGAAAGACCAACTTCCTCTAATGCATTGCTACACTCAGATTGTCAAACAAATTTATAAACCTAATGTTAATCTAATTAACGCTTAAAGCTCAAATTTTGACACACACAAAAAAAACACCGAAACAAAAAGTTAAAAAAGCCAAAATTTAAATATTAACAGTTATCTCTAACAACTTCACTGGAAGATACCCTGTGCAATAACTTTTCGAATCGAAACCAATTTGGTTAACATTTACCACAGTAAGCTATTAAAATATGTTGAAATTCCAAAATTAAATAGAGAGAGAGAGAGAGAGAGCGAGAGAATTTAGGTGGAACAATTTGTAAATATTAAAATTAATTTGAATGCCAAGTAAACAAACCAAACAACGAAACGCTATAAACATAAAGCGATTCTGTTTCAGCCCCGGGCAGATTGGCCGTATAATACAGAAAATTTCCAGTCGAAACCGCAAATTGAAACCGGAATAAAGTGATTGGAGTTCACACAATATATCATGTAAAATACAGTCGACTTTTGCGAGTATTACAAATATTAATATTCTTTAGTTATTTAGGTATGAGTATTTACATATGTCTTCCCACACAGACATTTATATATGCGTGCATATATAATATTTAGATACGTATATATTCTATTTATAAAAGAACAAAAATTGACAAAGCCCAGTTTTGGCCAGGGTATCAAGGGAAGTCGTATAAGTAATAGTTTATGGCTTATCAACTTAGCACGTGGTCCCATTGTTTCTATATGATATGCAATCTGTGCTTTTAGCGTCAGCAGGAACCACACATTAGTCAGTTCCCTTATCACAGAGCCCTTATCGGATAGCTCGCCTCAGACAATTACATGCGGACAGAAATCATGACCCAGTTTCAACATTTCTGATTGGTCGTTAATTTTTGTTGTCATATGTAAAATTATTAAAGCGCATTTTCGTTAATTTTAGCCGGGAAATACTTACCTTATCTGCCGAATTGCCATCCCGATTCTCGGCGGCCCAATTGGCGATTCCTGCAATAAGATATTGAATTGAACATTTATAAACGCTCTGCTGGCTGATTCTCGAATTATTTATGGCCCGAATTGAATTGGGTTAGCAGCGGCTAAGATCTAAAAGCAATTTGGAAAGATGTTCACAGCCTATTTGTGTATTGTGTATGCTTAATCTGCACATACATACATATGTATATGTTCAAAAATATATGTGTGTTTAAAAGAGAGAGAGAGAGAGAGAGAGAGAGAGAGAGAGTGTGTGTGTGTGTATGTGTGTGTAGAGCACCAGCCGATGTATAAAGTACATAAAAACAAATCAACATTGTCTCAAGGTAGGCCGCGGCGCGCTCTGTTTTATTTATTTTTCGAATATGTTTTAATTTATTTCGCAAGACAAACAAACAGACACAGAACGTAATACATATGCAAATGAGCTAATGAGAATGTTCGTTGAGATGCTCAGCATCTCATTTCTCGACACTCTATCTCTTTCTCTAATTGAGATCTCTGAATCTCAGTTCGTCGGGTTAAGCGACTCGCACTTGCACTTTAATCATAATTGCCCACGCGATCATTACGCTATTATTTTTTACTATTTTTTATTTTTATCTTCTGTTCCGTTTTAACACATTCAATTTTCAAGCAAAGAGACTAGTTTTTTAGCTAATGTCGCATCTGCTGTGGCGCACGTAATACAAAAAAAAAAAAGAAAGCAAATCAAATAAATTTCAGCTCATAATTGGGCACACTATGCGGAAGGCGTGCTGGAGGCGTGGCAACTGGCACTTGCTTTGTAGTAGATTCATTTGGAATTCACACTGCTCCACACTGGTCAGCCAGCTGAAGAATGTGCGTAGAAGCTGCGAGTTGCGAGCTGCGTTAATTGGCGCCTTTAAATTTGCTGAACGTACGCGTGGACTACATGACGTATGCGCTATGCGACACTCAGAATCGGAATCAGAATCTGAAATAACACGTATCCGCAACCGTAACCGTCAACGACTCGTACAACTGTAGTGAGATGACGCGCGAATGCGTGTTGGGATGCCCAGTCAGACTCGTTGACTGGCTGCAGGCTGCCTGTCTGATTGAGAGGTATATATCGGCATACGAAGCGAACGAAAACAAAACGTAGCTAACTACGGAGCCGGAGCCGCAACGACAACTGAATATGCCCAAAGAGCAGCGACGAGCAGCTGCCGCTGGCCCAGCGGCGATGACGCGACTGACACGGCGGCTGACGCTGGCGTCGCTGCCACCAGAGCCCAGTACGCCGCCCGCCATATAATAATGAGCCATTAGCTATGTAGTGGTTGCTATTGCTATTGCTGCTCTTGCTGCTGTTGCTGTTGTTTTGCCTAATGTTTGCATGCTCGCCAACAGAAAAAAAACAAAAAATAAAAAAAAAATAAAAATAAAAATAAATTAGACAATAATATAGAAAAACAAAACAAAAATCAAAATGTATTCTTTTGCAAAACGTTTCGAATATTTTGAAAAACAGTTGAGAGGCTCGTCTCTGGCGAGCTGCAACGAACGTCCGATATTAAGTACTCGTGTGTTAATTTAGACAACTCGCAGATATGATATCAGTGCGCAGTCGGCATCAGCGTCGGCATCTGCGTCGGCGTCGGCGTCGGCGCGTCGCTGTTAGCTAGCCTAGTCGCAGTCGTTCGCCCAGTCTCTCTCTCTCTCTCTCTTGCTGTGTCGTTCATTGTCACTCTCCATGTGTCAAACATTTGGGGCGTTATCGATGAGGTTGTTAACAACCAAGTTTCTTATGTGCATATGTACATACATGTATGTACATGCTGCCTATATGTATATATATATATGTGTGTGTGTGTGTGTGGGTGTGTGGGAGCTCATGAGACGTGATCCCAAATGAAGTATTACCTAAGACTTACGACCTAAGTATGCCTTATAATATTTACAGTTTTCAGATCAAACAGTTCCATATTAAGTGCAAACAAACTTTAAACTACATCTGTTCACTGCCATGATCTGTCCCAATATACAATAGCAAATACAGTAGTCATTCGCTAATGAGCAAATGTAATTGATATAGAAAATGAAAATTAAATGCCCAACAAATATTTCATGATTCACAAAATTTGCATAATGAAAAATATGCTAATTATTTATCATTTAACTATTTTAAAAGTGCTTAAGATTTTATGATACCCATAAGACATATTTAAAGATAATATTATTATATATAAATATTTTTTAATGAACATGAAAAGCTAAATTTCTTTAGCTTTATTAGGAGGACACAAATCGAATTTTGAATCAATTTGAATACCAGAACCGAATACACTTGTTTTTCGATGAGCCAGAGCTGGTTTTGTTTTGACAGGTGTCTAACAAAACTAAACGAAGCGAGTGTAATTTTTAGTAAAAATTATATGGCACCCGGAAATTAAATACCTTTTACGCTTTGAGCCAAAAAGCAGATATATTATTTTCCATGAACCGAAATTGGTTTTATTTTACAGTTTCCTTAGAAACTGGCACAACGAAATTATGAGCTATACTTTCCATATCTCCGAATTCATGTGCCTTTTAGATAATCAAACACAGAACAAAAATAAAAATAATAATTCAGTTAGTAAATAAATGCATATTTTAAAAATAAAAAAATAAAAACCTCGTTTTCAATCATATCAGAAACAAATGAATGTATCTAAGTAAATTTAAAATGCTTATAATGCAAATGTTAAGTTAAACCATTTCCCATCTCCAGTTTGTTGATTCAAGCGCCGAGCAAATGTGCTAAACTATGTCGTAATTCATTTCATATGTTTGCCATAATGCAGAAGGTAAATAAAACAATAAACAAATTTATCAAGTTGGCTGCCAGATGTGCTATGAAATCGGAACTTCGGACTGCAGGCTTGGAATTAGTTGTAGTATTACTTTATTTGTAGATAAAACCAATTAGTGAGTGAACCTAATGCTCGCAAAACTTATTAGTCATATTGCAGTGTTACTGACAGCTCAATGATTCAGACTGCTCGAAGAGAGTATATCAAAAAAAAAAAAACAAAAAAGGAATGAAAGCAAAACTCTCTTATCGGACCGAAAAATGTTATCGTTAAGTTTTGCAATCAAATGTTGTACGAGCGGGCAATTTCAATACAATGCCAACGCTATGTTTTTACTCATTAATTGCGGGCTTATCGAGAGTGCGAACACTTTTTCTAAAGCAACTAAATATAACTACAAATGCCGACGATAAGATATGATATGACAGATTGACAGGCAGCAGCGGCACTGCCCGTGCTAGACGTGGGCAATCTTTTATCCAGCAAAGCTCCAAGACAGGAACTGGGATAAGACGGGACGGGACGGGACAGGACGGAGCGGAACGGGGTTCGTTGCCTTCAATTCCAAGGCATAATATTGCTAAAACAACAACAATAACATATAACATGTATACAATACTCGTTCAACAATAACTGAAAAGCTTTTGATAATGCACCGTGCGGTGCGGCACATAATAGATGGGCACGAAAGCAAAATCATACAAATGGCAGCCAAATGCGTCACAGATATGGCAACGCTTGACGCGGCGGTCATGGCTAAGTGAGTGCTTAACTATATATTCGAGAAATGCATACAAATGCGTTCGTTGGCCAACTGCATAGAGAGCGAACGCCGTTATATGCCGATGATCACGATTAGCGAAAGCAAAAGCTAAATGTAAGTGCAAAATATGTGCCACAGATGGTCCGGGGAATTTGTGAATATTTATTTTATGATCAATAAAATGATCGCTGGAATAAATTGGGAATAACAATGTAGAAGCAGAACAATCAATGGAATGATCAGCGTAATGATAGAGGTACGAACTCAGTGAAATGATGGTAGTATTCAATAAATGTATAATGAGAAATAGAATAATCAATGAAACGATCGGTGAAATGATCGTGGCATGAACTTGGTGAAATGATCTGTATGCATAGCATGAGAACTAGAATAATCAATGGAACGATTGGTGAAATGATCGTAGTATCGTTTGAATCTAAAATGAGAAGTTGAATGGTGAATTGGTGACATGATCGTAAAACAATAGGATAATTGATCAAGGGAATGAAAACTAGAATTATTATTAGATTGTAAGAGGAATACATACTGAAATGATGATTCGAATGATGATGATTGATAAATTAACAATTTGTAAGTGGCTTGAAATGATCTCCAATAGAAATAATAGTGGAATGAACAGTTGATTGATAAATGAGATATATTGTTAGTCAGTGCAATGAGTAGTAAAATATTTTATAGAGTTTATTGGTTGAAAGATCGGTGAACTGTGCTAAATTTGTGGAAAAAACTTCACCTGGCGATGATGGCGCTGGGCTGTTGCTTAAACTGTCTGTGGAGGGCAGTTTGGTTAAAAGCACTTTTTGCGAGGGTCGACGCTTGAATTTAAAATCGAATACTGCAGTTAATGTGAGCAGTTAGCACCATACCATAGAATGAAATATGTTAAAGAGAGGAAGAAATAGAGAAAGCGAGCAATATAACTATTCAGTATTCATATAATATTAATACACAAATGTAGTTCTATAAATCTATATATAGTTACTACATACATTTACATACACATTTACATTACATCAAGACGACTTTAGAAAGTATAATGTGACAATCACAAAAGCAGAAAAGCAGAAAACCAGAGCGAAATAAAGAACTGATAAAACTTCCCAGTTGAGAAGTTATTCAGTTATTCATAAGTAAAACATTCATAAACAATAAACACGAACAAAGGAGAGAAACAATATAAAAAGAAAATATTTATTTCTAGTGGACGTGATACTTTCAAATTAAATATATAGTATAGTAGAGTTTGTTTACTGACCCAGCGATCGATAATTATCGATGCTATACATTTATGAGAACTTTATTGCATCCCTAACTCAATAAATTAGGTTTTCTCGCACTCACATGATATCTTGTTTATATTTAACTCAAACATTAATTGGCTGTAATAGAATTACCGATGTGATTATGCATAGTAAAGTCAACTTTAATCAGGCTAAATGCATGTTAACTTAGAGCACTTCATGCGGAACCCTATCGGACCGTTTCTCGGTCATTGTCTAGCTGCGGGATGGCCCATATTAGACTTGTCGCTTAGTCGCTGTGAATTAATTAAGTGCCGCTATCAATTTGCTGTCATCGGGTCTGGCGCACAGCAAGCTGTCCCTAATAAACAAGTCGGGTCTAGCGCTCCATGGTCTACGGCCAGCAGGCGAAAGGATGCGTCGATAGATTGCATTGATTAATTTCCAATAAAGCGCTTGCGGGCGTTTCAATTACGCAATTGCAAAGCGTGCCTCGCCTGGCCACGCCTCGTATTGCCTGATATTGGGAAAGATATTGGCAAAGGAGCGCCCAACTAAAGTTCAAAGTGCTAAATGAACGACCCTGTGAGCCATTTGGCGGCTAATGGTGAACTGCCGATAGCTATTAATTTGGCAAGGACCAATGGGCGATGGCATTAAAAAGAGCTGACCGCAAATGATGAATGACATCAACATGCGAATGCACTTTTGGTTATGCCAACTTTTGTTGCTGTTGTTGCTTTGTTGATGATTGTTGCATATGATGTCACAGTAAGCGCCCGTATGTGCCGTACACACACAGAGAGGAGAGAGAGAGAGAGAGGAGAGAGAGAGAGAGAGAGAGAGAGAGAGACACACACCCCTACTGTTTATGTGTATGAGGTTGCATATAATCCAATTATATACTATAGTGCTGGCCAATGGCATATGTAAGTGGAGCACGGCTCTTACAGTGGCGGCAGAGCTAGATTTCACTGGAGGGATGGACGGGTGATTCATTAGATATGCAAATGGCGAACGCCAGGTGGAGCTGGCAATCAATATGCATATGTGCAACGCGTTTAGCACGACTCTCTAATTTATTACACGGCAATTTGCCCAAAAGCATGCTATAAAATATTCAACGAATGAGATACTCCTCCGCACTCCACGCACATTGATTTGGATAAGTGATGCATATTCGTTCAATAGATAAATTATTCAACCCTCTGCTAGATATGACGATCAAATTCGTTGGTTATGCAAATATGGAAGAGAATTTCATCAACGGCTGCAGTCAATGTGGAGCGGATGTGGTCAGGCGGAGAAGCGGAATAAAGGCTAGAGCTAAAGTTCATGGTGCGCATCTCACTTCTGACCTTTGCCACCGAAGCTTGGAAGCGAGACAAAAATAGAATCCAGCATGCCTTATGAAACACAAGCCAAGCCCAGCCCCCATACTCGCCCCAGCTAGGCCCTTACGTATGCCGAATGTAAAAAAATAAATAAATAAAATGTATACGTAAATTGAAATAAAAAAAAGAGAAACTAAAATGGATGGACTCATCACAAAACGCAGCGACGCATCGATTTTTGTTTTTGCTCGTTTGCCCCTTAGGGCAGTGGGGAATGGAGCTAGGCACTAAATGCAAGCACACAAATATACATACTATATATATTCATATATATATGTATATATTCATATATATATGTTTATATATGTATCTGTATAATTGTGCCAACTGCTGCATTTCTCAGCATTCATGGCCTGCAGTTGGCCCTTTCGGCGCCTTTGGCCCCACTGTGCCCTATCCGGAGGGTACTAAAAAGTGCTTAAAAGTTTGCGCGTGTCAGCTAATTGTCCATGTGCATGTGACTGTGTGTGTGTATACATATATATATTTGCACAATGCCCGTTGTGCATGTATAAGTATCAAAACAATAAAATATGTCTACTAAAAATTTTATGACAATTACTTACAATAAAACACATAACGAATGCCAGCTCAAGATCGAGGAAAGCACAGCTTAACGAACTATTAATACTCTCTAGGCCAAGCTCTAAATATAAGTTTATGTACTAATAAAATGTGTAAGGGTAGCATAAGCAATCAATCATATATATAATATAATACATACTATATTGAAGCTGTAATTCATGTATTTATTTCATATATATAATCAAAATGCATTTGCCTTCGCAAACTTGCTGAGATTTGGGACTTATATTGTGCCTGAGTAAATTAATTAAATTCAAGTAAAGTAATTATAATTTAAGCTCTGCTTACATAAAGCCTCTTATTATGCGAAACAATTAATATTTCAGATGCAAAGCCTTGCATTTGCAATTGTCAGACGACATAACACGTATTTACACCTTCAGCCATCAATAGAAATTCGAGCTCGTTAGCAAATTGGCAATTAAACCTAATATTAATTGGTTTGGTCGGATGCAGTTAAGCAGACAAAAGCCCTGAGGTAATCAATAAGCAACTATGACGACCTGTCTGACACGCACACGAGCATCAACAGATATACATGCATATATATATATACAGTGTGCGCTCGTAAAGTGCATAAATTTCAAATATAATATAAATATACGTTAAAGAGATATTCTAAATATTACAACCTCAACTTCTATCAGGCTTGCTGTTGTCAGTATGTTTATGCATCAGTTTCATCTAGCGAGTGTATGCTGTGGCATATACATACATATATATATAGATGTTGAAACGTAAATTATGACAAGAACAGGTGTCAGTGCCAAGCGATACGAGGAAAGTCCGATTTGTTTGCCTTTTGTCTTCAATTCAAATTGCGGTTGCTGCAGTGCGGATCGGTCAGAGTCATAGCAACAACAAACTAAGCTCAATCAACAATTAACACCTCTCCTCCTCCTCTATATATACATATATATCTCTTTCTCTTTCTAGCCACATCTCTCACCACTAGAGCCAGTTGAGTGACGGAGCGGAAGTGCTTGAAACCCCAGACAAAGTTAAAAGTGTGATGCGATAGTCGATGTTAGTCGCGTAGCGGGAACTGCCATTGAAATGCGAGAAACAACAAAATCAAAACAGAAAACGCAAAAGTGCCCAAGCCGAAGCTCACTGGCTTAAATATACCCTGCACGCCTCAAAGAACTGCCTTGCTATTGCCTTACTTATTATTATCTATAAATATATGCTGCATCCTCGCATTACAGATCAGAGCTTTGAAATAATATGTTAGCAGAGGAGACTGAATTATAATTGTATACAAATATACATAAAAATATAGTCATACCAATATATGTTTGTAATATTACAGTTTCACATAGTAAGTATATATCATCAGTTAATATACCTTCACTAATTGATCACAGGGTATGCAAATTGAAACAGCAACAAAACATAGATTAGCATATGCATGTATAAGTATACGAATGTGTGTGTGTGTCAATGATTGAAACGAAAAAGGAGAACAACAACGAAACACGAAATGAGAGCGCAAAATGTGAGCCTGCAATAGAGGCCAATAGAAAAGCAACGTAAAATGACACGGGACGACATTGAATACCAATTGAGGCTAAGCTGGCTGGAACGGACGTGTCCTGCTCACCAACTCATCACCAGACGGACTCACCTGATGACTGCCTGAGGCCAGCGCTGTTTGGTGGCGTTATGTTAATGCCGCTGATGCTGCTGCCGCCTGCACTGGCGCCAATGCCGGCACTCATGCCCAGCGACTGATTGGAGGCTGCCATTGACATTATTCCCGCTGTCTGCAACTGCAGATGGCTTCCAGTGGCTGTGGGCACGCTGCTCGACTGCGTCGGCTGTTGTTGCGGCGTCCCGGGCACCGAATGGGAGGCGGTGTTGCCCACTGGCGGCACCAATGTATCCCCGCCCCCTGCATGCTTTGCGCTGCCTATGCGTATGGGTGTGCTGCTACCTGGTAGAGCACCAGCACCCGCGACGGCACCGCCACCTGAGTTGATGGGCGTGTGGTTGGCGCTGCTCGTATTGGTCACGACAGCTGGTTGCTGTGGTTGATGTTGTTGCTGCTGCTGTTGTTGTTGTTGCTGCTGCTGCATATTGTCTTCTGGAGTTGTTATGTATTTGTAGTCTGCTTCTTCTTCCACCTATTGCTTAATCAGCATGGCCTTTGCTTCAGTTGTCCAGCGTGCAAGGTTGACACACTCTCACATACACGACTTACACGCACAGACAAACACACGCAGGCTCGGCCAATTATTGATTTTGCTTAGCTCCCCCCTTACGGCACATACAATTTTGTTTTCCGAATTCTGTTTTATTTTTAAATATATATATTTTTCTTAACTGTACTGTTATTGGCAACTTGAAACTGAAATGCTGCTGCTGCTGCTTCTTTTCATATAAATATTTATATACTTGTACATATGTACATATGTAGGTATGTAAGAGTGTTTATTTGATTCAGGCTGGAGTGCCAGCTCCTCTGCTAGTAAGTTAATTAAAGGCAGCACTGCAGCCACGTAACAGCCAGCATGAACCAATTAGGTAGACTGCTAAAACAGCACAACGGCCAGTATTATTATTCTTAGTCACATACACTCACTCACTCACTCAGTCGCTTAGTCGTTCAGTCGCTCTACAAGAAACACCACTAACACATATGCGAGAGCTTGACACACACTTTTCGTATCTGTTACAAATTTCGTATTTGCCGCGTGGGCGCTCCGACGTTGTTCACGCTTCACGTACAACTAAAGCTGAGACTGGCACAACACTGCCGCGGCGGCACACCACGTTCGCATTCGCATTCGCAGTCACATAAACATGCAAACATACATACAAATGTGTGTATTTGTGTGCTCGTGTCTTATTTCCAAAAAGCTAAACTTGTTTGTACGCTTTTGTATGAGCTCATCCAATACTGCGCCAGTTCCCCTTGCCGACGTCAACTCTAACGCTACACTAACAACCACCATTGTACATTCGTAAAGATTATTATTGTGATGCGGCAAAGACGCTGGAAGTGCAAATGCGAACAAGTTGAAAAGCTTATTTTTTTTTTGTTTGGGGGAGGAATTGGAAAGCTAACCGCCTACCAGCCTGCATTGTCAACAGCTGACAGCTTTTAAACTCATGGAAGCGTGTGTAGCGTGCCCCTCACTGTGTGCGAAGAGTGCAGGTCTATATACATGTCAATATTGTATGAATCTAGTACATTCTTTACGCAGCCGGCATTTTTTAGGTCTTTTCGAATATGTAAATACAATATTAAATTAAATTATTAAGCCAACATTTGAAATTTCAGTCAAACATACATAAAAAAAAAAAAACGTTTTTTAACTTAATTTTTACAATTGGTTTATGTATTTGTAAATGATCTTAACTATTTATTGGCTTAGTGATTTTATCTCATCTATATTATTTCGGTCCATTCATCATCTGGGGAGGTAGCGTTCCCAGCGGTGGCGGCGGCCCCATCATTGCCATCGGATTGAGGATGGGCGGTGGACGTATTCCTGTGGGTGCCATCAGTGGATTCATCATGGGTGGCATATAAGGGGGCATATTGGGCATTCCTGGACGCGGCGGAGCTCCCATGTTGGGTGGCGGTATGGAAACGCCAGATGGCTTGTTGCCAGGGGCGGGTCCAGCGAACGGATTGTTTGTAATTTTGCCCGCCTTAAATGCAGCTGTAGTGGCATCGATCAGATGCTGTGCCTGCTCCTCCATCCACTTTTGGTAGTAGAACTTCACATTGTCACGATGCTTGCGGCCAGTGCAATGAGTTTTGCGCACGGACGGCGAATCGTGTGTCAAATATGTATCGCAATAGTCGCAGTAATACTTCGGCATGTTGATAAACAACTTCCAGTTCGCTATGTTTTGAATGACTTCAAGCAATTATGAAAAATGTTTGATACGAAAATAAAAATGAAAACGCACAGCAAAATATTATTGACAGACTGACCGTAATCAACAAACGTAGAAATACTGAATCATAAACAGATACTAGCACCGCACACTTTTTAAGTGTTGTAAATGATGTATAAAATCGGTGTGGTAAAATGTGAATATATATTTGAAATTATCATCGATATTGTTATCGATAGATAACCGCCTCTTTTGAGCTTAACAGTTTGTTGCCGCTATTAACATTAACAGTTGTTGCTAACAGTTTTTTTAAGACCGGCGAACGAGCAAGACGTATGCGCGGATGTAGGCGCTGTCGCAGTAATTGGCGTTTGTTGTTGTGCGCACCTTTTTGAATGATGTTTCGACTGTGAATGAGCGGCAAACACGCGTAACGGCTATAAAATAGAAGGGAAGAAAAGAAGAGCGCTTTGCCAGAGAAACATAAGAAGCAATAAAATCGTAATTATTACCAAATCGTGTTCAACGTGTAAAATGCTGCCGTATGAAGTGCAAAGCATAAACCAGTTCGGAGTGCATAAATAACTGCCGCCCAAAACGCCGGCGTGTGTGTGTGTGTGTGCGCGCATGTGAGTGTATGAGTGTAGTTTCGGCTTACATTCAATTAAAAACCCGGCCAAAAGTCTCGCATTAAGGCGGCCAACTAGTTTATGCGTGCAAGTGTGTGTGTGCTTGTGCGTGTGAGAGTCTGAGCCAACGGCTAAAAGCAAAGGAATTTATGTTGGCGCAGCATCGCTGCAGAGCACAAAACAGACAACAATAGGCGAAGGCGAAGACGAAGGCAGAGCCAAAGACAGCACCGAACGTTGGAAGGAGCCGCCGCTGCCGACGTCGCTGTCGTCATCGTCGTCAGCATTACAGAGGATTCCAATTCCAGAAGTTGTTTGACCAGTTTCGGCTGTGAGATTTTTGAGCCAGTTGCGCGTTCTTTTGTTTTGTTTTTTTATTGGCCTTTGGAAACGCGCCGGGCTGAATGAGGAGCGGGTGGATCAGCTAGCGATATGCCCTTTGTACAGCGCACTGTGCAGCCGGTGAATGTGGCACAGGCGACCGCCGCCAGCCTGGGGCATGCCTCCAAGCGCTTCCACTGCGTGCCGGGCAAGTGCAACAACAACAATTGCATCAACAAGCAGTCGCCAGACGAGACGGACGCCGGGACACCCACTTCGCCCAGTCTGACCCGAGCGCTGGTCCACGGGCTGCCCAATGGCATCGACTCGGACGCTGAGCCGCGTCCGCCGGCCGCGTTGCCCATGAAGAAACTTAAGCAGCATGTTGAGTTTTTACCCTCGACCACGCCCACAACACCCACATCGCCAACACGGTCGCGTGCCTCGCAGTCGCTGCCTAATTCACGGCAGCCGAGCCAGCAGCGAGTGGCGCTGCCCGCACGGAACGCCAGCGCTCCGCAGTCGCCAACTGCGACGAGGATCGTCTCCGGCTACGAATTCGACTCGATCAGCAACATAACCCTGAGCAATGCGCTGCGCCAGCTGGCCAGCCTGGTGCTCATCGCCAGCGACATCTTCGATGAGCTGCAACGGGACTTGCAGTCCGTGGGCGAGCGGGCGGGCCGCGTGCAGCGCAAAATAACAGCCGTGGAGCGGCGCGTATGTGCCTACGATCCGAAAATGGTCACAGTTCGTAAGTATTCCAAGAGAAAAGAACCGTTAACACTATTGCTTAAGCCTAAACATAGAAATTTGCACAACACACACACACACACACATATATATACATACATACAAATGCATGTACGTACACCTACAGTTAGAGCTCTTTTGAACGAACCCAAAAGCTTTTCATATTTTTGGCCTGCTTATGAAAATGATCGCATTTAAATATACAGATTTATAAATAATTAAAAAAAAAAAAATAAAGCGATTTTTCATCACTAATAATTTTATTACTCAATTTTCAATAAGATTTTTGCAAACTCCAAACTTTTTGGCATAAAATCTCCGCCCAATAAAATTCTGAGAAATGTTGGGGCTAAATATATCAGTTCGCTGCTTGAGATGTCCGTTTGCAGAGCTTTTACTGTATATGCGAACACACACATACACATACATATGTATGTACTAACATATGTATACATGCGTATTTCAATTGCCATTCATAGCAAGTCGCACTGGCAAAGTCAAGTGCGTTTATCAAAAGCCAGCTTATCTCGTGTCATCTCTTTCTGCCTTGCACCCTCAGCTGCGGCTGCTTAGTATGCGTGCCTGTCGAGCTTTTGTGGGTGTACGTGTGTGTGTGCTGTGGGTGGCTGGCAATGGGCCGTGCTGGAATCTTATCTTTACTGCGTTTTTCTTTTCTTTCGTTTGCTTTGTTGTAAATTAAATTCAATTTGCCAGGCGCAAAAGCGAAGCGCGAAATTAACACCTTGTTTACTTTCTGCTATTGTTGCTTCTTCTTCCACTTCTTTTCTTCTGCACATTCACTCTGACCGTCGCAATGAACAATGTAGGTGGAGGAGTTGTGGCCTGTTCACACAATTAGCTGCTACTACAATTACAGATAAGCGGCTAAAGTTGCTTGGGCTCATTGTTTTCGCGACCTTGTGTTAAATTGCGGCGAACGTGTTTGCCCATTTATGTTGCAAAGTCTCTAAGATTTGTGGTAGTAGCAACAAGTTGCACGGCTTTGCCCGCCTGTCGAACTGCATATAAAATGCCTTTGCGCAGCAGTTTCTAGTTTATATATTTCCTTTTTTTCGTGCTGTTTGCATTTTCAGAATCGGTGCAATAAATTTCAAGAAAGAAATAAAATATATAAAAAAAAATGTGGACGTCAGTTTGGCGACGCTGACTGCAGCTTTTTGCAGTTTTCAGTTGCTTCCTGCTGTTTTATCATGCATTACCGCAATGTGCAGTGTTGCCAGAGTGATCGAATGCGATCGATTTGCAACAGCTCACATTCCATCTCGCTCTCGCCACTTACGTTTGACAGCTGACAGCTGCTGAGTAAAGGCAGCTGCTGCTGCTGCTGCTGCTGCATGCCAAAGCAGCTCGCGCTAATTGCTCAGGTATGAAACGTTCAGAACAAGAGAAACACATAATTACATGCACGTAGTACACACACACACACACGCACACACACACATACTACATACATCCATGTGTTGGTAATTTTGCAATTGGCATTTGCCGACTGCCGCTCTGCCCCTCCCCTCTTCTCTCCGCGCACGACCGTTGCCAGTGTTGCTCAGCGTCGCTCATTAATGTGGCCATATTAGAAAATGCCATTACAGCGCGACATCCATCGCCATTGCCATTTGTGGGCAAATGTTAACTAAGCCGCTATTGCCTCAAACCGGAGGGGGGCTACTGTGCAGCGGTGCGTGGCGCTGGCAGGGGTGCTTCATTGCCTCTTTTTGCCAAAGGCTGGGCGACTCACTGAGGGGCATGCAACTGTTACCGTTGGCTGCGTTTTTTTTTTTGTTTTTACTTTTGTTTTTTGCTACCTCTATCAATTGGCCATATTGCTCGGCAACATGTAAACAGGCGCTGCCCGCTGCATACGTGACTAGACTATGAGTGAATGCTACTGCCACTGTTGCTGCTACTGTTGCGGCCGTTGCTGTTTGCACTTTGGGTTTGCTGCTTGCTGATGGAGGCAGCTGCACTTTGAACATGACCGCTATCCACTTGGCCAAAGGATGGCCATTTACTTGGAACTTGGCACAATTGATATGTGAAAAACACACACCAATCACACATCCGTGTGTGGGTGTGCCGATGTGTGCGTGTGTTTGTGTCTGCTTGGGCAGTTTATAGTTTTGTGCGCACATGGCATCTGGCTGTTAAGCTAATTCGCTACGTGTTAGCCAATGCGTGGCAAATTGAATGCCATCAAATACACTTGTCAATCGATTATAGCCAGCACATGCCACATAAAAACTCCTTTAGAAAAATAGATGAGCCATAATATGAGCACGTTAACAGCGCAGTTACAGTTAAATGTTAGCCGATATTTAGAGAGAGTATATAAGCTGCGACTTCTCGGAGCTTTTTTTTTTTATTGCTTGCTGCTGTCTTCTGTTCCAAAAAAAAGAGAAGTAATTGCAGCCACAGTGGGAATAAATTACGCGCAGCCTGACCAAAAGATATGGCCCGCATCTGAGCAGCGCACAAAACCTGTTCCCACCTGCAACATGTCGCTCTGCCAGCATGTGTATGTGTGTGCACGTGTGTGTGTGTGTCTGTGTCTGTGTCTGTGCCGCCACAAAACTAAACAAACCAGCCAACGAAAATAAACCTTAAGGAAAGAAACACGCTGCGTGCTACGGCCAAATAATTTTAACTAACCAACAAAAATGAGATACACACCCAAAAAAAAAAAGAACGAAAAGATACAGATACTGTGCGTTATTGTCTGTTAGTTTTAGTTTTAAGTTTTTTTTTTTTTCTTTTTTTTCGTTTTTCATTCTTTTCCTCTTGTGTCTTAAGCATTTCAAGTGCGCTGATGAGCATTTGATTGTTGCAGCCAAGTTTTTGCCTTGTGGAGCAGGAGGGGGCACGCGGGGGCACTTTAGTTTGCTTGGTTGAAATCATTTTTCGTTTAATTTTTCTCTTTCATTTCTTTTTGTTCTGTTTATTTCTCCCAAACAGCATTCTGTTCTCACTTGAAGCGCAAAACCGAAATGTAAACCAAGCAAAGTTGCGGCCAGACCCGTCAGATATAAACACACATATATATTGTGTACCTACAGATACAGATACAGATACAGATAGAGATAGAGATAGAGATAAACACTTGCATAGATATGTATATAGATGCGCGCTGTCAGCGCAGTGCATATAAACACAACAACTGTGTCTCGACGAACCTGTGCTGTGCAGCGTGTGGCAATCGTCAGGTTGCATAAGCTGCAAGGCTGGATCGTTGGGGCACCTGGGAACCTATCCGGTCTGTTCTATGCTATATTTGCTCTGCTGGCAGATAACATTCCTCGTCTGCCTCTTATGCGGCGTTGTTTGCTTAACTTGGGCAGCAAATGTAGCTGAAAAGTGCGCGAACGTCGTCAGCATCGCAGTTAAGGCCACAAGTTCAACGTCTAAGAAACTTGTTGCGTGCCTTAAAGAACGGCAACTGGAATCTGCAGATTGATTGCCGATCGCCATCGTCTGCGTCTCTGTTCGCTGC
Organism: Drosophila koepferae; assembly: GCA_030914345.1. Lineage (NCBI taxonomy): Eukaryota > Metazoa > Arthropoda > Insecta > Diptera > Drosophilidae > Drosophila > Drosophila koepferae. The sequence goes on from JAUESR010000197.1 coordinate 3,184,679, forward strand.
ATTTTTGCACGTTCGCCAGCTCCAGCTTGCCGCATGGAGCTGCTCGTGGCTCGTAAAGTCTCTGTCGCAGTTTCAGTTTGATGCATTTCTATGCAACCGCAACAACAGCAACAGAAACAGCAACAGAAACAACAACAATAACAACAACGCACCTTTCAGTCATTGAACTTTAAGCTATGCGTTACCCCAACCAACAACCGACATTAGTCGAGAACGTCGTCAATACTCACAGATTGCAGCGGGCTTCATTCACAGCCGTCGCGACGTTTGCCCCAAACCAACCAACCAAAGATCGTTGCCTTGAGTTTCATATCGTTTGGTTCGGCTTGGGTTTGGGTTTTCGGTTGTGAAGTGCGGCGCTTTTTCGATCCGATCAATCGATTCATAAAAAAAAAGAACTTTAAATTGATGTGCCTCTGCGCTCTTAACGCTCTCTTCTATTTGCTGTCTTGTGGACGTAGTCGAAGACAATGACCGAAATGACAATCACTCAGCTGCCAACCACTGAATACCCTATAAACATATATATGAACATATATAGATATGTAATAGGTATTTTAAACTTTCATACTGCCCAAAATATAAATATTAAAAGTAATCCTAATCTATAGTTAGCTCAGAGATAAGATAGTTGAGAGATTAGTTATAGAGACAGTGATGTCAGCGCAATAGTTGATTATAATTATCATATTATCTATGATCTGATATACGGTCTCTGTAAACCATTAAATTTCGCTCCTCCTCACAATCTCTAACGTTCTCTGTTTCTCTCTCTATCGTTCTATGTATTCCTCCCTCTTTTTCTCTATCTTCATCGGAGAGATGAGAGAAATTTTTTTTTATCACTGTGGCTCTGTCTATCTCTCTCTCCCTCTCCACCTCCCCTCTCTCCCACCCTATATTTTTCACATAATCCTTAACTATATTAAAATACCCTATGTTAGGGTATACAAAACGTGGCATATATTGCTTTTGTTTTGTTGTTGCTTTCGTTGGTTTGCCTGCAGCGGATGTGATTTGTTGTCTCTGCTGCAATAAATAGTCCAACGTTAAGAGCTACACGAAAAGAACGTTGCAGTTGCAAGTTCGCCGACGGCCTTATAAACAGCTTGTTAGAATCAAAACACCCGCATTTCACCCATGCAAGAGTTTCAGTCAAATTCAGTTTGTTTCTTGGCCATAAACTGTCTCCATGCCGCACGACGACTTTCTAATCTATATGTTCTCCCTGTGTGTGTGTGTGTGTGTGTGTGTGTGTGTTGGTGTCGGTGTGCGTTTATTTACATGAGAATGTTGCCCCAAGGCTGGCGACTGCTTGCACCTTTGTTGGCTGCAATCTCTTGGTTTCAGTTGAAATTTAATGGCATTTAAATTTAATTTATAAAAGCCAAACGTGTTTCTAAATATGCCCATTAAAATGAGATGCCTGGCAAGAGGGTCGCTCCGACTGGCTTTTGCATGCAGCTTGAGCTATGTGGCATGTGGCATGTGGCGTGGGCAGCTAGACAACAGGATATTTGTAGGCGTTAGAACAAAGGCGAAACCTAAATGGGCATTGCCCAGACTCAGCTCCGCGAAAATTGTGCGTTGGTATTTTCCAGTTTTCCATTTTCAGTTTTTATTTTACTTTAGCTGCAGTTGCAGAGTGGGAGAGAGAGAGAGAGAGAGAGAGAGAGGAATGCGCTGGCATGCGATTTCAGTTTATAGATTCGTTCCAGAAACCTGTACAGCATCCCACAGGTAAACAGTGCGGCACTAATCAAGCACAGACGGCGACGGTGCCACAGCACGCACAGCAACAACAGCAACAGATTCGACAACAATAAAGAGCAGTCGAGGCAGAGAGGAGTTACCGAAACCCTGCAGCAGCATTGTGGCATTACTTGCATTACTCGAACCCATTGGAATTTCTCAAAGCCCATTTAGTTGATTGTGGCTGGCTGGCTGTGTGGCAAGAACTTTAACTTGTTTCTCGGAAATTCTGGCCAGGAGCATGCAAGCAATTCAAGTGCTTTTGGCAAAAGCTGTTAGCAGCGAGCAGCGCAGACCTTGAATTCAATTACACACAACAACATTGCATAAGTGTGCGTGTGTGTGTGTGTGTGTGTGAAAGGAAGAACACTTTGTCCTGCGACTGTTTATGATATTGTCTGCCTGCCTGGATGTTTGCCTGGCTGCCTAACTGCCAGCCTGTTAGTCTGTTAGTCTGTCTAAATGCTGTTTCGTCTGCCTGTCTGCTGCACTGTCTGCATGTTGATTTCCGGACGGCTGATTGCAGCAGTGGCTGCAACACCAACAGCAACAGCAACAGCAGCAGCAGCAACATTGCGACAGCAGCAGCAATTTATGTTTCAGTTTTCACTCTCTCATTCATCAAGTGCTGAGCACGCAAGCAAAGATGAGCGTTCGCTACCTGGCCCTAAAAGCAGTTCAAGGTAACCGCAAAAGGTGCAACTGAAAAGAGTTCATTACGTTGTTGCAACAACCCTTTTTTATTTTTTTTCGGTGTCTTTGCTGTTGTGCAAGTTGGGAAAATGGGAAACGCTCCCTAAACTGCTGCAGGACGAGTTGAGGACGCGACAGTGCGAAAATTGTTTTGTTTGTGGCACAAAAACAAGTTATGCCTATGCCGTGCCACAACCAAACCCGACAGCTGATGCGTTGATCTTATCAAGCACGCACACACACACACTCGCACACACTGATACACAGGCACACGCAATATGCAAATTAATCAGAATTTTGTTGGGTGTGCTTAACGAACCTAATGTGGCATTGATTTAACAACCCTGTCGCTGGCAGCTGTCGGAGCATTAGATCAGATCGTATTAATAGATTGTTCAACTTGTCAGCTGAAATATCGGCGAGCAACTGTAGTAGTAGCCTAACTAGTCAACATATTACTTAATTATTGTAAGCGGCCTCACACCGATATCTTATCGTAGACACCTGTTTTACTATCAAATACCTTACGCCACACCAACTTGCCAAGGTGTTTGTGTTGGGCAACTATTTAAAGTTACTATTTAAGGCAGAGATAAAGTTACAATATGTATATGATGGTTAATTAAATATTATTTTAATTTATTGAACTCTAGGTACTTTTATTGAGCTAGCTTCAAAACCTAGGCATATTCTATAATATATAAAATGAATGATATATAGTATTTTTCTTTTTATATCATAATTTATAGTTGCATAAAACGGTTTTGATATGATTTCTCTCTGTCCGCAACATAATACACTTATCTATTTATATTGACATAAACTTCTCCTTCAAATAAGCTATCTTGTCACATAATGTCAATTTTAAGCTCAGAGACAATAAAAAACTTACGTCAAAATACGCTTGGGCGATAATAATAATGCTGAAGCTCTACAAAAATGTGCGTGGAAAATCTTTAAATATATTTTTAGCTTTCATTTGACTGTTATACAATATAAAAATTTATATATATTGCCATATAGTATTGAAAAGCTTTATGTGCATCCTTTCATTTAAGTTTCTAGAACATTGCTGCAACATACAACAAAAAACTATTTTACATATGTATATGTATGTATGTACTCTTTATCATCAAGCAGCAATAGATCATTGCATGGTTTGTTATTGCTTCATGTTGCACATAGGGGTTGCCCAGAGTGAAGGCCAGCTGCTGTCTGCTGTCATAAGCTTCTAAAAAACTGTAGAGAAATAAATAACATGCTTAACACGCACACACACACACATATGTATGTGCTTACGCATATGTGTCTACATTACTCTCCACTAATTTTCTACATAATTTTCGCCTTTCTCTCAGCTCTCTTCCCTCCTTCTCCTCCTCCTGCTGCTCCTCGCGCCTTAACACTCACAGCAATCGCGTGCACATTTTAACATTTAACACTTTCCAGCATTTACAAACACTCTTAAGTGTTGGCAAATGCACAACAAAGTCAACTTCCATTACAATTCAGTCGAAACAAAAGACAGTTGTTGTTGCCAATGCTGCTGCTGCTGCTGCTGCTGCTGCTCTTACTAATGTTTCTGCTGTTGCTGTTGTTACTCTGATTGCCGCATGTAAAACTACTGACATTTGCCGGTTTTTGATTTTCTTTTCTGATTTTTGTTGTTTTGTCGCTGCCATAAGCGAACGTGTGTGCGAGAGGGAGAGCGAGCTATGGTGGGGCAGAGACAGAGACAGATTGACTGACATCATTTCCGATGTTTATCTTTTCATGTTAACAACTGGCAAGAGCATCCAGACGACGTGACATGTACAGCAGACTAGACACGAGATAGCATACACACACACTCACACAAATACATACATATATACATACAGATGAAAATCCTTTGCAACAGCAACAACAACAATGTGTAGCATTGTGTGGGACTCCTTGCTACATTTTCACTTTTCATGCTTGCCACTTGGCAATTGGGTTAAGCTCAATCAAATAGCCCATAGATTGTCAATGTCTTAAGCAGAATGTTGTGGTGTGGGGGGCAGCAAAGGGAAAGGTTGTGCTCTGACTTGTTGCATGCAGCTTTCACTCGATTTGCATACGACAGGCACTCGAAATTCATTTGAAAACTAGAAATTCGAGAATCTCGTTGAGAAAGAAAAAGACCTGCTGCTCCCGCTGCTGTCACAGTTCCACACTTGCGCAAGTCCAAAAGCCGCTTAGCGACGTCTGTGTTTGTAATGGCCAATTAAGCAGCGTCGTTCGCTTAGGCAGTCAGTCAATGCATCAGTCGCTCGCTGGGCGAGTTAAGCAGGAAACACATGAAACCATGAAACACTCGACAACAGAGCGCCCAGTGCGTGGGACCCTGGGCTCCACTTTCCAAAAAAAAAAAAAAAAAAAAAAGAAGCCAAGTCATGCGCATTTCATTTGCCGTTTGGAGCTCAGGCGGAGTGGGAGGTCATGCAGCTAAACTTCAAAAATTAAAGTTGCAGGTGTGTGGGTGTGTGTGTGTGTGTGTGTGGGTGTAGCTGTGTGCAGCCATGTGGCACATGCGTTATATGGCAGCTGGAGGCAAATATCATTTACGCTAAATGCACACTGTAACCCATAATTAGATTTGTCTGCGCTCAGAAATCCTTTTCGTGGTGTCCAGACAGGAGCGCATGCGTGCCACTTAGGGGCGTTGCATGTGACTCTGTGTATGTGTATGTGAGTGTAATTAGGGGTGGCAGCCACTCATTATGCTTTTAAGTACGTTTAAGTAAGCCTTAAGCCGCATGCTCTGATAAAGAGATACAGCTGCAGTTGGAGGGACTTAAACCAAGCTCACATTCCATTTGTGAGGCATGCCACAATTTGATGCTCGCATAAAAATTGCCAACTGATTGAAATCTGAGGCAATGTTGCCCACCAAAGATGCCGACGCTCAGATACGAATATTGAGCAGACACAGCCAGAGTCTGTCTCTAGCTATGAATTTCACAGATGCACAGATACAGCCAGAAAAAAAAAAGAAAAAACTGAATTCGAGTTGAAATCGTGTTGCCCTGGCTCTTTGCCTTGACTTGTCTGGCTGTCTGGCTGTCTGGTAGCACGAAATGCAATTACAATAGGGCAAATCGAAATAACTATGTAGGAGCCGAGGGGGACTTGGTAGGGAGCTGTTAGACTGACGAGTCGAAAAATACATTTAGCTGGAAATAGCTGCAGTTGCTGCAGACCTGGCCAAAAGCCACTCGGTTGGCTGTCTTCAGATTACAATGCGGCCAAGCGGAAGAGACGTAAATTATGTTATAAGCCGGGCGGATATAACGACCAGCGACAACATTCCTTGGCAGCCGGCTTGGCTTCTCGGCCCAGCTGTGAGCTACTTGTATCTGTCAGCTACGCTTTGCCCAAATGCAACCTTTGGCTTGCCTAATGTTTGTTTACAGTTCACATTGCCATTGCTGTTGCTTGCGCCCAATCTATAACGATGCATCAATTGGGTCAATTCGACTCTTTTGTTTGCAGCAGCCGCACGTCAATGAGCCGTGAACTGACGCGCATTGCTGATGCGGATACGGATGCGGATGCGAAAGCGGAAGCTGGTCGTATGCAATTCATTTGCTAGCCCATTGATTTGCACTGGGTCAGTCAGTTGCCTGTTTGGCGTTGCAACAGCTGCTGACTGCCCCTGTTTCGCTCTATAGGGCTTCTAGGCATGCCATTTGGAGGGTTGCAAACCATTTGACAGGCACTCAAAATGTCATCAAATGGTTTGCTGATTGCGCTTTGCTCTCACAAATGTGTAATAAAAATGTCTATAGCATAATTAAGTGCAGTTGGAAGTTGGCCAAGTCGACGAACAGATACCCTGTGGTCGAAATGAATCAGAATCAGAATGAAGTATGGCATCGGAATATAACTAAACCTATAATATTAAAATTGGGTTATATTTTGCGGGCCTTTGTACAAAGCATTATATTAATGTAGAAAATAAGTCTTATCAATCAGAACCTATAGTATATTGCAAAGGTCTTTATGTACACGTTTTATATAATGGCGTTAGGGTTAGGAGGGTTCTCCTATTTACTCACCCTAATGCGCATCCACATGGCACACAAATCCCAACATCAAACCAGAGTAAAGGGTATATCCATGAGATGAAAGCAAACGCAACTTCAACTTTATGTTTAGGTTCCACTTCATAGGCTGATGTAGAGATTTTTCAAGTGCTGTGCATTGTTTGAAACATGAAAGTGTTTAGAGTTTTTTTTTTTTTTACCATTTCTATGTGTGTTTCAACATTTGTTGTTTTTTTTTTTTCATATTTATGCGTACGCACTTCCGGTGTGCTGTGGCGCTTAAAACTGTCACAGCCGGAAGTGCAACCTGGCCTTTTAGTTTAGGTTTTAATGCCGCTTTCCAATTACGCACAATGGCAACATTAACGAGCTGTTTAGCCCACTTTTGGGCCGCGTCGAAGGCGTGGCAGCACGTGAGTTGCATTCATTTAACGTTAGCTGCAACAATAGAATTCCGGGCGGGGTAATCACTCGTTGTTACGCCATCAAAGCGTTTGCAAAAGATCCGCGATCGTCAAAGGTTCCATTTTAATGGGCGCTGACCTAGTTCGACGAGGCAGGCAGTGCTGCTGCTATTCATGAATGTTATTTGCCCATATGTGCGTGCTGCTTGTAATTTATTTATATTTTTCGCAGACGCTGAACTGTTTCGCCTTGTTTCGGCTTGTTTTGCAATACGGAGTTCAATAAACTGCCAGCAGATCCAAAACACATGAAAACAAACAGAATTTCCCTAAGGGGCACAGTTGTTGCTGCGCTTCAGCGACAATCTCAACGCTGTTGGCTCCACAGCTTCCCCTCGGTTGCCGGGTCGCATGCAGCTTGTTGCACAGCCCAACAAATAAATTCCAAGCGTTCAAAACATGTCAAGTCCAATGAAAGGGCCTAGCATAAAGCCCGCCCCTTCCTTCGCCTGATTCCCTTTTGCCCCAGTCTGCGGCATATGAAAGTGTAAATGAATTTGTTCTTAATTATTATGATGAGAAGCTGTTTGCCACAGCTTGTTGCCACTGCTTGTTGCTGCTAGTTGGCAGTTGTCCGTCGCCTGGCAATTCGTTTGGACTTGCCTAAAAGTTTCGGTGTCATTGATTTACTGTCTGCCGCATGCGAATGGGGCAAATGGGTTGCCGTCCGCATCTCGTGGCGTTTCCAATCTCTGGACGCTCCATGTAGCATGATGTGTGTACGCTTTTTATGTGCGGCAACAGTTTCTTTTAAGCATGCCCAGTAGCCAAAGGGCATGCCGGCTAATAAGCTCCCCTATGTGAGAACTGAAAACATGATATTAAAAGAAAATAAAGCCAAACATTTATGGCCTCGAATCCCAAAAGAGAAGAGCTATACAATATTTGTTACACAACAGCCAGAGCTGCATTCCAGGGTATCGCCTAGTCGCTAACAGCCTTCTGAGTAGACATACAGAAAAAGAAACGTAAGAAAGAGCATAAAATACGGCCTGATGAATTGGATTTTCTTGTGTCGTCTTCTGGTGGTGGGAAAATGTTTTTCTATTCTTTTGATGCCCACAGATGCGCACAGGAGGAAGTGAATGTGAACTTATTCAAGATAAATTAATGGATTTGTTAATGAAACAAATTACCAACTAATCTTAGGCGCTGCCTCTTAAAAGTTTTCTTCGCCCTTAACCATGTGCTAGGCTCTGCCCAAGTTAACTTCAGTTCTTTTCCAACTATAGATTTATGTGAACTCTTTAATGCATTGCCCACTCCGTTAATGGTTCCTTTTCCCTTTATTGGCTCTATGTCTATGCTTAATTTATTGTTACTTTTATCTGTAACTTTTTATTGATTTTTTGTTCGGCTCGAACAGATTTATGAGTTTGAAAATTGATTTGGCATTGGAGATGCTCAAGCGGAAAGAAGACATTAAAAAATCATTTCATGTGGTCAGACTCTAGCTAGACACACAGCATCTGCTTGAAGGTCCTTATCAGCATGTCCAGCTGATCCTGAGAGCTCATAAAGCAGCTCGTTGCATTTTGCTGATATGACAAGTGCCACAAATGTTTTTATGAACATCTGTTGCTTAATTTATGTTTCAATTTCTATTTAATAACCGAGTCGCTGGCCAGGCCATGTGCACATAAAACTGTCATAATATCGAATGAAAATGCAATGCGACAAATAATTAATTGTCTTTGGCAGCAAGCGGGGCTCATGGATAGATGAGGACTCCATATTGTAGATACCCTGTGGAGATAGTAATGGATGAGAGTAATGATTGCATTACAGCAGAAGAAGTCTATAATAGTCCTTGAGACTATCTCAGAATTAATAAAGTAAAGTCTAATATATAAACTTTCATGAAAAACATCTTAAGTTATAATATAATAACTTTTTACAGGGTATGTTCAAGTTGCGCTCAATTGATTAGAACTTTCGAACTTGTTGCTTGATTGTTAGAGAAGTGATATTAATTTGCTGGGGCTGCCTGCAACATGCTGGTAGAAGAACCCAAGGTACAATTGGGCCTCATTAATCAACGCATCTTACAGGGTATTAATAAATCAAAATTAGTTTGAAGAAAACCCATGTCAAGGGTGTGTTGCGATAATGCTTTCCATGTAGCTCTCGCTGATACGCATTGTAAAATCGATTCATAAAGCAGAATTGCAATTATTGACATTAGCCGCGTGACCTTTGATAAGCTCGATAAGAGTTACAGCTCGCAGGTATGTGTGTGTGTGTGTGTGAGGTTTTATTGACATGGAGAACTCGCAACAGGTGATAAAACTAAATGCCCGCCTAATGAGCCAACCTATTAGCCAACTAGACGACCTACTAACTGGTTTTGCTGCCTGTTTTATTCATCATAAAGATTTTTGGGCTCGACTGTTTTATGACCGAAACTTTCCAAATAGAGATTTTTAAGCGTGCCTAATGCAGTCATTAACAAGCTTATCGTTTATGCCAGGCTATTCTAATATTTTAAGACACATAATTGTAACATCTCAAATTCCCAGGGAAACAATTTCCACAAGATTTTTCCCGCTGTTTGCCTTCCTTATGTTTTTTATCAGTTTTATTTATTTGTTTGTTTGTTCTGTTGCAACGGACAGCGAAATGTCAAAAGTCTCGCCAAGTGCTGACAGCAATACAAAATTGAATTTATTTATATATTGAAATATATAGATAATTGTAAAAAAGAAAACAATGTTCTAGTGCTCAAGTTATGAAATAGAAGATTCTCTGTAATTTATATTGTATTGAGATGGCTCTTATTACACTGAAAAACATACGTCTAATTCAATTCCTTATTTCCTTTTACACCTTCCACTATTACAATAGGCCAATTAAGCACCCTCTGCTCTATTTGTAATCCAAGCTCACCTAGCTCCCATGGCTCAAATATCTTGTACCTTTGTCGCAATTACTGAATATTGTTAATAATTATTATTAAATTAAAAATAATTTGTACAACCAAATCAAAATGCAGTTGCCTTCTTTAATATGCTACCCGAGCTGTTGTAACTACAGGGTATTTAGTGGTGCTACAAAAAATATACTTAAAATTCATGATTAAAGCCGCAAGTTGAGAGACAAATATTTGTGCTTGACACAGCGCAAATGTTTACAATTCGATGTATTTACAATTTCATTATTTTCCATAGCTGTTTACAATTCCATTGGCTGTTTGTCAGATGCATTAACGAGTCGCTGTCCATCGACTGTGTCGCATAATGTGACATAATTATGTTTGAGTTAGACGACTGCCATGGAGTGTGGGGGTGCAGCGCTTGTCTGGCAATTGCAGCAACTTGAAAGCTCAAGGATCTGCATACTGCTCGGCGTGGCAGACACATGAATTGCAATTGCTCGGCAGTTATGATTGTTGAGATTAGCGCTAAATGCAGCCGCAGCTCTGCTTTGCATGCTGCTATCCTCGGGCAGCTGCCGCGTTGACAGACGGACACCTTCTGTAGCACCTCTTGCTATATCCATTTGCATCTCTCAGACACACACTCGGGATGGCTCTTGTGATTATCTGCGCCTCGTCTGCACTTAATGGCCAACGATAAGCGACCGATGCGGAGACTATATGGGATTGGAGGCCAGTGTCTGCTATGAAGTGTCTGGCAATCTATGCTAAAATTACGCCAGCCAACCCCTCTGCGATACAGCTCTTAGAGCGCAGCGTCACATTCTTGACAAATATATTTTTTTTTTGTGCATTTTCTAGTTTTCTTAAGGTTGTTGCTTTCGGGAAAGTTGACATAGTTTGAACCCACATAGGCTTAGGCCAAAACCGTGAGCGAGCCGGCCTTTCACTTGGTCGTGTGCAGACAGATAGACAGGCAGAGGATCAGAGAGGAAGAGGGACACTCGCTGTGGCAGCTACTGCACCTTGCCGCATGCAATTCGTGGCAACGAGTTCACAGCTAATCGTCGCCTCTGCATCAGCTTTGGCTACATTTTTTTGTTTGTGTCTTTAATCTGTTAAAGGATGTTCTGCTTTTGTCGCACTTCTCTTGGCCAACTTTCTATATGGCGATTGGCATTAGTTACATTTGATTGTCGCTGGGCATTAATTAACCGCAATGGCAGCTGCTGCTGCTGCCGCTAGCTGTGGCCGCCAGCAACTTGCGGTTGCTCGTCGCTCGACTAACTCCAATCGCAATTGTCAACCGATAGGCTGCAGGCGATGCGATATGCTGGCTACAAGCGAACTACAACACACAAAAACCACAAGTTCAAAAGTTCAACAAACAAAAGCAAAGCTAAGCTACGAGAAAAAAATAACTTTCTAAATTTGTACATCAACATAAATAACGAAAACATTTGCCACTGACAATTGCAATGTGGCCCAGGGGAGCCATAGAGTGGAGCCACAGCAAACAAAGCTACCTGCCAGCCCCCGCTGCTCTGTCCTCCAGCTGTCAGCTGGTCTAAAAATAAATTAGTGTCAACTAATTTCGGTGTTGTTTCTATATATATATACCCTGTAATTTATAGAATAGCTGGAAAATTAACGAGAAGAACTTTTGCAAACTCTGTTTGCTTTTAATATTATAAAACATAATCGAGTTCTTAGTCTTGAAATATTTGCATAAGAAACAAAAATCCGAGTGAGAAACCTATTTGACGGAGTATCTCATAGCCGACCAATGACGTTTCTAGATTATAGTTTGTTTTTGTTTGCACTTCAGCGCTTGAATTTAATTATGGGACAGCTTAGTGCCACATTGTTGAAGGCAAATTCATTTGCTTAAGAAATTAACTGCTTATCGAGTGGCAAACAAACTCCAGGCACTAATTTGTATCTGCATTTCTGTATCTCTCTCTCTCGCTCTAGCTCTGGTCATCTAATGAGTTGTAAATTCTCATAATATCTTCATTGCAGCAGCAGGCGGCAAAATGCAGTTGAATGCAAATATTTGTGCAGCTCGCAGAGAGACAGAGAGAGAGAGAGAGAGATGGATTGAGATTGTCGTGTGGGTCGTCGTGTTCCTTGGGCCGTAATTTGATCGCCTGCAGGGCTTCGCAGCGCTGTCTTTTGCTTGGCTGCCGCTGCCTTTCGATACAGGAAACCATAAAAATCCTCCAGCATTAAGTGTGAAGCGGCGGCATATGAGAAATGAATGATGACTGCGTTGTGCCTTGAGTTTCATTCACAGCAATGTCTGTTCCCAGTTCGAATGAGATAGCTGCGAAGGGCAAGGACATGTCTTAAACACACACATACACACTCAACAGCACACAGGCACACCACACACATATTCACACATTCTCTTAAGGGCACGCTTGGTACTTGTTTATCCTTAGAGTTGCTTCCTTGCCTGGTTCCTGTTCCCGTGCCCTATGTTCCTGCTGCTGTTTTGTACCTGCCTGGGAATATATTTTTTTATATTTTGCTGCCTTTGTTTTTAGGGGAATTCTTGCCGCTCTTTGTTCTCATGTTTATTTTTTATTTTTTTTTATTTTTTTTTTTACCCCCTACTTTCCTTTAGAGCATACCCACCCCTGTTTGTCTTCGCTTCTCTCTTTACCTCTCTTTCGCTGTCACCTCTGCTGCTTGTGATGTTTTGGCTAAGTGTTGCCAAATGTTTGCAGCATTTCCTGCTGTCTACTTTAAGGCGCTGCCGCACGAAGGCTTCACATATCCTTTTAAAAACAAAATTCGCTAAAGGAGGGTATATTGGTTAATTTCAAATAATATTTAATATGGCATATGAATTTGTAACTCCTTAAATAATTTTTTTTAAATATTTTTACAAACACATAATTAAAGTAACTTTTCAATATAGATATAGCAAAATGTAATTCTCAATATCTAGCAAGTCATCCTGTTATTCCACATATTGAATACAGGGTATTTTCGAGTCGTTTATCATTTTCTGTCTTCTTTTCTTATTTAACTTAACACGTGTCAAAAAAGTTAAGAAAAAAAACTGTCGCAAAAAAAAAGGAAATATATATTTATATGTAATGTTATATAAAGTTTACAAAAAAAAAAAAAGCAAACTTTAGGTGCTGAGTACCGAGTGAGTGAATTTAATACCCATTCTCAGTTGCTGGAGTTGCAGGAGTTGCAGACTGGCTGGCGCACTCGCTTGGGTGCTGTGCTGCGACCCTTACAGCCTGCGACCCTCTCAGTCTCCTGCCGTCCCCCTTGCAACTTAGCACTTGGCATTGTTGCCAGCTGTTGTTGTTGGTGCTGCTGCGTTGCAGCAGCAAGAAGTTAATGTAAAATGCATTACGCGGCTGCTTGAACCAGGCTGTGACCCAGCCGCAGGGCACGAAATGTGACACGGCTCACAGGCAGCAGGCCGTAGTCCGTAGTCCGTAGGCAACATCATCTCAAGTTGGAGTGGAGTGGCAGCAGTTCGCATAAATCTAAATGCCTAATGACTAGCGTCTAATGCTAATTCATTTTTCAATGGGCCCTGACTCTGTGTAATTGAATAGGGGCTTAGGCACAGAGTTGACAGGATTTCATTTGATCAGGTTAGCTTATTGTCTCAATTACGTTAATGTTAATGCCGCCACACTCTTAGCCTGCTGCCAATTAGCATACTTGCCGCCTCATTCAAAACTTTGTGGCAAACAAATAAACTTGCGGCTGGCAGGAAACTTTCAAGTCACAAGCATTTCGGCTTATTGCGTTGCCAAGACAATTAACGCTTTATGCGCACTCATAATGGACTCACTGAGAAATTGTTGAACACAATTCATGTTGTGCAGTTAACTAAACTTGAATTGTGATTAATTTTGATTAAAACTAACTGGAGGGCAAGTCATAAACAAGATTACAATGGGAAACTTTTTGATGTGCGGCATTGTGGTGTGGGCTAAATAGAAATGAAGCAGAGACTGAATGAGAAAAGCTGTTTCTTTGCTGACCAAAGGTCGAGCAACATAAATATATATATACATGAATATGAAGAATATATAATTTTGTAAGTCAGTTTATAAATCTTAAGATCCTTTTAAGCCTAGAGCGTAGAGTGTAGTTGTGTTTATGCTCGACAATCTTCCCGACTGTTTGCTTTAGTTTTTAGGACCAACTTAACGCAGCTTAAAACTGTTAGTTAGCTCCTAGTTAGCACATCTTTAACACATTTGATTTTCTGGGACAAGCTTTCTATTCACAGCAAAACTGAAAAAAGCCCAGAGGAAAATATTTTAAAGCTGATTCATGTAACAATAACTTTGAATAAGTTCATATAACAATCCGAATAAATATATATATATTCGCTTCCTAGCCATAGTCAGACTTTAGTCTCAAAATGTAAATTGATTAAATGTTTGTAGATATCGATTGAATCGACTCAATCTTTTCTGCTTTGCAGCCCTGGACTTATGGACATGAGCATTTCAAGCATTTCCTTATCTGTATTGAAGTTTTCATAATAAACCCATCACGTCACGCATCTATTAAATACCAAAGCCTCATCGGCTTTCGATTCCCATTCTCAGTTTGGAGGGGCTTCTCTACTGTGCTTATATAAGAAAATAAGCTCGCGTCATGTTCCCAAGCTCTGTTAGCCTAAGGTAGGTAGTCAGCCGCCAGTCCGTCTGTCCAACTGTCCGGCAGTCAGCTCGTCAGTCTGTATGCCTCTACATAGTTCAAGGCTGTGCCCCATAGCCCGCACTCCGCCGATCTCTAAGAGGTTCGTGTAATTTCTAAAGTCTTTCAACGCTTCGGCGTGTAATATGACTACGTAGTTAACAGATACAGATACAGATACTGGGCTTGGGCTGCAGATACATTTTTTACAGATTGTGCGTGGCTGCGGCCGACACAGCGGGATAGATAGTTCTCTGTGCGCTGTTCGCTCTCCGACAAGTCCCGAGCCGCTCTGGCCACATTTCTGAACAAGTCTTCCACGAAATGCTGAAACTCGTTTTGGGTCTCAGCATTTTTGTCGAGTGTACTTCAATTGAACTACTCAATGCTAACTCAATTGCTGTGAGGCCTAGGGCCAACAGCCGTCGCAGCCGCCACCGCCGCTGCTGCTGCTGCCCATTACCATAGCATACACACTTATAGACAATTGAAGCAGATACACACACACACACACACCCACACCCACACACACTAACACAGATGTAAATTTTTACTTGCCTTGCCTTGTGGCTTTTTGTTATTCTGAGCGACTTCATAAACATTAGTGGAGCTCATGGTTGGCATCTAAGCCGGATATCGCGCCCATAATTCACACACAGCCTGCTTTCACTTCCTTTAACCCCCACCTTCCCACACACACACAGGCTCTTCTGGTATTTTCAAGTTCAAATCAAACATTCGCCATAATCTTCAAGTGTCAGCTGCATCATTTTTTATATTTCTCTTTTGCTCTTTTTTATGAAAGAGGCAAATCCAAATACATATGCTTGAAATAAAGCAAATGCAAACCCAAATGCACACACATAGAGGTGCAAAGTAAATGAGCTGTAAAGAATGGAAGCAACGTGCCCCAAAAAATAAAATAAAAGGAAGCAAAAGCAAAGTCGGAAAATGTCACAGAGCATTGCAATGTCGCACCACCAAAGTGGTTGCTGGCCGACGGGGGCGGAAAACGTGAAAAACTCTCGTGAGCATTTTTGGGCATAATTCGTTTAAATTTAGACGCAGCAGCAGCAGCAGCAGCAGCAGCAGCAGCAGCAGCAAAACCCAATAAAATTGTTAGCTGCATTTATTTTTAAACCCCGTAGCCAAACACTTCCGCAGAGGGTGCCACGAGTTTTAGGCTCGAGGATGTTGCCCCTTAATGATATCGGTTGCGTTGATCGCTACAGCTGTCTCGCTCGCTCCCCCTCTCCTCTGGCCCCTAGCTGTTGGAATGTTAAGTGAAGTTTATCCCGCGGGTACTCGCTGAAAAACGCATGTCACTTAAATTTATTGGCCGCAACTACAACAACAACGGCCCGGGAAAACAACAACAGTATGTCCGTCCATCTGACTGTCTGGCTTTGGCTCTCTGGCTGTCTGTCAGACAGTCAGCAGCCGCTGCAGCCGCCGCCTCTGGCATTTGCAGTGTGAAATGCATTTTTCATTCAATTTCCCAACGCTGGATTTTATGTGTCTTCGTCCCCAGGGCTGTAAAATCGATTGATACGGACGGAACAACAGACCCATGATTGAAATTGAACAGACCAGCGGAATAGCGTGGGCGTCGAGCATCGAGATTGGGAGTTGGGCTGCAGCTCTCTGGCGCTTTGTATAGACTCTCAAATGTTTAGCAGCAAATTTAACTGCTCGCCTCTTAATTAGTTTACATGGTCATAATATCGAGCATATGGACGATCTCAGCCGAGCGGAAGTCTTTCGCTCTTAATCAACTTAAAACTCGACTCAAGCTTGATTAATTAGAGCAAAAGAATATATCGGCTAATTGCTGTCACGACTGGCGACAAAGGTCAATTAATTTAAATAAAAAGCCAAATTGTCAGGTCATGCAAAGCAACAGAAACAATAAAAAAACTCACGAAGATCTTAATTAATTGTGTGGGAGGTCTGCATTGCCAATTGCTTAATAAATAGTTACAATTGCCGACGGCAGGCAGACAATGAAGAATGAAAGAGAGAGAGGGAAAGAGAGAGAGAGAGAGAGAGAGACATTTATGCAGTAGCTGTTTGCTGTCTTTCCCACTCTTACCTTAAAATTAGCATCTTGAAAGGTATAATAAATAACGATGCTCAGACAGTCTGTCAAGTCAGCATCTTTGAATTTACTAGTTAAATTCTTCTTGAAAGTTTTCTTCTCAGCATTATCTACAATAAGATAACATATATGATACTTTGCCCAGTTCTTGGCATACTATATACACTTCTAAAGAAACTTTCAATTCTTATATGTAACGGCAAAAGTTTTACTGTTTTAAAGTTTCTTTATGACTGCAGTTCAACAATGGAGTATTATAATCTCTCCCTCGCTCTCTCTGAGTTCCGTAGAGAACGCCCTTTACATATTTACATATTTCGTCATGGTTAATTTTTATGTAAATTATTTGAATATGTGAAGCTCCAATATTAACAATTCAACATTTGTGGAACTAACAAATAGTTTCGATTTTTATTTGAATAAATAATATTAAAATTTTTCTTTTTGCAATTATTTTTCTTCGTACAATAAAGAACTCGACCCGATGCTAATCGAAATGTTATAAATTAGGCCTTTTGCCAGCCGTGCGTTATCTGGCATCTACATAAGTAGTTATAAAAGTTCTAAAAGGCACTCGCTGAGGTCGCATGATTGGCCTAACTAAGAGGGTTGAGAGTCGGGGCATCATGTTAAACCCTTGCCAGCTGCACGCTTGGCAAGCCCCAAAAACTCATATTGTGAGTTATCATAAGCCACAGTCGCATCGACCTTTTATGAGTTTTATGGGACGGCAAAAATCACGTGACGTGCCCAATTTTGGGCGATGCGGAGAGTGCGTGGGTGTGCCAGAGGGCATTGATATGAGCCGAATGATGCGAGCGATGCGCATAAATCAGTTTTAATAGCCCAGCTGCAGGAGTCAATCGGCAAGTTTTGAGCACTGTCAGTTGTTGTGGTTGCTGCTGATCGGCTTGCCGGGGGCTCAGCTTGGTTTTAGCAACGGTTTTAATGAGATTTGAAACGAGACTGAAAAGCAATTTTGTCACTTTGTTATTGCTTTTAGCGTTGTCAACATTTTTCGTCTTATTTCTCGTTTCGCTTGAGTGTTGCTAGCAACATTTTTGGCGCTTTACGAGCAACATTTGCCCCCTGATTACTGTTACTCACTCTTCATATATATATGCGAGAGAGACTCTCTTTCTCACTCTCACTCCTTCTCTTCCTTCTCATGCCACGCCTTTTGGCTTTTCACGCTCTGCTGCTGCTGCTGCTGCTGTTACATTGCATAAATTTGTCGCTTTTGTTGTTGCTGCTATTTTGCGATGTTTGTTGTTGCTGCCGCTGGCTGGTGGCTTTACAATTTATGCCCCCAAAACGTCGCCTGCCTTTTGTTGGCATGCGAAAATTTGCTAAAATAGCAGCCAACAACAGCCAGCGCCCAGCAGCCCAGCCAGTGTTGCCGCATAAAAACTTTCTGCTGCCGTTGCCCATAAAGCACATGTGACTACACTTTGCGTTCTCTCATGCTCATACATATGTATATAATGTAACGGTTTCCGTGTCTGTGAGTGTATGAGTGTTGTGTGCTATTTATGTATTATGTTAAAGCTTTGTGCTGCAAATTTGGCTTTAAGCTTAACTAGCCACAGCAGCGGCATGCAATGACTGCCTGCCTGCCTGCCTCATAAATCATCTACTACTAAAGCTAAGCAGACAATGCGATAAGCGCAGCTTTTCAGGTTGCATTAGGTTACGGCTCAGACTCATCATTTATAACAAGTGCTCGGCTCAGCTCGGCTCGGCTCGCCTCGGCTTGTTGCATTTGCTGTTTTCCTTTTTCGATAAGCCAGCAACATTGATAAATTGATAGGGGCCTAAAAGCTGAACAACTTGGTCTCTTTTTCAAATTTTTTCAAATTTATATAAGAGAAACTGACAAAACTAGTTCACAAAATGTTTTTGATCAGAAATTCGAGTGACATGGATTCAGTACTTAATAATAATTATGAAAATCGAAAATACAAAAATTGAACTGATTCTGAATAAATCTAATTTAGAACTGCATTTAGTTAGTGAAAATTAAGTTTTAAACTAGATTTATTCAGAATCTGTTATGTTTTTGAAGCATAATCTTAAATTCAGCTTATGGGAGCTATTTCATAATTTAATCAACAACTTTAATAAAAGTACTTTTAATTAAACAAGTCTTCTGCTACCGTTAATGGCAACATAGTCTAGTCTTACATTTTATTTACAGTTAACTTAACTTAAATATAAACTAAATATTACGTCACTGACAATTGAAGTCGAGTTGACAGCAACCAAGCCGGGCTAAACATTAGGTTGCTATAAAATGCTATTTATAGTAAGATTACGCATAATAATAACGCTTTTATATAAAACTCATTTATATATTTTATGAGAGCATCTCTTAGTCGTTAGCCATGCATTTATTTTCTTTATTAAAAATATATTACTTGACGATTTTCATTTACTTTTCTTGGGCTTTTTTTTTGTTATCGCAACGGATGCTGCAGGACTTTCATTTCCCGTCTGTCCGCTGTCTATTGAGCCCTGTGCGCTTGGTGGTATGGCTTCAGTACGACCGAAATGTGACCCGTAATTGCTTTAAATGCTATTATGTCACTTACGCACAGCGGCAAGTCCGTGGTTCGTGGTCCACAGTCCGTGGAGAGCGAATGGTGATGTCCATGTCGCGCGCTGGCAGCTCGCCAAGAGCGAAGAGCCAAGGGCCAAGGGCAGCTCGTGGTTGTTGTTGCGGTTGCAAGCTCGTTGCGCTTGTTGGCTTCAATTGTTTTCGCTTTAAATAATTAAATTAAAATGGGCAGTCGAACTGATTGGAGCAGTGGGGCAGCAGTCGACTGCTGTGCGCTCCTTCCTTCAGTTTTACTGCAATTAAGTCTTTTTTGGCCGCAGTGCGATGCTCGAGCTGAGTGGCTGAAGTGCATTGAACCCGATGTTGCCTGGTCGCCTTGCCGCCTTGCCGCCAATTATCGATGGACTTCTTCTATGCCTGCCCATAAATCTTTTCATGCTAGCTTCGACATTATCGCATGTTCTACCTACCAGCCTGCCGCGCCGCTCCACGTGCTGCAGCTACGTGCCTTGTATGGAACTTGTTTTGCACAAATTATGCGACAGAACGCGCTGCGCTAGCCCAGCAGATTGTATCTGCCAGATACAGCTACATGACCATAAGCAGCAGCTGCAGCCGTAGTCGCAGTCGCAGCCGCAGCCGCAGCCACATCCACAGCCTTGCACGTACTAAGCCACATTGCACCACCAGCAGCTTCAGCTCCCCCGCTCGCTGCAGTAGGCGGTGTCAATTTATGGCCAACACTAGTTTCTAATAAGAATTTCAGCGCCTGGCTTTGGCTTTGTTGGTTTCTGATTTGATACGCTTTCGGCATCTTGTGCGAATCTGTCATTTATTTATTTGCGGCTTTGGTGTCAATGTGCCACAGCCAAATGCACTTTAGCTAGCTATCATTTCATATACCAGATACAACTCTCTGTCTATCTGTATATATGTCTGCCTGTCTGTCGGTCTGTCTGCCTGTCCATAGATATGTGTGGCTTATTGGTTTTGTCAGACACACGAGACACGCTTCGTTCGCATCATGTCTGGGTTTTGATTTGTGCTCTGCTATAAATTTCAACAGATTGACACGACAATTGACAATTGTCGCGTGACAACGGCGCCAACTCGAATTTGATATTTCGTATTTGAAAACAACTGGAAGAGGCACTTAAAGCCCTTCAATAATATTACAAACAGTACCTAATTGAAGTCCAACGTGATTCAACTAGTTAAAAAGTGTAATTATAATTGAGCAAAAAATCATATCAATTAACAAACTCTAAAACAGAGCTTTAATATTAAATTTTATTATTTATTGTTTTTTAAACACATGTTTTGAATAAGAACCTATCTCCAAAACAAAGCTTTAACAATATAAGCTATTTTTTTTTTAAATATTTATCTCTTAAATACGTAAGCCAATTATCATCTCTAATTGCAAAAGTCATTCAATCTCTCAGTGGAAATTCTTTATTCTGTTGTTTCGTATTAAATTTTTATGCCCGGTTATAAATTTATTGTTTACTCAATTGCTTTGTGTATTGACGTTTATCACGCTCTGATTATTTACTTTGCCTATTCAATATCTCAGCCAATTGTCTTTGTCTGGGAAATGGTCAGCATTGCTCTGATACGATCTCTTATGGCCCCCAGTATACGTATGTATGTATGTATATGGCCATGTGGAATGAGTAACGCAACTGGCCATATCTGACAGAGACTTTATGCTCTTGGCCCTGAACTGTAGTGACCGGCAAATGCAGCGCCAATCTGGCGTACATAAGTTATGTGCATTATCCTCCAGACAGTCACAGAGACGCCCAAAAAAAAAATAAGTCTCGCAAATTAAAATACAGAGGATGCAAATTGTCGTTTTTAAGGAAAAATAATTTTGCACAGTTAATTTGTTATTTCCGTAGCTGCTGACAGTTTCCGGCAGTGGCCAAAAGCACCTGAGCATGCTTAATTGAATTTTGGGCCCAAATGAGCCGCGGATTGGGGCATGCAAATTGTTGTCGCCGTTGCCTTTGCTGTGGCCTTTACTGTTGCCGTTGCTGTTGCTGGTGCGTTTCGGCATGTGCTCACTGTCAAGTGCAACATGGCCAGGCAGGCGCTGCGTGCCAATGTCTGCGCACTTGAAATCACACAAAAAATTACTCAAAGTATCTGTGTAGCTGTAGCTGTAGCTGTGGCTGTCGACCCACAGTGCCCAGACTCATGCATCTTCCAGTGGGGCATTCGACGTCAAAATGTTGCCCGGCTGCCATAAAATTGCCTGAATTTAGCGCTAGCTGAGAGACGCCGCTCGACTGTTTGGCTACTGTTCCCAGTTGTTATGCCTGGCAGCAGTCCAGCTGCCGCGTCGAGTGTCTTTGCCTTTGCTTTTGCTTTTGCCTTGTTAATCTACGAGTGGCAGTCGCTGTTCCTGGTACTTGCAGCAGCTACTCCCCGAGCTTTGTTGTTTTCATTACCGTCCACATGGGCGCCTATTAAATGCAAAATGTGCAGACAGCCAGAAAGACAAACGGTCGTCAGCCCAGATATACCAA
The DNA here is from genome assembly GCA_030914345.1 of Drosophila koepferae. Lineage (NCBI taxonomy): Eukaryota > Metazoa > Arthropoda > Insecta > Diptera > Drosophilidae > Drosophila > Drosophila koepferae. Next base: position 3,206,411 of record JAUESR010000197.1, read on the forward strand.
GCAATGCTCCTGCCACTCCCGCTCCCGCTCCCGCCTCCTCCTCCACATTCGCAGCATTTCGCATCTTACAGCGTCTGTCATATGAATTAAATATGCAACTGCCGTCCCAAGCAGCCATCAGCGGCACTTGCAGTTGGGTGCTAGCCATGGAGCTGAAGCTGGAAGTTCTGGACCGCTTGGGTGATTAAAGTTAATTACATTTTTCATGGCTCACATCAGTTTTCCTTTTCCCCTTTTTTTTTATTTACCACGCTTTATGAGCTTCGCCGTTGTTTTTTTTTTTTTTCTTTATTATTTATTTATGGCGTGTCCTTGGTCTTCGCCGATTTTTCCACTCTATTAATTTGCCTGTTGATTTATGTGCGGGTGGCGGGCAGCTGCAGAAGTTTTCCATTTCTGGGTTTTTTGTTTTCGGAATTTGTTTATATGGAAATCAGAGCAAACAGTGTGCGGCATGTGGCATCATCGTCATGTAAACATTGAAGCAGGGCATTAAATCGAATAGCAAATGCCGCAATCATTTCGCAATAGCCAGAGTCAAATAGGCAGCTGTGCTAAAGAACTTTAAGAGCGCAGAGTGAGAGCATCACAAAATGGGCAGCTGGAATCTGCAGCAGACACTGTTTCACTTAGATTGCATAAAAGGCTTTCATTGATCACGCATACAATTGTGTATACATATATGGGTTATAGACTGAGTCATGCTGTGATATTATGTACATAAACTTCTATATGGAGCAGACTGCAAACTGCAATAGCTAATGAATCATTTGATTGTATTACATTTGTTACACCTAATCACTGGCTATATTGTAGCACTCTGAAAGCTATCCAATGTCAAAGATATCACTAGCTCGGAAAATAATTAATATTTCCTGTGAAATTGATTCTGTATAGTAAAGCTGTTGCGCAAGCTTTGTTAATAGGCCATTAGTCAAAGCTAAGTTAACACAATTGCTCAGTATAAAGTAATGAATATTATCAGTCTTTCTGTAAGAGCAACTTATGGAGAATTTCTACAACTTATATTAATTCAATGTTCGTTTGCATTTCTCTTCAATTGCAGCTGAAAGCGACCTGCTCACCTTTGCACAACGTAAGCAGCATTACGAGTCGGACAAGTCATTCCAGAAGGAGCTCTTCTCCACAGATACACGACCGCAGAGCGTGCGTCAGCTATACAAGGAGGCGGGCAAGGAGGTGGTGCTAATGTCCACAGCAACAACGCCGCCACGTTCCGTATCCTTTAACGCCGATACACAACAAACGAATGACGACGCTCTGGATGGCATTACGGAAGCATCCGGCATCGAAGAGTCACTGCTCTGCTCCGACTCGGACTTTGGCAATGCCAACCGCAAGCTGCGCACGCGCATCGATGCCGAAATTGAAATACGCTTGGTGAGTAGCCTCGTCCAGACGCAGCCAGTTTGGCCGTTAGTCGTGCGGCTAACTGCTATGTGGAGTTGCCGCAACAGTTGAAGCTGAGTTAGTACCTGCACCATGCATAAATAATAATCTGCGCTACAGCGTAGCCAACGGCAGTGGCGACTAAGACCTCCACGCTCAATGCCCAAAAACCGACCACGGCCCCATGTGTGTGGTCTTCGCGGTTGACGTTGTGGCCATTGCTTCCTGCTATTTGCCAGCTGTGCCAGCTCAAAAAGCTCGGGCCAAAACATCTTCCAACAATGTGCTCCATATAGAAACGAGCACACACACACAGAGAGAGAGACACACAGGCACAGACATACACTCACTCTGTCTAGTTGCCGAGAGGCCTCTGTCGTTGTCAAACAAGTTGAGCCAAAGCAGATACAAAGACCACACAACGGACTGTTGGCTAACGAGCTGGTCGCCAAATCATTTCGAGTTCAGTGGAGTTGAGTTGTTATACCCTATGTTGGCTCAGGCCTGTGGACTAAAGGGTTTTAGCTATGGCCCCAAGAACCTTAGCATTAACAGCCTAATCAATTCAGTCGAATCTGAGACATTGCTCTTGGATATGTGTTAGCGCAGAGCAGCTTCTATTCACTATATATTGTATTATTCCATTCATCTTAGGGATCATCCATTTTGGCTATCTTTAAAACTCATTTGGTAAACAATTTCCCTTATAGTGCTAATTACAGGGTATCGCCTAGTCGCGAATGAACATGTTTCTCAGCTCTTACTTCGTTTTTAATTGCTATTGTGACGTCCCACGCTGGCTTTATGAAATTGCCAGTTGAAATAGACTTCAATCTAAACTGTTTAAAGCCGCTTGCACCGCTTCTCTGCACGACTTGTATCTGTGAATCGCAGTTACTTAATTTGAGCTAACGCGCTTCAAAGTTGTCCCATTTGCTGCGACTGGCGGCGGCAAGCAAGTCCATCATTATCATCATCATTATCATCGCCGGCGTCGTCGTCGGCATCATTTTCCTCATCCACATCAGCGTCAGCGTCAACGTTGTCTTTCCTTGTTTATCCATGCCATTAGATAAGCTGGCCAAGACAAACAGCCAGTGGCCAAAGGCTGACGACGACGACGACGACGACGACGACAAGGTGGCGAATGGGAATGGAAGTATTGACGACGACTCGGCGACTTTCCTGTTCAGCAGCTTGGCAAAACTAGTTGAAACTCCAACAAGAACAAGAACAACAACAACAACAACAACAGCAACAACAACAGCGTGGCAGCCAGTTGTCAATAGTTGGCCGAAAATGTACGACTGGCTTTTATCCCGGTCGCATGAAGGCAACATCTTTGTCGTCTGCTCCCTAATTGAATGACTTTTAATCCTTTTCGCATTGCGTTCGACGTTAGTTGCTGCCAGTTCCACTTGGCCGCATCTTCAGCTCCGACTTCAACCTCAACTTCAACGTCGTTTCCAGTTTTAGCTTTGACTTTAGCTCTAGTTAGCCAAGAGTCGCATTAGCGCATTGCGGTTTATTGCTTACGGCCGCAAAAAAAAGATTGTTGTTGTTGTTTACTGTTTGCTGTTTATTTGTGAGACGACGTCAGCAGCAACAGCAGACACATTGAATTCGATATTATTATATATGGTACGACATTTATGTGCAAATATTTTATCATTCATACTTGGCCATTCAATTGAGCCAAACAAAGAGCCGACGAACCGTAAACAACAACAAATTATTGGCAGCTAGACAGGACTCCAGCACACTGCTTACAAAATTATATAATGCGGCGGGAAATATTGTGAAATATGTATGTGCGATGAGCTTAGAAAAGAAGCAGCAAATTTTTTACAATATTCTGAATAGAAATCTAAACTGAAATCGAAATAAAATTCTTTGAAGTTACTTTAAAAACATTTTGCACCACTGTGCGCTCCATAGATTCGTTGGTCCAACTCCAAGGAGAAAGACCAAAGTTTTATTTCCTAATGAAAACGAAGCACAAGTGGAATTTTATGTAAATTTCTTGTGGGTGTTGGGGCTAACTTCGTCTTCCATATCCATGCACAAACTACGTATAGAGTCCCCCCATTTTGGGTTGCCCTTTCTCCAGTTGACTTTCAATTGTTACAATTGATTTTAATGGGGGCCCCGAAAATCAATCGAAACGATTGCGCCTTTTGCTTGGTGAGATTGGATGCGCTAGGAAATAGAGCTCGGAATTATTTTGGGGAATTTGTAGATTGTGATTGGTTTTAATTAAACTGATTGAATTTCGATGAGTGGGCCAGGGGAGGTTGGCCAACATGGAACACAGATCGAAATCAAGTTTAGAAAACGCGTGTTATTTTTTTGTTTCTTTTGTAGTTCTGGCATATTGCGTGACTTGGTCAAATTTGCGATGGCCAGGCAAACAGCTGGCAAAACAGACAAATGTTTGCGCAAACAGCAGAAACATGAGCTGTGTCGGCCATTCATTCATTTCAGCATATGAGTGTGGCTTCCTTTCAAGGATATGCGTGACAGGCCTGCCTCGGGACCAATTAAGGCCATAAACATATTTTTGCATGTCCCGTTTTGGCCAACGGCTAATTAAACGACGAATGACTTTTGACCGACCCACGCTCTAACCCGTTCTTCATTCTATTCGACCCTTCCTTTTTTGCAGCCCGCTGCCATCGAGGATTTGCGCAAATGGACATCCAGCGAAGCGCTGGGTGATGTCACCGTCACGCCCGATTGCATGCACCATGTGGAAACCTCGATCTGCACATCGCTGGCCATTGGTGATAATGGCGTCCTGACGCCTGCACTCTCTCCGTCCGTGCTGTCCGCCGATGCCGCCGATGCGCTTTACGCGCTCAACATTAGCCAAGCGGCGGACAGCTCCCTTCATCATCATCATCAACTGCAACTATCGAACGATATCAATAAAGATGTGCCTTTGAATCATCGACTGCCTTCACCCGAGGAACAAACCAAAATAATTGCCTTAAGGTAAGTTCAGCGCTTCATACTAAACTCTAACCAAGTCTCTAGCTAACAGTTTGACGACCATTGTGCTGCTCACATTGCATATGTTAATTTTATTTCAAATTAAATTTTTATTGGCATTTTATGTAAATTTGTATAGCATTGTTGTTGTTGCTATTGTGTAAGCAGACAGCATAGCAAAACAATCAGAACAAATAATGTTTTTTGATTTTGTTTGTGCTGCATGGCAGAGTACAGATTCATGTATTTATTCTGGTTTGCTCTTGTTTATACAGAAAATAAAAATTATAATTATGATGAAGGAATGAGCATAAAATATATATTTAAAATTACCTGAGAGATTAATTTAAACACAGCAACTTTGTTTGGCTTGATGAATTTATGTGTATTTTAGGGTATCTAAGAGTCATAATCATTCTTACTTATTGCCAATATAATGTTAAATAATTAGAGTAACTAAAAGTGCAATATCTAAACTGAGTAAAGCAGAAAGAAATCTCTTTAATAAGCCAGATACAAGGCAGAATATTGTTTATAGACAGTAAATATCTATATACGATATTTCACTATTCATTAAGTCTATAATCTTAAGTCTTATTGAACCGCTGCTAGTGTATTTAAACTTCGTTATGGCCTCTTGAATTTCCTTTTATAAAATTTGGCTTTTTTTTTGTTTTGTTTGTTTGTTGAGCTTTTGGGGGGCAATGCGATGCAATCGGAAACCGCAGCGTAAAAAAGCTAAATAAATTAATTCAATTGCGCATTACGTAAATTTACAATGTGGCCACACACACAATTATGCAAGTGTTGGCCGGGGGCCACGCCCACGAACTCCCCTCCGCGGCCATGGCTCATTTGTTTGAGGCGCAGCAAACAGACATTTGAACGCTTGGGAATGGGGCGCAAACATTGTTAACGCTTCGTTGATTTAATGCGCAAATGTTTGATTTACAATCTTAAAGCATGACAACCAAATACCACAAAATGCACTTTAAGACACACAGAAATATAGAGTCTAAAATCTAATCTTATTTACCCGTTTACAGATACCCCGCCGAGGTGATCTCGGTGAACACATCCGGCAAGCACTTCCAGCGCATGTGCGCCGCTCGGAAGTCCACGTCGGCCTGCTATGCCGGCGGCGCTGGCTCTGCCACGCCTAGTAGCGGCAGTCCCGAGGACAATCAGACGGAGGCCAACAATCTGGATGAAAATGTGCACACGGTCAGCCGGCGGTCGAGGTCGCGCAAGGTACGAGGCAAGCGTCGCAATACCATTGCGGGCATCGACCAGAAGGAGATCCAGGATGCGGCCAATGGGTATGTGAAGATTAATACGAATATCTGCGCAACTCGCAGACAGTTTCTTTTCCACTATTGTTTAACACTTTTCGTTGCCAATTCGCAAAAGCTCTTCGTCGCAGTGGCTCTCAAACTGTACATAATGCATACTGAGACCTCATATACTACATATCGTACATATACAAACATATATATATATGTATATTGTATGATCCATATATATATATATTTTCCTAGAAAATTATTGTGAAAATCGCAAATTCAATTAGCTGTTCAATTTGTTATGCTGTTTAGTATTTGAAATACTTTTGAAACCACTTTGAATCTGTTTTCCAAAGATTTTTAGACAATTATTGAATATTGTACAAATTGTTCGTTCGTGCCTTGTTGTATCTTACTTTCTGTAAATTTACTTATGTAATTAATTATATTTTTGTTATTATTTGCTAAATTAGGAGCACAGCGCATGCCGAACTAAATGAAAAATTATTTATGCTGAATGTTGTACAAATGAAAATTTAATTGTAAATAATCCGATTAATGGTTGTTTCTGTTTCGCATATATAGTTTAAAATATATAATTTTGTTCTGTCCATATCGATGCTAATGAAAAAGAATTGCAAGCAACATAATTTTTTTTTCAGCCAAGCGAATTAAAACCAAAATTTGTTCTGCCAGCCAAAAATATATCTGAAAACAAAATTGCAAAACGCCTAGCGAAAAAAAAATACAAATGAAATATAATAATAAAAAAAATTAAAAAACAGCCTAACAAATTACTCAACATTAGAAACCAACAGAATTACATACACTCATACACACGCACACACACACACACACACACACACATACAACATACACACATTGCTTCCATTTATCATAAAATTCATTCATATCGAAGACATTCACCTCATGCATTCAGCGCAGTCACAAACCACCCACACACAGATGTTGTTTTGCCTTGGCAACATTGTTGCCAGCTGCCATGTTGCTCAGGCCCAGCAACATGCTGGCTGCAGCCCACACTCAACGCTCGGCCTGCGCGCATCATCAGCATAAATCAGGCGTGGAGCCACGTTCTCTCTAGAGGATTTCTGCCAACCAGTCAAAATCCAACAGCAACAACAATTCGTATTAGGTTATGCTCTCTCTTGTTTTTTTTTCCTTTCGAACTTGTTCAGTGGATTTGGCTGACGCCTTTTGCTTAAAAGTTTCATAAATCTTATTTGTTTTGTTGGCGTCGTCTGCCCACAAAGCCCACGAACGATGCCTGCGACGTTGTCGTCATTCCATTTGACTGCGTTTCATATGCAACATGAAACTGAACACACACACACACACATGCGTCGGTATACACATACTCACATACATAGAAAAACAAGCACACATATGCGTTTGTTTTGTGTGTGCTATATATGCCAATGCTGTTCAATATCTGTGCGATCAGCATTAAAAATGCAAAGCAAACTAAACCCGAACTCAACTGAACCCAATTTCTCGTCAAACTGTGCATTGCGAGGGCGGCTCAAAAAGTTGTTGCATATATAGCAGTGCTAAATTAACAGAAGAGTTTGGTAGAATATTTTACTTTTAATGGGAAATACCAAACAAATATATAGCTAAAAGTCAAATAATAAAAATTCTTTACATATTCTTGTTTGTTCTTGTTAAAATGTTTTAAAATTATATATTATCAAAATTTATTATAGTTCATCAACTTTTAACTGCATAATGAAATGTAATGTCAACAATGAAATTATGTTACTTAACATAATTTTAGCTATTTTTAAAACCGACCTCTGAAAGCTCAAATATCATATTATATGGTGCATTGCATATATAGGAAATGCACTCGTGTTCAAGCTGACCTGCTAGCAAATCCGTTGCGCAGCGCTCGATGAAGATTTTTTTTTACAATTTTTTGTTTGAGTTGAAACTATTGAAAATTGAATGAAAAGCGTTGCTTATCGGCATAATTAACGTTGCATAGTGTGCGTGTGTGTGTGTGTGTGTGTGTGTGTGTGTGTGTGTGTGTGTGTGTGCACCCTATGCCGTCAATAAGTGCATGCAACAGCTGCCCCATATAACTTCAGCCTGGGGGCACTCAAAAATGTAGATGTTGTAATCGCTTTTAATAATCAACAGAAAGCAGAGCAGCAGCAGCAGCAGCCGCGCGCAGCAGCAGCAGCAGAAAAAGAAAATGTTTGCTTGGAAATTAAACTTTGAACTGTGCCATTAATTAATCTACATTTTCCCAGAGCACTGCGTGCGTGTGTGTGTGTTTATCTCAAAACTCTTGTTCCATCTGTAATAAAAATGATAATATATCTGAAATTAACCAGAAACAGAAAATGTAAAACTCAAAGTGATTTTGGAAAAAATCGTTTTGGGTGCGCACACCTCACAATAATTTTTATTTAGATTGGCAAACTATTTCTCTCACTTCAACTCTCAACTCTAGCTGTCTCTTTCTACCTCTCTATCAGACTCTCCTCCTCCACCTTCTCTATTTCTCTTCTCCCTATTTTTCTGCTCATCTGTTTGGGTATCAATAAATTCTAACCAAATATCGCACACATCTTCATCAAGTCTTATAAATTAGCTAACTATAAACCAAACATATATATATATTTTCTTTTTATGTTTCCCCACAACAACAACAACCACACAACTACAACAACAACAAACAACAAAATATGCACAAAAATATTTTTCCCCAATCGCCACAGCAATGCGGAATCGAAGAATCCATCAAACGCCACCTCACCGGCGCCCGCTGCCGCAGTGGATGCCACAAAGAAATCTAAGAAATTCGGACGCAGCAAGTCAAGCGACCTATTAAAAAAGGAATCTGTTGCCTTGCCCTACGACAAGGGGAAGAGCACATTGACCCGACTGAATTCCCTGAAGCAATGGGGCAGGAATCGTTTCAAGTTTATGCACCGCAATGGCGAGCTGAGCGGCGTCGGCGAGTCCAGCCAGCTGGATACCAGCGGGTGCAGTTCGCAGAACAGCTCCACGGAGAAAGCGGAGCCGAGCAGCCACTGCTCGATGCCAGCTCCGAGCGCCGTGTCCAAGTCCAAGCGCGATGCCAATACGCGCGACATTGATGGTGAGTGTGTGGTGCACGATCTGATTGCGCAAAAGAGTGAATCTCGGTTTTCGCACGAACGAAAACCCTCGTATTCCTCATCCGAGAAGAGCATGAGCGTGTCCAGCAGTGGCCAGCTGCGCGGCAAGCTGCAGTTGGCGGCGGCGCACGTCAAAATGCGAGAGACGGCCACATTGAACAGGCAGCGGCGCAATGGACTGCATCGCCTGGATGCAGCCGGCAAGGAGGAGCAGCCGCACTCGTCCAGTGGCAACTGGAGCGCCAGCTCTGAGTCGGGACGCGCCTCCATTGGCAGCGAGATAACCATGCAGCCCAAGTCGAGCGCCTCGAACACTTCTCTGAATATGTCCAGCTTCCAGCCATGCAATAGCAGCGGTCCGCCCTCGTCCATGCTGAGCCGGCGGCGTTTCCTCAACACATCCGCCTCGAGCAGTGTTACCAGCGAGGGCACCGCCACGCCGGAGCTGCAGGGCGATGCGGGCGGCTATCCCAATCATCTGGATGATGAGACCAGCTCCGCCTATAGCTGCGATACCGAAGGCTATTACACATCCTTCCACATGGACAGCGGGTTGCGCACGCTGAAGGAGGAGGAGCCGCCAATGACGCCGCTGCAGCAGAGTCTGCATACGAGCAGCTATTCCTTTGGCAGCCAATCAAACCAAACGGTTCTAAATGCTGAGAACGAATATGAGCTGTACGGGCGCGGGTCTACATCGACCACCACCAGCTCGGCGGGCACCGTGTGCACCACTCTGATGAATGCGGCCGTCTGCACTGGGCCAGATGTGCCCGAGCGCAGCAGCTCGTTGGGCAAGCACAGCCAGAGCCACAGCAACAGCGCCAGCAGCAGCACCCTGGAGCGTAGCTACAGCAGCAGCACTATTGGCAGTACCCTGGAGCGCACAGGCACCATCAAGCGCAATGTGAAGCAGTCTAATAAGTCAGAGGATGCACAGCAGCAGCAGCAGCAGCAGCAACAACAACAACATTTGGAGGATGAGCAGCAGCAGCAATTGCGTTCGGCTCTGCCATTGCCTGCCGACTTGGAGCACTCAGAGTGCTCGGATTTGGAGGGCGTGGAACGTATTGAGCGTATCAAGCAAAAGACGGCTCTCAATGCCAAGCGCATACCCTCCATGTGCATCATTACGCCCACGACCAGCGACGATGATGAGCTGCAGTCGCAGGATGCGGATGCCGAACGCACGCTGACGAGCCTGCAGCTGGATGTGGACAGCGAATCGGATGTGCCGGAGCAGTTGACGCCCACCAACACCAACAGGGACAGCAAAGACCACAACCTTAACGAGCTGAAGCAGACGCCGACGAAAGCTTTCGGCAGCATGCTGGAAAAGCTGCGCGTGGCTTTGCCAGCCATCAAACGGTCGCCAGGCAAAAGCTCGCCCGCCAAGCCCGCACCGGCGAGCGCCGTGGATGACGACAAGCTTTACGATTTGGCTGGCGAGTATGTGACCATAGCGGACATTAGCAACAACAACAACAACCATCACAACATCAACAACAACAGGCAGCAAAATCGCGCCAAAAGCAACCTCGCCATCTACTATTCCAATGACATAGTTCACAAGCCGAGCGAGCAACAACCCTCGGAATATGTCTCGCTCAACGAGCTGCCACAGCATTTGCGTCGGCATGCAGCAAGCAAGAGCGAGGCCTGCGCACAGCCAACAGAGACAGCTGCTGCTGTTGTTGCAACCCCTGCTGCCTGCCACCCCGTCTGCTGGTGTTAGCGGGCTGGAGAGCGGCGTGCCCATGTATGCTGAGATCAGCGAATTGCGCGAGGAGAAGTCACTCATCTCGCCGAGCGGCGCTCAGCGTCGGGTGCGCACAACAGCCGAGGGCCGCATCATATACGATTCGGATAGCTTGAAACGGCGCAAGGGAGCGCACACCACCTTCGCACCTGGGCCGTACGTGAAGGAAACCGAAAGTGCGTTGCTCAGTGCAATGCGAGACGTCACGGGTGAAAGTGCAACAGTAACAGCAGCGGGCACAGAACTAGCAACGTCAGCAGCAACAAAGAGCGCCAAATTATTGCTATTAAGCGGCAGCGGCATCGCCGCCAATCGCAAAGTGGCCAATGTTCGTCCGATATTAGCCAAATCACCGCTCAGCAAAACGCCAGCCAGCAACATGACAGCTGCCTATCAGCCAGGCAGCAGCAGCTACCAGGAGCAGAAGCAATTGCTCGCCAACAATACGAATCCGTTTTACGAGACGATTGCACCGGCTGCCGGTGGAATGATGGCGTCGCCATCCAGTAAATCCAATTCATCGACGGGATCCACGGCTACCAGCTCATCGTCATCAACGGCGACAACGGCCTCTGTCAGCTCTGTGGAAGAAGGTAAGGCAACAACAACGACACAACAGCAACAGCTACTGTCAGAGCAACGTCAGGTGCAACCCCAATTACAACGACAACAACAACAACAACAGCAACAGCAACAACAGCAACAATTACATGCTAGCTGCAATAACTTATCCGCTTTGATAGACCCAAACCTTGCCATTGTAAATAATACGCTACTACACTCTACTACCATCACAACAACAACAAGAACACCAACACCAACACCAACTTTTAACATCAACATCAAGAACAACAACAACAGTCAAACAAATTTGTTGCTGAGCAAGTCGAAATTCGCATCAATGAGCAGCATTTCAAGTGTACAGCCAAGTCCCCCCATTGAGTGTGGCACGCAAGTGAGGGTTGCTGTTGCCACAGCAACTAACCCCCAATTCAGCCCCCATCTAACAACAATGTCCCCACCACCGCCACAGCTGCCGCCCCGAATGAAAGTAAATGGGAATGCTGCTAGCCGAGCCCAGGCTGTTGCAGTGCCCACACCCGATTCGTCGACTTTATCGATTGACCCAATTGCTGAAACGCAGTTTTCCATTTCGAATGCAACTGACATTTGCCCCAGCCCCAACACAAACATCACCTACACGCCCACGCCCACGCCTACAGTCTCTGAGAGCAAAGGCCGCTCTGTGGCGCTGAAGCGCAACAACAGCTATAGGCTGGCCAACGATGAGCTGAAGCTGGAAATGAATAAGGAAAACTATTTGCAGGCAACATCGGCCAACAGTGCATTGCCCCCCATGTCGCATGCAACAAGTTCGCTCAAATTGCGCAACCTGAGCAATTTGCAGCTGGTTGCAAATGCAACCAATTCAAGCAGCCCCAACGAACGGAAAATAGCCAAATCCTTCGAGCGTCTGGTCGATGAGTTCTCACTGTCGACCACTTGCATTGACTCTTCCTATTTGAAGAACAAGTCGCTGGAGAACTTTGATGACTCAACCACTTTTCATGTGGCAGACGGCGGCGTGCAGCCAGACAATGGCAATGGCAATGCCAGCAACTCGGACTCCGATGAGGAGGATGAGTCGGTGGCGGAGCCGCCCACATCACACAGCAGATACCACAAGTCTTTTGTGGAGAGCGTCTTGCTGCGACCCTTCCAAATAATAAAACCCAACGAGGATAACGGCGCTCGACGCCAACGCCTTTTGCAAAAGTTTGAGGTAACGGAAATCTGGTAAAGCGCAGCGACTCATTAGCTTGTCTTTAACTTGACCTTTAGTTAGAAAATAGCTACAGCAACAGCAGTTGCAGTCTGTCTGCATGCAACTGGAAGTCATTCCACGCCAGCCTCCACTTTGCTGCACGCTCTCAAGTGGGCGTCTTGAGCAAACACTACAAAGTAATTGTCTATGTTAGCTATGGCCTGCCTGTGGCCTGGCATCCTTTCTGTTTAGTCTCTTAGTCAGCTCACACAGCCAACTCTTTGTTTCGTACGTGTTCAATGGGCTAGTGTTGCCAGAAGCGAGTTCCTAATGCTATTCATTGGCATTTGGCTGCAGGTTCAATGCCCAAGCTCCGTTCCATTCAATTTATGTACAGACAGCAGACTGAGTTTTAGCTTCTGTAACGGCCTTACCCACACGCTAGCCTCAGCCATCTAAATATTGTTAGAGTTGCCAGATCGTTGCAAAAGGAGTCAATATGCAAAGTTCCATTTTCAGCTGTACACTTGAAAAGCGAGCTATTTGATAATCAACAAAAATTTGTTATTAACATAATTTTTATTCTTAGCATTTATCCAAATTTTGTTCCGTTTTAAAGTTTAAAATTTTGTACAAATTTTGATTTGTTTAACTAACTGTTTGCATTTACTTAACTTAACCATCACCTGTAATTAAATGTTATGTGTGTGTACTTAAACAATATATGTTACTATTTCTTTTTTTCCTTTGTCAACTAATGTCAATTGCTAACTGTAACTAATTATAATACTTAAGCTGATTTGTTCGATAAAGTTTTTTGCACCATTTATGTTTTGTTAAAAAATAATTAATTATCACATGTATGCATTAAGTTGATAAATTTAACGCAAATTAAGACGCTAATTTTTTAAATTACAAATTTTTAATTTTATGTTAACAAGCGTGCAGAAAACTTCTATTGCATAACTTATATTGTTTATGTATGTATGTGTGTATATATTATAGTAGTAGTAGTTTTTTGCACCTTGCCCAACTAACGCAAATCAATAACAGTTTGTAGTTGTTTGTCTAAATTTAAAAATAAAAATAAATAAAAAACAAAAATTAGCGCCTAATTTGCAAATGATAAGCTAGAAACCTTAAGTGTGACATACTTAGCTAAGTAGCACTCCTAAGTTCAATCACATTCCATACAAAAAACTAAACCCACCGATCGTAAGTAATGCAAATTAAAAAAAAATAATAATAATAAAATTGAAAGAAAAAAAAATGAAAGCAAAAAGAAAATGAGAAAATCGCATCAATCATTGGCATATTGTGTAGCATAAAGATAAGAAGAGAAAATTGATTCATTCACTGCATTATATGGGCATGGTTAGACCATAGACACTGCACCGCACAACCACACCCACCACCCCCAATCCACCATCATGCAACGCATCCATTGCACCACTTGTACATATATTTCACTCGCTCCTTGGGACAACACGGCCAGACAGGTAAAAGTGGTCCACAGGTACGTACGGTTTGTCCTTGCTTGAATGCTTTTATCAATTTTACGAGTTCTGATTGAGTTATTTGCTTCCTTTTACTGGGTAAATGCACTAAAAGAATAAAAACAAAGAAACAACGCCTACTAAAACAGCTAATGCAATTGTGTGTTGCAAATGAACTTCAATTAAACGATTTTGTTTGATCTTTTGTTCTCCGTAGGGTATCAACGTTTCTCTAATATCTATGAGCAAGTGCAGCCCGCACAGTTGAATACACAGGCCAGCGATGCCACGCCCTTTCAGCGCAATGCGCCCGTTTATTGGACGCTGCAGAGCCGACGCAGCCAGCCAAAGCCGTTGTCCAGCGGCAATGCGACGTGCCGGGATGATCTCTATGCCACGCCCATACGACGTGCCGAGCGTGTGGCACGTGCAGCTGCCGCAACAGCCGCCGGCGCCGCTTCACCTGGAAATGTTTCAGCATCAGGAGCAACTGCTAATGGCCGAAGCAACATGTCGCCCATTGTGCCAGGAAATGGCAACGGCGTCTTTCTGACCTCAACGCCCACGCGGTCAGATAATAGCATCACGGAGAATGTGCCGCCGATGAAGCAGCCGTCACGCAACTGGAGCGATGATGCACCGGAGCGACTGAACACATGCGCGGATCGCATTGGTCAGAGCAAGACGACGCTGATGGACTTCAAGAAGCTGTTGCTGGCCAAATCAGCTAAGACAAGCCCCGTTCAGCGCAAAGTGTCTGCCGTGGAGTTGCTCAAGAAGTCGTCGGTGCCGACGAGTAACACGAATGCATCGAGCCAGAAGACGGCCACATCGGCGCCTGGTGCGTCGAAGCCAACGCTGAACTCCAGCTTAAAGCTGCTCGACTTGAGTGGCTCGCCAAAGACGTTTGCCAATCGCAGAATGTTGCGCCAGGGCCAATTTGGTTCGCCCTCCAAGACTTTTGTGCCGAAAATACGCGGCCCCAATGCGGCAGTCGCCTCCGTTGTGCCACGCACGGACATCATGTCAACCACAATACCGGAGGCCAACAGCGACGAGGATCACTCTAATAACAGCGGTGGCTCGCGGGCCGGTTCCGAGGCTGATGAGACGGTGGCGCGCACCGTAGCTAATAGCAATAGTCCTAGCTCTGTGGCAGTCTCCAGTTTCGACCTGAAGCGGAATTTCTTTTTGCAAACCGAAGAGAATAACTTTATGCGTGGTGAGCTGAAGCCCAGCTTTGGCAGGAACGGCGGTACCTCGGCTGCAGTAGTTGGGACAATCAGCGCAGAGAGCAATAAGTATGTGAGTGCTCCCACATCCCTGCCAGCTTTTGAGACGGCGCTCTAAGAAATTAGGGACAGCAAATGCGGGTCAAACCTGTCACTGTTGTCCGCCAATGGGAAGGGGGAGGGGAAATGGGAAACGGGATGTGACCGTAATCCTATGCATCTGCATACATACATTAATACATAGGTTCACATATGCATACATATATACATATTCCATAAGCAAACGTAAATCTAGATAAGCAATCGCACTTGGCTCTTCACCGACTTTCTCCTCAACACATAGATGGACGCTGGAAAATAGCATTTACTTATATTAAATATTAAATGGAACGCATCTATATCCAAGTCAAAATCGATGCTACTTTATGCAAACAATTATACAGCTTATACAGCTCTAGATATAAATATACTTATTGAATGCTATATACAATTATATCCCTTATACAGTAAATTGTATTTTTTTAAAATGTGCTGCTTGTATAGATCGAAGTATTTTATACACGAATCGTCAGATATTTATTTGTAATTTTACGTTATTTATTGCAATTAAATAATACCTTACACGCATTTGCTCTTTATTTTGTACGTCTATTCGATTAGGAGGAAGCGCAAATAAATAAAATATTAAACGAAATCAAAAACATCTACATTGCTTATTCATTTCAAATCCAACTTCGGCCCACGCTGCCGGATCTATGCTTGCTGGACGACTTGTCCCCACCATTATCTTTGCGTGAGAGCACGGGGGAGCTGCCGGAACCAATGTTTCGTATAAGTAATTTAAGTCCACGTGCCTGCCCCTCGCTGGCTTGGCCTACAATGTTCGCCTCGGAGGCAATAATACAAAAGTCATCAACTATGTGACCCGGTGGACTGATGTCAAAGGGCAAGATGTCGCTCAGGCTCTGTTGTTGTCGGCACGTGGTGCGACGACGGGTGTTGCCTTCGCCACCACTCAAATTCTGTGAACTAGATGCGCTGGCCAGCTGCTGTTGCTGCTGCTGTTGTTCCTGCTGCAGCTGCAGCAGGCGGGCGCGAAGTCGTGTGTTATCGTCCTGTAGACGCTGCATATAGGCAGCCTCCTGCTCGGCTCGCACAAATGTTGGCTGTGGCAGGCACTGGTAGACAGTGGTCAGAAAGTTACGCAAAGACAACAGCAGAGTGTCCTGCCACTGCTTGGTAAAGTAGAGTGCGAATATGGGAGACTCCTCGGCATTTTTACAGAATGAGAAAACTGAAAAGGAATTTAGGTTTAAAGGCCATTTGGAAAGCCAAATAGTTGCTTTTCTTACAGAACCAGTCCTTCCACTCGCTTTGTTGCTGCAGCTCGCTAGCCAATTTATTGAAGAACTCAGATATTTTATCAGGTTTATTGTTACTGTACGCCGACACCAGATAATATTTTAGAAGGCTGTTTTCCAACTTCTTGACGGCTACAAAGGATGTTCAATATTAAATAAATTTACATTAAGCGTATTGAGGCTTACCAGTGGCATAAGTGTGATCCAGCTTACTGAACAGATTGTTTTCCAAGTGCAGCCAAAGACCGCGGAGAGCCTTTAGATCCGATGTCTGTACAGCAGCATTAAAATGTTCTATTAAACGCTCGGCTCGAAAATGTTGATCCTTTTCGTTTCGCTGCTCCACATCGAGAGCTTTCAATGTATTTGAATACCCCCGAAATATTAAATACTCTCGCAGCATGCTGTCTAAATAAGCAACCTGAGCCATTATTTTTATTTACACACAATATATCAAGGTAGCGGTCAAGAATTATTTAAAAAAAAATATAAAACAAAAAAAACAAGTTGTTCTTTTACATCCGTGTTTATTATTCAATTTGCCGTGAATCCAAATTTTCTTATGATAAGTGAAAAACAAGTTCATACGGTGAATTCGCCGCAAAGTATTTTTTGTTTCTGTACGCTGGTTACACTGTTCAGGGTAGATTTTCAGTTTTAAATATCGTTATTCAAAAACAAAAAAAAACTGAGATAACATAGGCTATAAAAGAGAACAAATATTTGTAGGTTCAATTTTCTACTGCAAATTGCTTCGAGTGATGTTATATGCTGGTGCTCAACGGCGCCTGCATCGTCTATTTAAAGGCTGCATTGCATATCTATCGACAGCTAAATACCATATGTAATTTGTGGATGCAATCTGGTCACACAGACATTTGTGTAGATATTTCTGCGTAATACTTGTGAGTGATATTTTGATTAGCGGAAACAAAGGCCAATCAAGTTAAAAGCACCAAAACGGAATAAATGCAGCTGGAAAAGCAACATTTGAAATATGAGTCGAAAGGGAACAAAAGATCAAAATGATATATCGCTAATCATTGGGACTCTACCGAAACGGCTACAGAAAAAGTTCGCTGCAAGCTGTAGTCACAACAGCCACGCAGCAGAGGATGCTGAAAATGCGGAACCTACTTCTCCAGCAATTACAAGGCCAGGTATTATTGATAAATGAGTCACTCTTAAGCGCTCAACAATTAACTGTAAATTTGTCTTGTATATGTGTGTTTGTATCTATGTTTGTTTTGCGCGCTTAAAATTTGACATTAAGTCCAAATATTGTGCAAGCCAAAGAGAAATGCTGGGAATACGTCAAGAGCAGTATCCGCACCCGTTTTGGATACCAGCGGGGGAAGTAACAGTTTGGACAGCAAATCGACGGACGTGGGAATACCTGGCATACTGCGGGTAAACGCCAACCCGTCATTAATAATGGCAACATCTAATGCAGAAAGCGTCAGAGATCGGCATGGAACACGCAGACGCAACCGTACACATTCAGCACGAATGCACGATCAAACACCATTGTCGCCACTGTCACGCGTACGTCTGACCACCGACCATCCGGTTTGGTTCGAGCAGCTACTAAATATGCCAAATGTGAAAATCATTGTGCAATTGTACGATCAACTGATGGTACTGCAGCAACGTAATCTTATTCTTATAGTAAGTGCTTGTAATTGTGAGGATGACTTAAATACTAATTATACCAATTCTAGAACTGGAAGAACTTTTGCTGCTTGCACGCACAGCTGCAAGAGGCGTATTGCTGCTTATTGCTGGAACAGCTTAAATTCGTGTGCGAGCATAAGGTAGATGCATTTTTCTGGAAGCTACTCTTCTATAATGTGCGCGAGTATCTAAAGCGGCAACAAACTGATACGGCACAAAGTCACACCCTATTGCTCATCGACCAAACTATCAAGTTTTATAGAGCGCTTTTTGACAAGCTTATGACCAAGTACATCTCAGCACGATGTGAGAGCGCGGTCAAGGTCGTCGCTCAACGTTTACTCATCTGTTTAGGCGACTTGACACGCTATCGCGCCAATCAGTTGCAATCAACGGACTATGCAGAGGCGTGCAAGTACTATCAGCGTGCTCAAGAGCTAGTTCCTGGCAATGGAGCTCCTTACAATCAATTAGCTATTATTTCCATCTATAATGTAAGCAAGTGTTAAGTCTTAATATTGAATTAATGTACTGATCACTGGTTTGCACTCTTTTACAGCACAAGCGTTTTGATGCTGTTTATTATTATATGCGAAGTCTTCTGGCATCCAATCCTATACAATCAGCCAAGGAGAGCCTTCTCGATTTGTTTGATGAAATACGCCGGCGATATGAGGAAACCGAAATGAAGCAGTCGCCGATGCACTGCGCGCCAAGCAAGTCGAAGAAGTCAAAGCAAATGCGCACGGAAATATGGATTTATCCTGATGGAATTAGACGCCTACATAGAACTGATGTTAAAGCCAAGGCCAAGAACAAGCCAACAATATCTGAAGTCAGCCGCTATGATGAAATGCCACCCCAAGATTTACTGCTACGCGTTGTGTCGGTGTATTTGTATTTAGTCGGAAAACTATTTACAGCCACTGAGTAAGAAGTAGAACTGATGTAATCAAACATCTATTTTAATTGAATTATTCATTTTTTTTCTTAGTATTGACTGCATGTATCAGCAGCTGGGTAAGCTGCAGATTCAATTCGGTGCGGCCTTGAAACATGACAATCTGTTGAGCAGCAAACTTTTGAAAATGGTAGCGCTGAACGTGTTTGTAGTGGAGCACAACAAACTCAAAGGTAAATTTACATTGAATATTCCTTATCATTGCTAAATATAATTCATATTTTTAGCTGACCGCCGTGAGATGCGTTATCATAGCTTCAACTTCGCCAACACATTGTTTGGCCTTATGCTAAGTAGGGCTAATCAGTTGCTTGCTAGCCTCACGGAGGAATCTACCGATCTACAATGCTTTACAGATGATGAGTATGTCTTTTTGAATACATTCGTACTTTATGAGCATGTATTAAATGTGTTCGCTTTGCAGATTAGCGCTTATCAACACCTATATGCAGTTTGTGAAGATCTATACACAGTGGCTGAGCATTAATGTAAATCTTTGGGAACCTGTTCGTTCAGAGGAGTAAGTCGCACATTATTAGTAGTTTAGTAATTAAGTTGGTAGTAATACTATGTTACCATTTCAATAGCCACTCATTCGTCGACTGTTGGGCGGAGCTACAAATTCTCTTTGATCACCTTGAAATCATTTACAATAAAGTGGTTAAGGACACTGATGGCAGCTCAGGCAATGTTGTGTTGGATGAAGATATTTTGTTGAGTGGCTTTGAGCCAATAGGTCGAGATGTGACTATCAGAGATGGTGCCCAGCGTGGCTCTGAGCGAGCGCAGTTCGTTGAACGCATTCGGAAAATATTGCAATTCCAGAAGATTTATATACAGCATCAGGAGTCATTGCAGCAACCCTATAAATTCGAATTTCACAATTGAGGACTTAAACACCGCTATGCAAGTGGCACTTAACAACTTTGACGTGGACAGCTGTGTTGCATCCACCTCTGCAGAAAATTGCCCCTCGGAGCAAAATCTGGAGGAAGTAGACTCGCATAGCTCTATGAGTGCAAATGCAGATGTCTCGCAGCTCTGTAAGTTGAAAAAGGAGCTCGAAGCAAAGGCCAAAGTTAAGCAGATTTGCAACAGCAAGTTAGAGCAAATTCTGAAATTAGTCGACACCAAATTGTACATTGAGGTGCGTCCGCGTTATCTTTTGCCGGACACCAATTGCTTTATCGATTGTCTGGAGGATATTGAGAAGCTATCGATGGAATTTAAGCGCTACACCATTATCATACCATTGACGGTGGTAAAAGAGCTCGATGGGCTATCTAAAGGCGTCAAATTGGATTCGTATCGTAGCTCCAAGCAAACACAACGCATTCATCACTTTGATGAAGTGTCATCGCGTGCCAAAAAGTCTTTGGAGTTCATAAGATCCGCCAAGCATAATGTCAAGTAAGGCGATTATTTTTAAATACAAATAGGATCGGTTTTAATGATTTTTTTTTTGTAGATGTGCTACTACAAAAGGATCTGTAATAAATGCGTCATTGTTTGCACTCGTTGAGGAAGAATATGCCTCCAATGATGATAAAATTCTAGCAACCGCAGTTGCTGTTTCAAAGAACGTCAGTTCAGAGCAATGTAGAGGTATTACTCTTTCATTTTATAATCTTAACAATTTCATAACATTGTACGCTTACAGATGGAAAATGCTTCATTCAAACCGAACTGGTGCTGATCACCACCGATAGGAACCTGCGTGTAAAGGCATTGGCGCGCAATCTGGCAGTTAGCGCTTTAGATGAGTTTTTGCAATGGGCCAAGGACAGCCGCGAATCAACCTGAGAGTCGACATTGGGGGACAATTGCGATACTTTGCTGACAATTACCAAGTAATAGGTTCATCCACCTGGCACATGCATGCTGTGAAGAGCGAACGTGTTCTATTAATATTACCATCATTAGACATATTTGACTATGTATGCTACGGCCAAGAGCCGTAGCACACGTAAAATTGGGACGTGGTTCAGCGTTTGAAGTCGAAAGCATCGTTTTCTGCTGGTTTAGTACGCGTGAGGCTTTTGCCAAATCTATACGGTTTGAGATATTTGGCTAAGTGACATATCAACATTTGCTTTCCAAATTTTAACTTACATTTGTGACTTGGTTTTAAACAAAAAATAAATTTGAATGGTTGTTTGATTAAGGGTCATTTGCTTACATATGGGTTGGGCTAATGGTTCGAAATATATTTTAATTTTTAAAAAGAAAACTGGCAGACCTGCCAGTTGTTCCATTTTACCTATTACTTCAAGTAGTTGTGTTGTTTTAAATATAGTTTATTGAAAACTAATTAAAAGGTGTACATGTTGTTATATTTTGCTATGCATTTTGTACCTAAATATACTTTCTTTGATGTAGAAATATAAAAACTATGTTTTATATGCAAATCTAATAATCACATTCGATTTAAATCTAACTTTAAAAGCGAAAAACAAAAACAATTGTAGCTGATAGACTATAGAAACAACAACAACAGCAGCACGCGATTATTCTATGTGGCATTTGATGCTCAATTCCAAAGTTGTCTCAATGATTTTTTAAATCAAATATTTCACGTAGTAAAGGCTCCACCTGGGAAGGGTTCACGTTTAGATATACATTAATGATGAATTTATTCAGACGCTCCACATCTGAAATCTTTTGTATCAATCGAATAAACGCGTTCTTCGCTTCACAGCCCGGATAAACACTCTCCAGGTATCTTCGCAGAAGATAATAATAGGAATTCTGAAAATTTGATTAATAATATTAGATTATTATTTACATTCACTGACCGAGCGCAATATTTACTTGGTCCAGCCTAATGGCATCCTTGTGTATAAGACGCGCTCGCGACGGCGTAAAGAGCACAATGGCACACATGATTAGAATAATGTTCTCATCCATTCGCCACTTTTCATCAAATGTACTAATGAACTTTAGATGCTCTTCGTAGACATTTCCTTTGGCAAACTTTAGTAGATCGGTGCGTATGTTTGCCATATTCTCTTTGGTGTGTGGCACCTGTAAGCCAATCACTTACGATAAGTAACATACATTTATATATCAGGAATAATGTCACTTACTTTCCAAGCACCTCGATCGTTGTCATATATCATTACTGAGCGCATTATCATCATTTCGGTGCACCCGCCTTTGAGCAATGCTACTTGGTCCTCTTGGCACATATCACGGAATGCACTGATCTTCTTAGCCATCTTAATGAGACGCTTTATAGCCACGGCCGTCAGATTAATAAGCTGTAACAGCTTTGGACTTTGTCGCGCATCGTCGGGCTATGGGGTGAATGGGGTTGAATGTAAATAAAAATGATAACATTAATTATCACATCAATTGCGTTTGACTATAAACTATGATTCAATATTGAGAGCCACCACATATTCGCTTATTAGAGAGTCGTACACCTGCGAGCTCCACATTTTTCGAAATATATCAGTTTTCCTAATTAACAGCACAAAATGTGCTAATCGAAACGGAGAAGTAAACAGTCAATACAATAGCCATAAAGGCTACCAGTCAGCCAAAACATGAAATTTGTTTTGCTTCTCCAGCCACTGGGGGTTATTTATGTGCGCCTGCTATGGTTGGTGATAGTACTTTTCATGATAGTACCGTAAAAATGATTGCCTGAGACTGATAAAGTTATCACTTGTGTTCGATTGAACCGCCTGTGGTGCGTATTTTTGATATCCATAAGTGTCTGGCCTAGCTCAGCAACAGGTGTGTTTATTTCATAGCGACATTGCCTAATGTTTTTTGTTTACATTGAGCAGGGTGTGCGTGCTGGGCACACAGAAACTGTCAGATGCACTGACTCATGCGCCAGGTGCTAACTGTCTATCGCCTTTGGCTCCACCCGATTAGATAAGCAAGCGTGCAGGTGTGAGTGTAAATTTGGATTTTTGCTAAAAATATGAAGTAGGCGGTCACCTTAATGCGCTCGTCGTTGATCATCAAGGCACTGAGATCTTCATCAACTGGATCGTAGAGTGCTTCACTGGCTAAGCGTAACTCACGCAGCTTCATCTGCTCAGCCTCGTTCAGATCGCGCTCCATAAACATGCTCGACGGCGCGCAAATTGGCTGTTGGTGCTGCAGATGCTGCTGCGTGCCTTTACAGCCGCCATATGCCTGTTCCTGACCCAAATAGGATGATGGCATGCCGCCAGCAGCATGATACATTTCATCTTTAATGCGTGAAGCGGGCGTTTGCAAACTGTTAAACGCTTCATACTCCAAGCGTATGACTTCCGATAGCACCGACTCTATCGAATTAATGCTGACGCTTCCGTCCATGCTGAGCTCATCACTAAAGCTGGGCTGATTAAAGCCCTTGACATCAAAATCTGGCGAATTGGCTATGTAGGGCAAGGAGTGATTGCCCGATGTGCTGGGCAGCTCGTCTGGCATATAGCTCGTACTGGGTGACTGATAGTGCAAGTCAATTGGGATATTACTGGTTGGGCTAGCAATGCTGCTTAATGGCGAGGTTACCACGGTTTCTGTGTTTATGCTGCTCATGCTCCCCGATGGACTGCCATGCAGCATTGTTTGTATGACAGTGTCAACGCGCGCAGTTTGCGACTGTTTGTCACACTGCGGATATTGACCCAACTCCTGTTCCTCAGCATCGATGTCAGCATCCCCATGTATGATCTTCCGGTCAGTTTCTGATGTCGTGTTTGTGCCATTGAAGATACGATTTAGCATTTTGAGAGCCTCAGCAGGTGTGTTCATAAATTTGTTCATTATATCAATGGCATTCTCCGGCGACTTCATTAGGTTTTGCATAAACTCTACGACATCTTTAGGGGAATCAACAATCTTAGAAATTATTTCAAGGCCATCTGTCGGTGAGCTCATAAATTTGGTAAATACTGTTAACGCATTGAAAGGCGAGTTCATAATTTTGCTTATGATTTTGAGTGCGTCACCTGCAAAAATAAGAAGTTTAATATATTTTTCGTCAATTTTTGATAAGAAAAATATTTACCTGGATAATCGATCAAATGTGATACAAGTTTTAAGGCATCTTTTTGTGATCCAATAATCTTCTCCAAAATCGAGATAGCTTCCTTTTGGGTACGCATTAGCCGGTTGATGGCCTGGCAAGCGCGATCTGGATCAGCAACTATCTCATCAACTAGTTGATCGGCTGTCATTAAAAGCGGATTAGTTTCTGCACGCCTCTCAGTCGGAGGTCTGTTTGTGGTTGAGCTAGCTGGTCCCATTGGCCTACCATTGGCGTCACTATCGGGTGAACCACAGCTTTGCGAGTCTTGTGAGCCACCGTACATGTCTACATTACAGCTGCTATCGGCAACCGCACCGGCTACCTTGTTGTCATCGGCATCTGCGTCTGCATCGGATCCACCATGCTCCATCATACGACGTTTGGCACGATTGTTTTCTATTTTGCGACGCTTTATTAGTTTGTCCTCTTCGGACATAATATTCTCGCTCTTCATTCCAATATCCAAACATTTTTTCAGACGGCACTTCTGGCAAAAACGGCGGGTGACTACAGTAATCTCGCAATTTTGATTAAATGGGCAAGTGAACTGCTTTTTAGCCAGCGCATTGCGTCTAAAGAATGCTTTGCAGCTTTCGCAAGTAACGGCATTGAAATTATACCCCAATGCCTTGTCGCCGCACACGGCACAGTTCTTAGGGGGTGACATATTGCCGAGCCCAACCTCTACCTCTGTTTCTGCTTCTGTCTCCCCAGCTTTCAATTAGAATTGTGATTGATTTTTTAATTGCTCTGCTTTGTTGTGGACTGGCCGCGAACTTGCTTAGCTTTTAGCGATATTTTTCTTTGTAGCACTTATGTTTGTTCTTAGCCCTCAAACATTTTCCACTTCGCACTTCCTGTTTAATTACACCTTTCGCCCCGCGATTTCAACACGTATAAATTAGTAAGTTTCGTTATCACCACATATTTTAATTAATGGGGCCCTCTTCTGTGTTGTTCTCGCACCGTGTTGGTGAAATAGCCATTCACCGACCAAGTTGATATAAAACTATCGATACATATCAGCTGTGAGTGAATCTGTTTAACGTGACTGGCAAAATTTCATTCATTAGCTGTGACTGCCAGAAACTTTAGCAAATAATTATATTTTTGGTGTGCTGAAAGAAAAAATTAAATAAAATGAATCGCGTGAAAACACGAACTTCAAAAACCGGCGAAATTGTTGCATACAGTGAGGGCGCCATTCGCAACAATATATCAGCCGTCGAGTATTGCCGCACGTCGATGGCTGCAATCTCTGGTTGCGCTGCTGGTAAATTGATTAATTTTAAATGAATTTAAATTAGGGCTTTTGGTAACCCACATATATTTTCTAGGTATTTTGGGACTGAGCGGAACCCTTGGATTCCTATTTTATTTTCTGTCGGTTTTCGTGCTCTGGTTAATGGTATTGGTGAAGTCTGGCACACAGTGGCGCAAGTATTTCATTAATCGCAAAAACCTACTGACGAACCAATTCATGGGAGGCCTTTGCACCTACGTGCTCTTCTGGACATTCTTGTATGGCATGGTTCACGTGTACTAAGAAACGGTGGATTATCTCCATGCGCATAGACAAATAAACATAGCTTAAGATTCGGATAGGCAAAATGGGCAAAACATGTTTTTTTTTCTATTCATAACTAAGTTTGTACGACGGAAGCAGCTGCTGCTGTTCCCGAGCAGTCGCACCAAGGCGTTTTATTTATATCACAATCAAGTAATATATTAAGAACTGTCACGTTAATCCCATCAATCGACAGATCATGTACCTTAAGTATTTTGTAGTTTACATTATTCAGGCCCGTATTGTGATCTCTCTTTCGCGTCATCTCCTTCTGATTAAAGCACTTTTGTGTGTCCCGTTTACGATGGTGGCGATTGTGTATATGGCTAGAAAAGGCAAATCTATTAACATTTTGACATGGAGGTGGTTTCACTGTGATTCTACCTAAAAGTATCGTTGATGCCAGTCTTTATGTTTTGGGGACGCGTGACCTGCAAACCAGCGTCCCGAATGCGTACAAAAAATTCGTCGTCCTCTAATCCCCAGCCCCAGTATTGGTTTGACATTCCGTTCATTTGATTGAAGTGCTCACGCCGAACCAACAGAATGCCACCAACAAAGTTGTCGTAGTGGTATTTTGGATGCAATTTGGGCCCCGCTATGTGCAGCGGCCCCAAGCTACTAGGATACTCATATAATAAGTCTTTGTTGAGTGGCAGTAAATCCACGTCATGCATGGCAATATAGTCGTAGACATCGCTGGTGAAATGGAATCCAACATTGATGAGCGAAGCACGATTAAATCTGAATCTGTCTACTTGATTCAGTACAAATATATGGTGATCCACGCCCTGTTTACGCAAAAACTTTGTCAGATGCGGCACAAATTGAAGTAACTCCTCGAACCGGTCACGAAATGGTACCAAAACGGCCATTTTATGATCCGATTGAGTGCTGATTATTTTCTTGCTCAGCTGCTCGCTTCCACCAAGGCTACTTAGAGGGTTCTTAAGAGGGCATATGCAGTCTAAAAAGAAAATATGCTAATGTGTATTTATAGACATTTATTATTAATACCTTTTACCTGAGCTGAGCGGCATAAAACTGAGCACCGCAATGCCTCCTAGACAGAAGGACAGGCCGCACACGAACAGCCAGTTGATTGTTGATATGTTGGCCATTTTCACTTAGCTTACTCTAATACTAAGTGTTGAGCTATGTGTTTTAACTACGTCACGCCATATAAAAAGAAAAATATTGCTTCAACACCTGCGGCTCGAATTTTACTCTGCAGCTGTTTTTGTCTGCTTTTGGTGCTGACACTTTGTTCCATAATCGGTACAGTTACTCTGCAAAAGTTATCGATAAGTCACGTTCAGCTTAAATATGGAATTTCAAATGTATAAACCGTTATTGGTATTTAATGCAGTCTGTGAGTATCCGAACCAATCTAGATACAAAAGATTGCCAACGAATATGTCGAACATATAAGCTAATCGAAGTCAACCCTAGAAAACGAAAATTCGACAGTATCAATTATATAAAAATAAATGTATAGGCGAATGAGTAACTTTGTTAAAGGACTTCTGTAATTAAGCATTTGAATTGTTAAAAATGTACTACTTTTCTAATGTGCCCCTCAGCCTAACGTTCAGATATTAACACGCTCATTTCTACATTTTAATAAAAAGCGTTGTATTTATTTATAAGATTACAAAGAAAGCTTGCATATAAATTATGATAATTATGGAAACACAAGAGCTGTTCTTAAAAGACATATAAAATAAATAAGTTCTACATTAAAATTTATTTATTTATTTTTATAGTTAAATACTTAAAAACTGTAACTATATTTAGAGATTATGTAAATCTAATTGTTGTTCATATTTATTGTGTGTGGTTTAATAACGCTTCGAATTTTCAGCGTATCTCTAAAGCTCAAGCGACTGAAATATTTGATATTTAAAATTGATGTTACACGATTTAAATTAATACCAACGCGGCATGCTGATATCCTACAAAATATAGTTTACAAAATTATTGACTACTTCAGTATCTACGGTTTTAGTGCACTTTTCAATCAGTCGAGCAATAGCTATAGCCTTCAGTTGATTCGATTGCTTGTTATAGTTTCCATTGTCAGTTGACCTTTAAAAAAAACTCTAGATTAATTACTTTTCTTTTGTTTCCTACCACAGATGGATTTGTGCGTGGGTAGCGCAAATGCATTGACATAAACTTTAAATTCAATCCATTAAAAACTATGCAATTCGTAGTTCGTTTGTAAAATTGCTATAAAAACTAGTTTCGTTCGTTTCTTCATTTTACACATATTGTATATAAAAGTATAAAAGCATGGGAAAGTTCATAGAAGATATATGTATATATATTTTCATCATTATCTCAACTCAATTGAACTGATCTAATTTGATCTTATTTTGCGCATGGTTTAGGCGGATTTCGTTGCTCTTACAACAAAAGAAGACTAGAAGCAACAATTATACACAAAAAATAATAATGTTTAAAATAAGATGACTAAAATACTATAAAAGCGCATTGAAGAAAAGTATTGCTATAAAAAACAAACAAAAAGAATCGGTTTGTCCATAGTCAAAACGTCGGGGCTTCGTAAAGTCATTGATTGGGATACCAAAATGTTCTTTTCTAGGCGTTGAGAGTCTCCTGAAAGCGATCGCATTGAATATGGGACCACAAAGAACAACTTTACAAGGCGCATCGTACGATGCTATGGTTGGCTAAATATGGGATTATTGCATAAATACATAAGTAATTCATTTTTTAGTGAGCGCGTTCTAAATTAATTGCACCTATACTATGTATATAGTACAATATCACTGGTTGCTTCGTCACGTAACCTAATCCGAAACAAATTGAAAATCAATTGAAAAAGTGCGAATATCTAATGGCAAATCTAAAGTTGCAAAACTTCTCATTCGATCTGATATTATTTGAATCTAATCAAGTGGGTCGCAATATTTTCACCAGTTTTGGCACCTTAGTTTTTTTTTTTTTTTTTTTTTTTTTTTTCTGTTTTGTTTCTGTTGCTATTTCGGAGTCTATTTTTTTTTCTGTTTTGTGGTTGTTCCTTCAAATAACGTGAGGAATGCAGCTCTGTGGGCGCAATTTGGGCTGTTTGTTCATCTGTGCTTCTGATTGTTTAGTTTGCAGTGCTTAAAAATTAGTTAAAACTATTTTTAGTGTGCATGGCGTGTGGTTCATCTTTTACGGCCAGTCGTAGCTTCTGATATCATTTGGGTCGTTGTTGTATTCGGGACACAGCGTTGTGGGTCACACTTCATCTTGCCATTGCTGTCGCAGCTGAAATTAGTTTAAAAGAATCCATTAGCATAGTTTCATTTGGCTCAATAAGCTTTATACTAACATGCAGTCCATGCAAGGGCCACTCGTTGATGCGATGTACTCGCCCACCATGTATGAACGGCCATTAATGCTACAGCCGGTACGAGTCAATTCACCGCCATGGGATAGGCTCGTCATGAACGGCGGAAGCTCGGTACTCGTTGTTGTCGTGCTTGTCGTAATATTAAGCACGGCGGCCATGGTTACGGGACACTCATATCGTGGGCAGCAGAAGCCAGTGATTTGTTCCTCGTGACAACCAGAAATTGGTGGCGGGCAAGATTGTTGCAAGCAAATGATGTCGCTTCTGAAGCAGAAACAGAAATCGCAAGGATCGTCGCGTGGGATTTGCTGTGCGGATACGTAGATTTTGCCAGCATAGCGACAGGTGCCTGGACCAAATACCTCCTCTTCGTCGTATTCGTCGTCTGGGTAAGATGAATATTGAGGCTGCTGACCATATGACGGGGGTGTAATCGACTCGTGATGTGGGGTAGATGCTGATGTTGTTGTGAGCGGAGATTCTGTTGTTGTTGTCTCAAGGCTCTGTTTGGTTGGTGTAGCATCAGTTTCTCCTTCTGACACCCTGTCGTCAATGACTGGGGAACGTGTCGTGCTTGTGAAACGCTGGGCGAACAGCGGATGCACCGTTGTAATACTGTCGATATCTGGTTGTGTTGTCGGAGTGTCCTCGCTGGATGATGCTGCAGATGTTTCATCATGCGCAGCAGGTGTCGCTGCTGTCTGTGGTAACTCTGAGACGACAGCTGGAACTTCGGTGTCATCGAGCTCAGGTTTCTCTTTAGGGGCCTCAGTTACGGTGTCCTTAATTTCAGCAGACCCAGCGGCTTCTTCTCCCTTAGGTGTATTCTCAGATGCAGGAGTATGGTCCTCCTCTGAGTAAGTAGACTCATCGCTATCCTCGCTTGAATCTAAGCTTGGCACCACAGTAGGGGCTACAGTCGACTTTTCTGTATCGGATGGCGCATCAGTTTGCTTTTCCGACTCAGGAGCTTCAGTTGATTTAATTGGGGTCTCCTTTTCGAGATCTGGCTGTGCAGTTTCACCAAGAATATCGTCATCCGTCACAGGTGCCTTAGTTGAAGTTTCGTCAATTGTTGGCGATGGGGTTGGTGGCTTCAGTTTGGCACCAGCAGTTTGATCAGTGGTGTCTTCATGCTCAATATGACTTGGTTCGGTAGATTCCTCACCCACGTCTTCTGCATCAGATGGTTTCTGGCTAACTTCACTGGTTGCTTCAGGAGCAACAGGAACAACTGTAACAGGAGTCTTATCCGCATCTTCATCAGAAGTTGTGGAAGATTCTGCGTCATCAATCTCTTCGTGTTCACGGTGAGGAGCAACAGTATGTGATATGACATCACCTTCAGCGTCAGGAATCTGAGTAGCTGCAGTGTCGACTGCAATTTGCGTTTTAGGGGTAGTGGGAATACGAGCGGGTTCCTGGTCCTTCTCAGTATCGGGTGTTGTTGAAATACTCTCGTCAATGGCACCTTCTTCCGCAGCACCTGTCTTATCACCAAGAGGGCGAACTGTTGTATCCTCAGTATCGTCATCTTGAGCAATAATCGCTGGTACAGCCGTACTTGCATCAATCTTGTCATCAGCAACCAAAGTGGTGGCATCATCTCTAGTAGCAGTAGCAGCAGTTGTGGTAGGTTGTTGAATTTCGTCTTGAACAGTGGCAGTAGCCGTGGAGGCAATCTTCTTATCATCTTGATGCACGGTTGGAGAATAAAGTTCCTCAACTTCAAGCCCATCCGTAGATGGAGCTTTAGTTGGATATATGTCGGATGGCTTATCGGCAGATGGAGAAACGGTGGTGGACTCTTGGCTATCATCTGGTTTAGGTTGAGCTTCATCCTGAGTAGGTACTTTAACAATTTCATCGTCGGCAGGTGTAATAGTTGTTGATTCTGATGTATCATGAATAGGAATATGCTCATCATCTTGTCTTCTGATGGTGCAACAACAGTTGTGGAGTCAGTGTCCGTAAGTGGCTCTTGATCAATTCCTTCATCGGTAGTAGCAGGTGTCTTAATATCCTTTTCTGGCGCAATTGGTGATGAAGTTGTAGGCAATGGTGGGAATTTCTTGTCGTCTGTCGCTTGGGGCTCAATAGTGGTTGGGGTGTATATGTCTTCTGTGCTATCCTCCTTATCAGATGTGGTAGGAATCTTTTCATCAATTGGTTTAGAAAGTTCTTCTTGCAAAGCAGGCGAAACTGTAGTAAATTTGTCAAAGTCACTTTCAATAACCGCTGGAATCTTAGTTGATGACTCTGGAGCCTCTTCGATATGAGATTGTGGAGTTGTGGAAGGAGTTTTATCCTCAGGCGATTCATCTTCCGATTGAGGACCTTCAATGTCAATGGGCTTGTCTGTGTCTGCCAGTTGGGATTCTTCCTCTGAGCTGGGTGCAACTGTAGTAGCATCAATCTCATTCTCTGTAGGTGCCGCTGTGGTTGATGTAGCTTCTTTGCTTGGAGTTTTCGGACCAATGGTAGTACCCTCATCAATCTCTGATGTTGGGGAACTGTCTTCTTCTCCTTTGTCGGATGTTTTCTTGCTGTCCTCTGGAACGGATGGAGTGGCAGTTGTGAACCCTTCATCTGGGACTTCTGGTTGGTCATCCTTGTCAGATGTAGATACCGTAGTTGGCTGTTCATCTTCTGTAACAAGTACAACGTCTGTAGCATTGTCAATTGTCTCGTCTTGATCCTTCGTATCAGATGGTGTAGATGTTGAGATTTGTGGAACTTCAATGTCCTTTTTATCATCTGCCTGAGGCGAAGGCACTTCATCTTCTGGTTTAGATACATCAATAATAGGAGCATCAGTTGCATAGGGTTCCTCATCCGATTTATCCTCGGTTGACTTTTCGGGTGGAGTGCTAATTGTTGTATGGCTAAGAGTATCATCCTTATCTGCAGGTGGTGAGGCAGTAATATATGGCTCTTCCTTATCATCAGCAGTTGGAAGAACAGTAACTGAAGGTTCTGATGAGGGTTCGATTTCTTTCTGATCAGTAACAGTTTCAGCTTGGGATGGTTTCTTTTCGACTTCCTGTACTGCTGAAGCCACAGTCGTTGTTGGGATTGCGGCAACGTCATCTTCAGGAGACTCGGTGACAGTAGAAACGTCATCTTCCTCTTCAGATATAGGCTTTTCTGTCGACAAATCACTTTCTTCACCACTTGTAACAGCAGCAGTAGTGGTTTCATCCTGCTCTTTGCTGACATCGGGAGTGAAGGTGGATTGATCAATACCTGTATCTGAGTCTTGGTCTGGTTTTTTGTGAATAGCCGACTCAGTAATTGCTTCCTCATCTGTGGGCTTCTTTTCATCTGCTTCCGTTACAGAAGGAATTTCCGTAGCTGCCACTGGGATAGACAGTTTACTTGTGTCTTGATCTTCTTCGGCTTCAGGACGAACAGTTGTGGCAGCAATACTACCTTCAGAGCTATCAGGCTTGCCATCAGAAGATACAGAATCTTCAACAGGTGGAGCAAAAGTCGTGACGCCCTCACTTTCTGTTGGTGTGGTTGTGGATGATCCAGGCACCTTTTCAGAATCCTCAACTCGTTTCTTTTCAATATCTTCAACATGGGCTTCTGTGGATGATGCTTCTTCCTCAAATTTACTAGTCGTCTCAGGAGAAGTAGGAATGATTGTAGTTGTAGAAATCTTATCTTCTTGGACTCCCAATTTTTCGTCAGCAGGTTTCTCGACCTCAGTTGTTGTCTCTTCATCAACTGAAACAGGAGCAACGGTTGGAGTAGCCAACGTATCGTCAGTCTTCTTTTGGGTTTCGTCAGCAGCTGTAGCGCTTGTTGGGGTTGGCTCATATTCTGCTTGACTAACAGATTTCTCTGTTGTTGCCCCTGCAGTTTCCTTAAGGCCATCATCTTCAGATGTGGGCTCTTTCTCAGATGGCTTCTGATCTTCTTTTTCAGTATCAGGTGCGGCAGTTGCATCCACCACCTTATCAACATCTTTTTCACTTGGATATTCGTCAGTTGGCTTCTTAATATCCTTAGGTGTTGTAACCTCTTCGGAAGCGGGAGTTGTCGTGGTTACTGGTGAAATTTCTTCATCGGGCTTAACATGTGACATTGGCAGTTCAGTAATGCCAGAAGGCATAGTAACCTCCTTTGGTACATTTTCAGTGCTAGTAGGCTCCACATCATCATCAGTTCTATCAATGGGCTTCTTACTGCTTTCGGGCACGACTGTTGTGGACTTGGTTTCGTCAGAAATTTCAACGGCTTTCGGTGTAGTGGAATCAGATTCGCAAATATATGTTGGGCAGCAGCCGTCAGCATGGTCGGTAACCAGAACACAGTTTTCACGATCCTCAGGAATTCTGCATTCAATTGGCTTGCATGATACAATACTGCTAATACATTTGCAAGATATATCGCAAGGTGTGCTTGCTGGTACATCAGTATTGTTGGCATAGGTTTTGCCCTCAACCAGGCAGGCACCTTCACCAGGTATAGAAGGTGGCAGCTGCATATCAGGCATAGCTGCAGCTGTTGTCTCCTCTTCTGAACTAGGTTCCAATGTTGTACTCTCTGGGGCGAAGTCATGACGGGTATCAACTGGGGCGTCTGGTTTCTCAGGTGAAACCTTAGCAGGCTCAGATGTTTCTTCCTCCGACGTAGATGCAGTGATATCTTCTTCGCTGGTTTCTGGGATTTCGGTACCTTTTGGTTCATCTTCCCGTGCAGGAGGCAGATAAACTGCTGGCAGCTTACCGGTTGTAGCTTCTTCACTTTTGTCTGGTTGGGTAGTACTTTGATCAGCTTCAATGACAGGAGGAACAATATCAGACTTGACAGGCACTGCTTGGGTAGTTTGGTCTTCATCCTTTTCTGTGGGCTCTTTATCAAGTGTTGCACTGGTGGAAGACACAATCTCTTTCTCTGATTCGACAGTTGTAGCTTCGTCACTCTCGTCAGTATATGTTTCTGTATGATCCTCGGCAGATTCTTTCTCAACACTCTCCTTATCTTCAGGTTGTTTGGGAGAAGATGTGGTGCTGTGCACCGCGGGCATCTCTTCTTCTGAACTGATATCAGCGGTATCTTGCTCCTTAATGCTCTCAGTGGTAGATGATGATATATGAGCGGTCGATGTTGTTTCTTGAACATCTTCCTCTTCTGTGGAATCTTTGTCAGTTGAACTTTCTGGTTCTGTTGACTGGTCCTCTTCAGTTTTAGGGGTACTTGTCTTGAAGGTCTGAGCAGCAGGAGTTGTGGGCTTGACCACCTCTTCCTCAATTGTGACGTCCTCAGCGGAAGTCGTGCTAGGAACGACTTCATCAGCACCTTTAATCGGCTTAACAGCATCCTCCTCACTGCTAACTTCTTCAGCAGATGGCGTAGTTTCGACAGAAATATCTTCACTAACCTCTTCAGTAACAGGTTTGTCAGTATCCTTTTTAATTTGCTCTTCGCCCGCTGGAGTCGTAGGCTTGATGATTTCATCATCAGCAGAAGTTCCCGTGATAGGAGTTGTACTCGTGATAGTTTCATCTTGACCGCTGACGCCCTTAGCAGTAGTTGTATCCTTAGCAATATCAATATCACCACTAATATCCTCAGCAGGAGTTGTCGTCTTGTCATCCTTTTCTTGAGTAGCAGCAGCTGGAGTTGTAGCCTTTCCAATATCATCAACACTTTCTTTGACAGTATCACTGTCGACAGTAACGGGAGTTGTATCCTTAACAGTATCTTCTTCGTCAGAAGTGTCGGGCTTACTAGTGTCCTGTTCAATAATTTCTTCCCCAGCAGGAGTTGTTTCCCTGACAATATCTTCTTGACCACTGATTTCTTTTGCTGGCGTTGTTGCCTTTTCAGTATCTTCTGCGTCGGTAGTTTCCGTAGCAGCTTCAACTTTGTCGCTAATATCTGAAGGCGTTTCTTCCGTATCGCTGACATCAGAAACTGGTGTTGTTGTCTTAACTTCCTCGTCCTTTTTGCTGTCTGCAGCTGGAGATGTAGCCTTGATATCGTATTCAGCATCGGGAGTTGTAACCTTTGAAATTTCTTCTTCATCGACTTCAATTCTTGGAGTTGTAGTCTTTGCAACTTCTTCCTTGTCGCTAGCATAAGAGGCTGGAGTTGTAGCCTTTGCAACTTCTTCCTTGTCGCTAACATCAGAGGCTGGAGTTGTAGCCTTTTCAACATCCTCCCTATCTGGCTGGGAAGCTGAAGGTGTACCCTCAGTAACTTCTTCCTTGTCGATAACATCTGAGACTGCAGTTGTTGCCTTAAGATCATCTTCCTTATCACTGTCAGAAGCTGGAGTTGTAGCCTTAACTTCATCTTCTTTATCGCTAATGCCTGCAGCTGGGCTTGTTGCCTTGACATCATCTTCCTCATCAATCTCTGCAACTGGACTTGAAGTAACGCCCTCTTCTTCATCCCTAATGTGAGCAGCAGGTGTTGTTGCCTTGGCGCCTTCTTCGCTGTCACTAACATCGGAGGTTGGAGTAGAAGGCTTAGCTTCATCTTCCTTGTCACTAGGCACTGTAGCTGGAGATGTAGCCTTGACATCATCTTCCTTATCCGTAATGTCTGCAGTTGGTGTTGTAGGTTTGTCAGTTTCTTCTTCATCGCTAACATCTGTAGCAGGAGGTGTACCCTTAACATCATCCTCCTTATCGCCGATGTCAGAAGTTGGTGTTGTAATCTTGGCGACAACATCCTCATCTTCTCTTGGTGTTGTTGCCTTCGATGCGTCTTCTTCATCGGTGACTGCATAAACTGGAGTTGTGCCCTTGGAAATATCATCCTCGCCACTAACATCCACAGTTGGAGACGTGTCTTTCGGTACTTCCTCTTTGTCGCTAACATCCACAGTAGGTGTTGTGGTTTCCTGTGTAATTTCAACACCGACTGGTGTAACAGGTGTTGAAGGCTTGGCAATATCTTCTTCACTTTCGCTGGTTCCCTGTGATAAAGGTGCGGATGTGGTGTCGATTTCCCCGCTGCCTTCCTCAGATTCAGTCGGT
The DNA here is from genome assembly GCA_030914345.1 of Drosophila koepferae. Taxonomy (NCBI): domain Eukaryota; kingdom Metazoa; phylum Arthropoda; class Insecta; order Diptera; family Drosophilidae; genus Drosophila; species Drosophila koepferae. Next base: position 3,242,456 of record JAUESR010000197.1, read on the forward strand.
GCCGTGTCATCTCCGCTTCCTTCTGCGGGCTTGACAGTTTCCTGTACTTGTGGCGTTGTTGGCTTAATGACATCCTCCTCCCCGCTACCTTCTTCAATCGACGTCGCCGTAGAAGACTCCACTGGAGTATCAATTCTAACATCAGTGGAAATGGTAGAGCTCTCAGGTTCCTTCTCCTTAATCTTATCGTCATCAGTGGAAGCGATTGTAGTGTACTCTTGATCAACTTCACCACTGCCAACTTCACCGGCTGGAGCCTCAGTAGCCACGTTCTTATCCTTTTCCTCGTCATCGATGTGCTTCTGCAGATCAAGATCCTCCTTTGTAATTTCACCGTGTATATCCTTGACGGGCGTTGCTGTAGTAATTGGCTCCTCAGTAGTGGCTTCAATGATGTCAGTTTTGGTGCTATCGTCATCACAAATATAATTGCTGGGGCAACATTCGCCCTCGGCTGCTGGCATGGCATGACAAATTACGCCACTAGCCGAACTCATTGGCATCTCGCACTCTTGCACAGCACACACAATATCTCCGCGCATGCAGTAACAATGCTCGCATGCATTCTTGCCCATGATGGAGGCGCCATCGGCGAAGGTCTCTCCATTGTGGATACAATCCGTAGATACGGCTGGAGTCATGGTAGTGGTCAGAATAAATCCAGGTGTTGGACGAACTGTGGTCGTTGTTGTAGATTGATCTTCCAGCTCAAGTACATCGTTCTCATGGTCTGCAATATACACAAGTAAATGAGATTTGCTTTCGAAAGGCAAAAGATTTAGCTACAACTTACCGCAACTGTAGCGTACTGGACAGCAAGAGCCTTTGTTGTAGATGGGTGTGCAGCCATCCACATGCAGGGTGCACTCCTGCATAACGCATTTGGTCTGATTGTTAATGCAGTAGCAGAGTTCGCAGGGTTTATTGGGGTTCGATGGCACCTGGGCACCTTCCGGGTAGAACTTCTCTTCAATGCTGCAGCCGAACTTCTCGGGAATGCTCAATTCAGTTCCAGGCTCGGGCGTACGATGCGGCACTTCGACATGAACTGAAATAGCAGCACGTAATTGAAATAACTGACTATGAAAATATCGATAATGGAACTTACCCACTGGGCAGGTAACGATAGGACAGCACTGATCCTCGCGCTTCTCCACAATACAATCCTGACCAATTGGCTTCGTGAATGGGCAAACGCGCAGATAGCACATGAGCATGCGATTGTGGCAGGTGCAGTTGAGACACGGCTCATTGGTCATGATGCGGTCACCTTCATTGTAATGTCCATAGTTGTAGTAGCAGCCCTCTGCAATAAGCGAAAAGAAAGTAGCGATTCATTAGAAACCCAGCTAAGTATAACTGGAGCAGGCCTGGGAACCAGAGAACAATGCCTATGGCAGTGCAAGTAATATGAACAGTTAGTTTCCTGGCATTCCCTGTTATGCATTCATGACAAGTCTTAACTAGCTCATGTGTGCTACTATGGCGTTTCGGACATAAATTAACTTCCAGCGCTATCAAATGTCATAATACGTGCAGTCATAGATATCTTTTATGGCTCATCAGAGTCGTTAAACAGCGACAACCCAAGCGCCAAGCAACGCTTAATATATGTACGTATGTCTTGTCTGTCTATGGCTACTGAATACTGGGTACTGCTACTGCTACCTAATTTACTGCCGTCCACCCGCAATAAATTTCAAATCACATTATTAACACGTCAAGCGCAACTTGCAGCAGCTCCTCGCCAACGTCTGTTCAGCCTCAGCTTCAGCTCTCTTGCTGTCGGCCTGTTCGACTGACTCGTTGGCTAGACAAATTTTGATTGAAATCTTTGGTGTCGCTGTCTGGCGCTCACGTTTTCGTCATAAACCTCCTAAAATGCTGTTTATTTCTTTGTTTCATTTTTTATTATATGTATATACATGTAAATACCCTGCACCTCTAGGTAAGTGGGATATATAGCAGCGACCTACTGTTTACAAAAGTAAATAAGATACATTTAGATACTGGGGGAACAATAATTTGTATATCTGGCAAAGCACAGGGTATCTGTTAGTCAACTGCCACATTAAAAGAAATTATTTCGTGTGCTTTTTCACACCTCAGCTAACCACCTAATAATGCTCAACATAATTCCCCAACCAGTCTGTTGGGTTTAATTTTTATGACAGCTGTGGGTCAGTTATTGGTCTTTTGTAGTCGATTAGGCGTTTAGAGTCAAACAGTGTTAAATGGGCGTGAACTGAGGCTCAATTAACGTTAATGCTATAATTCGTATTCACAACTGATTCATTAGTTTCAACTATTTGTATTTTTATGTATTTTTATTACTATTGGATGTATATCTTGTATTTCACTTACCTGGATACGGTGTTATTTCCGTGTAGTCCTGCACGGGGGCTGCAAAGGAATTGAAGAGGGAAAGAGTACAAATTAGTTTTTTCTTTTTTTCATTTTTTTTAGAGAAATGCTATAGTTATTTTGGTCTATTACGTTAGAATTTTATGATGGCCATATCCGTTAGTCGTCATGACTATAATAAATTAATTTATCTATTACAGCGAATGCCAGACCTCTAATTGTACTTGCATGCAATTGAAATTAGACGTCGACTTGCGTAGGCCGACGTCTGAGCACTTGGCTCTTGCGGCTTGGCTCATTCGTTCTATTCTTGGTACTCGTTGATAGGCCAGCGTCGTCTGATAACAGGGCTCGACCGCCGCTGGCCAGCATGCAACAAGCAGCATGCAACAAGCGGGCAGCAAATTGCAGCAGCAACACAAACTTTTTGCAGTGCTCGGCTTTGTGTGCGTGCAACGTGTTATTACCACATAATCAAAATTCAGCAGCCGCAGCAGCAGCAAGAGCAGAGAATGCAAGAAATAATGGCACGTAGCTGGTTCTAGGCATGGACAATCTTAGCCTGTGTGTGTCCCACACTGGGCCAACTGCAACGAGAGCCGCTAAAAAATGGCTCAAACAAATTGTTTAAGCTGACAGTTAACCGGCATCGCGCGCGCCTTCCAACTGGCGGTCACTTGTTGCTGCTGCTGCTGCTGCGGTGGCGTTTACACGACCACGACAGCAACATGATGTTGCAGGAGCAACAACAGCAGCAGCTGCTACTAAAATGATTTGACAAATTGCATTTTGTTATGAATGGTGTTGTTGCTGCTTTTGCTGTTGTTGTTGCTGGGCCAACTATGATTAATTGCGGCTAGTTAAAGGGTTGACAATTTACCACATATATCAAAGGTGAATTTCTGCTCGATTGGCTGTAAGTAGTATTCGCCAGAAGTCATATAATTTATAGGGCACTGCAGGCGAAATAACAATGAAACTTCTAACGGCAAATGCTCATAAGCATAATATTGGCCAAGCTTTTCACCATGGTAGCAGCATTAACAAATCAGAGTAGCAATTTCAATAGCGAGGCTGTGGCAAAGGTCTGTCTTGTGCTGTCCATGCTGTTGCTGTTGCTGCTGCTGCTGCTGCTCTGCAACATCTCACTCTTTCAAAGTAACGGATGTAAATTACATTTTATGCGGTAAGAAGAACAAGAATAGCCACGACCGAGCCTGGTAACGCATAAAAATTCACACATTAACTGTTAAGGATTGCCTACCTAGAGTAACAGAGAGAGATAGAGAGGGAGAGAAAGAGAGTGAGTTAGAGCAGGATGGTTGGTAGGAGGCGACATCGGCCGGACTTGGAAGCAAACGGCAATAGGAGCCGACCATGCAGCCGGTTCGCTAGCAGCACGCCCCGCAATCGTACTGTCCAGTTGCCCAGTACCCAGTTCGCAGTTCCCAGTTCCCAGTTGGCCGCCTTGTAATGCAAACTTATGCAACAATTTTCCGCTGCAAGTGCAACAACTGAAACAAGCCACATACGAGTTGTTGGCAGCATCAGCACGACGATGATGACCAAGACGCATGAGAGTCGTCGTCGTCGTTTGCCTGCTGCTGCTGCTGCTGCTGCTGCTGCGGCTGTTGATGGTACACATCAAACATGGTCGTATCGGTCCAACAAACAGAAGTCAGTCAGTCAGTTAGTCAGTCAGTTACTCAGCCAGGTTAGTTGTTGTTGTTGGTGTTGATTTGGCTGCAGCTTACAGCTACCTTCACATGACTGTAGCTTCGGGCCAAGCCAAAGTTGTTGGCGGCGTTGGTTGCTGTTGCTGTTGTTGCTGTTGTTGCTGTTGTTGCTGTCGCAAGAGTCGTGCATTTTGTTTATTCTAGGAAAGCGCGCGCACGCCTCGCATCCCGAATGTTTCTTGGCCATGGCCATGGCCATGGCTGGATGGCTGCTGCTGCCGCAGCAACTGCCGCTGCAGCAACAAGTTGAACGACCCGTTCGCGCATGTGTGCAAAAATGTGTACACAAACCATAAAATACAAGCCACTAGCTGGCTTTACTTACATAAGTAGGCCTAGACTTAGGCTTAGGTGCCGTAGCTCTGGCTTTGGCTGTGACTCTAACTCTGTCTCCGACAGCCACGTTGACCAGGCTAAGGCAACGGACACGCCTTTTGCTGGTTACGCTTTATTATTTAGTGCTGTAGGTGGATACGCAGCCGGCTGTTGCGGTGGGGCACAGGGGCACAGACTAGCCACACAATCCAACAGCCAGCAGCCAAAGAGCCCAGACGAGGAGACAGCGCGCCTGGCATGTGAAAAGTGGAAGTTTCGCTAAATATTTCGTTGATAGCAATCGTTCCTTTTTCAATTCTACTCCAACTCTTCCCCTCTCTTACTCCCTCTCTCTCTTCGATCTTCATGACTGTCCGCGTGCGCTACGCGGAAACGCAGCTAGTGAAATATTTGCCATGCCACAAATATTTCAAAGATTACAAAATAAACACAAATCTTCCTTTGGGCCACAGACTCAGACACAGCCACAGCCACAGCTAAAGTCATGTTCCCCCAAATGTGCAATTTTTTTGTGTATTGCTGTTGTGCGGTGCCAAACGCGGCAGCAACTTTACCGCTACTTTGGCGACGACCAACAGCTGCAGCAGTAACAGCAACAGCAGCAGCAGCAGCACACCCACAGCATATGCCTCACCTGGTCAAGATATATGTGTGTACGACTAGCTGATAAGGCCTTAAAGGCTAGAATGCCGTTTCGACGGCTCTTCTTTCTATGGGTGACAAAAGGAAGTTTCAAGAAGCTCGCCAACTGCCTTGATATAGATGAACGTAATTAGAGCCAGCCAGGTCGAAGTGCTCCTTGGCAGAGCGGAACAATGCGCCAACAAGGAAGGCAGATGCACCGACTGCACATGCAATATATCGAACTATAATTGCCCAGTCTCAGCTCAGTTCGATTCGGCTCAATTGTGCAATGGCAGGAAAACAGAAATTATGCCAGGCCAACAAGCGGCAGCAAGAGGCATGCAAATTTTTGCTTGCGCAAAACAATTTCCATTTTCTATGGCCTTGATCACATAATTTCCATAATGCCGAGTCGATCAATATGGAGTGAGCGACAAGCTAACAACCCATGCCCATACCCAAGCCCAAGCTCCAGCCATGGACTCTATGTGTGTGTGTGTGTACCGCCATATCATGTGCCATGCATCAGTGTTGAAAGCGGATGAGTTGCAGGCGAAGGGGGTTGGCTGAGTGCCGACAATTCGCCCAACGGAGGCTGCAGCCGCGCACAGCAAATGAATTTGCTAGTAATTTAACATGATTATGTCGGGGACAAGGTAGCAATGTAGACGTCGACATCATCCGCAGCAGCAGCAGCAGCAGCAGCAGCAGCAGCGTTGGCTCCTTGCGCAGCCAAATTGGACGCAGTTGCGCCAGGCTCTCTGTTTGCCTGATGATGCTGCTAGTTGTGGGCTTTGGCTGTGGCTTTGGCCCTGGCGTGACGCTGTGTTTTATTACCAGCCGGCCTAGACATGATTCGTTCTAAGTAAATTATGCCCAGCGGTCATGACGAGGATGCCGTGAAATTGCTGCCTCTTGCTGCAGTCAATGATGCTGCTGCTATGCATATGAAACAATTACGAAGAGCTAGGCGCAGGTCTAGGCCTATCCATGAATCCAATCCTTGGCTGTCTATATGTGTGCATTGTAATTGCTGCCAACTGCACCGCAGGCAAACGATCAGCTCATATGCATATGTATTTATAGCGAGTCGAGCCCAGGCCCAGGCGAGGGCCAGCTAGCGCTGAGTACCCCTGCAGAACGGGCAGTGTCATTAGACAGTCAGTCAGGTTGTCAGTTGGGGCGCAACTTTTGCTTTTTGACGGTTTTTTCGTTGCCAATCTGACTGCTTAATAGATAATAATGAGTCTGAGTCTTAACTTTGGTCTGCAACTAGGAGTTGCCACTCGGCCTGCAGGCGCTGTAATTAAGCAGTTAAAGGCCAGCTTAGCTCCAGTAAAGCTCCGTTCTCACAGTTCTGGATCGGATTGGATCCTCGGCAAGGCCTTTTTGCTTATTTCCCCAGTTGATGTGGCTTTTTATGTGTCCTGTGCTTGATTTGTTTTGATTGCGCTGCATGGCTTTAATGAGCCCCCATCGGGCCATCAATCTGTCTGTCAGTCGTAATATGTGTACGTGCATTGCCATATTGCCGCCAGGTTGCAGCTAATCACAGATCCTGCCCACTGGCCGCATCTCCAGCTAGATATATCATAATTTTTGTTTGCGCAATTTTTTAGACAAATTCCAAAGGCCCGTTAGGTGCGCGCGAACACGAAGCAAACAAATTGTCGTCAGGCCGTCGTTCGGCCTGCTCTGCTCTGCTCTGCATTCAATTCTTGGCACCGCAAGCTGTTATTGATAACAGCGCATTGATTACTGCAATTGCTGTCGGGACGAGCTGGATCTGGAGCTGGAGCTGGAGCTGACTAGAGTTTTGCCAAAATAACAGACAAGATCTATAATCAACGGCTAGCTCGGACGCTCGGATGCAGGTCGCTACTGACAAGCGTTCCAAGTGCAACTGCAACTGTTGTTGCAACTCGTTCTCAACCTGCGCATGCGTAACTGTTTATTAATTTCGGTTTGAATTTGAGCAAGATCTAACCGTCTGCACTTGCGGCGCGTGTCCAGCCCCAACTCCAGCCACCATACCCCGAGTCGTTTCAGTTTCAGCTGCAATGCCGGCTGACTCTGCTGACAAGCCGGAAGATTGATGATAATGTCCACCAGAAATTCTCACGTTTGAGCAGGGCTCGGCTTGCAGCCGCTTCAATTAGATACGCGCACTTTTGTGCTCGTCGAGCGCCTCATTTGGTAAAACATTCACGTGGCATTCTAGCGCTAATTGCTTGCCCCGCCAAGAAGTTGCCCCCTGGACAGCTAGCGATTTGTATCTGCTCCCACGACAACGACTCCGACTCTGACTCTGACTCTGACTCTGACTGCGACAGCGTCTGCTTTTAAGCCAGTGATTGGCGAATGCAGATAATGTTGTTTTATAGCTAGTATTATAGTACTATAAAGTATATGTGTTGCGTGCTGGGCAACTGCAGCATTAGAAGAAGCAGCTTCAACCGTGAAAAAATACTCAATGTTGCCAAACGCACAAAGCGCGGCAGTAGCAACAGCACCAGCACCAGCAACAAAAGATCAGCAAAGCGATAATTATACAAGGTATTAGTTCATTCCTTCTATAAGCCAACCCAACCCAAACCCCCTTAGTCCAGCTTTCTGTTCAAGTCGTCTAGCGTATTTAGTGGCCGTTGCTAAGTGACTTAACATGACCCACACACCATGGAGCCGGGCTGTCGGAGTCGCAGGTTTGCCATGCGTAAAGGTGCCAGGCTGCGAGTTGATTGAACCCCCTGCTTGGCCAGGCATTAGAAGCGGCTGGATAGTTGTCCCGCTCATGAAGCTAAAGTTACACAATTGAAAAGCTGTGGGAAGTCATTGCACCATACGATAGAGATCTGTGTAAGAATGAGCTACCAGCCAAGACATGGCTAATTACCATTCTTTCGCTGCAAGTCTTTCGTCTTAGCAGTGTCTCAAAATGAATTCTAACACGCAGTGCTCACTCCAAGTACAAGTCCAAGTCCATGTCTAAGCTTCAGTTCTTGTTCAACGAACCGAGCAAAGTCTTGGGCTGGTCAGTACGTGGTAGCAGCTTCTGTCTGCTAGCTGCCAGCAGCCAGTTAGAAATACGATTGGCGCCAGCTAAAAAATGCCAGCTCAATTCTCTAGTTCGAAAGGTTTCGTTCTAAGTGTTTAAATACCCCATGAAATTGGGTCAGATCTCAGCTAATTGCCATAAATATGAATAAAGACGTAAATGTTTGTCGAACGGCGGCATTTAATTAGCATTTCGAACACGTTTTTAGAGCGACGACAACGGAAACTTCGTCAACAACGTGTTGTACAAATTGAAAATTAGCATATTCACGCCAAGAGCTTGCATAAAATGCCAAATAAAAAAATAAAAAAAAATCAAATAGTTATATGAAACATTTAACAAAAAGAGAAAAAACAATAACAATACGAAAATAGATACCAAGTGGCGTCGGTCGGGCTCAACTTGGCCAACAGCAAGTTCAAGTTCAATGACATCCAAACAATAACAAAGTAAAGAGACAAACAGAGAGCGAGAGAGATAAAGGAGAGGGAGAAGACATATATAATATGAGCTATGCTTATGGCACAGCTATGCTATATATCAGTCTGACAAACACCTAGACTATATAGTGCTATATATATCTTTAGTTAGTCAGAGTCTGCTGCTGTTGCTTATCACAATGGGAAATCTGAGAATTGTTACTTCATTTGTTTGCCGGCGTTTTGCTCTACTAAGCAGCATTTCATTTGCATTTGGACTTGCTGTGCCATAAAATGTTCTGCTTCTCTTTGTCTCTTTTGGTGGTGGTGGTGCTGCTGCTGCTGCTGTGCAGTTGCAGTGGTTGTTGCAGCAGCAACTGCTACAGAATTACTGCAATCACAGCAGCCATTTCATTGTCAAGGCAGAGCTGAGGGAAAGCCAAACCAAAGGCGTTAATAGTCAAATTGTGTAATTTCTGTGGCTAAAACTCTGTGGGGTGTGTTGGTGGGGCAGGCTGTCAGTGCCACTGCCACTGCCACTGCCACTGCCACTGCCACTGCCAGTGCCACTGCTATTGCCAAATGGGGCTTACAGTTAACCGTTACATATACAAATTGCTGCCAGTTAACCGCAAACGCCACTCACTCACTGATTATTTACTTTATTGAAATTACCGCAAGCACCAACACGTCTCACCTGCCTGCATCCTCACCTACACTCAGCCGGTCTGACCTTGTCGCAGGAAGTTGAAAATTGTATAGCTGATAAAAATCGTATTGAGCTGCCTGCGCTTCCGTCAGATAAACGTAGAAGAAGTCACAGAAAAAGAAGAAGAAGAATTTACTTGATGCTTGGCCAATTCACACGCCAACATACCAAATTCTCGACGCCCGAATGCTCAGTTCTCATTAAATTGAAATCAAGTGCAATGAGCAGCTATAACTCCAACTACAGCTCAGTGTTGCCCTTTCGGTCAGACAAATGTACTCAGACTCTGGCTGGCTAAATCTGGTCAATGGCCTCAGGCCAAACAAAATGTGTGCCTCGCGTGGGTTGAATCAAAACAAACTAAGTGGCTCTTTAAGAGTTATAAATGTGCTTTTTCTTCAAGTCTGTATATATGTAGATATAAGTTTGTGTGTGTGTGTGTAGGTTCATAACTCTCTGGGGTCTGTCTCCAAGTCATGGTCAATTTATCATACGCAGTTTTGATTTGAGCTCTTTACAGCAACATATAACTTTTGAAATATATATATATTTTTTTTTTTGACAAATTGATGTACGACTGGAGCGTCTTTGGTGGGCCGAAACGAAAGTCGCTGCCTCTCAGCTGGCAGCCAATGCTTATTTATGGCCAAATTCAGCATATGGCACATGGCACATGGCACATGGCCATGGGCATGCTTTGGACGGATTCTAATTGTGTCACTGTCGAAAGTTGGTCAGCGAAAAAAGAAGAAGACGACGATAAAAAAAATCTGCATGCGAGTCGTGTGTGGACACGGATTCATCCTGTTGACTCTCACACGCAGCGGCATCGTGTGGGCTGCTTAACCCGCAAGTTCGTGATCTCTAACTCGCGTACTTGTTCTTCAAGTGGCTATGAAATTCCACAGCTACGCAGCGAGCACACACACACACACACACGCTCACACACATACACATGGCTCTTCAGCTGCTTAGCCACATCTCCATATCGGTCAATGGTCAGCGGCTGTTTGGCCCGTTGTTTGGCCCAAGCAAATAAGCCAGGCAACTACTACGTCAACTTCGACGACAAGGTATTGCTATTGCTATTGCTATTGCTATTGGTATGCGGTTATGCTACAGGTACCGAGGTACAGCCATGGCAATAAGTATATGCGCAGGTAGAGATAGCCCCTGTCTGCTTCAGCTTGTTTGCATACGAAATATTTACGATTTCAACCAGCCACGCCCACACCAGCAAGTGGCGCATTGGCTTATGGTGCTTATCAGGCACCTGATAAGACGCCACAGCTTGACCACTTGACATTGAACCTGGTCGGAGGTGTGTAGCTGGCCAAAATGTTAATTATATGCTGACGGGCGAACAGCAAAAATCTTGATTAAATCCCTTGCCGTTGAGGCTGCTGCTGATGATGAGGAGGCTGCTGCTGCTGCTGGCATGTGGCTGATATCATCAGCGAGCGTTCATGCAATTAATACTTGAGCATAATGATGTTTCGCCTCAGCCTAAGCCTGTCCAGAAAGTTGTGGCCGTCATCAATAGTTATGCCCGACGCTTGGCCAAAATGCCAGCTAATACAAGCTAATTAAGCAATAAAATCCCAAAATGCCATTTGACTTCCGCAACTCACGAGTTTAGTTTGCCATAAACAGGTGATTTTTATGCGCAATAAACAAAAGCAAAACAATAACAACGACAACAACAAATATTAAGTATATGAAGATCCAGCTGGGAGCGCACTAATGCCTTTGTAATTGGTTATAAATTAAGCAATCAGTTAAGCATCATCAAAACTTAAATAAAAATATGCTTAGGTACGAGTTTTTCCTTCTATGCCATTTATGGCATCTCAGCCAACATGATGTAGAACTTTAAACACACACTACATGAGCAGGCCCCATCTTGTGGCCAAGTGTTGAGTCGCCAATTAGACCCAATGCTGGGTTCAAAACTCATGTTCACTGACTGTGACTTATCACTTTTGTCCGACACATACTATAGCATACTATAAATAAGTCCGAGTCAACTTTCGTTGGTGTCAATTGCCCTGCCTCCAGGTCCAGCTTGGGATTCGACAAACAGATGTCAAAAAAAGAATCAGCACCTGTGGCACGGCCATGAGAAAAAAGGTGGGAAAATCGAAATACAGATTGTGGAAGATGTAATACATTGCATTACTAAATGCCATCTCTGGTTCTATATCTAAGTGGATTATTTGAAAACATTTATGTAAAACAAACTAAGAAATTAATTTTCTGGAAACAGTCATAGAGCAGAAATACTATTAGATTGCTTGCACTTGAGTACTTGAGACCATATAGCCAAAAACTGTGTTACACACTTGCTGGCACAACTGATATACCCCAGGCAAGGCAAGGGAATTCAAGCTCGAAATTGATTGATGAAAACGCCCCACGAAAAAAAGCGAACAGTCAAAAGGCAACGCGCTAAGGCGAGAGACGAGTTGAGCTTTGAGTCCGAGTCTGAAAATTGCCGTCCGTTTTTTGTGGCTTATAAAATAATGATTATGTGTTGGGGCTACCGGAGCTGCTGACAGACGATGACGCCGACAAGCAGTGGATCTGCCACAGTCACTGCGCCATGCGCTGTCGTTGGTCCATTAACTTGGCCAGCCAAGTTGGTGCGACCAATCGAGCGAGACACCGACTGCGAGCAACTGATCGACCTTGAGCTTGAATTAAAACTTGAACTTGGCTGCTTGAAAATTGCATAAGACGCTCGCCGCTGACTGTGTTTAAAACTTAACAGTAAAGCGGAGCACTTGGCTAATACACGATGTGTTACCAAAATGTCTTAGCCAAACACTGAACACTGAACACTGAGCACTGAGCAGTGAAAACAATTACCAATTGGCAATTGGCATTTGACTGGCCTTTTGTCATGACGCAAAATGCCACTTGTTGTGAAGTATTTGTGCATGTTTCGACTTTTTGCCGATTTGCGCATATTAATCATGGCTGTATATAGCGCTCGAGTGGCCGATATTGATTTATATGGTTGGCTGTACAGGCGGCCAGCTGTCGATAGCTAAATGAGATACAAATGTATCTCACAGATACTTACAAGTGTTGAGTCATGAGCCGGGTGTTATGTGCTACGTAGTCATGTATGTATTATTATAATGGAACAATTCAATTACCAGACCATGCTGTGAAATTCTTGTAAAGCCCAGCGCTGAGCCGATGCTCTGAGCCCGCAGCTCTGTAAGTTCATCAAACTCAAGTGCTGAGCTCCACGGGCAGCATTTACGTCCATTGAGTTATTTTGTTTACTTGTTAGTGTAACAGATTTGTGTGCGTGTGTGTGTAGCACACAATGCTCATAAGTGGGTGAGAAAAGTGCGAGAAGAGGCACAAAGATCTAGCTATGATCAGTTCTCGACTCACACGCTCCAAGTTCTCTTTCAGCCATTCACAAAACCTCATCAGAAATGTTCTAAGCTGCGTTTTCCTTATATTCCCTCCCTCTAGTTTTCTTCTTTACTCTTTTCTTGTTTGATAGTTTTCCATATTGCAGCACCACAGTGTTGGGCATGTGGCATGTGCTAATGAAAATTCCAAGAAGTCAACGCTGTATCGAGCATTTGAGCGGTGCTAAATGTGGGTCAACAAGACAGTCTGCCTGACTGCCTGACTGACTGACTGACTGATGGACTCGGACTCCGACTCGGACTATTGCCGCCTATCGTTTCGTTTCGACTGGGCCAAATCAGTTGAAAAGGCAGCTGCATTTGTTGCCTGTTTATTGAATGCCCATTAAAGAGTGCCACAACTCTACGGCTGGAATTTAGTTTTAAGGTTTTGGTTATGGGCCTTTGGTTTTCGTTGACGTCGCACTGTGTTTGCATGTGATTACTGCTGGCTGTGGAAGCAACACTGCTGACCGATATTCTGCAGACATGAGAAATGGTATGTCTCTTAACCATTTTTGGGTTTATTTGCCATAAAGTTTTGTTCAACTCCGTTCAGTCGTTAAATAGTACATAGACAAGTTCCCTGCTCCGCACTCCCTCGCCCAATGGGCCATTTTATAGGCTGCACCTTTGAGCGATGGGAGAATGTGAAAGTTAACACCTCGTTCTAGCAGATGCATCCAAAATAATCGTGTAGCCCACCCATCTGTCGAGCGTGGCCATTAGCACTCGACTTTATTTATGGCAAGGGTCGAAATTTATTTTAGTATCTGTTGCTATACTATACTCATCCATCTACATGTGTGCCGCACCCTCCGGTTGCACGGTCAATGCACGGTCATTTCGCCTCAATTTCAATTTCAATTTAAATGGCAACGCATGACTCAATTGAATTTTGGACACCCTCACGCATTTCGCATGCTGAATAAATTGAATTCGGTTTTCGCTCGCGTCAAATGCAACGCCGACCTTTGGGCTGGGAGGGGGCAGAACGGCCACTCCCTGACCCCGGACAAGTGCGAGTCGTGGCAGCTGTGGCCAGCCGATGGTAATTTGTCACAGAATCGCAGAGCCGAATGCCAACTGCTTTAATTAGCTCGACTTGTACCCAAAACATCGGGTCGCAATGTGTGCAAATTTATGGCCAAAATAATCAGTATAGACAGCGCATATGCGAGGAACTCCCGCAAGGGGAGTGCGGTCGTGGGCTCAAATACTTAGCGGCCTAACTGTAATTTATGTTGACATAATAAACCACTTACCGGCTAGCGTTAGCGCTGGCAGCACCATCAGCAGCATGGCCAGAGACATCAGCTCCTCGAGTCCCAGCGGACTCGAACGTTTTCTTGTCATCGTTGTGCTTGTGTGTGTAACTGCAATGAAGGAGGAAGACGAAATGTACTTTAGTATTGTGCGGCATGATTCTTAACAAAGCAAAACGAATTGATCCATTAGACCTTTGACACTCGCCCGTTTAACCCTTCACCAGCAATGAAAGAAAGATGTAAAAACCGCACACAACAATCAAATTGAGCCACAATATGTTTCTTAAACGACGGCACTTCATTAAAAAAGCATGACAGGGCACATGTCCTTATGTCGGTTCACATCTTTTTTTTTTTTTTTTGTGTATTTCGTTGTTCAAATTTTTCAATGGCCTCAACTGCTCGACAAAAGCAATTTACGTGCACAAACAGCAAAAGAATTTCTGGGTGGGTTGGGTGATTGTTGACAGTTAGCTGCCACCACCACCGGCACCACCACCACCACCAACACCTCCGGCACTACCGTCCGAGCTCAATGAGAATCGCAGTCGGCATCCCTCAAGCGTGTGTTTGTAGGTGGATAGGGGGGAGATCTTGACTGGCTGTTTTTCTTCAATTGTTTGCGGAAATCACTTGTTTGCTGATTTGACAGATGTGCAATTTTCCCTGACATGGCTCGCAGGCTCACAGATATTGCCCACAATCCCCTAACAAAAAAACAGGACGAAAGAAATACGGTCCGAATACGTTGTCATGTTGCGGCCATATACTCCAAATGTGAATATAGTTTTGTGAAGTTGTTGCTCTCTGATTGAAAATGTCATCCGCACACCAAAAAAAAAGTAAACTTTCAGGCCCCATCCTTCGCCCTGAACCAAGTTATAATTAGCTTGAGTTGAGGAGTGTCCGTATCTAATACAGTATATACTTATGTACTTACGGGTACATAATGCCATAAAAGACGACAACAAGAGGAGTAAAAGGAAAATGTCTTCATTTCATATTTTCGTTTATTAGCCAAGTTTTTTATTTGCTTTTATGTGCCTTTAATCAAGTCCCTGGAGATGCAACACGTGAGTGCGATATCATTTCCAGCAAAGTGGGGTTGGTTACGCCCAGACGTGTCACTTGGGGTGCCCTGTCGTGGAGGCGTGGCCGTAGGTGGGCGTGCATGCGTAAGTTATACAATTTCATACATTTCAAGAAGCTAATAAAAATAACGGCCGTGCACCATGGGACAACTGAGTGAGGCTCTTGGCTTAGATTTGAGCGAGCTTTATCGATAGCGGCGTATATCGAGTGTCAGCCTGCGGCAACAAAGCAATTGTAGATGATTTATCGATAGATTTGAAATTCTGACATCAATTTGCAGACACACTTTGGAGCGTGTTTGCCGGGGGGTCACAATGACCCCAACGGCTGCGCTGCTCTTCTTTCGAAATTCGAGTGGTCTCTGTTACACCCCGCACCCATTGTCAGCGTGGTAGGTAGAATGGGAGGCAGTGTCGTTTGCTCGCTAACGAAACAAGCAAATAAAATGAGCTAATGCCAGGCAGAGCGCGGCTCATCATAAATGCGAGAAATGTGCTCATTAAAATGCAGGGAAACGGCACAGCGCCCCTACCCGCTCCGTCCCCCCTCGTAGCATGCCCCCCGAGTGCGACTAGTCGAAGTCAGAGAGTTGCAGTCTAAGTCTCAGTCCCCGGGAGCCGCAAATTGCATTGCTGCGTGCTGTGGCAAACGACAATGTTAAAAGCAATAGCAACAGCAACAACTACATTACAGAAGAAGAAGCAAAAGAAGAGTCTACAGAACAAGGTGTATGCAACACACGAAGCCCGCCTCGACCAACTTGAAAGATTGCTCCGCCGAGATGCAGCCTCAGATTTGCGGCATTTTGATGACGAGTTGACATGACGAGCGACAATAACAATAATGATAATCTCACACTGGCACAATGATTATCATGATGATGATGATGATAATGATGATGATGATGGTAATGATAATGATGATGGTGAAGCTGGAGCTGCTGCTGGTCTACCACTGACAACGGAAGCGACACAAACTGGCTATTAGTTGCTGGCCAAAATGGCACTTGTTCTAAAGCTATTAGCAACACACGAACAGGCCAGCAACATGTGCCTGCCAACTGGCAACTTGTTGCGGTAATTATTCTGCCATTTGTTGCAGATGTTGTTGCTGGCGTAGTTAGCTGCTGTTGCTAAATGGTAAACAATTTCAGCAGCCGCTTTCAGTATTTGGGTTAACACCAAATAAAGGGGTGGTCAGCAGCCAGCAGCCAGCTGCTGGCCGAGTGTGTGACACAAATTCAATTTGTGAATGAAGCAGCCAAAACTAAGCGCTTTCCACACAAATGCTCAGGTATGTAACTAACTAACTTTTACCCCATGCCAATTGCCAAAAACAAGTGGCAGAGGGAATTCCCAGAAAGGAGGGGTAGGCACATACACACACACGCACATACTGGAAACCGAATGTCGGTCATGGGAAATTTGTAAAAAGGCTCGAATAAGTCGCGAAGAGTAGCTAGGGCCAATGGCAATGTATCATCATCAGCAGCAGCCTCTTGACCAACAATGGGACGCGGTTGATATGCGTTATGAAAAATGCATGCTGGCTTCTAACTCAATGCCACCACCACGAGGCGGTGGCTCATGCGTGAAGAGACGGCCGACTGTCGACGGCCAACGCAAATGCAAATATTTGCACAGCCGCCCGACATGGTGGGCCAGCGCAGGCAACGGCGACTCCTCCTGGATCCGCACAAAGGGTAAGCACTTGACAGGCAACTGTTTAAGGTTGAAAAATTACAGAGGCTAAAAGCGTGTGTGCGTCTGTGTGTGTGTGTATGTGTGTGTGTGTGTGTGTGTATGTGCGATTGCACCGCACTGTCTGAGGCAGCTCCATTGTGATTGTGCTGATTGTGAGCATGCGTGGCCAGCTGAGCAGCTAGCTAGCTGCCTCCTCTGCCGCGCCATGCCGTGCCGTGCCGTGCCACAAAGTGTGGCCCAGCTGCAGCACACTAATATAAATGTATCGCCAGAGATGGAGCGCTGGAAATTTACATTTTTCAAAGGCGCTGCTGGCGCAACGACTGCTCGCGGCCTCAATGGAGGGTGGGAAAATTTCACATGCGCAACATTTTGACAGTCGCCAAAGGGAGAGGCGAGCGCCGGGGCAACATGGCAGAGAGCAGCGAAATGCATCGTTAGCATATGCATCAAAAGGTGTCTCTTGTCAGCGGAGCAGCTGTCGACTGTCTGCATTTTGAGATTTGTACCATGACCCACAAATATACTTTGGCGCACGCATCTAACGACGACCCAGCTAGCTGGCTAGGAGTAGCTGGCATCCACAGATGACTGTGGATGCCCGTGGATGACTGGCTGAATGGCCATTTGCAACTGCAACTGCAACTGTGTTGCAGCTATGCGGCTTTAATTGGATTCTGCTGTGGTATCAAATTGACATTTAGCACACAAGACCGAAACCGATCTTCGTGCCTGCTGTTCCATACGCTCCATACCGATGCGCGCTCAGTTGGCTGACCTAACCTCATGCGTTCACCAGGATGGCCGGACGGTGGGCACCATAGGGGAGAGAAGAGTCATGCAATCTGAGTCGCTATCCGCATCTCAGTTGCCAATTGCAATTGCTAGCTTATCGCATTACACTTTGATTGCTGCTGTTGCTGCTGTTGATGCTGCTGCTGTTGCTGCTGCTGCTGCTGCTGTTGTTGTTGCTTTTGCTGTTTGGCGTTAATTTGGTTTTGTGTTCTCGGACAGCCATTTAACGGTGAGGCGGCGCAATTGCAAATTGCATTTCTGCCAATGCCAATTGGCCGCCTTTGCCTTGTTGGTCACGTCAAAGTCAATTGTCATAAATCTACAATTGCCGCGGGGCCCTCACACCTTGCGTGTGTGCTTGTGCTTGGAGTAACGCAATAAATGTGCATAGTTTTGTCCAATTGTTGGCCAAATTGTTTGTGGCTTGAACTGGCAGAACTCTGCGATCCTGCCCCGGCCACAAGAATGTTTTGGCAAGAGCCAAGCGTTAGATTTACATATCTGTGTTTATTATAAAGGGAAATGGAAAAGTTGTGCCACAGAGGTTTCTATCCAATCAACAAGCTTGAACCAAGTTCATGATGTTGGCCTTACAAATGATCGACCTTGCAGCAGCAGCAACAGCGGCAGCCAATTGAATCGAAGGAGTTGTCTCTCTTTTGGCTCTGTGCAGAAAATTAATAAAGCTTTGGACGCCGTTGCGCACGATCCACAAACATAACGGTCTCTAGTGGCAAAGTCAGGGCAAGCAAACAAGCGAACAAACAATCGCGCCAAATGTAAGCTATGTCTCCTGCCTCTCCGTCATCGTCTCTCAATCTCGGCCTGAGTCACTTGTCAGCTAGCCGTGGCGACGATGGCGACGATGGCGACAATGCGGAAGCTGTTGGTGCTGCTCAAGCTGCCTGGCACGACAACAGCACGAGCAGCGTGCCCGAGACCGCCAACGCCAAAGACCAACAGCAGCGGCAGCAACAGCAGCAGCAACAGCAGCAACAGCAGCAGCAGCAGCAACAACAACAACTCCAACTGCAGCTCGTAGGCAATTTGCCATTTTGGCTGTGCTTGGCCAACACTTGAACTGGATTAGTTGGCTGTTTGCTTTGATTTGTGACAAATCTTGATGCAAGCTACCGTGTGCTCGCCTGCAGCATGCAACAGCCACACCATATGTGGACGTAGATGCTGCTGTTGCGGCTGCTGGTGTTGGGTCAGTCAGCACAGATCGTGAGCTGATTTTGTGTTAACTTCATTTTTTTATTCTGT
The DNA here is from genome assembly GCA_030914345.1 of Drosophila koepferae. NCBI lineage: Eukaryota > Metazoa > Arthropoda > Insecta > Diptera > Drosophilidae > Drosophila > Drosophila koepferae. The sequence continues at coordinate 3,261,254 of JAUESR010000197.1, forward strand.
TTCGCTTTTTTTTTTTTTTTTTTTTTTTTTTGTATGCAGCTCGCCACAAATTTCTCTTTTTCTTGGGGTCAAGTTTGTTGCCAGGCAGAAGCGTTCTAATTTCACTAGCTCAGCGTTGCAGCTGCAGTCACTTAATTCTGTTTTTTGTCAGCGCATTTAGTAGTCGCCTAATTAAAAGCCATAAAACATTATGAAGCATGGCGGCACTACGTGTTCGTAAATATGAGAACCACTGTGCGGCGATAAGCATGAATGTTGCACTATGTGGCCCAAAAAGTGAAGTTATTACTTGATGAGTTGGTTATTATTTCTGTCGCCCACACGTGTCAGCTGTCAATGTTATACAACATTCAATTCGGTTTGCCAATTTTAGTCATAAAATGAGAAACAAAAACAATATCTTTAAGTTGTTGCTTTTGTTTTTGGCCACAATGTGCAAACTGGTTCTAATTATGCCAACTGCGAGCCATCCCCACCGCCCCTCCCGCCCATTAATAGTTGCCCAGAAGCCCCGAAAATACACTAACAGAAACAGTTAGACGAATCGTAAACGCTTTTCGGCTACGTGATTTGCGATCGCAATTTCGAAAAGTGGATCATTGCGCGCGTTTTTGGCGCGTTTTCAGCAGCCAGAGTCTCATTAATATGATTACTCATGACTATGTAATTTGCTAGCCGCATAAAAAACAATTGAAGTGTATGCCAAAATTTCTTGATGGGGATGCTACGGGCAGACGGACAAATGTGGATTTGCCCGGATATCAACGGCGATGCTATTTCGAGCGCCGTGATGTCATGGACTGGAATTGGCGTTTAGCCACAATCTGCAAGTCAGCAGCGATCATGAGAACTAAACTGACTCACTGATTGGCCAGTTAGCCCTGCCTGCCCATACGCCTAGATAAAGATGTAAATACACACATCACAGTCGCATCTGTCTGGGCATACAAAAGAATCTTTTGAAAGCTCACTGAATAAGGTATTTGCAATCGAAGGAAGCTCTTCATTTCATTTTGTCTTTATATACATATACATATATATGTATGTGTGTGCGCTGTCCCTACGCTCTCATCCTGGGCGCAGACGCAGTCGCTTCGAGGAATCCACTTGACCACTTGGCCAGTCTAATGCTGCAACCAGGAAATGCCAATCAATGAGAAATATGCGTTTGCGCTGTTCGAAACCAACTTTGATATGGAGAAGCCTCGACACACTAGAGTCGCATGTTGCAAGTCGCTAGTTGCTGGAGTCGCGACAGCGGCCTCGACAAAAACAAATAAATTAAAAATTGCATTAAAATGTAGAAAATGAAAAACGTTGCCTTTTTCAGCTGATTTCAGGCAGAGTGTTAAGGGTACACCGCAGGGGCAGGTAGAGGTGGAGGTGGAGGTTGCTGGAGGAGAAGCTAGCTGGTGACTAGTCAGAGCCGGTCCGGCCAGCGTATAGCGGAGCTGGGCAGGGTTCAAAGCTGTGCCTGTCAACTTCAAATCGCACGTTTTCCTACGCGCTACAAAGTCGTCGCCGATCGAGCCCCGGCTATGCTCATCTGTGCCGCTGTCTCGGCTGTCTGACTCTCTCTCTCTCTCTCTCTCTCTCTCTATGTCTCTCTCTAGTTCGCTGGGTTCTCCTTTGGCCTCCGGACGGACATAACAAAATGTGCTAAAATATGCACAAACAGCACAAGAAACCGATGCGATGCGACTAACGTTGCTGTAAGCAGCGCCTAAGCCCTGGCCACTCACATCAGCAGCTCGGTCCCGTGACTGCTCCTCCTCCGCCGCATATGAGTGAGTGTTTTAAATCATGCTGCCTGCCAAAGTCATGATTCATATACCGTTAGCTGCTCATTTCCACACAAATAAATGCCGAAAAGGAAAAGCCAGCCAGCTAGGCATCGATTGAAATGAACTAAGACTAAACGTTGCCTCCACTCGAGAAATAACTCAAAGATCGACAACTCAAACGGCGCCTATGGGTCCGTTCGATAGATCCGTCAGCTGAACACTCTCCTGCTCCATGGCAGCCCAACAAATTGCAAATAGCGCAGGTGTTTGCCCCGAGCTAAATATGTAAATGTATATTAATCACATGGCATGGGCAAGGGAATAAGGAGAGAGAGAAAGGGAGTGGGAAGAGAGGAAAAGCTGGATCTTTGCATGCCCTCATGAATGCCCAGTTGAGCATAAAAATAGTTTCATTTTTTTGAACGTTTGCTTCTGCTTTTTGGAAATTTGTACACGTTCGTGGCGATAATTAAAAGCAATGTGCCATCATTAAGAGATGAACGTGAGATTTGGTCTGTCAAGAAAGTATCTGAAGAGCAAAATTTTGTTTTTACTGTGCGTAGTTTTCACTTTTATTTGGACAGGCCCGAAATGGCGGGCTGGAACAAGTTTGTTTATTTTGTCATGTAATTCAAATGAAAGTGTTCTGCGGGCCACAAACAAAACAAAACACAGCTCAGCTTAGCACAGCACTAGATATCATTAAAGTTAGTCGAGAGGGCTTTAGGAAAAAGGAAAGTGGCCCCAGCTGAAAAGTGGCCACTGCCAAAGGGTTCTAATCCGACCTTTGCAGTCTGTTTACTGCGTCTGTTCATTGCACTTTACACTTTGGGCTATCGTCGTGAAGAGCCCCTTCCGAGAATGTCTTCAGCTTCGTAACTTCATAACTTCAAGACAACGATCAGAGAGCTGAAAACTAAATGAAATTGAATTTCATGGCTGTCATCTTTAATTTTATTCGGCTCTATTATTACGCAGACGAGCAGCAAGTATGGCTATTAAAAGCCAACTAGTTTACGTTGGATCTATAAAAAGTGTCGGCTTCTTGGAACTCTCAACTACATGAGCTGGTTTTTCCGCCTTATAAGTTATGTAGAAGTCTTCTCACTCTCTCTCTCTCTCTCTCGCTCTCTCATCTCTTTGTGCGCGGCCAACTCTAATTAAAGAGCATGTCCGGTATGCGCCCACAGTGTCCACATGCTGAACTCTGCCATCTAACAATTTTTATATGGTTCGTCATTAAACGGAGGTGTTGAAGTTCTGAAGCGTGTCTAAACCTGACTATTTTCTGGCTGCCAATAAAGTTAAATATTTTGTTGTTAACTATGCGGCTATTTATCATAGGTATAGACCAGCTTCTAAACATCACCTATTAACTTGAAACATTGGAAGTATTCCTCTTAATAGATTTTCTAATAAAGAAACCCCAAAAGTGTCTTATATAACAGGGAAACTACAGGCATTACATTATAAAACAAGGAAAACATAAAAATATACTGAAGTTAAGGCTTCAAATATAGCGATGATTATATCTTTGAGAGATGAAGAGATTATTATATTCAATTGCCAACTTATCAAGTACTCATAATCCCAGAGCCAAAAGCTACAACAATTTTAATTTTGTTGCATTTTTGTGGCACCCACCTCGTAGCGCCTTTAAAGCTATATAAAACATCAAATCTAATATCGTGGCACATCTTTCGGCCTCGCCCGCCGAATATTAGCGTGAGTGATTGATGAGGTGTCAAGAGAAAAGTGGCAGAAAGGGGCCAGGACCCACGGCCTGTTATAGCGCATTTATTTATTTATTTATTTTTTTTTTTTTTTTTTTTTGGAGTGCTTCTGAAACTCTGAGGGTTGGCAATTTGCGCATATTAAAAAGGAATTTATTTTGGCATTTTTAATGCAATTTATTAGCGCCAGCAAATTGGCTTTAAATTGATTTTTTCGCTAGCAACAGTTACTACCATAAATCTATTTACTGCTGACATGTCAAATATTGGAACTGACTAAATAAATACTCCATTATATGGCATTATAATATGTTATGCAATCCCTGACATTTCGAGCATCGAATTTAATTTCAATTGTCGTTGTCATTGTCATTGTCATTGTGTCTGGCACTGGAGTCACACAGAGTGGCAAAATAACAGAGCTGTCTGTCTGATTGTAAATGGCAGAACATTTATTTCATATGGAGAGTTCATTGTTTATTTACTGCCTGGCTATGCTCTATATGAATGAATGTTTTAATTGAAAGTTCAGAATGGTTAAAGCCAGAGCTAAGGTGGCAAGCGGGTAGCAGCCAGCTGCCAGAGTCAAGCAGCATGCCACAGGAGACACTTGAGGGCAATGGAGTCAAGTATGCAAACAATGCAAAAGCGGCAAGCGTCGGAATTTGTCACAAGGATGTGGGATATGGGCAGGAGCCAGCAAGCAGCCAACAGGATAACACACAGAACGTGGCTGATGACACGGACTTCAATAATGAGCGCCACGTCTTTGTTGTTGCTGATGCTGCTCCTGCTCCCGCTCCTGCTGCTGTCATTTGGGGGCGTCTGTGCATAAAAGCAGCGCCAGTCAACCAAACTCTTTGTGGGCACACAGGCAACGCTATAGCCCCGTCTGTGAGCTGTTCTTATGGCTATGTGGTGGCACTTGAGTCGGGGCACGCACCTTGCTGCACCACCGCAACTTGGCTGCTGCAAGCGCTGCTCCTGTTTTGCCTGCATAAATTAGAGGCAGCTCAGCCCCGCCTACTGCTGTCGTTGAGCTCGACTCACATTTGCTACCTTTTTGCGACTCAATTTGCTGACTTTATTGTTTGCTCGCCTGCTAAATTATTTATTTATGCAAATTGAAGCAGTTAAATCGCAGCAAAAACTGCAGTTGAAATCTGCTCGCCGGCCAATTTATCATGGCATACTTTTATGGGCAGCGCCAAAAGTTTTGATATCTCAATTGGCCAGATGCACTGCCAACGCCAATTCCAACTGTTATCCCCAACTGATTTACATACCTGCATGAGAGAAACCGGAAAAGAGAGAGAGAGAGAGAGAAGAGAAAGAGAGGTTTGGTATTAGTTAGAGCGAGAAGTGATTAATAAGGCTTACAGCTTAATGCTTATTGTTAAACGCTTATTTCTCGATTTATTATTGTTTTGTGCCGAGTCATTAGTTGACATTAAGCTGGCTGGTGGAGAGCGAACGCGCGCTATATCTCTGGCACGAAATGTAATCTAACAAAATGAAATGTAAATCATGCCGACAGCAACGACAGCAACAACAATAACAAGATCAAACGACACCACAGAAAATAGAAAACAAGAGTCAAGTCCACGAATTTGGGTCAGCAACCAAACAAACAGCAAACCAAACAACTCGAACAACACAAAATATTCAAGTTAAACGTGTGCCACAAAGACAACAACAACAACAACAAACAAACAACAACAACAACAACTGCGTCAGCAAGAACTACGTCATGTACGGTATGCACGCTGATTAATTGAACTTATTTACATTAAATATTTTCCCATCATAACTGTCGCTGACTAACCCAAAGGCGCTGCGGGGTTTTTTTTTATCGAAAAAGTTCCATTCTGAATGCGTAATAGAATGCAAAAATTTTGAAAGATTTCCAGCATAATTGAAGGCACAACGTGGCCTAAACGTTTTCTCACAAGTTTAAGAATTTATTATTTTTTACATTTATATGCATTTTTGACTTAAATTAGTATTGGCAATCTATCTTCTGCGATCATTTAACAAAACTCTTCAAAACTAATTTAGATTCTGATATCCTATAAATGATGTGGAAATAAATCTGAGTAATCAAGTGCTTAAAACACCCAAGTGACAATGCTGGGGAATTCCAAAGAGAAAGTATTTACTGGCCAGATGCTTCTAGTCTTATTTGTATTAACAGTTTTTAGCATAGGGCAGGCAGGTGGGCAGACAAACTTATTCAATCATCAAATACGCCCTAAGCAGACAGTGCTGCAAATAAGTAACTGTTCATTTCATTTTTATTGCTTACCTCGCTTGCTTGTTTACTTAGGCAAACAATAGAAATTAATTTCATTCAAGAAACGTTGAAAAAAAAAAAAAACATCTTCAAAAACAACAGCAGCTCATTGGCAATGCGATGGCCAGAAGCACAATCAGCGAGCAGAGAGCAACAAGCACTGCGCGTCCCGTTCACAACTTGTTTTATTTCTATTTTTATTTTTTTTTTATTTCTATTTTTTTTTTACTACGACTGGCTGATTTCTTTTGCCTATTCAGCTCATGGAGTGGCCAACGGCTTGGCGTTGGCTTTTGTCGACTTTTCGCATATTTTCTCACAAAAGAATTTCTTCGATTTTTTTTCTTGGCAGATACGCGACGATCGAGCCGCAAAATTTTTGATTTGGCCCAGGGGCAATTGCAGCTGCCGATTGAATTAATTTATGGGCTTTCTTTAACTTGGGCATTGGGAACTCTGAATTTGGGCTATATATTTCAAATATTCCATTTCTGCTTTTGAGCTCTTTAGTTTTTAGAGCGCCGTTGGCTTAATTATCGAACTGCTGCTATTGCTGCTGCTGCTGCTGCTGCTGGCATAACTGTTTGGCTTTTGGCCCGATTCGAGCACGCATTAGTTGTGACAGCTAATAAGCAGCAAATAATTGGCCAAAATCAGAAATTACACTAAATAAACACACACAGATAGCAAGAGCAACAGCAACAACAACAAGTGGATGTGGATGTGGATGTAGATTTTGACACCTTGACCGCATTGGCGCATTGAATTACAACCAATTGGCTGTGACTCTGGCCTTATTGGCCATTATGTACGCGCGCTGGCTCTTAAATCGGAATTATATTTTCTAACATTTAAGTGGCATGCCGAATGCCAAAAGGGTTTCTTTTTTACGAGCCAACCATTAAACGGAATGGGCGTTGTCCATAAAAAAAAGTATATAGAAGCAAATCATAAAAGCTGCGAACTGGCTAGAATTCGAGATCCTCGCGGGTAATAAAATCGTTTTAAGCTAATGGCCAGTGTATTAACACTTTCGGCTAAATGCAAATTGGCCAGCTATTGGCCATTAACGGGCAATTGCTAAACTGCAATGCCAATAACTGACATTACGTATACGACAGATCGACAGTCCGAGGGTAAGCATGGAATCTATGTCGCTTTGCTTTTGGTGTTAGCCGTGGCCCATTAGCCACTGGCCTGCACACTTTTTCTTTCTATAGCCAGCCACTTTCTTTGGCTATTGAACTTAAAAGCATCTGCAGCAGTAGTAGCAGCAGTGGCAGCCACAAACCAGATCGCCGCCCCGAAACAAACAACGAGGCAGTCGCAGCAGCAGCAGCAGCAGCAACAGCAGTAGCGACAACAATTTGGGTTAGAGAAATTTGCGCCCCGCGACACACTTTGAGCCACGAGAGTCAAGTTCTTGTGGCAGGTAAATACCAGTAAATAGCCGTGTGCATAGTTCTATGCGACGCTTTAACCTTGGCGTTTGGGCGTAATGCGCGGCAAGTGTCACTCCATGAATAACTCGTAATGTGCTTAGTTGCGCTTACTTTCTTTACACAGTGGCAGCAGTAGCAGCAGCAGCTGCTGCAAAAACAACAACTAGAATGGCCAACAACAATGCTAATGCTGCACATAAACCGATTTACTCAATTATAGTTAAAAATGGCAAAGAAGAAAAAAATATTCACAAAACAAAAAAATAACGACTTGGCCAACGCTTTGGCTTTGGCTTTGTGCTCGCCTCAAGTGCTGCCCAGTGCTGTGTTGTGGGTGCCATAAAGGCAAGAAAAACAAATAGATATATAAAATTGATATAGTCGCAGCCAAGGTAATCAGTATATTGCCAAATATACATTCAATAGCTAACCAGCTAGCCAGCCAGCGGCCGTCATCGTTTAATTTGGCAACTGTTATCGCCAGAGACAATTGATTTGTGGGCCAGAGCAGAGCGCTTGAGCGTGCACTTGGCCAATAGCTAATTGGTGTGTCTGATAGATACGCATGGCATATGGCCTGAGATACGAACTGCAGCTTTTCACTCAATTAGCGCAGCATTTGATTTGCATAATGCGGCCTCTAATTTAATTATGGCCCAGCTAACGGCAAAAGACAAGGCCCAACTCCAGAGACCTCCGAGGAGAGTCTATTATTATATAATTTGTCAGATTCTCAGACTCTGGTCTCACCAGAGCTCTCCTTTGGGTGCTGATGTCAGATGCGATGCCCTCATCATAACTTAAAATAGTCGCTGAGCGACAGTTAATTATGAATTTTAAAGTATCTTCTTCTTCAAATTTTTTTTTCATTTTTTTTTTTTTTTTTTTTTTTTTTTTTTTTTTTTTTGGTTAGATAAACCACCAGAAGGGTTGGCTTCTTCGCAGTTACCTTTTAATCTTTCTTTCTAGCAAAAATTAAAATAAAATTTACATAGAGTCAAAGAACCTAACGAACAAAAAGAAAAAATATAGAAAGAAAGAAAAAACCAACAACATCATTTTAATGTGTTGCGTTCTGGCGGCCTCGGCTGCAATCACTTTTAATTGTTATGATAATTTTGCGAGGAAGCTTGGCCAACTCACAAAAGAAAGGCAGCGGCCCAGTGAATCAAGAAACTAACTCAACCTTGGCACGAAAATTGAAGAGATGAAGAGATGAGCACATCTATTCATGTACATCTACATATATCTAAGCGCTATTAAAAGTGTTCCGAAATGGTCATTGGCATTGGTAGCACAGCTAGTTCATCAAACTGTTGAGCGGCACGTGTGTCAGCAGATCAAGCATACGCAATGTGTGTTGTCTGCTTGACAACTCCCAGTAACGGATCGAAAGAGCCGCAAAAACCACAGGCGGCAATTTGTTTGCCAAAAAACTATCTAAACCACATTACATGCCTTTTAATTAAAATGATGCAGCAGCAGCTGATGCGAGTGAAGCGAATGCTGCGTTCTGTGGCAAGCCACAAGATGTGGATGGCATGGTTCAGGCCGCCTGTCTGTTACAGAGCTTTGCTATTTGCCATGTTTCAATTCTCGATTTTTTTTCTGTTGGCTCATCAATAAATCTGCTGTTGCAGAGAAACTCCATTCGAGCCAAGCAAAATGTTGTCTATAAATCACATAGTTGCTGTGCGACATGGCCAAAGGGGACAGTTTTGGCTAAAGTGCAACAACAGCAACAGCAGCAGCAGCCCCTGAAAAAACAACCCCAAACACCTGCTGCTGGCCATGGCCCTAACCCTGGTGCTTGTCCTTGTGCCGTGCAGTTGTGGCTGGCATGCTGCCAGCTGCCAATGAAATATCTGGCCAAAAGCAAATAATGCTTAAAATCATTTCGATTTCCGGACAGGCTGTTGGCCATATTAAAGGGCGGAGTGGGAGGCAGGGCAAAGGATGCCAGTTACTATGCACACATATTGCGCCATTTTATTTGCATTTTTTTTTTATTGCAAAAGCAACGAAAGCCTTTTCCCCAACTATAAATAAAGCATATTTGGCTTTTATTTCAGTTGGCACTTTTCTAGTTTTTCTCTTTTTTTTTTTTTTTTTTTTTTTTGGTTTGACTTGGCCTGCCATAGTTTTTGTATTATTTATGGGCAACTAAAAGCTTTTACAAGCGCACAATTTTAGTTTTTACGTGCCTGGCAAAAGTTGCTGCAGCCCAGTGTGGCCCGGTCAGGATGAACTTGTGGCATGGGCATAAATTCTAATTAGAAGTTGCACTACAACTTTCAGCGCAGGACACACGGGGCTGCCGCTGCCAGGGGCAAGTGGCCGGTAAATGGCCTTTCCACATAAATTAAATAGCCAGGAAAAACTATTTCTCACAAAGGGCCCCAGGCGGGGCGTGTAAAGGGCGGCCCGTAATAAGGGGGAGCAGGGGAGCGCTGTGCAACGGCCCGCGGCGCCTCGCCAATTGTGAATGAATGAATGAGCGAGTAAATGAATGAATGTTTGCAATTTGCGCCAACAGCTGCAGCTGCCGTCCCCTCCAACTGCTTGCCATTTTTTATGAATGAATAACTTTGAGCATTAACTGCCTGAAAACCCCGGCCTGGTCTGGTTAACTGGCTGGCTGGCTGGCTGGCTGGCTGGCTGGCTGGTCGTTTTAACGCATGGTTGGCTCTGGTTTAATTTTTGTAAAACAATAAATTTTTATTAATTGTTTGCCATAGAGTACGTAATTGAAATGTGCCGCAGGTTTTTAACATCGTTGCCAAGATGCGCTTAAATGAAACCCAGTGAATCACAAAACCCTAATGGGCTATGCCCTACAAAGGATTGCCCACAGCAGCCATAACATCTTGAGAAAAACTAGTTAAGCTAATGAATAATTAGTGGAACTAGTTTAGCGAATTGCGCGACATTTGCACAAGTGCAAAGCTAATTGCAGTAAATGGCAAAATATATATATATTTAAATATAAATATCTAATAACATTTTAAATGGTCATGATTGTTGCTCTGAAGACCTGTGCATTAGTCATACAGTCATATAATGTCGGAACAGAAATTTCAATTAATGCAATATGCTAAATTCAATATTTAAAGATTTTTATTCACATAAATTATTGTATTTAACGTCATTTTCAAAATTAGTTCGCAGTTTTTGTGTTTGAGCATAAACCAAAAATTTCTTTTTCTTTAATTTACATTTTATTTAACATTCAGAATTATAAAAAATAATTTTTATTTTATACAATTTAAATCAAATTTGGAACTTTCTCCAGAATATTCGGTGAAATCATTTATTCATATGAAATATTAATATTTCTAAAATAAAATTTGCAGTAAATTTGAAATTTGATTTATATTTTATAAAAAAGGAAAATCAATTTTATATTTCTTTGATTTCGAAAAAATTACAAGCAAATTTTAAGCAGTTTACCCTCTTAAACAAATTTTTAGAATTTTATTTTTTAAGCACAATATTTTAATTTGAGAATTTTATTTTTCTTTTTAAAATTTTATATTATCAATTATATATCTACATTTTTCAGGTTTAATAAAATATATTTGTTCTAAAATAACTAAAACTTCAAAAAATATTTTTTTAATATTTCGCGAAACACTTTTAAATACATTTTTTTTTTTAGTATTCCAAAGCAAAAATCATTTATAAAATTTACTTAAGCTTTAAAATTCTCAGAAGGACACTTGAAACTCACCTTTCTCACTCAAGAAACTGAACGAATTAATTTTTGTTAAGAACTTCTTAAAATTCTTGTTGAACACTTTGCCACTTGTACTGCAGTTTATTTTTTGGATTTTGTTTTTTATTTAAGTTAAAATTCGTTTTTGCACTTTATTGCACAGTTTTCGATCCTTATTCCTTTTGACTGTTGATGCTTAACATTTCGCGCACTGATTCGACAGTCTTGTTAGTTTATTTATTGCAACTTTTATTTTCGTATTTAAAATCACCAATTGATATATGTATATATAATTTTTTTTTTTTGCAATTGCTGAGAAAAATAATCCACTGTGTCAATAGTTCGTTAGCTTCTGATAAAACAAAACTGTCGAGAAATTTGACAGTTTTGGATGAAGCTGCTGCAGACGACAACGAGACCAACTCGGGTTCTAGGTTGGTCGGCTTGCTAGTGGCTTGTTGCTGGGCTGATGTTGGCTTGCTCGCTGGCGGCTGGCTTGGCTGGCTGTTGGGGCACCACCAAGATACAACCGCTTCATAAAATTCAAAGAGACTCGGACCCAATAGCTTCTCAGCGCTTATTTATATAGCCTACGTCGAGCGGCTTTTGGTGAAAATCAAACGAAACGAACGAACCAACATCGCGACAGCGACAACCGCAGCAGCAACAGCAACAGCAGTAACAGCAGCGACAGCGACGCCAGCTGAAGCAGCGCAGCAGCAGATTCGAACGAACATGCCAAGTGAAGCCGGGCCGGGGCCAAACCAAATGCTGAGAGCGAGACTCGCCAAGCGCTGAGAGCGCAAAAGAACTTCACACACATACACATACCGCAGCAGCGACGTCGGCAGCGGCAGCGACACGTGAACGCAAACACACAAGCACACACACAAACAAACACACTCGCAGCGACGTCGACACCAGCAAACACACTCAAATGCTCAGTGACGGCAACAAAGTTGCTCATCATTTGGATCTCGCACGCTGACGCCGACGGCAACGTACAGTGGCGAAAATAATAATGATTGAAATTGTAAATCAAAATGATATTATTAAATGTGAATGTTTAATAAATAATACAACGGAAATGAATAACAAAATCGAAAAATGTAAATAAATAATGAATATAATGCTGAATAAAGTCTAAATTATTAATTGCCTTATAAATTAATTAATTTAAAAATACATAGGCTGATAATATTACTAACAATAAATTATTTATTTTATACAAACTCATATTTAAAATCAAAATTCTATTAATATATCTAAGTCTGTAAGAACATTGAGCTGCAGTTAGTACTGCCGCCCACTGTACCTTGGCGCTGCTAGCGCGAACACCGCCTGCGCTGTGGTCAATGAATAAGTGCTGGCTGGCATTAATGCATTGCAAGAATTCCCCACGCTTAAGCACAGAAATTTCGCAGAAGCAGCGCCAACGAGTTGGCAGCCCCGATACGATGCCAGCAGCGCTGCGACCGCGATGTCGAGACGCAGAGAGCGCAAGCCGGCTTTGTGGGCAGAGACTGAGACGCAGACTGAGACTGAGACCGAGACTGAAACCGAAACGAAGACCGAGACTGAGATGGAGACTGAGACCGAGACTGAGACTGAGACTGAGACTGAGACTGAGACGCAACCATGTAACTTTGGCCAACAACTTGCGGCTCTCGCGATGCTCTTTGGCCAATGTTCGTGTTGGCGGTGGCGGCGGCGTCAAGTTCTTGGCCATGGCCAAGACGAAGAATTCGCACTGCTGCGGCTGCTGCTACTCATGATGATGTTGATTGATATGGAGATGATGATGATGGTATGGTGATGCTGATGCTGATGCTGATGCTGCGCTCGCACTGACTGCAGATTCTTAAGTCAGTCAGTCAGTTGGCCATCAAGCGGCGCTTTGCGGTTTTTGCTTCGACCTGCTGCAGACTACAAATATATCTATATATATGTATACTACGCATAAATATGTATGTATGCGTACATATATAATTTGCTCTTTCTTGTACAGGTGTTGGCCAGCGCCGTTTCTAATTAAGCAGCACTCTTTGCTGGCTGATTTGGACACGGGCAGCGCACGCACTGGACGACAAATGTGGTTGGAGAAGAGCAACCGGTTCTAAAGCCCACAAGCTGGCTAAGACCAGCACTTTTTGGGGTGTACTATTGTTTGTGGCTTGAGGCTGATTATTGACCTTTCTTATTGCTAGTAAACAGCCTAAACTGCCGGCCAAGCAGACGGACAGACAGAGAGACTGAATACCAGGCAGCCAGGCGGTCCAGCTTTGTTTTGTTTTTTTTTTTTTAGGTTTTTTGACCACGCGGATTCAGCTTAATTGTTTGCGAAATTCTTTTAGCCGCCTTTTGTTTGATTTAATTAATTATTTAATTACACTTGAAGTTGGCAATTTTTGCCGGGTTTTTGCACTTGTCTAGTTGGCTTTGACTTTGTCCGACCACACACACACATACACACACACACACACACTCGCACACTCATACTGTAAAGAAGTCGCACGCGCGCGCGCTCCACACCTCACACCGACAGCCCGATAGCTTGGCGACGGCGTGGCAGGAACAAAGCAACTTGCCACAGAGTACGCGACTTACAACTAGAAATGAGCTCCGGCCACAAGAAAAGCACGTCCGTTGCACGACGCGCACGCTTCGCTAATGAACTGAACATTTCCGCTTTGCCGGCATCCTTTGGCCCGCTGCCGTTGTAGCTGGCTGCTTGCTGCTCGCTGCTCGCTGGTCTGCTCTTTGGTCCTTTCGCTCGTCCATTCGGTGGAGGCTGCAGCCGCATTGCGCCGGCGCGAGTCAAACATTTGAGCGTGAAATTTGTCGCAGTCTAACATAAAGAAATTCATATAAAATGAATTTAGCCACCCGCTCCCAGCCTCCAGCCACACACTCAGCAGTCCCGCAGTCCAGCATCCCAGTTGCCTATGCCCAGTCCAATACAAAAGTCTAGTGATTGCCGGCTACGTGTTGCCGGCATTTGTCGCTTGTCGTTTTTGTATTGTGGACTCGGTGGGTGTGTGTATGAGTGTGTGTGTGTGTGTGTGTGTGTGTGTGTGTGGCTGTTCTGTGTGTGTTCTTCTGGTCTCCTTGTCGCTGGCAATATTTTTTTTGGCATTTTCGCTTTATACGTGCAAATTTAATGGCAACAATTGGTGCGAAATGCCGGACATGCAAAGAGGGTACTGAATGAACGACATCAGCAACAGCTACACAGCAGCAACAGCAGCAGCAGCAGCAGCAGCAGCAGCAGGACGCGAGTCAGCCGAGTGGTTGGGTGGTTTATGCATTGTTGGCTGGTTGCCTTGTTGGTTAGTACATTTGTGGAGTGTTTTTTTTTTTTTTTATCATTTCTTTTCTGTTCAATTCTGTTCTGTTGAATTGAGCTGCTGCGATTGCTGCCGCTGAAACAGGGTCCAATTGTTGAGTGCAATCCAAAGTAAGAAAAGACACTCAACAGCTGAAGAGAGCACTTTGAACCTGGCTTATTGATAAACTAGTTGGCAATAACGAATTGCCACAAGGTGTTCGATTGAATGCACTTTCTTATTGAAAATCTTAAATTACGTTTACAACAAATGGAAGGGAGCTTATCAAATATATGGTATAAAGTATATCTGTCGGAAATAGAGTTATAAACGCTTTTAGCTCTTTTTTTTTATTTTTTTATTTATTAATATTTAATCAAGTTATACATTCAAGTTGGTTACTTTGCATTAAGTAAAGCAAATTAAAATTCAATTAAACTGAAATACATGAGATGAGTCAAAGTCAAAGATAATATTAAGTTGAAGCTCTTCGACATTTCTTGGGACTATTCTTAATGTTGACGAAATGTTAGTGGAGAATGTTTATGGCATTGCTTTCTATCGATAAAGTTGCACGTTGAGTTTGATGCGAGCTAACAGTTAATTTTATGAAAAAAAAAATATTTAAGTGCTGCCAAGTACTCTCTCTCTCTCACTCCCTCTCTCTCTCTCTCTCTCTCTATATATATATATATATATATATATATATATATATATATATGTGTATGTGTTTTATTAGCCATTTGAAGACAAGCGAAATCACTTGCACAGTTATCCATCTGATTGAATACTCAAATTTTGACCATTGCCTGCCCCTGTATGGTCATCATCATCATCATGAACATCATCATCAGCAACATCATCAACTGTAAAACACTCTCATGGCCATCCATCGCAACCAACTGGCCAACTAACCAGACAAGCGCCTGACCAGCCAAATAAATAGCCAACTACATTCGTCCGAGCTTCACTGTAAAATGCCAAGCGACAATATTTCGCAGGCAATGCGACTCGTACCTCGACTGATTTTCATTGTGTGATGTGACAGGTGTCACCGCGTGTCGTCGGTGGGTGGACGTGGAAAACGGACGTGAACGAAGGGGAGGATGTGCCGGAGTTTGCTTGGCCAGCACGAGAGATAGCGGAGCGTTTGTGTGGCAGCAGCAGCAACTGTGGCGTGTGGCAATGTCAGGCAATGAGCGCTGCGAGCCGCGCCGAGTCAAGCATCATGACCAATTAGCCTTGTTAGTGAGATAAACTATGGGGTACGGCAATGGGCTGGCTATATGCTACTAACGGTATCTGGCAGGTAATTCCCTCCCTCTGTATCTATCTGTCTCGCTCTCTTTGTTGCTCGACGTCTATGCCTCTCTCTCACTCTCTCTGTCTATCTCTCTGTCTATCTCTGTCGCACTTAGGACAACTGCCAATGACACTGACAGTCGACGCACGCCTGAGTTCAATTGATTTAACATGAAAGTGTAGCTTGCTAAATTGATTTTTGTGAAAATTCTCAACTTTTCGCATAAGAGAAGTTGCCAACGACAACGACAACGACAACAGCAATGGGAAGAGAGAATCGAGCATCGAGAATCGTGGAACGGGAACAATAACAACAAGGCAGTCATCAATGTTTTATGCTGTTGCCAAGTGGCAGAGTCTGGGGGCATGTGATGTGTATACATGTATATCTATGGTCGTGTCCGTATCTATATATGTATATATATTTTATATCTATCTGTAGCTGACCGTAACGAATTGCTGTACTATCTGTTCTTCTCGCTGTTGACTGGCCCAAAAAGTATCTCCAGCGCAGTTGCCTGTCTATTTGCCAAGTGCCTCGTTGCCGCTTTGCAACCCTCAAAATATAAAAACTGCGAGGGTGATGACTGATGATGCTCTGGGTAAATGTGTGTCCATATCAGCGACTCTGTCGACATCCTCCTTGGCAGCATCGATGCGTCGCCTGCAACTTTTCGTGCATTTTCTCGAAGAAAAAGAAATTATGTACTCTGCGAACGCTTGAAAATTTCATTTGCGCGAGAAAAGCGTCGAAACAGCGAGCCACTGTTTGCCCTCTCCCTACAAATTAAATAATAGGCTTATGGTGGCTTACTGTCGCAATTGTTGTTGCTGGTGTTGTTACAGCACGTTTAGCATGCCATAAAGGCAAATTTTTTCGTAATATTTATTGCCAGGCCATTCATGCGCCTTTAATGTGGCCCAGACAAGCGCCACAGCCCGTGCATAACAAAAGGCTATTCTCGTGGTCTTTCTCTAAGGCACGCAACAACATCTAACTGGCCTACGCCGACTGCATTCCATATGAGAAGCATTCTCTAACCCACTGGCAGCCATGTGAAAATCCAATTAAGCTACAAATGACCAAGAAACGATTCTAATTGGGAAAAATCCAGTTTCATTTTTTCCCCCTCCAATTAATTCCTGAGGAATTTTCAAACTAACCTTAACTATGCATTAATAGCTATAAAGTAAAGGAAAATGTTTCATTTTGCGCTTAACAGTTCTTAATTTATTATCTCCACTTAAGATTATGAAGCTGAACGCAATTATTCATTTGAATTGCTTCTTAAATATGCATTAATATTATGTAAAAAAAAAAAATGAAGCAAACAATTCAAACAGCACATTATAGCGGCAAATCAATCCTAAAGTCTCTCAAACTCTTCTACCTCCAATATGCGTGCCCGAGAACGTGCGTACTGTTAGAATTACTGTTAGAGAGTGGGTATGCACAGGACAGGTATATAATTGTCATTCATGAATCATTTTGTTATGGTTTGTGGAAAAGCGATTTTCCACTAGTTAAAGAGTCATGCATTAAGACGACATGATGTCGCTAGAATTCGCAAATTTCTCAACACGTTCGGGGCGACGGGGCAAACTTTTGTTTTGGCGCCTCGAATGCGCCACGAATTAGCAAAACAGATCGGATAAGCAGCAACAACAAACACAATAACGACAACAATATTAGCAACAGCAACAGCAGCAGCAACAGCAACAGCAAACAAAAAAGCGCAGCAATGCGAAGTGCATATAAAATAGGCGCCCAGTCAGTTTTTTAATGAATGGCTGGCCGCCTTGTGGGCTCTAAATAGAGATATATGCATGAAGAGTCTAAGGATTTTGTAGTTGAGGGCGGCTTTACACCCACACATACACACTCACTCATACAGTCAGTCATATGCTCATGCATATGCATGGCCATATATCATGTTGGCTTTGACTATGCAAAACTGGTGCCTGCTTTGCATTTGTCAAAAACTTTAGCTGCCCATTGCACTCGCTTTGTGTATGAGAAGTTGTTAAAATGGCACCACGCCCCGAGCATTAAATTAGTTAGATCAGCAAATCAGCTTTTAACGACAAACATTTGATGTGGTTTAACAAATTAAAAAGAGCCCTCGTTTACGGCCAGCTGAAGTCAACGCATTTATTGCCAAGCATAAATCTCCAAATCTACAACAGCAGCAACAGCAGAAGCGGCAGCAACGAAAATTAGCATCTTTGATTTGAAAATATGTTGGCAGTGCTTGACCCAATTAGTCGGAGTGAGTAACTCATAAAAGAACGACAAGCGCTGATGCCTCTCGATAAGCGTACCCTTCCCACCATCCATCTACTTTCTCTCTCCCAAAAATACAAAAAAAAAAACATTTGGGATACTTACTTGTATGTATTTGGAATTGGAGCACACGCTCCTAACTGGACAGCAACATAATTGCAGTCATGTATTTAAGTTTGTTTAGTTCTTATGCCCTGTAGGCATTTCAGGCTCGTTTCTATATAGGGTATATACATTTGCAAATTTATGTAACAGGCAGCAGGCGGCTTATCAACTCTCAACTATCAACTAAAACTAATATATTATTATATAAGCATGTCCTTAACTCAGCATTCATTCGACACATATTCTGCAAAAAAAGATCAACAATAAATAATTAGTATTTGAGCTCAATATCTGTTTACAGATCATCTGTGGATCAAACACTCTCTATCCTCATATTTTTGTAGCAGTTCAAACGCGTTCATGTTCATGTTCTGTTAGTTTATTTGTTTGTTTGCTTGTTGGACTGTTTGCTTTTGCTCGTCCCCTGTGCCTATGTTGTAATAAGTTTGCTTTATTGTTTGCCAGCTTGGCATGAGGGGGATGACAAGTAGAACAATCAGAGCTAAAACTGCGGAAATCGCCAGAATAAATACGAAGAGGCAACGCACAGTGAGTGAGGCATCATGAATCAAATCAAGATGCCCACGATGAAAGCTGGCAAAAAGTAAAGTCCAAATAATATAGAAGACACAATGAGAAAAGTTGTTAGTAATTTTTGATAATCTTAAATAAAGTTCTCACGCTGTTTACACGGCTCGTTGACTCTCTTTCGCCAGATGCAGGCAGCCAGATACCACACGAGCATACCAACAACAAGGTGCTAAGGCCTCAAAACTGCCAAATAATAATGCCAAAAAATTAATAATCCGAACGTACGCGTTGCGGCACGTACAGGCAACAAACTCTGCAATGACAACAGCAACATCAGCTACAACAATAGCAATAGCTAGAACGTTAACAGTAGCAATTCGAGTGCCAGCAGCAACATCATCAGTAGTAGAAAAAAATATTTTTAGAAACAATATTTATGGTAGTAACAGTAGCAACAACAACGCCAACATCAACAGCATCAAATGCAATCGCAGCAACAACAACAGCAATAAAATCAGCAACAGCTACAGTAATAGCAATAGCAATAGCAATAGGATTAGCACCAAAAGCAATAGCAGCATCAATAGTAAATATAAAATACTAGCATCGACTAGCAACAAATGTAATGGCAGCAGCCATAGAAGCAGCAGTGCCAGCAGCAGCAACAACTACAGCAATAACAACAGCAACAACAACATTAACAGGATCAGCAACAACAGCAAGCAATGCCAACATCAATAACAGTAGCAGCACCAGCAGCAACAACAACAACAACAACAGCAGCAGCAGCAGGTTCGACAACTGCAGCAACAACAGCAACTATAACAATTGCTAGCAGCAATGTGAGGGTCAAATGCAAATTGCAACATATACGACATATTTATGGCCAGTTATAACGGTTGCTATATAGCTCGATTTCTATATGTGACTGGATTATAATTACAGTTTCGAGCCGACCTGCATTTCAGGGTCAAGTTTGTGGGCCCCACGCATTGTTTGGTATGAAAAGCAACTGTAAAACGTGGCTTTATCCGCTGCTGTCTCCAATTGATGATTGATGATTAATGATTGTCGCGTGTTTTGGCACTGACCATAAATTTTATGAGCATGTAAATTTGATTTTGCTGGCACCCTTTCGTTTTCCGACCCACCCAGCGCTCCAAAGCATTTTGTATACATTTCAAAGCCATTGTTCAACAATTTAACACTTTTTTTTCGGCTCTTTATAGATTTAAACAATTTTTTTCATACACCTAACTGGCTGAGATTTTGCTATTCATGTGCTAATTTAAGATGTCTATTTGCACAACAATTAGCAGCTATTTAGGCAGCTCATTGTCTTATTTCGGCGATTCTTGAGCACTTGCAATGCGCATGAATTTTAATTTTATGCAAACATTTGTCAAGTGCGCAAAACAGCTATTTTTACCTAGCTAGACATGCATTACTCCATGCGTAATTGCCGTGAAAAGTTAGCAGCGAATAATTATTGCAATTTGCATACCCAAAAACCATTTGGCCAGAGCGTTTGCCAGGACGAGCATTTGTACAGTTCATTAAATGTGCATTTACTCTTCAGGCCCAGAACGTACTGTGGCAGATTTCAGCATTTGTAAATATAAAATACAATTTTAAATAAAACAATACAATTCACATTGAAACTCTCATGTCAAAGTCAACGCAGCACTGTGGACTCTGCAAACAACATGGTATACATTTTTGGAAAAAGAGAATTAACTGAGCAGAAAGCAAATATGCTTTGAATATACTACATTTGAGACATATGTATATGAGCTGCTGAATGCGCTACGCGTATGCATAAAATATGATAATTATTCTTTGAGTTTATTATATATATCTTTTATGCTCTTTTAAAATGTGCTAATAGGCATCATTAGATAGATGCAACATAGGTATTCATTAAAATTTCTATAAATATTATATTGTAATTACAATAAATAAATAAAAATTATTTTCAAAATATTCTTTTAATAGACATCAACAGTAAGAGAGGCGCACAGTTCTCATCTCCCAGTAGGAAAACTTATTTTATAAATACAAACAAAGACAGTAAGCGAGAATCTAGCAGACAATGCCTAGCCACACATTAGGTTTATCGCTTTACAAGTGGCCATTCAGCAAAAGTTCTTCGCTGATAGAAACAATAAATAAAGAGGTCACTTGGGCTTGGGTGCTCGTCCCAGGGCGTAAAACCGTTGCAAATCGTTGGCCCCAACCACAATGCCCATTCACAGAGAGCAGCAACAGCAGTCCATATGAGCACGTCTGGCCGCAACGGCAGCGCCCAAAAGCAACTCAAACAAACACCGGGCAACAATAATCATCGCGCTAGCAAACAAAATCGCAACAGCGACAATGCTAACAAATAAATTCAAACAATGTGCCGAACGAAATGTAAAGCATAAATATTTGCGAAAGGGCCCAGCGAGCTGAGATGGTATCAAGTCGGGCGGGAGTTCGGGCGGCTGGGCGGTCGGCTGGTAGGACAGCAGCCAGCTGAGCTCCCGCCGCGACAGTCACGTTTCAGCATACGCAGAACTCACACAACGCAGATTGCACATACGCCATGTTTGCCATATATATTTACGCATAAAGCATAGCGCAGATGCGAGCTACAGTGTGTGTGCGTGTGTGTGAGTGTGGGGGCATCCAAAATGGTAACGATAGCGGCAACATCATCATCAAGACTGCAGCCAGCCAAGTATTTGGCTGGCAGGAACAGGGTCAGAAGTGTGGGCGTGGCCGTGGATGTGGATGTGGATGTGGTAGGCAAACAAACAGAGATTCGCATGTCAGCGCAGGCGGGAATTGAATTTCGCGCCAAATGACTGGAGGCTATTTTTCAACTGCTTCATTTTGGGCCAAGCCAAACCATATCTGCAGTCTCTGTACGTATCTCTCACTCACTCAGTCTGTCTATCTGTCTGTCTCGCCAGGCTGTCTGCCACAGTGTCTGCGTCGCCTGCCCCGTTTTCCCCGTCTGCTGGGTTGCTCGTCTACTCGCCTGCTTGTCTGTGCAACTTACATTTAATGCTTAAATTTTTGGCTTTTTCACGTTTCACAGTCTGACGCGCCTCAAAGCCAGGCGCACACTTCGCACCACACTACGCTCCGCTAGCGGGCCATTACACAATTTTTGGTTCTAGCCAGGATCTGTTATATGCTGTCTGCTGCTTGAGTGCATCTCACTCGCTCGTTGGCTGGCTGTGACAGCTTTTGTTAGCACAATTTGGCCTCAACTTTAAGTTGACTTATGATGCGCCCAGTTTGGTGCGCGCACTTTAATTGAAATTTGTTCGCACAAGCGGCGACAAGTTGATTTTCCACTCCAGCCTCGGGCATCGGCTTGCCGTTGGGTGCAGCATAACGAATTGGACATTAAATGCTACCGTTGGCCAAATTGCGAGCGACCAAACATCTTGTGCAATTGGCGTTAACAAGCGCATTAGATTTGCTGCTGACCAACGGTCGCCAGTTGGCAGTTGGCAGTTGGCAGTTGGCAGTTGGCAGTCGGCAGTCAGTCAGCGGCCAATTTGGCAAGGCTGTTTGGGGAATTGGCCAGAACGGTGGCTAAAAGAAGTCTTAACAACTGCCATTGCAAATTACCTGCTTTCGTATAAATTGCGCATACGACGCGTTGCCAGTGCAGGTAAAATGTATTCAATAGAAACAAAACTCAACGACTCAAGCGCTCAGCTTCTCAAATGCTTTCATCTGTTACAGCAACAAATATAACAAGAGCAACAACAACAACAACAGCAACTGGCAAGCAAATAAAAACTGCGCTTCAACACGCACAGCAGCCGCTGCCACCACCACCAAGCTTTGCCCCATTGCGTGTGACTGCGACTTTGACTTTGACTCGTCGCGCCCCAACTCGACGCGACTCTCTGTTTGTAGTTTGCAAATTGTAACTAGATACAATTTGTAGCGCAGTTTGTGTGCGTGGCTTTGTTTGCTGTTGCTGGTGCTGCCGGTGCTGGCGCACCACCGACACCACCGTCGCCGTCGCCGTTGCCGCCACAGCGCTGACTTATTGCAGGAAGGAAAAACGCTGCCGGGCAACTCAATGCAGACGTCGTTGTTGCAGTCTCCCTCGTTTATTTGTGATTGCTGCTGCTTGTTCTCATTGTTGTTGTTGCTGTTGCTGTTGCTGTTGTGGCTTGTTGTTGGTTGCACCCAAAGTGCGTACTCATATGTCTGCAGCTCTGGCCGATTCTGGTTCTTTCCTGTGCCGCCCGCCTCCTGTGTCCGCCTGCGTCCCAGCCACGCTCGAATGCGGCTAACGCTTTGCCATCCGCTGTGATTTGTTGCATTTCTAATGCGCCTGTGTTGCACTTGCTCATGTTGCACTGCTGCTGTTGCTATTGCTATTGCTGTTGTACTGTTGCAACGCTGCACTTGCCCATGTACGCCTCTTGCCATGGCTGGCATTCATTTTCGTTGGCTGTTTGGGTTTTCAATTTTTTCCAGCTCTGCTGCGAAAAGTGTTTTTCTTTCCACTTCTTTGATATGGGAAGAGAAATGCATGCGTGCGTTTTCAATTACCCTCGAGCTGTTGCTTAGGTATGGTGTAGAAAAGGGCAAGAGCCACGCCGTTTGCCAGAAAAATTCTTTAGAATCAGATGCTTTATCTAGAGACATGTGCTTAAATTGCCCCAGGATCATATACAGTTAATGCACTGAACAAAAACTTAGTTAGAAGCTATAAATTAAATTATAAATTAAATTCTGACTTACTTACTTCTTCTATACCTACTGCAACTGATTCCTGAGCACTACTATTATAAGCGCTCAGTATTCTAAAGTCACCTAAAACAAATAAATTAAATTCCAAGATTTTCTTGCTCATTAAATATACAGACAAAAAAAAATGACAAATAATATTTGACATAAGCAATTCTGATGGCATACATATTTAAATAAGATAAACTACTTGAAGTTCAATCACGTTTACTTAATTCCTAACTAAACAAACGTCAATTAGCCCAACTGAATGCCAGCCAATTAACAATTCAATTAACTTTATAGCGAGGCTGTCAACAGACAACTTCATCATCGCCATACAGCGCGCTTCATTAGCAGATTCCCAGCAAATTGCAGTGACCCGCTAAAAATTGTGAAAAAAAAGTCAGCAAAATGGCACACAACCAATACAGACTCTTACACTCACACACATACACACATACACAGATACCCTGGTGGCAGAGCGTGGGACAAGCAGCTGCAATCCACCCCTAAATGCTCCGCTTGGCGAAAGCTTTTTTGCATTGGCATTAACTGTGGATTACTTAAATGCTTTTTAATTGAAACTTTTCCTAATTTCACTTTGGGGGATCAAGTGCAACCAGCACTAAGGCTATGCAAACAGAGAGGCAGAGCAGACACGGCTTCAGCACGCTCTGGCGCCTTGCTACCCCAAAACAACAACGACAACAACCTGACAATGAGGGAAACTTTTTGCGTGTCTGGCTAAAAATCCTGGAGCACAAGCTACAGAAACCCAAAAAAAAAAAAAAGTGAAAGCAGCAAAAACTACAGAAGTGACAGCCAACGCCGCCAGCAGCCAGCAGCTAGCAGCACCAGGAGCTGTAGTAGGAGGAGCAGCACATCATCAATTTCACTGTCGCACAAGAGTCGCCAGCCGTCTGCAAAGGCAGCCCCATCTTGACTGGCCTGATGCTCTCCGTTCTCTTTCCCCACAGCTTCCAGCTGCTACTCGAACTGAATCGTTTTTCATGGCATTGTTGTTGTCTGCCTTGTCTGGGCTGCTCGACTGCCTTGGATTTGGGCATCAAATCCTTGGTAAAAGCATTTAACGTTGCACTGCATTAAGCATTGCCACACAGCGCCACGCCAGCTACCCACTGCACACCAACCCCCGCCCACCGCCCAGCTCGAAGCTGTGTCTGAACAGCATTTGGCTGCTCTGTCGAGTGTTTATCAACTGGGACAGCTTCGCGCTGGCTGTGTTATCATTGCACTGTTTGCTTTGCTGCAGCTTTGAAATTTTAATTTAACGCTTGATATTTGCATTGCCACGCCCCATTCAGCAAATAGAATATCTGGGAGTGAGTCTGATTGTGTGTCTGTGTGTTTATATATAATGTATGCATAACCGTAATTTGTAGCTTCAATAGCAGTTCATCAGAAGCGCAGCGCACATTATTGAGAAGGAAGCATATGCCTTTTAGCATCCACTCGCCAAGTGTCCACAGCGACAACGGCTCTGCGGTTGGCTGACTAAGAAGACCCACTGCCGTCACCATCATTAGCTTTATCGGGCCAGTCCCATCTCAGGCCCAGCTCCAGCTGCAGCGCGATTTTTGGCAGAGACGCGAAAGTGCAACGACTTGAGACAGCAGAGTAAGTCACCAAGTGCTCCATGAAACGGTTCCCTTTTGTTTACTCGCTCGCTCGCTCGCTCAGTCGCTTGCCCGGTTGCCCGCTTGCCCGTTCGCTCTTTCGTCCGTTGCCCCGTTTGGCGGTTCTTCAATTTTGCGCATCAGTTGTAATTCATACTTTCGTGCTCTTAACTCTTCCACGAAATACGGCGGCACAAGTCGAAATTAACATGTTGCTGTTGTTATGGTTCTTGTTGCTATTGCTGTTGCTGGTGCTGTTGCTGTTGATGTTGCTGTTGTCTGCAACGATTTAGGATTTAAGAACCGTTCTTTGGTCTCTTTCACCACACGTCACTCCGCTTCACTTGTGCCTTTGCCCAATTCGCTTTAATTAGCATGAGAGAAGTGGCCGCCACAGCTGCTTAAACACAATGTCCGCATTTGCGCTGGGATTCGGGCTTCAAGCTGGAGCTGGAGCTAGAGCTAAAGTCGGACTGTGCCTGGTTGGCTGGCGTCGCTTCCGTTGGTTGCGCACGCGCAATTAGCCAAGGCAGACGCCGTCTCTTAGGTACTTGACCGATAGTCTGTTTAATGAACTCCATATGCTAGAGGCTCTGAGGCTGTCGCTTCTGCTGCTGCTGCTGCTGCTTTTTGGCGATGCAGAATTGAAAAATTCCTGCATGCATTAGATCGCATTACCCGTGCCCGCAGCGACCGCATAGATGGAACCAGTCTGCAAGTTAGCCAGTTCGCCTGCCAGCCTGCTCGCCTGCTCGCCTGCTGCCAGTTGGAAGCCCAATAAAGCCGCCGCATCGGGCATGGCCATGGCCTCGGGTTGCAGCCCCGCACTGGTTGCATCTATATATAGCAAATGCCAACTAAAAATAGCAGCGTCTTAAATGATTTTTGCTCATTAGAGCGTGCGTGCTGCCGCCGATCTTTGGACTGAGTCTTGGGAGTTGGTTGCCTACACATGGGCTGGGACTGCTTGCCACTCTTGCCGCAAGCCAAACAAAAAGTGACAACCACTAAAACAAAAGCGCAGCCGCATTTTCTACATGACGCTGCGAATGCCAGGAACATAATAAAATCATGTAATGGACTGCGCATGAAAAACAATGCAAAAACCAGCGTTGACAACACATGAAACGCAGTGAAGGAGTTGCCGGAGTGGGTGGGACGGGGTGGAGCGGGGTGGAGCGGGGTGGAGCGGGGTGGCAAAACGTTGCGTCCCTTGTTGTTACTATTTTGCAGCATAATGTAATAAAAATAGCATGCCTGGCATTATCCAGCCAGAGTCCAGCCATGACGATGATGATGATCATGCCCGATCGATAGTCGAGAAGGCTGCAAAACAAAAGACTTTGGACACAAACTCACGCAGGCAGGCAGCACCAGCACCAGTAACAACAACAACTACCATGGCGGCCTGCTAAGAATGTCAAGTATCGTGTGTTGAATGCATGCCATGCATAGTCAGTGCCAGTACTACAACTGCTCCTCTTCCGCCCCTCAGCAAGCTCCTCTTGGCTGGAGAGCTTAGACTGACCGCCTTTAGGGCCAGCATTGAAAACGAAAACGGTTTGTGCGACATGGAGCACGACAAAATCATGGTTCAGACTCTGATTCTGATTCAGACTCGAGCTCGAACTCGATCGCGGCACATGTGCAGCCATTAGGCTGCCCAATGTCAAGCCCAGCGCTACATTGTGCTGCCTAGATACAAAGATACACGCGCCAGATACAGATGCAGCAATGCACCAATGCATGTCGCATGTATGGTATATGGGTTTGTTTATGAGTTGCTCGCTTTAGTGACACAAAACGACGGCTAAATGATGTGCAGATAGTTGGCCAGTTCTATAAATAAAACAGTCGGACGGGTCATTATGAGCACAGCATCTAATTAAAACAATAAAGATAACGCTCCACTCACGTTCAAACCAAAACAAAAATAAACAAATATCATTTCTTTAAGTGAGAGCGAAAATTGCAGAGAAAACTCCGACATTACGAAGAAGAGAAGCTCAAAGACTAAACTCAATTTCAACTAGAAATGTAGAAAGGGTCCAGCAAGTGGAGCAAGCGTAAGAAGGGTACATAGTATATATACAAATCTATTTATATAGCATAATTTATAATACTCTGTCTCTGCTTTGTTATATTATTCCACATTAGTTATACTCCAGACAGACTTGTTATATATTATGCGAGAATGAATATTAAAGTTTTAATATGTTAATTTCAGACTAAGTCTGAACAAATCAGATCAGAGATCAACTGCTCCCGATATGTAGGTGATATTATAATTTATCACAAACCATTCAAGAGTGTAGCACCATAATTAAAGATCACAATCCAAATTTCTCTACTTAAAATAATTAAGTTTAAATTTAGATTTATAGCTTGACACAGCCTTTGCAGAAACTTAGCTCAGCTCTGTGATCGATTTGTATATTGCATACACGTATTTCACAGTGTTCTATTTCTACCTTATAAAGTTTCTCTCCTTCCAAATGAACTTTCAATCATAAATTATGCCTCATTCGCTCTTCTTGAGCGATTAGTTTAGCCCAACAAATCATTCTGCACACATCAGTTTTATAAATAGCACTTTGCGTACTATATTTATAACAAGTCTCTGTTTTTTTTTTCAGTTTATCACGTGATCGATGTCTCTGGGTTGCTCTTTCTCTCTGCTATCCGTGGAAGATCTATACAGTTGCTTTGGCTAATATATGAAGCACTTAATATTCAGAATGTATATACTGTTTTGGATTGCTGTAAAATGTTAAATCACCAAATTGCAGATCACCGTGACAGACAATTCTTTCTCTTTAATGCAGCCCTAGTCCGAGTCCGATAAGCTGTAGAGCCAGCTGACTGAGGCTAAGAACTGTACCATTAGTCATCATCAAGATCGCGTTCTGGGGCTTTTTGCAACGCACCCATGAGCTGGCCGACATTTATCTTGATTATTGACGCCGGCCTCCAGTTTGCCGGTTGTTAGTCGGTTGCTTTTGCTGTTGCTGTTGCTGCCTGTTACCAGTAACCGCGTTGCAGGTTCTGATCGCGACATATAATTCATGCAACAAGGCAGGCAGCATATTTGCTGCCCGGGGAGAAAGTGTGATTCACCTTTCTGGGCAACATGACATCTCTGGAGATACAAAGTTTTTTAACACTTGACGGAAGTTCATGCGAGTTCATCTTTGGCTGTGATTATTTCTGCTCATGTGTAGCAAATGCCAATTTAGAAAGTAAAACCAAATGATCAACCGAAATGGCCCAAACGTTTCTGGCCATGGCTGCAGCACTTTCATTCGAAAAACGAAGCCACAGCCAAAACTTTATAACAGTAATGAAGTGAAGGCTGACCAAAAAATTTGCCACAAAATTATATCTACCTAGCCGAGAAAAATAAAAGAAAGAATAGCACAAGCCGTGGCCAGTCGACACGAGTTCAAGGTTTCTTAAGAATCTATTTGTTCTTTTATTCATCATCTTCAGCAAATTCTTTTGGCACTTCCTTGTTCTTGTATTGTCGCCGAGCCGGGGTTCAATGTTCCTCAGTTTCAGCTGCGAGCGCTTCTCACGTTCTTAGCAACTTGATAGCAGGCTCCAGATTCGCCTTGGCTTTTAGTTACAGCTCGGCCTAGCTCATCATTAGCATGTTTTATTATTCTGATACATGATTAATGGGCTACATTTTTGGTACAAGATTTACGTCTGGCACCCGGCCCAAAAGTTACGGCATAAACAAATGATGGTCGTAACATTGGCTAAAACTAAAAAAAAAAAAAAAAAAAAAAAAACTTTCTCCGAATTACGATTTACTTTCTGTTTCACAGCGCTAAAGTCTGCCCGCATTTGATTTTTAGAATATGAACGAACGAACAAATTCAGTTAAAGCTTTTCCACTGCAGTTTTCATTCGGACTTTCGCTGCATAAAAAAAATGTGGAAAAATTAAAAGAAATAAACAGTTTAGACCTTGCAAATTGTTATGCGTTAAATTTGCGTTTACGATGCGTTAGTTTTTCTTTCTTTTACTCTCTTTTTTTATTTTTTTGGCAAACGGCCAACTGACGAACCGGAGCCATCAAACTCAACGCTTTTTGATATAATATGTATATATATATGTACGTATGTCTACACACATATCCAAGACGCTATGCAAATGGCTTTCACTTCACTTTCGTTCATTAGTCGCGGCATTCATTCTTATTCTAATACCTATAGGAAAGTCAATCGGTGAAAGGGTTTGTTTGTGCCTCTTTGATTATTTATTCGGGCTGAAGATTTTGTTTATTGAATTTTTGTGCGTGTGTGTGTGTGTATGCTCGTATGGGCTTGGGCATGTACGGAAATTCTATGCATGCGCAATTATATTTTTTGGCCAAAACCCGTTTTATGTGCCAACAATTAATTTCCTCAAATACTATAATAAAGCAAACAGCGCATAATGTTTATTACGACTCGTTTGCTTGCAATTTGCATAACTGCTATAAAGATTGAATACGACGCATTCTACAGCATCTTCAGCATCTAACTATGCGTCCTTAGTGTGTGAAGAGCATGCAATTAAATTTTTGCTGACGTTCTCTGCGCTTCTCATCTACTCTTTGACAATAGCTTTCAATCATTGCCAAAATACAAATACCAAATAATAAAAAAAAAAAAAAACTAAAAAAAACACAAAATGTGTATTCTTTTTACACAATATAATAATATTCAAAATTTTTTAGCAATTTGATTTCACTTGATTGATGTGCATAGTCCGTGTTGTGTTCTATGGTGCTTTGTGGTGTTGTGTGCATCGACTGTATTGCTGATTCTTGCCACCGCTAATTAGGCAAATGTCTTTGCCACATGCAGAATCGAAGCTGCAGTGGCCGGCCATGTAGAAAGCAGCCGGCTCAAATGGCATCTGTGTGCTAAAATTGACACCTTTACGCAGCGCTGAGCACGCAGCTCATCAAAGTGCTGGCTGGTGTTGATGATGACTTGGCAGAAACTGGCATAAATGCGCAGTCGCTGCAGGTTGCATGCAGCACGTTGCAAGTTTCTTAGTTTCTTGTTTCTGCAGCAGCCAAATACAATCGTTGGCTTTGTGTTGTTCTTGTTGTTGCTGTTGCTGTTGCTGTTGCTGATGCAGCTGCGGCTGCTGTTGTTGTTGCTGTTGTTTTTAGTTCTAATCGATTTCTCTAACAAACACGAGGCTGGCAAACAAGCGACTCTCACTGCAGACAAATAACAGCCACAACAACAACAACAACGACAACAACAACAACAAATGCAACAAGAACAACAACAACAACAACAAGTGGTAAGTTCAAGATGTCGCCACATGAAATTCCAAAACATTTGCGCCTTTTTTTACAGCTTTCAAGTGGGTGCAGCTTACACCAAACAACAACTAATTATGCAGCTGCCAAACTATGAGATACCCTGCACAAAAGAGTGTAAAGTGAACGTGCTAAATAACCATGCAATCTATGATAAATAAAATATAATTAAATTATTTCTCTTACTGCTTCAACTGCTAAGCTCAACATAGAAAAGTTATTGCAAGAATTGAAATCTTCAAATTTCAACCCATTGTCTATTGAAGCCAAACTACCCCTTAGTGCTTTGCAGGGTATATGCGTATTTGCGTGCATTTTTATTAATCATTTCTTCTAGGAATTTACAACATTTTTATTGAGGCTAACCAAAAATGTTGTTCTCCCTCCTTGGGGTACTCTGTTTATATGCGCTAAACTTAATAACAAACAGG
The DNA here is from genome assembly GCA_030914345.1 of Drosophila koepferae. Classification (NCBI taxonomy): domain Eukaryota; kingdom Metazoa; phylum Arthropoda; class Insecta; order Diptera; family Drosophilidae; genus Drosophila; species Drosophila koepferae. The sequence goes on from JAUESR010000197.1 coordinate 3,291,912, forward strand.
TTCTTCTTCTTCTTCTTCTTTTCTCTTCTCAGCTAGCTGCTGTTGTTGTTGTTGTGGTTATTCTTGTTGATATTTGCCAAATTCAAATAACAACATTATGTGTTTGCAATGCAATTTAGGTCATTTGAGTCATATACGCATATGCAATTCATTTTATACGAACAATACTTTTCCCATTGGATTGGCTGGGATCCCACCAATTGGCCAGCAGAGCTCATCAGCATAAACAGGAAATAGAGACCATATATCAAATAGCGGCTACAATTTGCAGCTTGTTGCTGTCTCCCAGTGGCACAGACGCTGCTCAGCACCAAGCGTTGAGCACTCGGTTATCAGATATGCCACGGCGGGGCAGGGTTTCTAATGAATTTATGTGGCAACAACTGCAATGGCAACAACTCCATCTTATCAACTGGCAAATGACATTCCTAGGCAGGCCGCTTAAATTACATGCACGCAGCCTAAACTTCAAATTCAACTTCAGCATCAGCATCAGCATCAGCTTCAGCTTCAGCTTCAGCTGCAACTTAAATTTTAGACTTAAAGTGCAGTTAGCCGGGGTCGTCGCCACGGCGAGGATTTGCTGGCCGTGGCAATGTGCGACATTGACACTGAGGATTTAAATTGTGGCGCTCGCATATCGAATTGTAACTGCGCCCGTTGCAAGCCGGTAAGACTTGTTTTCAGCGCATTGCATCAGAGCCAGCCAGCCAATATGATGTAATGCACAAGCTGCATCGGCCACACGTTGCACACTGCGCGCAACGCAATTCAACGAAAATAAGAAAAACAGAAAACATTAAAACAACAACAAACATAAATAAATAAATACAAATAAATATACAAATAAATGTAAATACAAAAATAAAATAAATTATACATAAACGTTGCACTCAGAACCAGCCCAGGCTAGACAGATACAGAGAGACAGCTAACTGAATAATTTTTCATTTTAATAAATGCAACATGCGGCTAAAAATAGCCTGACCAACAGCTTAAATGTTGCTGCACAGGTTGCCAACATGTTGCCAGCAACATGCGGAGAGCCACAAGAGCCGCGCTCGCTGTCTGCTGTCCGCTGCTATAGCTTGTGGCGGAAGTATTAGCCAAGTGCAGGACGCATTGCGGCCCATAGCTATGTGTAATTATCTTAAAACAAACTCAAAACAAGCAAGAATACTAACATTATGTAGGACTGATCGACTTCAAGATATCCCTTAAAAAGACATATTTCACAATGCTGGCTTTAGTTAAACGAAATTATTGTAAAGAAATACAAGCTAAAGTCGATGACTGTTAGCTTTACTATAACATCTATACAATCTGCTATTAATAATAAAACATATTATAATACTGAATATAGCATTAGATGTTATACATATAATAATAAAGTATATAATAATTTACAGTACACATTTTTAACCTCTGCAAAGCAACAAAAGTGACTTCAATAGAAGATCTCTTCCATCTGCAACAAACATTCGCACACACTGAACATATCCACTTGGGACAGTTGATGTTGGCTACAGGGTATAAATATTGTGTGCACTTTAGATAACAAATAAACGCTTCACATACTCACATATCCGCACTTGGCTCTATAGAATCATATCTATAAATAGCAGATGCGCCGCGCAAGGCATTATCAACTGATTCATTGATTCATTCATAAAGCGCAACTCTATAGCAAAACTCTACCTCTAATTGCCGGCTATGTGCAAAGGTTCTATCTGGCTGACAGTGCCCAAATCCAATACCACATCCGCGATGCGGCAAGTAATTAATGATTAAAATTGTGTGTGCAAAATCGAGTACTCAGCGGGGAAAAATGGCAAAAGCGTGATTCAATGTGTGTCCAAATTGCTGAGATGACAATTGTTCTACGTCTCTGCATGCGATGTTAATTGAATTTAGCGTTGAAATTTATGCACATTCAAATTGCTTCATTTTGGCCAGGAAGAGTTGGGACCAATCATTGGACCATTTGGCCATTGGACCAATGGACTCGCGGGAACGCCTGCGGTTAAATTCAACGCCACCAATTGACATACAAAACGAACCCGAAAGCAACCAAAAACCGCCTAAGCGCCACTTGAACGGCCAGTTTCAATAGCAGCCATTGTTGTTGTTGGTGTTGCTGTTGTTGCCACTGACCAGGTCTAAGACCCGCAACCCAAACACAAACACTTGTCGGCGCTATCGTGAACTGAAGAGCCGCCGCAGCAGCCGTTGCCGTGGCCGTCGCCATGGATCGGGTCGCTGCCTTTGCCTCGCGTGCACTTTGAAAATGGGTCAACGCAAATGTTTTGGCCAACAATAACGCTAATGTTTCAATTGGTGTTGGTGCCGCGACTGCCACATGGAGCACATGAAAATCTTTGATTATCAGGCATTGGCACGTTGCGTGTTTTTCGCCAATCGCCCAGTTGCACAATCAATTTAATCTCCAATCTTGAAAGCTGATTTTTTGGGCAACTGTTCGTTAGCAAATTGAAGATAAGCTTAACCACAAATTTACCTTTATTGTTAGCATACACACAGACACTCACACTCACACTCACCTGCACCTTAGCCCGTGCTTAGCTCTCATTTGCAATGCAGCGCAGTCATCGTCATCGTCATAGTCATCTTTATCTTCATCTGCTCACAGCAGCAGCAACGTCATCGACAGCATTTCGCAATCTTAACTATCTCAACTGGCGGCAGGCTGCTAATTGGCTGTGCAGCCTGCTAAATTACCGTTAATTACTATGCTCTAAACTAATTTGACATTTTCTTTTATGAGCCTAGCACTAATAGGCCGTCCGTATAGGCGTAAGTGTCAGCTATGCGAACATCTTCAACGCAAACTTACCTAAGATGCAAATTTATACTGATCATTAGAGATAATTTTTTTTTTATAATAAATGGCCTAACTAATATGAAGAACAGTTTCACGAGCTGAACCTGCAAGGAAAACGTTAATTCGGCTATAACTATGATTTATTATTATATTATTATATTATATATTATATAATATATATGCTGTACAGAATCTTTAAGCTGTGTACTTGACTCAAACTCCAATTTCAGGGTATCTGCTAGGCATTCCATCTCGTTTAAATGGTACTCGCTGGGTATTGGTTTACTTTTTTGTTTAAGTCATCAAATTGATCTTTCATAAATAAATACGCTAACAATTTAAAAAGCTCGCAAATTCTAGCTCAGGCATTGCTTCTTTATATTTGCTTCGCAAATTTGGTGTCATTCTGAGCAGCAGATCAAATCTTTCTATGAAATAATATCACACAACATTCGTCACGCAGCCACAAAACGACCTTCAGCAGCAGAGTTTCTGAGGGAAAGCTACGAAAAGCGCTTTCCAGACAGTTAATAATGTATATATATAAATAAGCCCATAAGCCTTTTAGCTTTGCAATTGTTCGGACGCATGCGCCCAATTCTAGCTGACAAAACAACGTTAAGAAGTAAAAAATAAAAAAATAAAAAAAAATGAAAAGTATAAAAAAAGAAAGAATTTTGTATCTTTCTAACAAAAAAAGAGAGGCTTTTGAATTGGTTGATGAAAAAGCTTTCACGTCAAACAAAAGGCAAGGCAAAAACGCGCGTATTGTTGTTGCTTAGTTTCGTCTTGTGTGTGAGCCGGGTATGGACTAGCTAGCTGGCTGGCTGACTGGCTGGCTGGCTGGCTAATTTATCTCAATAGTATGATATTCAAATGGAAAACTTAATCCAAGATGCGCAATCATTTAGCAGATTCTGCGCAGCACAAACGGACATCATCCATAAAAACTAAATATAAATAGATTTTTTTCTTGCATACAAATTTCACGCGATTAGCATGTGAATCGTTTGGCAGCAAGTGGCACCTGATACAGGCTGTTGTGGCCAGAGCAGCCATTTAATTTGTGAGTCTTATCAATGTTGGCAATGTTGTGCATATGTTTAATGCTTGTTTTGGTCGGCAACTTTATGCATTAATTAATAGAAGCTGCCGCTGCTGTTGCTGTTGCTGCTGCTTGGCACGCAGTTCATTAAACCCGAAAGACGGGCAATGGCGATTTATTGTTGTTGCTGCTGTTGTTGTTAGCGTTGTTGTTGTTGACATATATCGCATAGTTACTTAATTGTTGTTGTTAGTTATAAATTCAATTTTATTGCCACTTACTGCTGTTTGATGGCCCTTTTCGGGGTGTTAAGTGCTGAAAATGCTGTAAAATTTGCGTGCTGAAACAAAAGACTTAGAACACGAACTTGCCGAATAAATTTGGTCGGGCGTAATTTCCATTTGCTTGTGACTCAGTGAAGATGCAAATGTTTCATAAATACAACACTTTAGCATATATACTTGCGACTGGGCGACGATTAAAAGCTGGCACTTGGCAACCTTTTGCAGGTCGTTAGCCCTGCCCTGCGTTTATCTGTGTGCCAGCGGCTGGACGAGCGCGAATAGGCATCATGCTAACGGTTCTCTAATAGACGAATGGCCCGCACAGGGGTCATCACTCAAGTCAACGACTTTAGGGCGTGGTGATCCAGAAATGTCGTTTAAACGGCACTAATATACATGTCACCTGCCAGCAAGCTGCTTTGTGATGTAAATTGTATTTCGTAATCTGTATAAAAATAAATGGAGGGGAGTTGGGAGATAAGCATAATATCATAGTATGCAGATGCTGCTGACTCACGCAACGTTCTAGTCATTCTGTCTAAGCTGCGCCAACTAGTTTCCTATGCAAATCCCCTGTCAAGGCAGTCTTAATCGCCAATAACGAACAAACGAAGCGCCAAAAATAATACCGAATTTTACATAATAATAATTAGACAAACATTTTGGGAAAACAAATAAGCACATATATCTCATAAGTATTTGGATAAAGTGACAGGTTCTGAAAGTCCACGAAACGATTTAGTGTTCGGCTTTTTGTTGCTTGTTTCATGCTTATTTCTGTGTGCGTTCTTTTTTCTTCTTTTTGTCTCGTTGTTGTGTTGTTAGCTTACAAGGAATCCATTAATTTCTTATATATTAATATTTTGTCATCAATCAGAAATAACTTTCAACGCACGCCAATTTTAGAGCTCAATGAGCAACAGCATTCTGTGGCTGTGGCTGTGGCTTTGGCTTTGGCTTTGGCTTTGGTTGTTTCTATGGATTATGAGTTTTGTATGCTTTTGTATTTTTATACTTTGTTTCTACTTCACACTAATGACGGAGAATGCTCTGCGATCTTCATTAATTGTTTAATAAATATGCAGAATTAATTAATTTAAAATGCTATTAATTACGCTTTAATAACTTACTTGAGACAAAGAAAGCAATAATATTGGACAGTTCTTTCGAATGGCCAAAGCCATCGATTCAGCCAAAGCTGACTTTGGAAAGTGGTCGGATGGGAGATGCAGCTGATTATAATTTAGCCATTTAATCGCTTTAATGGAGAAAAGACAAAGAATTCTAGTTATGCAGATATGCAGATGGTAAATCACCTATCAATGAATAATGGCCAGACAAGTTCTTTCGCAAAAAACAAGAACTGATGTCATGCATCGCATGATAATTCATTAAATACAAAATACTCATACATACGCATTTTGCAGAGTATTTTATTATAGATTTGTCCTTGGTCGTTTGGCAAGCAGAGTTTGAGCTTGTAAACTCTGTGAAGCTTCAAGGATTCGCGTCTCTTTTTTTTCGGTGATCTTCTTGATGCTGTTTTGCAATAAAAGTTTTATAACAATCGAAACATACATGCAATTTACTATATATAGATAAACTGATTTACAGTCTCTAGTCTCGAGAGTCCCTCCGTAAACATGATGGGCTAATAAAACTGTGCGTTTTTAATTACTTTGGAATGGTCGTTACGCCCCCTCCGTGGCTGGCAATTCGTCTACGTCAGTCAGCCGCCAGCGTGTGGTGGTATGTTTTCCATTAAGGCTGATGCTCTTGCACTTTTCAGTTCAACTGACCACGAGACGCATCAATTTATGTGACTGGGCCGGGTTAATTAAGTCGCCAGGTGTTGCCAGCCACGATGGCCGTTCCCATGAACATCGCTCGGTCCCAGTTCCTGAGTGCAGCGTTCAGGTGGCCCACTTATGGGCCAACCAAGAATACAATTCACGAAATTGTTTTAACAAAAGCATTTGACGCCAACGCCACCGACGCGTCAATGACAACGTGTCTGTCATCTTAAGAGCGCCGACAAATGGGCTGAGGACAAATGTTGTCAAGCTGTGAAATTCGCAAATAGATTCGCAACAGTTAAGAACACCAAAATACAAATGAAAAGAAAAAGAAAAAACAAAAAACAAAAACAATGAGCCCAGCACATTGTGTTTGACGGCGTGGGTCAACGCTAGATACTTGTGTATCTGTATCTTTATCTGCATCTGGATCTGTATCTGTGTCTGTCTTGCTGAATCTGCAGCTATAGCCTTAGCTGTAGCTGTAGCTGTTGTGATATGTATGTGTGTATGTGACTTCGCACACGCTTAGCCGAGTTCTAATTAGCCATGCTAGGCACAGTTTGGTATTTGCTTTGTGCGCAAGCAAAAATGTCAGCTGTGCCGGCAGCCCCGCGTGGCCGCCGCTCGCCTCGCCTGCAGACATACAAATTAGAGCAAATACATACAAAATAACAAATTGCCCGGCGCATGGTAACAAAAGTACCGTTACAATTGGTGGAGAACTTTTCAAAATCGAAAAAAAAATGGAAAAAAGAAGAGGAAAAAAACTGCAAACTAGCCGGGAATGGGATCGATTTTATGAGTGGCCAAATCGCGCTTCACTAGGTGAAAAGTGAATGGCAGCAACGCCGTCCCAATCTTTTTCTATTTTGAGTACCTCCAAAAAAAACCAAAAGCCGAGACGTGAGCAAAATTTGTAAATTTCAAACCGTAGCTCGAAAGACAATGCAGACGCATGGCTCCAATTCAAATAATCGCTCGACATTATTATGAAATTATGAAATTAATGCAATTGGCCTTGACAGCCGCAAAATGTACCCAAAGGGCAGGGCCAGACACGGACACGGACACGCAGGCCGTCAAAATAGCAGAAGAGAAGAAGAGAAAGAAGAAGAAATATATTGTAAACAAATGTTAACTTGACTGCGTGCGTAAAAATCATGTCAATAGAAAAGCCATTAATAAGCCGTAAATATGAATGGGGCATCGCTGGCTAGAGGCGTGAGCTGTGAGAGCAGACGGAGCTGCCCGCCACCGCAATGTGTGGGTGCGACGTGTTAGCCAATTAGCAGCTGTCAAATGCTGTTGACTTTCTGTGGCAGCGGCAATGGCCCTGACACTGAGGAAGAGCCGCCGCAGTAACAACGTCCCATCAAGCACAGAGTTTGACAGCTGCACTTGAAATGAATTTGGATTTGTGTATTTGGATTCGGACTCGGACTTGGATTCGTATTCAGATACGAATTTGGAGTTTTAGAAAGCGTTTCCAGTTTTTTTGTACATTCATTTGGCGATGACGATGCCGTTGCTGTTGCTGTTGCTGTTGCCGTTGCCGATGCCACAAGAGCCGAATTGCAGCAGAGCCTGCATTTGTTTGAATCGTTTAAGCTTTTAATGAGACAACAGCAGACATCATTCTCTGGCATTCAAAGGAGATCAGCGCTGGCCGAGCTTGAAGAACTCCAACACATCCATTAAGCGCTGGCATTTGATGCGGCCGTTGAACCTTGAAATAGACCTTAACGAAAGAGAAAAACACACTGAGAACACACGCCATCCATGGGGCAGACACCAACAAACAAACAAAAAAAGTAGAAAAAGAAAAAATGGCGATGTGAAACAAACGAAAATAAGTTACAAATGAAAAACTGGTTTGCTTTGGATTTGGCGAACTTAGAACCCTAAATCATCAACCAAACAACTCTTACTCATATTAATAACAAAAAAAAATAAATAAATAAATAATAAGAGAGAAAAAACACAAATTATAAAAGAATATATCAAAAAATTGCCCTAGGTAAGTCTAGAAGAAATCTTTGTGCGCTTTTGAGCGACTGTGAAGAAAATGAGCATAGAACAGAAAATTAATATTTATTTAAGACAATTTTAACAACAAATATAAAATATAATCTTTTAAGTAATAATGGATATTTAAATCATTTTTTAAGCACACTATTTACTTGCTTTGCACTCTGCATAGAATCAAAAAGTAATTCCAATAAGATCAGTAATGAGTTCTTCAATTGAAATAAATATATCAAAATCCCATGAAGCTCTTAGCTGAAGTATTAGTATCTATTCAGAGTTAGTATTAATATCTACTTGAAATCGAAGTGATCATCAGTCAGTCTATCAATACGTATAAAGATCTAAGTACTAGAAATAATAAACAAAAGCTATCGACGAACTAACATGCTCGACGCGTACACCCCACACTTGACAACTTAATGCCACTCGAACATCGTGTAATCTCTGAGGGAATCACTAAAGCGGATTCTAATGGCGTCTGGCGAACGGAAATATCGAAAAGCGTCTTAGCCGCGGCACAGCTCGGCCAACCCCATTGCTGTTGGCCAAGTTAAAAGCCAAAGCTCTTGCATGGGCAACTAACCCAATCTTGGATTTCTTGCATAAAGACCAGACCGAATTCTAAGGCCGCTGATGCCAAAGCAGATTTCCTAGATTGCCAATAATCGCATATACAAAATATTATTTTTGACTAATTGCATTTGTATGCGTCTGTGTGTATTTGTGTGTGTAAAGTCGTGCGCGAGCTGACGATGATTATGATGTGAAGCTGGAGATCAGCAGCCTTGGAGCGTTTTACCGAAAAACTATCGTCAAATTCAATTAAACTTAAATACTTGTCGAATCAATTTGCCTCAAACATGATTCGTTTTTTCTTCTTATTTTTTAACTGTTAAACACACTTACCCGGTATTTGTTTTGCATTGAGCCGGGTTTATTTAGCCGACCAACCGACCGACCGTCGAATTCAAAGTTAAAGTCCAAAGATGATCAGCGCGAACGGTTTGTGGCTTTTGTTGTGGTTGTTCCAGCGGCTAATTGCTTCCTTGAAGCGAACTCTGTACGTGTGAGTGTGAGTGTGTGTGAAGTTCAGGTCGTCTCTAACCGGAAGACGGAAGTGCAATTCTATTGCAACTATGGTTAGAATAGTTCCTTCTCCATCAATACGTGACAGGCACAGCTACTGCGTTTTTTTTGTTTTGTTTTTTTTTTTTTTTTTTTTGTCTTTTTTCGGCCGACATTTGCGCACGCGCAGCGCCATACGAAATTTACGAGACTGTGGCAAATGGGCGACAAATTATGCCAAAATGAAAAGAGGCGTGACCACTTTGGCATTTATGCTCGTTTGGCTTGCCTGGCAAATGGCTGCGAGCCGCGTTAAATTGTAAAACGGTAGTGCCTGTCCACGTTCCACATGCCCGCCCGCGCGCCTCTCGCCCCAGCTCAGCTCTTACGATCTCGTGTAGGTGTTGATTTATTCGCGCGTTTTGCTGGCGTTTCTAATGCGACAATTACAGCTGGCAGTCGCCGGTTGCCAGATTCCTAGCCACTTGGCTGATTTATGGCGCCTCCAAGTAATTCACGAAGCTATTTGGGCATTTGGCACACACACACACATACACACGCACACCTACTTACATGCATACACTTACACAGGCAGACGCCCCACATGGGGAAAAGATTTTGATTAGAACGAACTTGTAAAACTGTAGAGCGTCGCTTGCGGCTGGTTTGTTGAGTAAATATGTCAGACCCGACATGGATAACCCTTAGAAGACCTTCCAGCACTTTGAGTAATTGGGCGTAAACTTGGCTAAGCTACCGTGGGGCACAGTGGGGCACACAGTCTCGCTGTGGATCTCTACATATCAGCGCTATCTCTCTCTCTCTCTCTCTCTCTCACACACTCTCTACCTGTCACTTGGCAACAACCTGAGGCATTTGATTAATTTGGCTTGTCGAAACTGATGCAAATTCGTTTGTATGTTTCGCTAGCGGCATCGCGAAACCCGTAGCTATTTGCTTTACGGTTCAGATTCATTCATGGAATATCGAGTGTAGTGTTATGTAAACACTCCAGCGCACAGATCCAAATTCGCACAGCGTTTTTTCTCAACTGCAAAATCAAAATTTATGCAAATTTCATATATGGCTAACAGAACCAAGCCCTAGTCGAACCGAAATACCCAGGGAAAAACAAAATCTTTAAATATATTTACAGTTAAAGGCGGCAGCTTCGAGTGTTTTTTTTTTTTTTTTCTTTTTTTGTTGTTATTTAATTTTGTGTAGTCTTTTTTTTTTTATTTTTGCATTCAGTTGGGAAAGTGCCCCAAAGCCGGGTGCGCAGTTCAGTGAACCTCTCGCTCATATCGAATGATGTTTAGCAGCAGCGGCAGCTGGTGGCACTCATTAAGGAAACATAATTCTAATTCTAATTCTAATTCCACTGCGGCTGAGACCGTTTGTCGGGAGTGTCTTTTTACTTTTAATTATAATACTTCAGTGCTGAGAAAAGTGAACTCCGACAGCAGTTCAGTTGTTGCGTGCATAAAGAGCTGGGTCGTCTCTGGGTCTGGCCCGGCCGGGCACTTTGGATTCGGGCCTGTTGCGTTCGTCGCGGTCACCGTACAACGCGGTCTTTATCTAATCATCAGCATGCGATCGCCAGCCGTCCAACCGACAGGCATGCGGGCAGACAGACAGAGGGACTGACAGAGAGACAGGCGGAGCGGCCACTGGCCAGCTATAAATGTTATGAATAAGCGAGCTTAATTTGGAGAACTCCCTAGAAGAGCGTTTATAGTTTTATTCAACCAACTACATAAAGTGCTGGCAGTTAAGTTGCCAAAGTGTTCTATTCCATTCTTAGCCATTCTTTCGCTTTGTTCTCAGTCCGCCGCGGATTTGCACCGGCAGCTGCTGTGTACCCACGTTTTTAAAGCGAGCTTATACATATAAATCATTGATGAAACGAGCGACAATAATGCAGAGTTTTAGTTAGCCTACAGCCGGAATAGTTTCAGACATATCTAATCAACTGTGAGGTAGTCTTTTTATTATTTAGTTTATAAGTTCGTTAGCTTAATGTGTAATGCTTCCGATCTCTTACCTTTATGTACATAATGGTTATATATAAAGGCATGAGCGGTCTATATATACTCAGAGTTAGTCTTTTATGTTCTGTAATCTAGCAACCTTTAGATATTCTCCTCCCTCACTTCGCCGCCTACGACCTCCCTTCACATCATCATTCTCTGGATCTTTCCTTGGCTCTCTCGTAATAGAACTTTGGGAATTTCATGAATCACGAAGTAACGTTTTATCATACAATTATACTCTTTAAGGTACCTTTATTAGTTTCTAACAGCTGCTAAAATATCTGACTTGGCCACTTGGAGTAGTTCTAGAGCTTATTATGGCCTCATCGCTGCGACGGCATTGAGCACTTTAGCCAAAGAATAGGCATTTCCTGTCCTCTCCATCATCAACATCATTAAAACCAATGGCTGAGAGAGGCTAGAGCATACGGTTTTATGAGTCCTGACCACATAAACACACTAGATGGCACTAGCATACCATTTGGGCTTATTGCCAATTCCTAGATGGGCATTATATGCGTTACGAGTTACATGAAGATCCATTGCCGTTGGCTGCATTTCCAACGAGCTATTTCTTTTTTTTTTTTTTTTTTTTTTAACATATATGCTGAGTATTCCTTTTCCAATTTTTTTTTTCTTTATTCGTTTTTTTTTTTTCTGGTAATTCCCACATTTTGATTGCATCAATAAAAACATTCAGCATTGGTCCGCTCCGGCGTTCATTGCTTTTAATGAGCAGGGGAAATTCTTGATTTTAGAACACACAGAAGGATTGACAATGAAAATGAGGTACAAACTAGAAGCCGGACTAAACCATGCAAAGGTAGTTTTATTTATAGCAGCACCTAAGTGTTGCCATTAAAAGTTTTCTGCCTGGTTACGTTGACTGTCTTTAGCAAGAAGAAGCCATTGGCAATTAATTGGCCAACAAGGCTTTGTCCAAACGCTGTCTGGGCCCCTTGATGAGAGGCGCCAAAGCGCCAACACCCCATGCTATATATGCTCTATAGCATAAATGCCATATGCTATATGGCCTTAACCTCCGCACCACTGCGCCGCCGCACGTACTCGGCATTCCACTCAGATTTCTGGTCAGGCCAATGAGCTGTGCTAATTAATAATAATAAAAAAAAAAAAAACAAATGTACGTGGAGCAGGAAGACAAGGTTCGGGCTCGGGCTGGGACTGTGGCTTAGGCTTTGTGCCACGTCGACATAGTCTGGACGTTTATTTTTAGACAATAAACTAAACGATGCGGCAGTGCAGCAGGCAGCATCCAGCAGCAGCATCCAACGGCTAATGGTAATGAGCTGAAGGCTATTTACAGTTTGGCCGTGCGGCCTTGCAGCTACTGTGGCTATGGCAGCCGCCCCCTTTGGCTGGCCCGGAGCAAATTTATGGACCAGCATCAATCTATTGGCTTAACGCTGTCTCGCTCCATCTCGATTAGCATGCTCCACGGGCAGACGTAACGGGTTGCTGTGGTTGCTTTGGCTGGGGAAAAGAAGGGAGGGGAAAGGAGAGAACGACCTCAACCCCCAAAAAGCAAAAAGCACCGTTGAATGGCCTTCAACGTCCTTGACTGTGCATTTAGCTATCGAACGGGTCTGTAATTATATTTATTTGCTTATTATTATTGAACATCTGAGCGTCTCGATTGCTGTTGTTGTTTTTATTGCTTTTATAGCTCACGTTTTGAGCGCCTCGCCAAATATTGTAATTGATGTGAATAATGCGATGCGAATCTCTCAGACGCTGGCCATACCAAGTCTAACTATTAGCAAACAATTTGTATTGTCTGATAGTTAATCACAGCTAGCGTCATCGATTTATTTATAAACAATATTATTAACGCCCCAATACATTAGTTAGCTCATTTATTATGCATGTGGAAATGCGTATAGCTGTATACCTTCTGCTAAATGGGCCAAGCTGGTAGCTGATAGCCACAAGGACGGGGGGCAATTATACTGAAGTGCCCAGCACAGAGTGGAACAAAAGGCAGACCGTGAATACCGAGTGCTCCGGGCTGTGGGAGACAATTAAATAATATTCATACATACATATGTACATATATGCAAAATGCCTCATTGCAATATTGGGCAGCTATATCGAAGAGAAAAGAGCTATAAATATATTTATGGTGGTAAACTAGGTAATCTGCAAAAGCACTTTGTGCTCCGATTCTGTGCGATTCAAGACAAACGAAATCAAAAAGTCATCATCACCCGATAGTTTCCCGGGCATCAAGTACCAGAGCGAGATCTCGGTCAACCTGCACGTGTGAATGTGCCTAATGAGTATTCAATCGATGCAGAAAGCAGAAACAGTTTGGCGCATAAATGCTATTTCGAAAGACATTACAGATTGATCGTTGGATGCCAAATTCGATTAGCAAAAATGAGCGAAATAGAAATAAAATAGAATCGAACAGAAAAATTATTGAAGAACTGCGGGGCACTTGAACAGCAAACTGAAGAAGCATGCTCAGCGAAATTAGAAAGAAGTGCGCCAATGAATCGGGGTCAATAGGAAATGAAAAGTGAAATTTCAGTTAAACCTCACCAGAGAGACCAATTGCCTTTTGTTACACACAAAAACACACACACACGTATGTGTGCACCTTTGTGGAGGTATTGGCAAAAGGAACTGGCAATTTAAATATCATTAATTTCTGGGTTAAGCCTTTGTGGCGAGCACTTGAAAATTGCCACCGTGTAATCAGTCTTTGACAGCAACAAGAGCGCCCCCAGGCACCAACTCAGCTGATCTGATGACCACGTTAAAATCAAATGAGTCGTGTGAAGAAATTGAAAAGCATTGAATAAAGCTGAGCATTATGTCTTTACCTATATATTTGACAAGCCAAACCTATGATTATGCTCAATACAAAACAGTCAAAAACTCTATTTCAAACTGACCTAATATACATATATACATATAGTTGATGAAAGTTTTCTTTCAGATGATCTGTAGGTTTCATTTCAATTTCAATAATTTCCAGAATATTCAAATTCAATTCATAAGATTCGCATAGTGGGATGATAGTAAACATTAATAACAAATAAAAAAAAATTCAATAATTTTCGACCTTGACGTGTTTTTCATAGAAATAATTACTTCTTAATTCTCTATGAGGCTCTTGCAAAGTATGTTTGAATATTTTGAATATTGCTAAGATAATATTTCATATAGTATGTGTGTATATATTTAAATAAATCCTCAACTCATCAGAAATAAGTATGTAAATAAGAATGGCTTGGCAAGGCTAATCAGCAAGCTCTTTGAATAATTTTTGTATTTTATACGTATTTGAATAAGTAATAAAAGTTAATAACTATTAATTATGCATGTTTTGTGTAAATTGTAGAAAATGCTTGTCAAATGCCTTACGATATAATCAATTAGCACGATTTATGTTGCACTTGCTGCCACAAAGCTTGCCACCCGGCGGCAGTTCCGCTCCATCCAGCTGCGGCAGCAACTCTACCTGGACTAGCGTTGAGCGTGACTCATCTATGAGATGTACAGCATCCATGGGTAAACAGAGAGTTCGTGCTAAACGAGACCTTCTGCAGTTTGGGTTGACGCATTGGAACCTGCGACTCAGTCAAGATGAAGAAGAAGAAAAATAATAAAAAACAAAATAAAAAGATTTAAAGACTTTATTTTGCTAGCCAACATTCATATACTCTAATATAGGAATACAGTTAGGAAAACGAAAACTCTAATAGCGAAGCAATGAATCTCGTAATTGCTTAGATTAGTAAACTTGAAAAACTTTCCAGAAAATAAAAATACTATTGCTATTGTATACGATACGATCGAATATTGATAAGATTAGGCATATCATAATCTCATGCATGTACAAACTTATTAAAACAATTTAAACAAACAAAAGCAACTTAAAATAAAAAAAAAATAGTCAAGAATTCAAGTTAGAATATTTATGTTGTCGTCTCTCTTCTTGACAAAATCACAATGCTCTTCAAAAAGAGTAAAACAATTCACATAAAAAAATAGGGAAATACTCGCATGTAAGCCCAAAGTTCGACGTAATTTAAAAAAAAAAAAAAAAAGGGTGCGTAGAACGGCAGTGAAGTTCCGTGGGCATTTGTGTGTACTTGAGCTGTGAATTCCAACAAACACACTAAAAACTGAATACAAATAACGAGCTAATAAAAGCGCCACAGCAACAGGTGTGAGTGAGTGTATGAGTGTCTGAGTGCTGTAAGGGACGAGTTGGCACATTAAAATTGTTGCGGCTGATGACGTGTCGACAGCGTTGCTATCAATGAACAATGAGTATTAATTTTCATAAATAATCACATTAAAAATATTACTTATAAGATTTGATTATTGAAGTTGTTGTTGCTGCTGTTGTTGTTGTTGTTGTGGTTTTTGCATGGGTTATCTAGACAGACGCTTGAGTCATCTTTAACATGGTTAAAAACGTATTATTGAAGACGGAAATGAATGCCAGGTGAAAAAAATAATAAAAAAAATAGAAATAACAAAATTGTATACAAATACGCAAATAAAAAAACGTTATGCATGGGGCTAAACATCAGCCAAAGAATAAATTAAATTTATATATAAGACCCAGGCACAGGCGCTGACCTAACGTCGGGGAGATATGGAGGGGTGGCGCGGCCGGGTCGGTCTAGGCAGGCAGAAGAATCTTATGTGGAAGAATCTTTACACATCAACATCAGCATCAAAGCAGCTGTGTTTAAATTTAAACACTGAGCTCAGCGATTGTGCTTAGGCCAGAACCATAAACAGAAGATAGCCGCGAAATGCCTTATCAGCTTACGAATGTTTCCATGGAGCGGGGCTTACTTTCCATAGCATATTCGTCGTAGCTGGAAGTGGAACTGGTCTTAAATTACTCCAAAACGAATAGTGTATGATTTTCAATCTACCCTGTACAGCCTGTCATAGGGTATATTCGATTTGTACAACAAATTTCTAATACCATACATAATGCTGGAACTGACTTGCTCATCTCCACTAAAGAGTACAATTCACAAATAAAAGTTTACTTTTATTTTCGTGAAATTAATTTATTTCAGCAGATTCGTCCATTGAGCTTTGCAGTGTATAGGGTATGTGTTGAACAAATACACTAGACTATTCATCTCAATTGTTTATTTTTAACTCCTTTTTTTTTATTATTATTATTTTTTGTTTTTCAACAATTTGGCAAACAAAACATTTGCGACGCGACCAAAAGATGATAAATGATGCGCAGTTGTGCAGTTACCCAAAAAATAGTTGTTTTACGTATGTTTTAATAAAGCTTAACTAATTAAACACTCGCACACACACACACATGCACACACGCACACAGGGTGTAAATTTAAGGTAGTACATCTTTGTGAGCTTCTATATAATATAATAGATTTATTAAATTTGTAGTTTATATTATAAAAAACATATTAATTAAACAAATATTGCATCGAATTTAGCAATTGAGGTTTTTGAACTTATCGAAGGACGCAAAGAGATTACCCAAAGCTAAACAGATGTACTCTAATGAGCATTTGATTATATTTATAGAGATGTCTAAGTCTTCGCTTTGATGCTCAGGGTGAGGGAGAAGAATAGCTTTGACTAATGCGCCGTTAGATTGCTCAGGCAGGGCGAATTATTCTTGAAGAGATCGGTTAGAGTAAACAAATTGAGATAGGTGGATAGAAAGGTGGCCAGCACACCAAAGATCAGGACGCCCATGGTGCAGGATATATCGCATTGCAAGCGATTCAGCAAACGCGCCACACGCAGCCAACAGCCTTGTGGCGATTGCGGTTTGGTGGCCACGAGTAACGGCTCCATTTCCAGCTCAATGGGATCATAGTTGAGATCCAGAGGCAGGCTGCCATAGCTGGCCTCGGCAGCAATGCGCTGATGCACACGTTCCATGCGACGAATGCGACGATACAGCAGGGGAGGAAGTATGAAAACCAATGGACCAGTGATTGTGCCGCCGATCACATTCATGAGCGCATCAAAGCTGGGCACAAACTCAGCCACTAGCACCTCCAGAGCCAGCACACAGGAACGAATGAGAATACGTTTGCAGCACAGAGCTAAGTATGAAAAAAAAAGTATATATATATATATAAAGAGAGAGCCAGAATGAGCGAGAGAGGCTCGATCTAGACTTACACTGGGGCAGCTTGAAAAAATTCTCGATCTGCAGAAACATTGCAGAGCTGGCCACCGTCACCGAGAAGCACAGCTGCAGCGACATCAATATAAGCATCACAAAGAAGGGCACACTGGTGGGCAGGGAGAGCAGCAGATTGCTCGAAATCATGGAGCCGAACTTGTACGCAGCGATACCAGCACCCACAATGGCCACGCTGCAAGTGACTAAACAAAAATTGATATCTTAGATATCTATCTTTGATATCTACTGCTTCAGCAGACTCTACTTACTGGCAATGCCACTGAGCGCTGCCCAGGACACTTGCGACTTGCGCTTCATATCTATTTGCAGCGTCAGCAGCACGGGATGTATGTCGAACTGGAAGGCCAAAATGCTGTAGCTGCTCAGGATAGTCAGAAAACCAGGCAGCTCTGTAAAGCCAAAAGCATATATATATAAATAAATACGACTGCGTAATACTTGTTTACATTCCATTAATAGGCGACCTCTCAAAGCTCTACAAAAGTTTTATTTCAATGTGCCTATAACATTTGGCGTGAATTACGCACCCATCGAGACTCCTTCAAAAGGCGATCCAATGGATGGTGCGTCGAGCAGGCAATACCAAAGCAGCCCAACAATTATTATCATAACGCAAACGGCTATAATGGCCAGGCCTCTGAAATATGGAGAAATTTATATATTTATCGAGATATAGCTTATCGGCAAAGTATAAAAGGCAAATCCGACTTTGCTATATTGCACTATTCGAATCGAATATCTATAACATATGCACAGCTTGTTAGTGTGAAAGAATGCCTAACCGCATGTGTTTGGGGCTGCCCAGCCACATGAGTGGACAGATGACAAGGCCCACAATAATGGCCCAATAGCAGTAGGAGAAGTTATAGAGGCCAGCGCTCATGCGCAAAACAACAGCCTCCAGATTCTCAGCAGCCATGACAATGCTGGGCACAGCCAGGGCAAAGATGCTCAGATCCAATAGAACGGATACCAAGAGGCTGACATAGGGTCCATACGCTAGTTCGGCGAGTGCAGCATAAGGATAGTTGCGTTTCTGCAGTATCGAG
The DNA here is from genome assembly GCA_030914345.1 of Drosophila koepferae. Taxonomy (NCBI): domain Eukaryota; kingdom Metazoa; phylum Arthropoda; class Insecta; order Diptera; family Drosophilidae; genus Drosophila; species Drosophila koepferae. Next base: position 3,310,253 of record JAUESR010000197.1, read on the forward strand.
GGATCCAGATACTCGGCCATGGTCCAGCATTGCGATAACAGGAAAGATGTGTATATTTGCAGGAAGATGACGGATAGAACGAGCAGCACCCCAAAGTAACCCAGCCGAACCAGCAGCGCAGGCAACGTCAAAAACGGAAATATGCCAAACAAGTCCACCACGTAGAGAATGGCAATGAACAGGGAAAGGCTCTCGGGCTCATCCTCACGGGCGCGAAAGTGCGGCAAGGCGCTGAAGCGCGAGCGTCGTAGAAACGGCAGCTGATCATGTTGATTTGAGGGCGATAATAGCACGGGCGTGCGCCGCTTGGGCAGTGCAAAGGATGGAGCACGCGACGGACGTGGTGCGCGCTTGACATTCGAACGCCAAAAGAAAAACATTCACACCAGTTACGTCGAACTAAACGAAGCGACTGAAAGCGCGCAACTGATGGTGGTTCTAAGCACCACCAAGAATCAAAGAAGGGCACTCAGTTGGCTTGCAACGGTTTGTCATTCGATATGGCAACAAGCGAGCGATGGCTGCAACTGGGAAGCCCTGTCGCTGCAATGTCAATGCACGTTGCAAGTTCAACGCCTTCCAGCTTGTTAGACTGACCCAAAGATGGATGAGAATTCGCATGCCTCTAAATAGGATATATTTAACATGTAACCAGTATATATATATATATATATGTATATGATATAGTTCTATGTGTACAATGTGATATCTACAACAACAATAAAACGTAGTCCATTCATGTATCCAGCCTGTATCTTTCCATAGATTCCATAGGTCGAACACTAGACCTTAGACCTGTTGCACCTTGGCTATCTTCTGTTTCTTGGGCTGCGATTGCTGCAAATAAATTCGATAATATTACTTTAATAGATACACTAACTATTCTCTACTCACCTCCAAGCCATCGACGTTGTCCTTGTTCTGCACTGTTATAACCTGCACCGCCTGACCAGGACCAGGGCGATTCAGCAACAACTTGGTGCTCGTCCGCGACGTTTCGCCACAGCAAAACACGCGCGCTGCCTGCTGCCTGAGTGGACTGTCCGATTCATCTTCCATTAGCTGTTCCGACTGCTCGTTGTCCAGTTTGACTGCATTCTTGTTGTTGTCCATGTATGCGCGATTGAAATTCAAATGATCTGGACGCACTGCATCCGTTATATACTTACTAAAATCCATTATCAATGTATGCGTGTCAGTACAACAACAACAATAATGAAGTTTAGCGGATTATTGGTATGGATTATTCTCAGTGAGAGATTCTAGGTGCAATCTAAGCTGATACGTACACTGGAAAACCGTATAACACCAAGGCGTATAAGAAGTGAACATACATGTTCTTATGCTTACATATTAAAAGTGAATATATTTACATGCAAGAGCAGGAAATTACGTAAATAAAAATTTGGTAACAATTGGGTTTTTATATTTTCCGCTTTTACACACTCACACTCCATAAATAGGCGCCACTGTAAGTGAAGACTTTGAACTGATTGTCGATGCTGGAGGTGGTTTTGGTGTTGATGTTGCCTCCGCGTCTCTTGATAAGTGGGTGCTACATCTAAACGGCATAAAGTGGAGTGAGTGCAGCGTCATTCTCTGCCCTCAGGTGGCGTATCCAGCCTTCAGTTTGGAGCCATTGCAAAAAAAAGAGATACAAATTGTTGGTCGTGCGTGCAATTGCATAGTGGCTATGTTCTGGCTATGTGTTTGTAGTGTCTCGATGTCAGTGTTTGGATGTAACTGGTGGCGTTAGCTAAGCCTCTTCAGTGTACGTATCAAATTTAAAGCGGGTGCACAAAAATGAGTTCATTTGTTATAGTACGAACGTTAGCACTTACGATTTTACATTATACAAGCCCTGGCGCTTGATGTAACTAAGTACCAAATCATCTAAAAGATACTTCACCGATTCACCACGACTTAGTAGACGGCGCACCAGAGAAGAGCTTACTTCATTGGGCACCCAGTTGGTAATAAGCGTTATGTTGTGCTACAAAGTTAAATGTCGATTAATATACAAACGCTCATAGTAATCTATGTATACTCACTTGGTACTTCGTAAGAATATCCGAATCGAATATAAACTTTTCAGGATTAGAGCCACAACGGGTTATGACGACTAATCCATGGTTAGCAACAATTTCTTCAATCTAATACAAAATATTGTTAATCTTGACCTAGGTTAACATTTGGACTATTGCCTTACATCCTCATCTGCCCACAAGCCGGGCACTGCAAAAGATTCTAATAAATCAGCGCCACATAGCAGTTTGAGACGAATGGGATCTCGACGTTCACGCAGACCCAGTGGCAGCCATCCCGGCAGCATCTCATTTTGCTCCTCATCGTATGGTGAATTGATGTGGTTATTCAAATAATTCTGATGATGTTGTAGCACTGATTGCGTGCGCATCCATTGCGGCTGATGTACTTCCCAATCGGACAAGCGTATCCAATTTGAGGACTGCGCAGCCAGTTTTATCATAGCGCAGCGATCCAGTGCTGGAGCCAGTCCTTTCTTGCCATACGAATCATGAGTGGGTGATATTATGCCGCCAACAACCTTGTGTGTGCCACGAATCTCAAAGTAATCTCGTGCTATCTCTATTTCAAATAAGATACAATGTCAATGTCAATGTCAATATCGATTATCACCGGGCTTTCGTAAACAAAGTACTTACCAAATAAACGCATATGCATTGGCGTTGGTGGACTAAAGCATCCACATGCTATGAGCGCCACGCGTGGCAACATACAGGTTTTTTCCTCAATAAATCCGGACATTTGCCTAAATCTTACCTGGACTCACCAGAACTTCTATTTTTTAACGAACTAAAATCTTTGTCGTAATTTCGCCATCTGTTTACGCCGCACTACAACCTCAGCAATTCGCCGTGGAAGTCGATATATATGCAGACCTGCCAATCTGTGCAAAACACTACAAGTTGGTATGTATTCGATACATTTCAGAACTAAGAGTGCATGTTATCGACTGTAAAATTAAATATGGCGTCGTCGTGCTAAACTGCCTTTGGCTCTGGCTCTTTGAAAACTTTTTTGTAATAACATTTATAATATTTATTCGTATACATTGCGCAGTATAAAAAATTTAAACGGGCGTGTGCTGTTTTTACAATCTGGTGCAACGCGCCAATATAATCTTAGTGTTTTAAGTTAAAGAAGACAAAGTGCCGAGTGCAAAAACAACGGAGAGAGGAAACGACGTCGACAAAATGAAAATGCATTTGTGAATTTTCGCCCCAACACTTGACTCAACATACAGACATTGACACACACGCACATTAGACTAACGAACCTCAGCAAAGGATAAGAAAAGAAAAACGGCCAGCATAAGCCACAACGAAGGCCTTGGATACGAACTCGTTACAGAAGAAACAACAAACGACTTAAACAGAACTCAATGGCTCTAGTGACAGTGCAGCGTTCACCAAGTGTGGCGGGCTCATGCTCGAATTCGGTGAGTTGCATATAAATGTAAACATATATAAATAAATTCCTATATAAATATATATATATACATATGTATATGTGTGTGTATATATGAAGTTAATGTGGAGTAGGAAGTGGGCGCAACGGGCGGCCTGCGAAATATGTGAGTTGCCCCATTTCTAGTAAGGTGCAATTTTACAGCTGCAACCAGCTACGCATTTGTTTGCTTGTGTGTACGCGTGTGAGTGTGTGTGTGTTGTGTGTGAGTGCTGTAATCAAGCGTTAACCCGCTCACCCGCTCACTCACTTCCACGCTCTCGGCCTCGTGCTCTCTCACATTTGCTCACTCTCTATGATTTTGCTTTGTTTTGGTTACGCGTTGTTAATGGAGCTTATTTGAGTTCAGGGGGTTTGACGTGTGTGTTCTTTAGCCACCGCCTATAAACGTTTCCCGTGCGTGTTCCGTGCTAGTCAGTGATCCTTTTGTTGTGTGTATATATACATTGTGTTGCCAGCCCGTCTATATGGGCAATTTAAGTTAAATTCGAATATCATGCAAAGGCTCTCTCTACTCGGGTTCCATGCGCTACTCTCTGACCGTTTGTGTTGTGGGCGTTTTGTCAGCGTCATCATCATCAGTCGCGCCACGATTCGCGCATCTGTTTGTTGTTTGCTGTAATAGTTGTTGTTTTTATACTAATACCCTGTACCCAGTGTAAAAGGTTAAAATGGGGTGTATTAATTGCACAAATACTTTCATCAGAGCAAATTTGCTCTTTGCTCTTTACAAATTCAATGGTTCATTTATAAAATAACAAATAACACTATTGTATAGATTTCCCGCCTTGGTTTTTTATTAAACCCATATCTACATCGATATTTGGTATAGTTATCTATATATATATTCATACATTCATACAGCTGTCGCAAAGCTTATTTTGAAAAAAAAAAAAACAAAGCCAATTATAGGGTATTCACCTATCAGCCACTCTCGATTACACCACATCTTGTTCTTTTTATTTATTGTTGTAACTGAAGCAAATCCGAGCAGACGTCTCGACGTCGCAGCTGCCACACTATGTCGGCTCATCGCGCGCTCTCTTCCATTTTCAATAAATTGAAAATTTTGCATTGCCTTATTTGTAGTTTTGTCAACGTCGCTCTGTGATTTTTCTGCCTGGTTCCGTTAGCGCGGCGCGACGCGGCGAAAGCCTCCTCTCCTCCACCCAAACAAAAAAACAAAAACAAATACAAAAATATTGTTCTCAAGACCTTGGTTACGGACTGCCCTTGGAATTTGTATTTATTAGACAATATTGTAAACATAAGCTACCCACCATGTAGGTGGCGACGCACACTCGCTCTCTCGTCTGCTGCTCTTTCGATTTGCAAAGCAATTCATCATCAAGTTTGTTTGTTTCCGAATTTCACTCAACTCCAAAAATGTCACAATCAGATATTATATTTTGTATATACCGTTGGGTGAGTCTGAGTCACTCTTTACAGTAGTCGCGATTCGCGGAAGAACCAGAATAAGAAATAAACACAAAATAAACGTTTGGAATATCGTTTACAGGATGGTGAGGCCGAGGACGAAGAGGGCAACAATAAAAGCGAAAGGAGCGAATGTTATTTTGCTGGCAAAGGCACCGCTCTGGTGTTAGCACTCAATGACATACCCCAGCATGCAGAGCGGCGTCTTAGCACCGACTCGACACGGTCCACCAATAGTACGCAAAGCAATAATTCGGACATACAGCTGCATTTAAAATCCATGTTTTATTTACTACAACGTGAGGACACATTAAAAATGGTATAGAACAATAAATATCAATTTATTACACAATCAATTGCTCATAGAGTACTTATCTTTGCAGGCTGTCAAACTGGAGTCACAGCGTTCGAATCGGACACGCTACCTTGTGATCGCCTCGCGTAGCTGTTGCCGCTCGGCGGGTAGCAGTGAGCGACGCTCTAAAATCATGCGTCACAATTCTGTTAAGTCAACGACAGCGCCACCGGGAACACCTGTTGCGCAACGCCAGCTATCTGTGGATAGCCACAAAACGCAGCAACTTGTCCAAGAAGAAACGGCAAAGCGTCTATCAGGTAACGCCGCCAATCGTCAAAGCTTAAAATGTGATGTGGATGGTCGGGATACGGCAACTGCTGGTGGCGCCGGCGATAGCAACAAGAATGCCTCTGGCATAGAGGAATTCTGTCTGCTGGGCATTGATTGCAATGAGCGCACGACCATCGGCCTAGTCGTGCCCATACTCGCGGATACCACCATTCACCTGGATGGCGACGGGTGGGTGTCGAATTACATTCAGTATAATTATTGTGATTAATTGAATTCAATTATTGCAGCGGATTCAGCGTCGCCGTCTACGAGAAGACCCACATATTTAAGCCCGTATCGGTGCAAGCTATGTGGTAAGTAAATTTCTTAAAATGCACAAATATTTCATTGATAATTGGCTTATTGATTTTGTAGGTCAGCATTGCAAACGCTGCACAAAGTGTCTCGAAAGGCTCGTGAAAACAATTTCTATCCCAGCGGACCATCACACGATTGGTTATCTATCTACGAAAGCCGCATTGAGTCAGATCAGTCGTGTTTAAATGAATGGAATGCCATGGATGCGCTCGAGAGCCGACGCCCGCCCTCACCAGATGCCATAAGAAACAAGTAGGGAACTAAACTGCGTAAACAATATATAAGATCATATTTTATTTATTTATTTATGTACGATTTCTCTCCGATACAGACCAACCGCCAAGGAGGAAACTGAAAGTGTCATTAAAATGAAGCTCAAAGCAATCATGATGTCGGTAGATTTGGACGAAGTAACCTCCAAGTATATACGCGGTCGTCTAGAAGATTTATTAGATATGGATCTAGGCGAATACAAATCATTTATTGATGCTGAAATGCTGCGTATATTGGGCCAAATGGATGCACCAACAGAAATTTTTGACCACGTCTATTTGGGCTCGGAATGGAATGCAAGCAATTTGGAAGAGCTGCAAAAGAATGGGTAAATGCATTAAGTAATGTCAAATTGTTTAAATTGATATACAACTTCTGTTTCATACAGTGTTCGACACATTCTGAATGTTACGCGGGAGATTGATAACTTCTTTCCGGGCACTTTTGAGTACTTCAATGTGCGTGTTTACGATGATGAGAAGACGAATCTGCTCAAATACTGGGATGATACGTTTCGGTACATAACACGCGCTAAGGCCGAAGGCTCTAAGGTGTTAGTGCACTGTAAAATGGGTGTGAGTCGATCAGCTTCAGTGGTTATTGCGTATGCAATGAAGGCATACAAATGGGAGTTCCATCGTGCCCTGGAGCATGTGAAGATGCGTCGCAGCTGCATCAAGCCAAACAAGAATTTTCTCAATCAGCTGGAAACGTATAGCGGCATGCTGGATGCCATGAAGAATAAGGAGAAACTACAGCGTAGCAAAAGTGAGACCAACTTGAAGAGCACAAAGGACGCCCGCCTTCTGCCAGGCAGTGAGCCAACGCCACTTATACAGGCGCTCAATCAGGCCAAATCGAAATCCACGGGTGAGTCGGGCACTGAACAACAAGGAAGCAGCGATCATGGTCCATACCGTCGCAGCAGCGCACAAAAGCAGCGTCGCTTGATGCGGCGTTCGAGTAGCACATCGCCAAAAACACAATGTGCCGTAGAAGTGATAAAGCAGCAGAGTCAATCTATGGAGAATCTAACGCCAGAGCGAAGCGTTGCAGAGGAGCCGAAAAATATGCGCTTTCCGGGAAGCAATGGTGAGAACTATAGCGTCACCCAAAATCAGGTGTTACACATCCAAAAACATACGCCGCTGTCAGTACGTACGCGTGTCCATGATCTCGAGGCTCATCAAGAGCCACTACGACGCAGTCTACAGTCGCAGGTTTCAGCACAAACGCAGCCAGCACAGTCCCAAGGACCCGTGTGGACTTCATCGTCTAAGCTGATTACGCAAACATCCTTTTCTCGTCGCGACTCCGGCTCATCGGAAGTGTTTACCACAGCGGTGGGACAGGTTGATGAACGGGAAAAGCGTCAACGTCGAAAAACGCAATCCTGGACGGAATCATTTGGACCCAGCGGTGGTATTATTCTTGATGCTCCGCAGCAACAGTCCAATGTGACACCCAGTGCCGTACTTCGCACGCGCGGTCCTCGACAGCGTGAGCTGCCCTCGCGCCATGCCAGTTGGGGATCGGGCGACAATCGCAGCAGTTTACCGCTGCGCACAAGTTCCTGCAGTTACTATGACAGCAATCGCAACACCACAGCCATTTTTGAGGGTGAGATTCAGGATCTGAAGCGCAGTAGCAGTAGCACAACCGCGAGCAATTGCAATATCAGCGAATCGCAGCTGGGTACCGTAAAGCGCACCAAGCAGAAGTTGGAAGAAAACACAACCCTCAAGAAACGCTGCCAGGAGAACGAGCTGGATGACCTGGATACAGCGACAGCGGAAACAACAACGGTAGCCTGCGAGAAGAAGTGTTCCAATTTGTTTCGCAGTGCGTCCTCGGCGAGCACCACACGCCCGCGTCAGCCGATGCGCTGTAATAGTGAAGAGCTAATGCATACCAGCGATATTGAGAACAAGAACACAGCAGCTGACTTGGTTGTGGTATTGCGTGCGCATAATATTACAGTGGCCGAAGATCAGCGCATTTCGGGCAATGTGCAAATACTCAAGCAGAACTTTGAAGCCAAAGCGGGCGTGGTGGGTGTGTCGGGCAATGGCAGCACAGCTGCCGGCGCTACGAATGTGACTGCAATTGTTCCAAGCAAGAAGGCGACACATCAATCACTACCCTCATCACCGGTTGCACAGCATGCCGATCATGTGTTGGTGGAAAATGTGGCTGCGATCGCATCAGCGGCCAAGTCCTCATCGAGCACATCGGCCAACTCATCCGACTCCAGCGTAAGCGAAACTTGTGATCGTAATGTAAAAGGTCTAGTGCATAAATATCAAACCACTTCCTGTAGTAACAATCCTGTTGCGGCAACGCCGTTAGCCACAACACTGCCGCCACCCACCAACCACACAACAGCAACAATCACCACAACCACCGCCGCCGCCAACTCAGCCAACACAGCCATCAATAGCACCATAAGCGTCACTAGCTTCAGGCAACGCCCGCGCTCCTACTACGATCGATCGCTGTCAAACAGAGCACACGATTACAGTGAGAACCGACCGCCGCCCGCACCTGCCCGACACATTGCCAGCAATCTAAATCAGTTACAACTGCAGCAGCACAACAGCATAACCCATCTGCAGCAATCTGAGCAACAACAACAGCAGCAGCAACAGCAAGTGCAGCATCGCCGTCTAGCGCAGCATGGAAAGACCCATCCACTCACTAGGCTAAGTTTACCAAAGCAAAGCTTCAACACCGCTGCATACAATACCATGTAAAGGAATGATCTTTCTTACTACACACTCACACACACTCAGTCTCACAAACACACGTCTACACAGAACTCGTAATAATAACTAAGCAGACCTATAAAGCACTTCATTATTTTTGCTTTTCAGCTCGACACTTGCCTATTACTCTGTATTTATTTTATGTATTTTTCGCTTTTATCCATCATTGTTTACGTTGCGTTACATCTGTCGCTCTCGTTGTCTCCCTCTTCCCCTCCCTCCGCTTTTATCTCATACACAATCAATCTATCCTCATAAATTTATAAAGCTCTATTCGATTCGCCTTCAATTTGTTTGTTTATTTGTAAAGCATTTGTTTCAGCAATCCTAAAAACAGTCAACCCATCAATATCAACATCCAATTTCTAAATGTTTTGTGAAAAGTGCCGTCAGGGACTAAAAAAATCAACAAAAACTATGAAAATGAAACTGTATTTTGTATTTTAAATTACTTGTAACTATATACATATATTTATTTTATATTATGCAAGAACTGCCTACGAATAAATGACTTATTGTATATATACGAATATATATATATGTATATATGCAAATATACATATGTATATATATACATACATACATATACATATGTATGTATTTCATGTGGTGACTTGTGTTTGTTCATCCGTTCGTTTGTTTCTGATTCCACCTGTGCCCGTCTCGTCGGTAAGCTGACTCAGCGGACATTATGTTTGTCTATTTGAATGCGTGTGTGTGTGTGTGTGTGTGTGTGTGTCGTCCAATGAACTTTGCCATCAGCTTTTACGACCAAGTTTGTATTTGCAGCCTTTACCGCATGATAGCCACGTTTCGCTACTCCTGGGCCGAGTGCAAGAAGTGAGCCACCGAACCTTGATGAGACACCCCACCTATATTTTATTTCCAATGTGCTGCCCACGAAACATTTAATTCATTAAGTTATAAAATATGATGTTATATTCGATACCAATATTAATATATTTATATTATTGCCACCAAGCGAGGTGACTCATTATATTACTTTGAATGTGGGAGTGTGCGAGAGCTACATATGTGCAACTGCAAGAGGGCAGTTAAAGCCAACTTTCAATTAATCAACAAAAAGCTACGGCTCATATTATAAGTCAAGTGTTTAAGCATTGTTTATTTATCATATTACACAGGTTTACTTAGCGTCACCGCTCATTGGACTTAAAATAAATTACACAATTGGCAGCTTTCAATTATCGTTAACAAAATAGCATTTTTTACAACTATATTACTCGCAAAAAAAAAACGCATTTTTAAATTGTCGCGGCTCTGGCAAATGGTTGGGGTGTATGTATGTAGTATTTTTCAAGAGCAGTTGGCAGCACGAGTTAAGAGTATTAAAAAAAGGGAAAGAGAAATGGGGAAATCAAATATACCATAATTAGGCTTAACATATTTTGCTTACATAGTAAGCGTATTTTTAATATAAAACAAAAAAAATATTTTAATTTTTATTTTATTTAACTTAACCAATAAAATGCATATCGTGGAAATACCACCATTTTGCAGTTGCTAGAGTCGGTCACACCATAAAATACTCACACAACACCGCAACACACATACGCCAATACACACGCACACAAAATGCGCACTTGACTTCCACAGTTTCTTTATTTTGTGCAGAAAAAAGTACTTAGTATTGCCGCTAAGCGAACGAAATTCATTGTGTACGCGATTACTAATACTGCAAAAGTGTACTTTATAATGCTAGCAGCTGCTAGAAACAGCAGCTAATTAAAGTTATTGTTACGGACTTGGATTTGGAGTTGTTGTCATACCCAGCCCCCCCATTACGATTGTACGTGGCGTTTGCGAAACCGAATCTGAGTCTGAATCGGTCAACAAGCGGTCGAGGTCGTAAGCAAGCGAGTGCTAATAGATTTTTATTGTCACGGTGGGCACGGCCACGACTGCGGGGCAGACCGATTGCTAGCATGGCGGACGCTGCGGCAAAGCCAGCCGCCGAAAAGGGTGGAGGCGATCCCGAAATGAAGGGATGGCTTTTAAAGTGGACAAACTATATTAAAGGCTACCAGCGTCGCTGGTTCGTTCTGTCTAAGGGTGTCCTGAGCTATTATCGCAACCAGTCAGAGATTAATCACACGTGTCGCGGCACAATATCTCTCCATGGCGCGCTCATCCACACCGTGGACTCGTGCACATTTGTCATCTCTAACGGCGGCACACAAACCTTCCACATTAAAGCAGCCAACGAGGTGGAGCGACAGTCGTGGGTGACATCGTTGGAACTGGCCAAGGCAAAGGCTATACGAGCTATCGAGAGTGAAGAGGAGGAAGAAGAGGAGACGGCACAAGTGGTACCCAGCCAGGAGATCAGCACTGTTGTACGTGATCTAACCGAACGTCTGGAAAATATGCGGACCTGCTACGACCTAATAACAAAGCATGGTGCAGCACTCCAGCGTGCTTTAAATGATCTAGAATCTAACGAAGAGGAATCTCTAGCCAGTCGCACAAAGATTGTTAATGAACGGGCAACACTCTTTAGAATTACATCAAATGCAATGATAAATGCGGGCAACGACTACCTGCGCTCAGCTGAATCACAAGGCCTTAAATGGTCCAAAATGCTGCACCACGAGCGTGAGCAGCGCCAGCGACTTGAGGAGATTATCGAGCAAATGGCCAAGCAGCAATCGCAAATGGAGCAAGCTGCCGTATTTGTGCGCCGTAATCAGCCGCTACCAATGTCGTCGTCCAGCACAATGGTGTGTATGACTCCAGGAGCTCCCGGCACCAACTTAACTTCAGACGATGAAACTGAATTCTATGATGCAGAGGAATACGGCTATGATCGAACTGGTGACTCGCCCATAGACAGCACATTTATACTGAAGCTTAATAAGCGACGCAGCAGCTCCGAGGATCAAGTCGGCTCCGAGGGCCATACGGGCAGCTCTTCGGAAAGCGATGAGCAAAGGCGGACCATCCAGACCGTGCAGCAGGTTTGTCTCATTAGCGCTGCACGTGTTGCCTCCGGCGGCGATGACAACAATGGAGACAAAGTCGACGAAGCTTCAAAATCACAATCTAATTCTGCGAGAAATTCAAGGCTGTCAACTAGCAGATCAAGTAAATCTGGCAATAAGATTCTATTGGGCAATCGTCGCACGCGAGTGCCGGACAAGCCAAATCACTCTGTTAACCTGTGGTCCATCATGAAGAACTGCATCGGCAAGGATCTGTCAAAAATACCCATGCCCATTAACTTCAATGAACCGCTCTCTATGCTGCAGCGCTTGGCGGAGGATTATGAGTATTGCGAAGTATTGGATCATGCTGCTAGTCTAACAGACGAATCAGAGCAGTTGGCCTATTTGGCGGCGTTTGCTGTTTCCACATATGCGACAACAGCTGTGCGTACGGGTAAACCGTTTAACCCACTGCTAGGCGAGACTTACGAGTGCGATCGCATGGATGATCTAGGTTTTCGCTACTTAGCTGAACAGGTGTCGCATCATCCGCCAATCGCCGCTCTGCACTGCGAGGGTAGGCAATGGGTTTCCTGGCAAGAATTTTCCATGACGAGCAAATTCCGTGGCAAGTATTTGCAGGTAAGGAAGCTGCGCTTTTGCAATGTTTTTATTTTTTTAAGATATGTTACTCATTGACTTCTTGTTCAGGTAAATCCTCTGGGCGGCTCGTATATTTTGTTTCCTAAAAGTGGGCATCGCTACTCCTGGCGCAAAGTGACAACAACTGTGAACAACATTATCGTTGGCAAGATCTGGGTGGATCAACATGGAACGATGGAAATAGTGGGCACTAATGCTGCGCATGGAAACAAGTGCATCTTAAACTATAAGCCTTATTCCTACTTCAGTCGTGAGTTACAGCGCAGCGTGAAAGGCGTGGTCATCAATCGCAATAACGAAGCTAAATGGGTGGTGCGTGGCACCTGGGATGACAAAATCGAAATAGCGCCAGTGCTGGAAACGAGTGGCACTGCGGACAATCCAACATATACCACTGGCGAATACAAAGTGGCATGGCAATGTCGTCCGCCTCCGCCGGAGTCGGAAAAGTATTATAACTTCACCACGCTTGCCTGTCAGCTGAATGAGCCGGAAGAGGGCGTAGCGCCTACGGACTCTCGTAATCGGCCCGATCAGCGTCTCATGGAGGAGGGTAACTGGGATGAGAGTAACAAAGAGAAAGTGCGTCTTGAAGACAAACAGCGAACGGTGCGAAGAGCACGCGAAGCCGAGGCCGAGAAAGCTGCTTCCGAGGGACGGCCTTATCCAGCGTACGAACCGATATGGTTCAAACGCGAAAAAGTGGAAGGCAGCGACGAATTTGTGCACGTCACGAAAAATACATACTGGGCAGCCAAAGCGAGCCAGAATTGGAGCGACTGTCCAGATATCTATTAAGGAACAAACGCCGCACTCTTATGTGAATTAATTCAATATAGCAAGCCTTGAAACTCCGCTGTCAACCACTAATAACAACAACAAGCAACTCCTCACGAGGATCAATAACATACAGAACTATAAAGCTAATCGATGTAATAACATTTTTCAACTACTTAGTGCATATATACATATATATATATATATAAATTAATTACTGTGAAGTAGCTGCGAATGCTGATACTGGTACTGAAATGTTTTTATGGCGAGCTCAATCTCAAGTTCGCATCGCATTGATTGCGTTTATCAAAATTGTTTTCCCTTGTTCGGGTTTTATTTTAATCTTTGCTTTAATCAGTTAATTACTTATGGCACATAGACCTTACCATCCATTAAAACATACACACACTCATACACGCCCATATTTATATATTAATATATATATATATATATTAATATCTAATCTTTACACATACATACATATGTAGACATATTCGTTCTAGTGAAAAGTGCAACAGCTTTTCACTCTAAACAATAATAGCAACAGCAACAACAAGAAGAAGACGAAGGGAAGACGTATTTTTCCTTCGACGAAAATTGTTTTCACCTTTGCTGTGTATGTATATATATGTATATGCATACATATATGATAATAAAGGTTCTGGAGCAATGCAACGAGTATATGTTAAATGTTATAAATTTATGCAATTTATTATTAAAGTATTATTTTAAATAAAAACAAAAACAAATCGTTTGGTTTACCCAACAACTCCATGCACATGCACTCACAAAATTTGGAAGACGACGTCGAGAAGAGAAACACCCACCGGTGTGGCACCACCTTGCCCAGCGGCCGCGATAATGTACTATCTGACTGACTCACTGTCAAAAAACTGAGCCGAACGCGAATCGTAATGCTGCCATACCTTATCTGTTCGACTAGCGAAATGCTCGCGCGATAACGCATGCAAAATACGGTCGCAGCGCTCAACCAGGGAGTCGACGTTTTCAATTGTGTTTAGTTATTCGCTGGGAATTGAATATGTCTGGCGATCGAGCGCAGCACAGACAGCGACGGAATAGCTCAAGTGTGAGCATGGACTCCGCACCCGACTCTCGCTCCTCCTCCCCGGGCAACAAATTGCGATTGTCGCAAAGAAAGAGACGAGGCCGTTCATCAAATCGCACTGCCAGCGAAAGCAACACGGAAATGAAGGGCTGGCTACTGAAATGGACAAACTATGTGAAAGGGTATCAGCGACGCTGGTTTGTGCTCTCGGACGGCGTGCTTAGCTATTACCTCGATCAGTCTGAAGTCCATCTGGCGTCGCGCGGCTCGATAACGCTCAAGGCAGCCGTAATCGAACACGTGGATCCCTGTACGTTTGCAATTACGGATGACAGCAAGCAGCAGAGCTTTCGCATCAAGGCGGAAACTGAGGCTGAACGACAGACGTGGATAACGTCATTGGAGCTGGCCAAGAGCTCAACAATTGTTGTCGCAGATAATGCTAATACGGCTCCAACTGAGGTTAAAGTGGTCAGATCGCGTCGCACCCGTGTGCCGGACAAACCCAACTACCCAATTAACCTATGGACGCTCATGAAGAACTGTATTGGCAAGGATCTCTCTAAAATACCCATGCCCATCAATTTCAACGAGCCGCTCTCTATGCTGCAGCGCCTTGTCGAGGATTATGAGTACTCCGACGTGCTGGATATCGCGGCCAGCTGTAGCGATGAGTGCGAACAGCTGGCCTATTTGGCAGCATTCACGGTCTCTGCGTATGCCACGGCAGAGACCCGGATTAACAAACCATTTAATCCGCTGCTGGGAGAGACCTACGAGTGTGATCGCACGGATGATCTCGGCTGGCGCTGTCTCACTGAGCAGGGTCGCATCATCCGCCAATTACCGCTTTGCATTGTGAAAGCAAAGAATGGGTAAGCTGGCAAGAATTCTCGCTGACCAGTAAGTTCCGGGGAAAATATTTGCAGGTGAGTAATTGTCACAGCTGATTCATCTGAGTTACTCAACCATTGTTTCTGAATGGATCAGGTAAATCCAGTTGGCGGGGCTTACGTCTCTTTCCCCGCTACGGGGCGTCGCTATTTCTATCGCCGTGTGACAACAACCGTGAACAATATAATCGTTGGCAAGCTGTGGGTAGATCTGGAAGGCCAGCTGGAGATCGTTGGCAGCAATGCTGCGAAAGGCTACAAATGCATCCTCAACTATATACCGTACTCATATTTCGGCCGTGAGCAACAGCGCAGCATCAAAGGCGTGGTGCTCGATCGCAACAATAAGGCCAAGTGGCTGCTGCGTGGCACTTGGAATGACAAAATCGAAATAGCTCCTGTGCTGCACACCAGCGGCCCGGCAAAGAACCCCAACTACACGGCTGGCGAGTACAAGGTGGCCTGGCAGCGACGTCCAGCTGCACCCGATGCGGACAAGTATTACAACTTGCCCGTGTTTGCCTGTCAGCTGAATGAGCCGGAGGAGGGTGTTGCGCCAACGGATTCGCGTCTTCGGCCCGATCAGCGCTATATGGAGGAAGGTGCTTGGGATGAGAGCAATCGAGAGAAAATACGGCTCGAGGAGAAGCAGCGAGCGGTGCGAAAGCAACAAGAGCTAAAGGAGAAGCAAGCAATCGCAGAAGGACGATCCTATCCAGCGTATGAGCCCATGTGGTTCAAGCGGGAGCGAGTGGATGGTGGCACACAATTCATGCACGTCTCTAAGAATACATATTGGCAGGCCAAGGCGGCCCAAGACTGGAGCGGTTGTCCAAATATATTTTAACAGCTGTGCTATACACATAATCAATACGAAATGAAGCCACAATATCTACGCTTTCAACAAAGAGGTAGCTGTCTCTTTGTCGTCGGTGTTGTCTTCCGCTAAAAAAAGACGTGAGCAATCCAAAGAGCAATGTTATAAAATTTACTCAATTTATTAGTAAAGTATTATTTAAATAAAGCAATTGTTGCCCGAAAAAAATAAAATAAAAGAAACGAATCGGTCATGAACATTGAGGAACACCTGAATTGATATCGCCTTCCTCAATGCGCACGATAAGGTGTCGTTTATTGACTCGATAACCAGTTAATCCAACGCGACAAAGTTGGCAAATTGATTAATTAATGCCAATCATTGTCTAAACTAATCATTAACAACAGATAACAGTTAATTCTGATCACGATGGCGCTCTAATTGTGCTCCGTGGTTTGAGAAGTAATGAATATGTCCAGCGATTTAAGTAGCGCCTCCACTGACGGATCCCGACCCTGGAAACGACGGAATACCTCCGCCGTAGGCACCGACCCACCATAACTGAGAAATGTTTGCTTATATCGTTTGCCCACTGTGGCGTAGTTTTCATCGCTGCGCTTCTCTGCAAAGCTACTCGAGATATCAGCGGCAATCAGTTTGGAATACAAATGGCTAAATTGTGCGGCCGCCCAATCACCAGCAAATATGTCGGTCATAGAGCAGGGATGGGCATCCTTCTTGTCCAATGGCATACACTGATAGACCGGCCAAATCTTACGTACAACATCCAGCCAAAAGGCGCTGGAGCGATGCAATTCCACATCTAAGTCAGCTAAGTACAATTCCTTGCATAGTTTATGTCCAGCCAACTGTGTTTTCAGCAGTCGCGTCTTCTTCGCGAGGTCAACATCAATTATCTCATCATTAGTATAATGTCCGGACAACGTCTGCAGCACTGCAGTATCGTCTAGGAAATTGCTCATCACATAGCCCGACACTTGCGAGGCATCCCACTCGATGTTCGAGAGCCCTGCCAAGTCGGTATAGCCCGCTTGGGTGAGCAGATGCTGCAGCGCCGTACCAAAGGTCTTAAATACCATTTGCAAGTCCTCATAGCCCAACAGCGTAGGTTTTTCCGGGGTCGGATCTGTAAAATTAAAGATAAGTGCGCAGAGCGGTGTAAGGCCAGCTGTTTTATTGCTATTCCGTATGCCAACCATCCAGCCATTGTTGCGTCCAAACTTGTGTTGCTTGGAATAGCAGTCGACATAGAAGCCACCAACCGGGGTTGAACTGTTGCTCACATCACCATCATACACATTAAAAAATTTGACAGCCGGATGCCAGACTTCAGTCTTGGGCTGCTCTACAATGCGTATATTGAACAGCTTTTCGCTCAGCGTAAACAATCCGGAGAGCACACGGGCCAGTGGAAAATACTCTCGCAGCTTATCTTCGTGCAGCTGATGCTCGGCAATGAGATGCTTGCGGGCCCAGTAGCTGACATCGTATGCCTCTAGCTTGTGCTCTGCACCGTTAGCACTGGCAAACTTTTGCAGCTCATCAATCTCAACGCTCTGCGCGGGGCCTGAAAATTTCAACAGTTGGGCAAATATTTTCTTTAGGTTGTCTACACTGCCAATCATCTTGGTCTGCATGGACATGTCTGCATAGTTGGTGTAGCCCAGAATATTGGCTTGTCGCTTGCGCAAGCCTCGGATTTTCTCCAAATGTGTGCTATTCTCCAGTGCTTTATCTTGCTGTTGGGATGCCTTCAGAGCGTTGCCGCGCCATACATTCCAGCGTTGCAGACGATCGGGACAATATTTGAGGAAGCCCTCCACAATTGGCTGTTGTAATGTTATTTTCCAAGGGCCTTCGAGTGATTGAGTGGGATCTCGCGCCGTGGCTTCCAATAGTGTGTCCGGAAAGTCCCGAACTAGCTGAAAATCGTTGACCACGTGCGCAAACGCATGTACAGCCATATTAACCTTGTTCTTAAAGTTACCACGCTCCCGTCCCAGCTGGGTTAGCAATTCTTTGAGTCCATCTTGACCGTCTTTGCTCAGCGTCAGGCCATTCAATTTGCCCTCAAGCAAGAACTTCTGACGCAATCGTTGTTCCGCCTCACCCGCTTGATCCTCTTGCTTCATTAGGGCGTCGTACACCGTTTTATTGCAGAACTTGGCAGCACGCGCGTTACGCGCCCGCTCGTGTATGTTCATATAAGATTTTGTGGGTATTAAAGTGCTATTGCCCAGATAAAGTGCCTTAGCCACACCCCAGGTGGTCTCCAATGGAGCTGTAACTGCATCAAGTTCACTGTATATATCAGCACCTTTCAGTTGTTTTCCATTTTGTATTTCCAGTTCCAGGGCTTTGACCGATTTCTCCACGGCGGCCGCCTGCTGCCCAATGGCTCCAAGGCACATCTCGATAGTAATGTCGGTAAATGCCGGTAAACCATTTGGCTTAAGCAGGCCTTCACCCAATTGACCCTCTTCGCCGATTTCAGGCACACTAAGAACCCAAATAATGTGTTAATTGAACTTGTTCCGCAGTCTAGAATTCAACACTTACAGAACAATATAGCCCGACCGGCGGCTAGTCGTGTGTATGCAACGTTGCGTGGCATTTGCAAGTGCCGCATGGCGATGACGCAATATGTGCAACATGTCTTAATTACGAATTTAAAACTACTTATTTACAATTATGAAAAATGCGTGCGGCCAAATTTTTTGACGGCCTGCGTTTACACAACACTTACAGCTGTTCTGCTTACTCTTAGCCGGCATTCGATATATGTATATCGCGATATCATGCACAATCACATTTAAAACTAGGCGACTTTAAACTCGATTGATTGCACACACCAACTACAGGTTTAATATCGATATAAAAACCAATTCGAGCATTCAAATATGGCGCCAATAAGAAGATTCTTCACTTTTGGTAGCGCATTCTTGCTACTGTTATATAAGTATGTATTTATTTACAAATAAGATGAATTCAAAATATATATATATATATAAATATTTTTTTTATCATTATAATGAAAGCTACATAACTATAAAATAACATTATTTCTAAAAATATAGCAGGTAATTAAAACATGTATGTGTATATAATAATTGTAAATAACTTAAATTAACAGCCTAGGCCCTTGTATTGACAGCCTTTGTGGTTCGAATGCATATCATTGCGATTGTTACCAAGCTCATTCTTATTCTCCTGCTCATCCTCCGATGTGTTGGCATTTGATTGCAATTTGACGTCAATATCAAAATACTGATCTATACCATTAATAGACTGCGCACTGGACAAATGCCGAAATTTATAGTGCACCCAATTTCGATAACTTATCACAGACTGTGGCAGATTGATGATGCTGGCCAGAATCGATCCACGTGTTTTGGAAGAGTCCAGGTCAACCAACTTCGACAGTTTCAAAAAGGCTATTTCAAAGCCTTGCTTCACATCCAGTGCTCCGAAAGAGCTGCGTCCAATATCATTGGTCGGCGTAATGGGATCCTCAATGGTCAACACCGAAAGCCAGTTGTAATCAGCGAAGGTGTTTTGCAGCACACACTTTTCCACGATGCCACCGCTGCCACGCACTGAGATTCCATATTTAAAGTAGTCAAATTTGCGTCCATAAAAGTCCAGAAACTTGAGCAGTAGCTTGCCCAATTTGTTATCATTCTTGCAGCTCTTCGCCTCGCTTAGTGATAGCTGCTGCAGGAAGCTGACGCACATGAGTGTGACGGCATATGAAGAAATGCCACCCGAGTTGTATACCTCGTTCAGGCCTCGTAGCAGTAGATATTGCTTCAGCACTATGACTAGTTTCGGCAGCTCTGGAAACTGTTCTATAAATCGCTGCACAAGCCCGGCTGCCTTTACGCCCGACATAGTATTGAATGAAATGTCAAATTTTATTTGTGATATGATTTCTGTAAATTTAACAACTGGCACCGATGCCTTGTCCAGGACATTTACATTATCGGTCACTCCTCGTGCGATCAGTGCATTTTTTAGCTCAAGTAACGGTGCGCCTCCCCAATAAAAGTTGTTAACTGCAATATCGATGTCGGAGATGGGTAAATTTAGACCGGTACGAAACGAGCCAAAGACTTCAACGCAGGCATCAGGCCAAATACTTAGAACAACACGCTCAATCCGAGCCACAGCCTCCACACGCATCATATACTCCGTAGGCGTTGAAATCATGTAGTTGTAGAAATGCTCGATTTCTTGATGGAGCGCGGCTACCCCACTGCCATATTCAAAATTTAGCAACATCCAGGGCTCGCGCTGATCAATAACTTTGGTCATTATGTTGCCTTCTTGAATTGTAAACCAAAAGTTGCGAGTCGTAACTCCACTTTCGTAAACCAATTTCCTATTTTTTTTTTTTATTTTTTATTTTATTGTTTCTTTTTTTTTTAGCACTTAGAACTTATTCTATGGAAATCTAACTTAGCTGATTCGCAATTCCAATTCGTAATTTGTTTTTTTTTTTGTCAATTTCTCTTTAAAAACGAATAACAAGAACAAGACAAATGCCAAAGCCAGCGCCGTTAGATAGAGTTGCCACCCAGTTCATTTCGTGTTAAAAAAAAATGTACTAGTTCTCTCTTCAAACCCGCTTATCATGAAATAAGTTAGACATGATGTAATTCGACTAAATAAACATAACCAATAAGACAAATGACGATAAGAATCAATTTTCAATAAAATATTTATGCAAAGGCATGTTGTTTAAAAACTTTTTCTTTAATTATTACTGTATGACTGTAAATATTAAATTTACAGCAATATACACGAACCAAACTCGAAAAATTACACACATTGGAAACTACATACATATATAGTAACTGGCCCTTGACATTAACAAATTGAACTAAGCATGTGACTTGGTATTTACAGCTAAAAGAAATTTCTAAATATGCGCACCACAGCCTGTACCCAGCGCGGTACACGCCTCTCAACAATCTCCCGCTCCGCTGTCGTGGACAAGTCAAACAGGCGATCCGACTCATTTTGAAGTCGCTGACTCAGATCCTTGTTGGCAGTCACCAAGCATACCTGGGTCTCTAGGTCACGATTAACCGAGCGCTCGCCAAAATTTGAGGAACCTATTAGCGTTAAATTGGGCAGTCGAGCCTCGGGTAAATAGTACCAGAGACCTTTTGCATGGTACGTCCAGCCGGGCTTTTCGTACTCAAAAAAGTTTACGCGATGATTTTGCTGTCGTCGCACTAAGGTTTCATAAAAACTCTTCGCAATCAGTGTGTAGGCAGCGGGAATACCGCCAGCGGGTCCTTTGGCGCCCTGGAAACCATTTGCCTGAATCAAAGGAAAGAAAAAAATATATATAATGTGGAAAGCAGTTGTAAGCCAGTACGTACATTTGGGTGCGCCATGAGAATGCTGCACTGCGCCAGGCACTTGTGCGTGATGGTGTCCATGTACTCTTGCGTGAGATTGAAGTAGCCGGTGGCAAGTTTAAGGCGTGAACCATCAATGCACTTGGACAGCAACTGTTTGGTCACCACACTGTCATGATGTATGCCAATTTGACCCATCTCCAACAATGGGAACACCCACGTGTCCGCCTGACTGCTTTGCTCCCTGATTTGCAATTGCCTTTGGTATGCGTCCTGCACGAAATTTTTTATGCGCTCTTTGGCCAGTCGAATAAATTGATCTTTGGTGCCCTCGTAGGGTAAGATGCGCCAGTTGCGATGCAATCTTTCAGCCGCATCAGCACCCACAGCCAAGCTGAACTCCTGCACGCGCTCGATTAATTGCGCATAGAAATCGGCCAACGGCTTGTCCTCAATAAGTATGTAACGATCCTGGCGATTGGTGAAGTAATCATTCGACAAGTTCGCGCCCGAAATGATAACCGCATCATCAAATAGGTACACCTTCATGTGTTGCAGTCCGAACAACTCGTTCCATCGTGGTGGAGCGAATCGTTTAGTCATGCCGCGCAAATCCGGCGTGTGATAAAGCGAAAATTGCACCTGTTCACCAAACTCTCGCACCAGAGGCAACAGCATGGTCTTGGAGTTGGCCACGCCTCGTGTGCCTCGAGTAAAGTCCAATAAAACATTTAGACGAAGTGACGATTCCGTCTTTAGGCTGTGACGCAACGTCTGCACAAAAGAGCTCTCTAGTTGACCCGTGCCCAGATATAGACTTGCCAGTACAATGCGTTTTTTGGCTTGTGCGATGCGTTGTATTAATGTTTGATAGAAGTGATGCGGTTCATGGATAACCTGTATTTGTTCACCGTGCAGCGGAAAGCAGGGTGCTAGATTGTGTAACCAGGATAGACTGTCCAAAGCGGGCGCACCCGCAAATCCGCCACACAACAGCTGTTGCGGCGCATGTTGTAGACAGCCCAACAGGTCGCTCTGTGTGACGGGCGACAGCTCCTGGGTGAATAGGCGGCGCAGGTACATCATTTTTATTGAGGGCTCTCTTAATCTTCGACTGCTTACGCTACTCTGGCTGGGCCAGGTCCTTTTGCAGTTTTCACCTTAATGCGAAGCTAGTTTCATTCATTAATTGGTCGATTGAGTATTTGAATAAACTGAACTGGTTTTATGAAATCATATCAAAATTACATTTACATGGTGTTGCTGTGCTGCTTATTTAAAGAAATCTATCGATAAATATATTCCTATCGATTCAACCTCCCAATCATACTTATAATACACATACTGTATACATTACGAAAATATCTTAAACATTTATTTAATAATTTTAGAATATATGCCCATATAATTATAAATGTCAATCAAGTATATAATAAAGCCTGTTATGTGATCAATCTAGTATTGTTTGCAATATCGATACTTAATACTAATAAAAACTCAATGTATCGATAAATCAGCCGCACGTCACTAACACAGCCAGCACAGCGCAACAACAAAAAGCAAGGAGAGAAGAATCAAGCGAAGGAAAAGCCAACGAAGTCAACTGCGAAAATTTTGTGCCTTCCTCCAATCCACTGCTCGTACGTTGTTCAAATGCTTTTAAATGTGAACGCAAAGGATTAAAATACGAGAAATAGTTGATGAGTGTGTGTGTATGTGTGTGCATATCAAAATAGTCTCTACAATAGTGCAACGCAACCAGATTCGTGTGCGTGCAGCAGCAGCAACACCAACAACAATAAAAAGAGAACGAGAGCGAGAGTGAGAGCGATAGCCAACCTGAGCCGTAATTCACTTTGCTTTGGGATTTTTTGTTGCTACCTTTTGCTTTTGTTTTTGCTTGAACATTTTATAGACGAACCGAAATTTGTAGTCAGCTGGCCTGGTGTAAAAAGTGACAAAAGCTATCATGTCCTGGACAGAGAAAGTGGACCCGGAGTTGATCTTCACCAAACAGGAGCGCATTGGCAAAGGCTCTTTTGGCGAGGTCTTCAAAGGCATTGACAATAGAACGCAGCAGGTGGTAGCTATCAAGATAATTGATTTGGAGGAAGCTGAGGATGAGATCGATGACATACAGCAGGAGATCATGGTACTTTCTCAGTGCGATTCACCGTATGTCACCAAATACTATGGATCCTTTTTGAAAGGCACCAAACTATGGATCATTATGGAATACCTGGGTGGCGGCTCTGCATTGGACTTGATGAAAGCAGGCTCCTTCGAAGAGATGCATATTGGCATTATATTGCGGGAGGTGCTCAAAGGCCTCGACTACTTGCATTCGGAGCGCAAGCTACATCGTGACATCAAGGCGGCCAATGTGCTGCTCAGCGAGTTGGGCGATGTGAAACTGGCTGATTTTGGAGTAGCTGGACAACTCACCAATACAACATCTAAGCGAAACACATTTGTGGGTACACCATTCTGGATGGCACCAGAAGTTATTAAGCAATCACAGTACGATTCGAAGGCGGACATCTGGTCGCTGGGCATCACAGCCATCGAGCTGGCCAAGGGCGAGCCACCTAATTCAGAATTGCATCCGATGCGTGTCCTATTTTTAATACCGAAAAACAATCCGCCCCAATTAACTGGCAA
This sequence comes from Drosophila koepferae, assembly GCA_030914345.1. Classification (NCBI taxonomy): domain Eukaryota; kingdom Metazoa; phylum Arthropoda; class Insecta; order Diptera; family Drosophilidae; genus Drosophila; species Drosophila koepferae. Next base: position 3,334,399 of record JAUESR010000197.1, read on the forward strand.
CTACACCAAGTCGTTTAAGGACTTTGTTGAGGCATGCCTTAACAAGGACCCGGAGAACCGACCTACGGCCAAGGAATTGCTTAAGTATCCGTTCATTAAGAAGGCAAAAAAGAATGCCTATTTAATTGACTTGATCGATCGCTTCAAGAAATGGAAGCTCTCTAAGGGCGATGAGAGCGAAACTGAGTCAGAGAACTCAGATTCTGACTCGGATGCCAAGCAAAGCGGTGTCGGCGGTAGCGGGCACGACGAGCCCTGGATAATGACCGTCAAGGGACTGCACATTAATAGCGCTCCGCGTGCTGGAGTCAACAGCTTTCAGCAGGAGCACGAGCTGACCATGCAGAAACTGATGGCCACGACACATTCGCCCTCGACCGGCCCCAGCAGTCAGTCAGCCTCGAGCAGCAACCTTAGTAACAGTATTGGAGGCCCCAGCAAGTCTGCGAGTGCAGCTACCGTGGGAAATGCGATTGCAACGACGTCGTCGTCTGGCAGCGACTTGCCGGCGATGATCAGCAGTAACAGCAATAGCAACAACAATAACAATAACAACAGTAATAACAACAACTTGAACAGCAACAAACATGCCACAACAACTATGCTGAATGCGCCATTGAGTGGCGGAGGATTAGGAGGTGGATTAGGATCAGGAGCAGGATCAACTGTCAATGCATCATCTGGCGCTGGTAGGATGCTGCCGGTCATCACATCCAATTCGGCCACGGATATAATGCAGAAGCGCGCCAGCTCCAAGCCAGAGCTGCGTCAGTCGCGTTCGGCTGCCACACTGGACCAGATGGAGGAGCGCCGCGCCTCTCTGGGCCTGCCACTCACCATGGATCAGCATCAACAGCAGCAACACCAGCATCAGCAGCAGCAGCAACAGCAGCAGCGCCGCAGTAACAACCGTGAATCATTCCATTCGACAAGCGCCAACAATGTGAGCAACAGCAGCAGTGGCGGCATCAACGTTGCCGAACACAACGATTCACTGGCTTCCAATCACGGCAAGATGGCGACCGGTCAGGGCCAGCGCATGGCATATCACACGAACAGCGCTTGCCTAAATAATTTACTCTTTCCTGTCTTGGGTGACATACAGCGCAAGTATAGCAACAGCAGCAAGAATTTGCAGAGCATGCACGGCGTTGGTGTCGGCAGCGACATTGGCGATTTGAAGTCTGTGTTCGAGCTGGCCGAGCGCAGTAGTCCGGGAGTAAGTGACCTGTTCATGAAAGAACTAATCCATATGCTGATGCCAGGCTATTCGGAAACGCGCATTAATAATATTATGGATCGCGCCATACGCAATCGCAAATAGACCGTGAAATGGCCTACCCATATTCCAAAACAAAACATATATATATATATAATAAATCCCAACAAGCAACAACAAACAGAAGCAGTAGCAGCATCAGCAACCAACATATTCCGACATAGTGGCCAATGGAGCAAGCAGCGTTAGACTTATGAAAAACGAAAGTTTATATATACTTATGTAGTTGTACATTACGTATTTCAACTGAGCCATGTGGCAAATGTTTATTCAACAGTTACTTAGGCATATAAAATGTATTCGTTTGTTTATCTGCAATATTAATATTATTAATATAATGTAAAACATATGCAACTTAAAAAAAAATAAAACAAAATAAAAAGGTTACTTACATTTGATCTGCCCGCAGTTTAAGTAAATAGTGGCGGTTGATCGATAATTCGATTTTTCTGACAGCTTCAAAGGGCTTAGGAAGTTTTAAGTTTATATATTAAAAATTCGTTGATTCCACAGAAAAATATAATTCAACATAATTATAAACAGCAATTGAAATGAACGAAATGTTCAAATTAAATTTAGAGCGTAAAGTCAATTACCGATTGGTCGATAAAAAATAATATGACAGTGAATTGTATAAATGATATGGCAACTCTCTTAGAAAAGGGAGCTTCATTGCAAACAGTAAAGAAAAATTATTGCGGCGTTTAAATTTGAGAATCTGCGAAAATGTCGCAATCATTAGTAGATGAAGAAACTTTAGAAACGCTGACCTATGAACGTTCAAAACTGTGGTCAAACTTTTTGAAGGTAAGTAAAAATTTGTATACGATCGCCATTTAAATTTTTACGGTTGTTACTTCTTTTTTTTCCAAATTTTTTTTTTGTATTTATTTTTTTCTTTTTTTTTTTTTTTAGCGTTGTGAGAATATGGAAGATGGCGATGAAATAAGTATGAGTAATATCGAAGAACTATATAAAAATTATGATGAAGAAAGTATTGGAGATATAGAAGAAGCCGTCGAAGATGTTGTGGAGGACGAGATACACAATACAACGGCTTCAATGAGCAAGGCAGAACTAACATTAATGATATGCAGCGGCGATAATAAAGAGATATTAGATCAAACGTTGCCAATTGTACAAGAACACGTACGTAAGTGGAAGGCTGCCGGTTTAGATCGTATACTAAACACATTCGATGAACAGAAGATTGAACAGCACGTCGGAGATTGGCTGCGGCGCCACAATAGTGCTATGGCGACAAGACTCTGCAGGAATTGTCGCCGACAAAACAGTGCCAAAGGCGCTTCAAGGCAACCGAACATTTTTTCTATCCAGATGTGAGCAATGACAGCGAGACCGAGTCAATGCATTCTGTGGAAACAGCACGCTACATACGTGCCAGTCGTAAGCGGACTGTGTCAACTGCCACTAAATGCAGCAGCCCCATGACAACAATCAAAATGTATCGCACGCAACCGCGCATGCGCGACGAGCTGCGCGCCAAATATAGCTGCAATGACTACAACGAGGATCAAGAGCATCGTCACCACATGCAGGCGTTACGCCATCGACGTGACCAGCTGCACAGATGCAATCGTGAGCGTGAACGTGAGCACGAGCGTGAACTCATTTATCACCCGACTCCCAGGCATTATCCGTATAGCGTTGCGAGCAGCTTTCATGGCCAGCAGCGTCGCAAGCAGCTGCGTAAGCGTCACGACAGCTCTCCACATTTGCCATCGTCATCCTCCAGCGAAGATGAGAGCGCACACAGCCGTTGCGACTGCAGTGCTTGCATGAGGCGCAACTTTTCTATGACAACACATCCTTATTGTGGATATCGTAATTATCAGAGCCATAGCCTGTATCATCGTCGACTTGAAATTGGATCGAGATCGTCGCACAGCATTTTGAAGCGTAGCGTGCGCCATATGCGACGTCAACAGTCATACGAGAATGACATCCGTCCGCGCTTATTGGAGAGCGAGTGTAAGTGTTGTAATAAAGATCGACTCTGCTCGAATGTGGTACATATTGCCAATAGCTCCACAGAGGAGTGGTTGGTGGAGAATAAAAGCAGTCCGGATATACTGAAGCTAACACAGACATCGCAAACTCACGCATCGTCCAGCTGTCGTTTCAAGACAAATTCGACGTTGAAGTCAAAAACGGTAACAACAATTCAGGCAATTGATATTCTTTCTTCAGAAACAGACGAAGACACCGAAGAAGTGTTGGAGAAAAATAGCAATATAGACGAGGAACACCTACCGAAGGATAAGCCCAAAAAGAAAAGACTAGTGAAATGTATCAATACAAAGGATGCAATAAAATCGATTACACCTTTGCCATCGACTGACATAATTGTGCCAGAAATAAGTGAGCAACCTGTCAAAACTAAAAACGTCAATAATGGGCAAATTGCTAAGCCTAGCAAACCTAAAGGTGCTGAACTCCAAGAACAGAAAAAGAAATCATTGAAATCTAGAAAAAAAAGCTCTGCTGCTGGAAAAAATGTGAAGAGTGCCAAGGCTAGCAGCACAGTCGGTAAGACTCATAAGAAAGTAAAGAAAGAAGCCAAACAGACATTCGACGAATCAGAAGATTCAGAGGAAGACTTCAAACTGGCCGTGGCGCTTTCAAAACAAACCTATTTAAATGAGCAAAGGAAATTGAATCAAAATGATGATAAGAAAACGGATGAAGAAGATTCAGATTCATCGTCTAAATTGCCAGAACAATCGACTTTTAATAATCACAGTGTGTCCTGCAATTCTACGGCCGTCTCGGTTGATACGGCGTGTGCACTTTCCATGAAAAATTTGATGAAAATATCAACTAATAATGTTGTCAATAATAGTTCAATAATAGCCTGCTGCGAACTGTCGGACAGTGATGGCGACTGCACAATTGTCACGTCTACGACTGGTTGCGAAGCTGTCGGTGTAGTGGCGAAGCTTCCTGTAGATGCGCCGCAGCCACCAGCTAATATTAAGCTGACTAAAAAGGGCTATTTGCTGTATGGCCCACAAATGAAAGACCGTCTACAGAGCTGCAGTTCGGGCAACTTTACGCTCACCGAGCACAGCCTAAGTCCCATCATTGGAAAGAGCAGGGCTCGCAAGTTTCTGAAGTATTACACAGGCACTCGCAGCTTTGATAATCGCTACTCGGTTTATTATCGTCCCACGGAGAAGATGGCAAATGCGTTGAGTGCAGGCGCCAAGTCTGTGGATTATCAGTCTTCCAGTGAAAGTGGCAGCGACTCTGACATTTTTGATCGCCTTCATCGTTACGGCGATGTTTATTTGGAAAAGAACAATGTGAGCGATTGATTCGTTATCTTGTTGGTGAATAGCTTTAAGACAACCATTACGTATATATTCTTAAAATAAATATTTTTGCATAGTTCTCAAGATTGTATTAATCGAACAACTTTAGTTTTTGCTTGAAACTCAAATTTTATTGTAAATTTCAATTATTCAAAAATGTAAAAAAAGAAATTTTCTATTAATACAAAGTTAGGTAAATTTTTTTTTAAACAGTTAAATATTTTGCTTCTAAACAATAGAAATGGTTGGTGTTATCATGGTGGGAATTGACCAATGACGCTATTCTTTTAAATTATGAGTCGAAAAGGTTGCAAGTGCCCGGCTAGCTCAGTCGGTAGAGCATGAGACTCTTAATCTCAGGGTCGTGGGTTCGAGCCCCACGTTGGGCGAGTATAAATTTTTTATTTTGTTTTTATTTATTTTTTGTTTTTATTATTTAAACATAACATCGTAATGAGCTCGTGATTATAATAAAAATAAATATAATTAAAAATAAAAAAGGGAAAAAATATACCCGAAGGTTCTACCGAGATTTGAACTCGGATCGCTGGATTCAAAGTCCAGAGTGCTAACCATTACACCATAGAACCTTGGGAACTTGGCAGAGTTTAATAAAATAAATTCCTAGTGTCAGTTTTGTTTGCAACCTAAAAATTTTGTCAAAAGAAATGTAAATTTTGACGCTATTAATTACCAGAAAAAATATTCTGTAGGTTTTGACATTTACCATTTAAATCTGTTAAAAAGACAAATTATTAAAAATAAAGGTTCTACCGAGATTTGAACTCGGATCGCTGGATTCAAAGTCCAGAGTGCTAACCATTACACCATAGAACCACGGTGAGAGACGTTTGCCAAAACATAGTTTTCTTGTTTTTCGTGGTATTCAGTGTTGTAAAGTGACGTTTGGTTAGCATTTTGGTCAGTGCTAATAAATGGGCGGATATTTTTGGTATTTTAATATTTAAATGTAACTGAAAACAATTAATACTATAATACTACAAAATCCGTTGTCAAGCAAAGAAGCCTGATGTATAAAATTTATTTAATCAATAACAACAGAGAAACATACATCAAAATAATTTGAAAACTCAATTTCATTATATTTATAGAGTGCTAAATAATAATTGAATAATCATGGAAAAAGGCAAAACTCTGTTACAGAAATACCAAATACCATTGAGCAATTTGGATTTCGATTATGTGAAGAAATGTGAAAACGCGCGCGAAATGGAAAAGATTGTGATGATATTGCGTTCCGGCGAAGAAGGATACTTTCCAGACCTGACTCGTTGTGCCGAGGAGAGACTAAAACAACTTAAGCCGGACAGCAGATTGTTTCGCACCGAGGAGAAAATACAACAAAGCAACGTGTTAGCCAAACACGAATTAAAGCCCATATATGTACGTATGTAGAAATGATTTTCCATTATTTTAATTGCTTTAACATTTAAAATTAGGAGTGGACGAATGAAATTAAGAACAAGGACAATGTGCTAAGTGAGCTCAAGGAGGAAAATACTGCAATCTCGATGGATTTGCCACCCGTGCGAAAAAGCACCAAAATAGACATTGACAAAGAGGAAACTGAGACACAAAAGCCAAAGCCGGCGCCTAAAGCAACTGCAAAGCCGCAGCCCCCCAAGTCTACGAATGAACAGCGCATCAAGTCCACGGATTACAGTAAATGGGACAAGTACGATCCGGATGAGGAAATACTGCGCATGGATTTGGAACAGGAACGTGCCAAAGAGCAAGCACAGATAAAGCTTAGCAATATACAAAAGCCCAACAAAGAGGACCCGATAGAGATAAGTGAGGAGAGCACTCAGGAGCAGCGTCTAAAGGCACAAATCGCCAAACTAAGTCAGCTGGAACGCGAGCAATATGCCGAGAAGTGAGCCGCACAGCCACGCATGTTCAATTATATATAATTATAATAGTATTATTTTAAATAGATTTCGCTTGCGCGGTAATGAGTACTTTAAGGCCAAGGAGTATGAAAATGCCGTTAGGGAGTACACACGGGCTATAACGTTCGATCCGGCACAGGCTGCACGCTCCTACAACAATCGTGCCATCTCGTGTGAGTATACAAAGGAAACTTCTCAGCTACTATTCCATTATATATCCATGTTCCCATTCCCCCCACAGATTTAAAGTTAAACAACTATTTGCTAGCCATAAAGGACTGTGAAGCATGCCTGCGGCTTGAGCCGGACAATGTTAAGGCGCTTCTGCGATTGGCTGATGCCAACTACAACCAGGGATATCGTCGTGAGGTAAGCCGAATAATAGTATAGAAATAATTTATATATAATATATTCTAATTAATCTACTGCTAGTCGTATGGCATCTATCAACGTGTATTGGAACTGGAGCCCAATAATGCGAGCGCGAAGAAATCTTTGGAGCAGCTGCGTCAACAGGTGGGAGAGCTGGCTCCCGCGCATGCTACACGCATGGTCATTGAGGAGCTTCCATCGGTTAAAGCCACAACTACAAAGAAAGCCGAGAAACCAGCAACTCCAAAGCAAACTGCAACTGTGGAACCTGTCAAGCTGCCCAAGAATTATGATCTGGCCGAGTTGGTCAAGCCGAATCGTGTGATTAAAAGTAAAATAGCATCAGCTGCAGAAGCCCTGGGCGGCACATTGAAAGGTACAAACTCCATTGCCAACGCACAGAAACAGCACATGCAGCAGATGATGCAAAAGGTGTCCACGGCACAGGCACAGCTGCGTCTGCCACAGAGCAGTTGCACAGGTTCCACAAACAACAAGCTCCTAATACAAGAGCTAAAATAAAAAATCATTTATATATCTTTGGCAGGGGAATTGTGCAATCAGAGACCATGTACAGCTCATGCAAAACGTTTTTTTTTTTTATCAGCACAGAGTTGTAAAAAAAAAAAAACAACAAATTTTCATCCAAGATCAGAAGAATGCAAAAACATATTAGCAATAGATCTTTGTATCCCTTTAGTTTCAATATATACACAGATTGTATAAATAAATTTAAATAAGACTACATTTTTCAATATTACCTTATTAAAGTACGTTCCAAAGTAGGTAAGTCAATATTATAGAAAATTTTATCTAAAATAAATATTTAATATTTGAAACGAAAAATATTTTTGAAAAGTAATAGCCCCGATATGGCGCGTACAATTGAAATATAAAAATTCTGCTCAATCCCAATAGATCCATTTTAGCGTAACTTTTGATAGGTTTGACAATGTTGATATAACAATTATCAACAAGTTGAATCCAAGTCAGATATATGTAGCTAAGCTTGTATTTTAATGATAACTGTAAACCTATCTTATCATATATGTATTGGTATATATATGGAAATGTATAGGTATATGTTGGCTATAGTGAAAATGTATTTTCAAAAAACAAATCAAGTACTCTTTTAAGACAATATATGGAAAAAAGTAATTTAATGGCTATAATCAGGAACATTCGTGACCATCATCGCAGGGACAGGTATCTACGTCATCTTCATCACATTTGAAGAGAACTTTTCGCATATAGCGGGCAATTAGGATTTGTGGTCTCTGGTCAAATTGCCGAAGCGTGCATGCTGGCGTATCAATCTGTGGATGGAACATCTGGTAATCGAAGATTTGCTCTGTGCTAGCAGCGGTGTGCACCTACCTGATCGCCATTCATGCGATTGACTATGGTCACACAAACGACGGCGGCACGTATTCCCGCTTGATTTGTGAGAGCTGCGAATGCGGTGCTCTCCATCTCCATGTTGACAATGCCCATCTGGGAGAGTTGCTGAAGGAAACACATCTTCCTTTGGGGATTGTATCCGCAAAAGGCGCCGTCCAGCCGTGATTGTCCCTCGTAGAATTCATTGGCGCAGAATGTCTTGCCCAGCACCGTATCATAGCCATCTTCACAAGGATTGGATAGCGCCATTAGTTCCTTGGCCAAGGCCTGATCCAGGACAGTGGGCTTCAGTTTCGGCTGTGTGTGTATGACCACCTCGTATACCGGCCGCAATTGACCATCCAGTGGCTGAGATGTGACCACCACAGTGCCGGGCTCCACGCCGATGCCTCCGCAGGTGCCCATGCGAAAGAAGATTGGATCCTGGCACTTGGCGTGGTGCACCAGTTTGATCAACTCGTGCAATATTATGCTGATTGAGGGACCGCCAATGCCGTGGCTAGCGCACAGCACAGGCCCTACTTTAAACAACCCATATCGATGGCCATCCGCGGAAATATTTCGAAGCTTAACGGCCGGGCTCAGCTTTAGCCCAATCTCGCTTATGATGAAATTGGCGAACTTCTCCATACGGGTTTCTGTGCCGCCCATGCACACGAACTGTGGGCATGACAGTCGACGATGAGTTGAGGGACAGTTGGATTAAGTCAGATTTGAGGAGCTTACGCGCACATCGCCAAAGACCTTTGGAAAATCCGTTGTCTTGGTATCCAAGTCGATGTGGTAAAGGATATCTGGATTTAGGCACTCGATATAAGGGTTCAAGTTACACGTGCACCAGGTCATTGCCTGTGGAATATCAGTTTTGCTACCCTCCTTGATATACCTTATGAGCTCGTCGATCCGCTTATTTTGGGCATTGACCATTGCTGCAGAGCTGCATTATGAGTATGGGTCAATGGACAACGGCTGATACCCACCTTTTAGATCGCAAACATTCTTTTGCATATTCTGTTGACATTTGTCCCCCATTTCGACCGATTATTGAGAAATTTAATTTTTGAATTTTGAGTTTTGCCAATAATCAGAATTTAGAATAACTTACACTAATTGAAATATTCGAATGATTACCCCATTACTAAGATCTCAAAAATGTTTCGACGATCTTCTATTTATTCAATATGATTTTTAAGAGTAAGATGGTCTGACAAGTTTATCATACATATTGAATTGAGGTTTTGGAAGAGCATACATATTATTGGCTGAGCAGATGCTTAATGTAACGTTCCACAACCAAAAACGGATGTTGCTCAAATTCATGTTTTCGCTCCATTGTAATAGTCACCTGTACAAATATACAAAATTAATGTGAATGAGTACATAAATAGTGGAACAAAATCAAAAAGGGAATTAATATAGTATTTGAAATGAATTTGGAACTCGAATGAAGACATCAAATATAGGCAACAAAAAAAGTCTCATATTAATTGATCTATGTATGAAATACTTAGCATAGTAAATCCCACAGCTGCAAGGAATTGTGCTCGAAAATATATTCTTTATGGGCATCAGCGCTTTTATACCCTACCCACAAATAGGCATGGCAAACCCTCTTCTAAGCATTCGGTATTTCTATCAGAAGATATGAAATCTTATCGCGAAATAATTTTATTTTTTGTGTGCTACTGATTGTGCCCACATACATATAATAGATGTGTATGTATGTATGTATGTATGTATGTATGTATGTATATATGTTTGAGAGTGCAGAGACCAGAGGCAGAGAACATAAAATTGATCTCTATGCATTAGAGATAGTTATAGAGAGAGAGAGAGAGAGAAAGAACAAATATTGAGAGAAATCATATCTTTTAGCAAATATGAAGTTGTGTGTGGGTGGGTGCTAATGCTTAGATTCGTTTGTGGAAAGAGTTTGCTCTAGTTGTCCGATCTCTGTGTTGTATGGTTAGTTAGGCAGTACAAACCTGATCGCCTTGGAGGCGATTAATAATTGCTACGCAAATGCATCCCGCTTTAACATTAGCCACTTTAGTCAGTGAAGAAAACATGGTGGCCTCCATTTCAATATTACGAATGCCCAGGTCGTACGCTCGTTTCAGGAAACTCATCTTTTGCTCTTCGGAGTATTCACACACGGCGCCATCGGTGCGTCCTTGGCCTGATTAAATCATGTTTAGATAGTTGTAGATGATTTGAAAAAGCATATCAAAGCTCACCCTCATAGAAGCAGTCTGTTGCCATGGTATTGGCCTTTATGATTTTGAATTTATCTTCTGGCCGTGCGCCATGCAATAAAATGGCTTCGACAACGGACTGAGGAAAGCTAGCGGGTCGCCTAACACGATTTCCCAAAATGGGCTATTCAATAAAAAAAAAATATTGAATAGATTTAGTACAATTCCTGACCTGCATTGTGCTGCTTCTGCACAAGCAATTATAAAACAGCAGATAAACTGCGCTGATCTAGAATATTTCATTGGCATACCCACAATTTCATGCACGTTCTCTAGGAGACCATTGTAGGCATTCTCGGTGACAATGACTGTGCCCGGCTCTATGCCTAAGCCGCCGCATGTGCCAATTCGCAGAAACACGGGATCCTTACACTTGGCATACCTGACCAGCTTAAGCAGCTCGTGCAGCACCACCGAGAATGTTGAAGAGCCAACACCATGGCTGACACACAAGACCTGTCCCACCTTAAAGACAGCATAACGCTGCCCACTCTCGCATAGGTCAATCGGCTCGCTATCGTCAGTTATCCCAAAAATAGACCTTAGATACTTGGCCAGCTCTTTCATGCGTTGGCTAGTGCCTCCAGTGCAGATAACCTGGATGTAGAGGCATGTCAAGAGGCGAGTGTTTGCATAATCTACTACTCTACTCACCCTAATATCGCCAAACTGTTCCTGAATTTTGGTAGCGTTACTGCAATCGTCCACATTAATGTTCAAATGATACAGAAAATCTGAGCGCATTGTATCTAAATGAGGATTCTTCAGTTTGGAGCTTTGTGTTCAGGATTAAAATAAAAAAGCATAAATAAACAAATTAATCAAAAGTTCTTATATACATATATGATTGCCATTTTCACTCACTGCGACATTTTCCTATCTCTTCAATATATAACGCTGTAAGTAAAGAAATAATTACAATGAATTGTTAGCGATAATGTTTGTGCCATATAATGGTCAGAGCTTATAGCTAATCTTAGTGACTTCCTTGAATGAATTGCTAGCGATAATGTTTGGGCCATGTAATGGTCAGAGCTAATAGCTAATCTTAGTGACTTCATTGAATACCAACACGATAACGACAAATCTTTTGAACTCTGTTCGGAGCACGACTGACTCATGATTGAATTTACTCAAGTAGTCAAGTAGCTGGATAAACAAAGTATTTGAGGTCATGTAAGCCGTATCTTCTGTGTAAGGTAAAGATAAGAATTTACGCTTATAAGGCAAATCGAATATATTCTTATTTTCAATTCAACACGAAACTTTAATAATTGAATAATTTTCATTTATAAACCCAGCAATAAGGTATTACATATAAATATATTTACTTATTCTTTCAATTTAGCTCAACGTGTTCCGATCTCGATCAACACTTGCCATCGACTAATACGAATCGACTGAGTGAATAAAAACTACTCCCAACAAACATACATACAACAGTTGATTGCTGCCTTACTCTCTGCTCTCTGTTCTCTTATATTTATGTATATAAATTTAGTATATGTATATATTTATATTCTTTACATTCACACATTAAAATATTTGTGTATGTAAAGATTGAACATGTTAAACTGTGGTTGACGAATTTTCATTTTGTTCTCTCTCACGTCTCTAGCTGAGAGCGGAGAGTAAGCAACAATATATATGTTCCGTATATCAATCAACCATTCCATGCAAGTACGAAGCTCAGTAGGATCTGATGCATAAGATATTAGATGTCCAATCTATGTATAGTGGCACAAGTATACTCTTTCCGTAAGTCTAATTCACGAAGTGAAAAGAAAAATACTAATACAAATCTTATTTAATGTGCTGCTGATCTCCTTTATATTCTATATCCACATTTACTTGAGGCTTTTTATGCCTTTGTATAATATAAATCCACAAAACTTCTTTAATTCTGCAACCTATATAACACCCTAAAGTTTCAAGCCTTTTACGGAATATTTTTTACATTTTTATATACCCAGAACTCCCACGCAGGTGACAGTTGACTTTCTCCGCTAATGGACCCAAAATTGTATGACAAATTTTCCAGTACAACTTAGCAATAACCTCCGATTGCGGCGCTACTTACGTCTTAACTGTGCTGAAAATCTGAAACGTCAGCAAATAGCTACAAAATATTTTCAACTGAAAAAAAAAAAAAAAAAAAAATTAAACAAATATATAATACAAGTGGACTATTATTTCAGTTGTTTTTTCTTTCACGTGTATAATTTGATTCTTTTTTGTTTAGTTTGGAATTGAATAAGAGTAACATTTGTTAATATAGCTTCATGATTAACAACATTAATTTGCGAATGCGCATAACAAATGTTTAGGAATTACAATACAATATGTTTAATAGAATAATTTACGAAATCTTATGATATAATCTGAAATACACACATACATTGTATATTATATTATTTGGTTTGCCTCATTTCGATCATGCAACATAACAATTAACAATATTGTATTTACTTTTATTTAAGTTTTCATTATTGAAATGTGCTTTGCAAACATCGATGCAATCAACAATAATTTTAAAGAGTTTTGTATTTGAAACACTTTACATTGAGTTAATTTACCTATGCATATAGCCTTGTAGAGATTAGTGCAGCTAGAAATGTGTTAAGTCAATAAATTATATTTATATATAAGTGCTGAGCTGCTGAATGGTTAAGCTTTAACAATATAATATATAAATATATAACTGTTTAGCTGACAGCTCCAAATTTTTGTTTATGACTCCAATCCAATCGAGACAATCTTTACTCTTCCGATATCGGACAACTAAATTAAATATAGCTCTCGAGAGAGCTGATAAATAATAATGTTTTGCATGGAAACCATTATGTATTCGTATTTTAAAATATATATATTCTTCTATTCTCATATATCTGCAAAACCGTAAATCAATTGTCTACAAGGATATTCAATCTCAGGCAAGCCGAAGATATTTAGATTTTTCATTGTATTATTTTACGTTTATATTTATTTGCGGTTATTTGTTTCAGCATTCGGCATTAAGGCGCCAATACGTGCAATACGCTTGATTTTAAATAAGCTAATGAGGAAATATATATATGTATATATATATATACATGTAAATATAACACTGACATGGATACATAGGAAAATAAGAGCTAAGAACTTAGACCGAATTAAACTATGGAATGTTTAAAGTAATATTTAAAAAAAAGTAGTATACATGCGAGTTGGGTTGGCATTTAAGCCAAAGGTAACTTGAAATCATATATCATATGTATGCAATGATCGTGTGCATTTGGCTGCTAGCTTTACTCGTGGGCCTGAGATTCCTGTTGGACCAGCTTGAATCGCCTCGGCGACTTGATGGATCCTTGATGCCCGAAGAGCGATTTCAGTTGGCCATGCTGTGCCAGCACCTTGCGTATATACCTAGACACTAGGATCTGGGGACGCTGTTGCCATTCGTGCATTACCTCCTTGGGCGCATTAACCTGGTCACCATTCAGGCGATTCAGCAGGGCGACGCACACAACTGCTGCCTTGATGCCAGCATGATGCGTGAGTGCTGCGAAGATGGTGCTCTCCATTTCGATGTTGACCACTCCATTGTCCCGCAACTTCTCTAGGTAGTTCATCTTGTCGGTTTCGGTGAACTCACAGAATGCGCCATCCAACCTTCCCTGACCCTCGTAGAAATCGTTTGTGCAGAGGGTTTTGCCAATGATGGTGTCGTAGGGATCATCGGCACTGGCCAGCGACTTTAGCTCTCGTGCCAGCTTCTTATCCAACTTAGCTGGCCGATGAATGGTCTCGCCCAGAATTGTCTGTCGAAAGGAAAGAAAATATTAATATCGTAATCAATTACAATCAATTTACAATCCCTCATATTCACTTACAAACTCGTGCGAGTTACGTAGCTGTCCGTCCAAGGCATCCTCTGTGATGATCACGGTGCCGCCCTCAACTCCGATGCCGCCACAGGTGCCAATGCGTATGAAGATCGGATCGATGCACTTGGCATGGTACATCAGTTTGATCATCTCATGCATCAGTATGCTAACCGAAGGTGTGCCCATGCCGTGGCTGACGCTCAGCACGGGACCCACTTTATACATCGAATAGCGATACGAATAGGCGCTAATATCTTGCAGCTGGGTGCCAGCGGGCAGCTTATAGCCAATTTCATCCATTATGAAGTGTGCAAAGTTCTCCATGCGTTTTGGTGTGCCGCCCATGCAAACGAACTGGTTATGAATGAATTTTATATAAAACATATATGAATAAAACTAGTTTAATTTTCAAGATCAGGGGTATGAGATGGAAAGACTCTAAGACCACTAAACTCGTTTTATTTTAAGCTTACAATTAGAATATCTGATCTGACCTGGCTGTAGACAATAAATGATCGTGTGTGGAATGCAAAGTATTCTTAACCTGGTCTGTAAATATCAAGCTAATGCATTTAACCTTGACTACAATTTATGCATATCTTTCTTACTCGTTTAGAAATTAATAAAAAAGAGTATATTGATAATAATAATATCACAAACCTAGTTTACAATGCCAATGAAATATTTTGTATATCATACTTTTAACGGACTCACCTTAACATCGCCAAACATCTCCTGCAAATCATGACTCTCACTGCCAAGAGCCAAATGATATAATATGTCCTGATCCATAAGTTCAATGTTAGAGTTACGTAATTTCACTGTGCCATCGGAGTATCTGAAGCAATTAAGAAATATATTGATGCCAAATATGATGAATATATGTATGCCAAAACTAGAAAATTAATCATGTAACTAGTCTGGAAAATATGCAAAATCAATAATTATCTGTAATTATTAAATTGTGTGCACAAACCGAAACAGGCGGAACAACTTTAATCAATTTGAAAAGCTTTCAATATTCCGATAAGATTTCAATTTCCGAGAATTGTCGATTTTTAGAACTGCAAATGTTTACACTTATTAACGTATATGAAAACATACATACATATATGTATGTATGCATTGAATCATATTACTAATGCATGCATTTGTAAGATTGCAAACTGTTTGCTTAGCTTTGCATTCAATGGGGCAAATGTTATTACAACTGATTAATTATAACACTTGTGTAATAAAAATAAAAATTTGATACTTGTTGTCAACTGTAAGAAAGTAAGTAGAACGTTATTTGCCAACTGAAGAATGTTTTATTTAATAAATATTAGTCACAAATTTCAGTTGAAAAGATTTTTTCAAAATTTACCCACAATTTACTTTATAAGCAAGCGAATCAAAATACTGCGTAGTTCATAAAACTGTCATCAATTAATCTAATAACAAAGGTAAATGTACATATTATTTTTAAATTGCGCGCGTCAAGTGACCAGTGGCAGTGCTGAAAAAGTTGCAATTATGCTCTGTTAAACGGGTGCAGCACCATGTACATTATATGTGCATTACAGAAACTTGTTGCTATAGCATTCATAAAATGTTAACAGACGATGCTTTATGGCTTTACAGAAATGTTAAGACAATTGAAATTGAAATTGGAAGATCGATCAATTCCTAAACCGGATATGTTTGGTTAACAATGCAAGCAATCAATTTCGGAATGTTGTCGCTAGCTATACAATATTATAGTATATTGTATGTAAATATATATTTAGCTGATGAGTATGAAAATTCTATGTAAATTGATATGAAACCAATCACTTTTTCTAATATATATGTATACCCTTATGGGCAGCGGCCTTCGTGTAATCATAGCACCAAAACTATAAGCGTCACTTGATTAGCCTTATCAAGTGCGTCAAACAGTAGCTGGCAGCAAAAAAATAAATGAAAGCTAAAATCTTGATTTATTTATGTTTTGAGGCATAAATATATTAATATATATTTACTATATGCAAATACATATGTATATGTGTATGTGACCTTGATAGCAAAAGTTAAAAAATTCTTAGGTTTTTTTGTAGCACATCCGATGTATGTACTAGCTAAATATTTCTTTGAATCGAGGAGAGGTGTTAGGTTTATCAGCAAATTTGGTAATTCATTAACAAATCAAATCGTTAAAAGTTTACCCTGTGCAAATAACAGGGTATTAAGAGTTCTGGGTCCTGATCTCAGGGTAAGTGGCCGACACACCCACTGAAATAATCGTTTGTTTGTGTGCGTATTCATTTGATTAAGTGCTTCTGTAATCTATATTTCGTTTTTATCATTTCTTTTTGCGTCCGACTCGGCTCCCATTCTTCTACCCGTTTGTTTTGCTTCGTTTTTTCGTTGCTCTGCTAACCGCGAAGCATTTAGACTTTTGCGTCAGCTGCCAACTCAGCTATCTCAGAAATTTGCAGATATTTTTGTGAAATTGGCTGTGGCAGTCTTTACGTGAGTTTCAGCTGCTGATGCGCCACGGTGAGTCATTCACCTTTGACACAACCAAATGGCAGCCCGCCAAATTTTATAATAACATTTTTCAACCCCCGGCATCGTATTCGTATTCGCATTTTCATTGGCATTGGCCTTGGCATCTGCCTAGCTGAATTTGTTTCGAGCCGGTTTGTGGGAATCTTGGATGCTTACCTTGTTATACGATAGACATGTAAGTCCGTTTCGTCCCTTTCGTCGTCCTGCGGTGTTGTGCGGCAATGTGCCTTAAATTCATGCTCAGTTATAGTCGGTGGCATGATATCAGTCTATGATAGAATGTATGTTTGTCCTTAAATTGTCCTAGCTTACTTCTGTGACAGCTGCCTAAATTCTGCCTGAGCACTCACTCGCGTTCAAACCAAACAAAACAAAAATAACTATTTAATACAGCAACAACAAACGTATTGTGCACACTCAGGCTCTATGAGCAACTAAAAACTTTCGTATGGCGCGACAGGCAATTTATAGGCGACGCGTCGCGACGGTTAGCAGGCAGACAGACAGCTACCGGTTGCGTCTGGCTCGATGTTAATCTACACACACAGGCATTCATGTTGAATGACGGGACGCGTCGGCTGTTAACAGCGAGCGCTGTTAACAGACTACACACATAGTTTGTGGGATGTACGAAACCTCCGATAAGAGTCTAACGGAAGTTCAAAGTCAAACTAAAAACGCAATAATTTACGAAAATATTTAAATACAAAATAAATAAATACGTCGTCTACCATGTGTTTAATGTAATTTTCATTTTAGTCATCATACACGCTGTATGATAAGAATAAGCGATGCTCGCATTGTATCATCTTATGTGCAATTGATAGCAATATAAACTAGATTAGCACACATGCATAACTCTTTTGCGTAATTTGCCTTGTACAATGCAATTGCCATTACTCAATTCAACTGCACTTAAAGTTTAATTTTTTTCAGAATAATACAGGGTGTCTGCTCAAAAACCCAAAATTTTCGTATCATAATCAAAATAAAGTGTATTCAAATTTTTATTTTGCTCTTTGTTTTCGGGAATTTCAAAGCGTATTTAAACCGGTCGCTTATTTCAAATTACCATATTCAACTTTGATATTTGGCAAAGAGTTTGTCGCAAATTAGACAGCATTTGCATAGATATAATGTATAAATAAATTTTGTTTTTAACGTTTTTGGCAAAACGTGAACTTTTATTTCGTTTTGTGCATAACTCTTACAACAAACGCCCTGTATGAAGTTATGTAGTCCAATGCTTATTTACTATTGTGATCACTAAAAGCCAACTGTTTTTTTTTTTAACAGTGAATTCCAAAAGCATTTAAAGTCTGCGTCATCGTCTGCGGCTTTTATTTATTTCTTAAGTCAGCTTAAAAACGCATATACACATATATACATATATACATATACATATATATTTGTACGCAGTATACCAAATTTGAAGTGAAGTGTGGCAAAGAGAGAACACAAAGACGACGATATAAACACAGACGGAGCGAAAAAAATAAAAATAAGTAAATGTGTTTAAGCGAAGCAAAAGCAAAAGAAAAAACAAACACTTCGTCAATGAGCAGCAAAAGGGGGCTCGACCATATTGTTGACTGGAAACGGACAGATATATATATCTAGATATATATATATATATATAGAGAGAGAGAGAGAGAGCAATATATTCAGTGTATGGGTAAGAGTTAGTCAGAGCATCTGGTAAAGTGGAGCTGCAACAGCTACGTGCTTTGACTCGCGACCACATTTGGAGGTCGTTCAATAAGTCCAGTTGGGCAATTGATATTTACTTTTGAGGAATTCCATTTAATATGATTCAGTGATATTCCAGTACTTTAACAATCACATGCACTATCTGAAAAGTTTAATTAAGGGCTTTGGCTACTTAAAGTATTGTCTGAGTACTTTCTAAGCCAAATACCTTGCTGATGATATACATACATATGTATATTATAGTTTTAAAGAGTCAGATGAAATATCTGAGATAGTCAACTTGCTACTCTAAAAACGAAATCGAGCAAAGAGTAGAAACAAAAAGAAAAACGGTAACAAAAATCATCATTATATGGCATTCGGAGAGACGTTTGTAAAAGAGAAAAGTCAACTTTTATGTTCGCGTGTACACAGCGGCTTAAGCACTTTCTTTTCCCCTCAATAGAGAACGTAATTGTTATTTAATGGCCGTTTGCATTGTTTGAGCTGGCTGACTGGTTGCAGTTCCTCTGGGCCGCTCAGCCATTGAGTCTCATAAGTGCACTGCAATTTCTTTACAAGCTGTCAACAGAACGCTCGATGGTCGTGGCCTTGAATCGTATGCGTCGGAGTTTTCCAGTACACAGATCCATGTGCACACACACACACACACACACACACACACACACACACACACACACACAAACACACACACACACACACACACACACACACACACACACATACATGCTGCATTTGCCGCCCACGCCCAGTGGGGTAGCTGACATTGATAATAAAAATCAAATTTATCACGACTTGGCGGAATAAAAATGAAAGCCTTAGCCAGTTCGCTTGTCAAATGAGAATTTGTCATTATATTCTATGGGGCTGCTTGAATGCCATAAATCACGTTGTACGCATTATACTTAATAAATGATATAGACGATGCTGCACGATGCTCAAGAAGCAGTAGCAAAAGCTCTTAATGCAAACGAAAAATGAACAAATAGTCATGGCATTTTGGTAGCCAAAACAGGTGGAAGCAAAGGTTAAAGCTGACTGAATTACTGTAGCATTCTTTTAGGATGCTCTAAGAAATTGCAAATGGTATTTCGATAAATATTAATACCTATCAATTACATATGTATTATGTATACTTGAAGCTACTTTTATTAGATGATATTTTTAAATATCATAAACTATGGCTAACAATGTATACCTCATTATACAGTTAAGGAATTTTTAATCTAAATCCCACCTTAAACACGTAATTTGCCTGGAATAAACGCTTAGTTGCCTTGCTTGCAAGTGCAATGCGAATTCCACACTAATTCCACTTAAGGTCAAAGTTTAAGCGATAGGTGTGTGAGACGAGAAAGCAATACAAATTCACACACACACACCGACTAATGCGGTTATATGCAAGTATCCAGGCAGTGGCAGAGACAGGAGCTCAAAGTCAATGCCTAGAGCCACTGGCAACAAATATCATGGCCATGTCGTAATCCTGTCAACCAAATTCAGTATTACTCACGCGTCACTGATGTCAAATTGAAAATAGAATTAAGTTCGACAGGCCGTTGAACGTGGTCAAAATTCAAATGCTATAGCCAAAGGCCAATCAATATTGCTCAAATTATATTATGGTCTTAGACACAGTGATATGTGCATTGTCATTGATGTTGCTGATGTTCTGAGACACAATCAAAATAAGCACAGGATGGGGTATGATAAGAAGGCTTTAGATTTACATATTGATTTATGATTGTCTATTTACTCAAATGAATACTTATAATAATATTTACTCAAATGAATACCAATTAAAGATAATTTCATACAGATACATAAATAGTACATTTGGTTCAGTAAAGTAATTTACACATTTTTGATTGCTTTCACAGGGTAGTGCATAGTCGCATACTCAAATTTCTAAACATTGGCGAGCTACTGTGCGTATGAGCAATGTGTAGGCCATTGTATGTATGTGTGCAGCTCATCGGCGACGCAATATTTGATTATCAATTCTCGTTGGACACTTCCCACGCACACTTCACCACCAACACATACACACAAGGACACACGCACAGGCAGACAATTGCAAGCCCCTTCCTAGCTCCTAGCCCCTAGCAGTAATTGCTGACAATATTGAAGCGACCTGCTCGGGGGCATGCGTATTTTTAGAGATTGACTCGATGGATGGCGTCAGGCAGCTGTTGATTTAATTGAGTTAAGCATTTAACCCGATTGGCAAGTTAACACTGAGAAGTGTGCTATGGAGTTAAGGCTAAGGGCGAAAGGGGAGAATTCTGGCTCACAATGGCCTGTATTTATTCTTATCATACAGCTGCACTCTGTAACTAAAAACAACTTGGGAAACTTTAGCTGCAGCTTGGCCAGCAGCACTAAAAGCTAACGCATAAAGTTCAAAGTGCACATTGTTTGGCTATAACAAAGACATTGTTGTTGTTATTGTTTCGCTGGTTTCGTGTTTTCCGTAAATTGAGTGAATAAAGTTCGTGGCATGCAATTTAATTTGAATGCTACAAGTCTTATCCTAAGTTAGTTATACTATATATTCAGATTTTCGCACTCACTCATCGAGCTCCTCCTCGGACAGCGAGTGACTGTTGGCTGTTAGTAGCGACATCTTGCGGTGGGCGCTGGAAATAGAAAATGTAGAATAAGAAAACTTTTTTTGAGTGTTTTATGTGTGAGTGCGAAAAACTAAGGACTTGGTAAAAAAAAAAAAAAAGAAAAATTAATGAGCTTTGCTTAGGGCCAGGGCAAGTGAAGACCGTTTTGACAGCTTTTAATTAAAACCAACGATGCAAAGCGTTACGCGCCACAAAGGACTATGACGACCAGTCGCGTATGTAAGTGTGTGTGTGTGTGTGTGTGTGTGTGTGTGTGTGTGTGTGTGTGTGTGTGTGTGTGTGTGTGTGTGTGTGTGTGTGTGTGTGTGTGTGTGTGTGTTTGTTTGTTTGAGTGGCGGGCATCTGACCACACTTGGCAGCACAGGAGCAAGGTCCTTGAAAATAAGCACAGCTGCTGCGCTAGTTACTCGCGGCTTGCAGGACTTGCGGGCCGTGTTGGCCTGTCCATAGAGGGTAATCATACTCAGCTGCTTTACTCTGTGGCACAACCTGCGCAAACATGATGCTGCTAGATTGAACACGTACATTGTATGCCAACGAAAACTTGCTCATTAAGCTATGCGACTCACGCGCTCAAAGTTAGGCAACAGTTTCATAGAGAGCAGTTATACACAGTGGCAGTGAATATATATGCTTGAATATACTTCTGTATAGGCCATAGGCTAAGTGGCAACAGTTACAGAGCTTTAAGCCCCTAGAGAAAGTCTAAAGTGCTAGGTATATGCTTTTGTAAAGATTACTGATAGAGGTAGTCTTTAATCTGCAGGGTATGCGACTTGTCATACAGACATTTTGTTTTCTTGTTTGAGTGTTGAGCATTATCGTGCTAAAGTTCAAGGCTAAAATTAACGACTGATGACAGTTGAAGTGAAGCAGGAAATTGGGTGTCATTGACTGACGGCTTTTCCTACATTTAAAGAAACGGCATGCTGACAATGCCAAAAGTCAGGTCGCGGAGGGGCAATTTGGGATGTTGCCAATAAACATAGCACACTTTGAGGAGCTTCTTAATAATTCATAGATAACTTCTCGCAACTGCCAAATTGGCGTAAATTTATATTCAAGCTCAACAGAATGTTAAAATATTTGCTTGGATCCAATATAATTTTTAATTATTAATTAAGTTAGGCTGTCCTTTTGCCTCTTTGATTTTATTTACCCAGCTGTCCAACAGGACAACGTTCTGACATTCTTAGCTTGATAGAAGCATAATCAATATTCTGACTTAATTATGCACTTGCCAACGTGAGCGCATTCATAATGTAATTTGAGCCATATTATTCTTAGCACATACGCACAATTGCTGACGATGCAAGCTTGCTCTGCACCAAAAGGCTTTTTCTTCACAAGCCTTTGTCTGGGTGACCCAATAAATGAGAGCAGCCTTGAAAAAGTTTGCTGAACCGTTCAATGAGCATTTGCAGAGTCATCAACGAATGCAAATTTCTCCATTTGTGGTCGTTGCACAGGGGCATGGTGAAGCGAAGAAAATAAACTTTTTCAATTAGTATTATAAGTTGTGCTCATTGCTGCTGCTGGGGCATAATAATGAGCGCCCGCATATCTATGGAGTAGACCATAGAAACTAACCTTTGGCAGGATAACGAACTATCGATTTTCTTACGTGAGAACTTCAATCGTAAATCAAATAAAACGACGAATACATTTTATTTATGTTGAGCCACAGAAATGCTGGTCGCTGGCATACATAGAATTCCCAACATAAAATATAAGAATGTAAGCAAAACACTGTTTTGCACTTACGTAAAGGTAAAAGTTTTGCTTTTGTTCGAGTTGACAGCGGCGAAAAACGCGCGTAATTTGACTTTTGGTAGCCCGTCCTGTTTTCCTTGCGCTTTTGCTGCTGCTTTGTTTATCTGCTTGTCTGCTGCGACTCACGTGTAACAAGCACAGCGTAACGGTTGCTCACCCGTTCTCTCTCTCTCTTCCTCTGTCTGTGTTTCTTTCACACTCAGTAGCATAAACACCCACACACACGCTTACTAGGACACTCTGCAGAGGCGTTGACGTCTGCAGTGTCGCGAAGTTCAACGTAGACTGACTGAGAGAATGAACGAATAAAAACTCAAGTGTGCTGCCCGCTGCTTGCTGCTCGCTGCTCGCATTCGCTGCGCTGCTACCAAACGAACTCAACTCAACTTTCCACAGGAAGCTCGTTGTCATGAAACTCACTCAAACGACGCCAAATGTTAAACAATTGGCAATCTGTGAGCCAGCCAGCTCATTGTTTGTTGTTGTCGTGCGCAAAAGTAAAAAGTTAATTATAATCGGCAAACACGAGCCGACAATTGCCACACATGTTCGAAGAAAAACAAAATTAAAAAAATAATTTGGTTTTATGCTCTGCTCTGTGCTCTGTGCTTAGAGTTTTCGTTCGCTTTCTATCACATGGCAGCTGAGGTAAAAAGGGGGTGTGGCTGTTGCTGTTGCTGTGCTGCCCATACGCAGCGCAGCGCTGCTCACTGCTTGCTGTTTGCTGCGTGCAACAGCTGCGCAACGGGACATAGACTCGGCTGTTTCCTCTGCAAAATCTGTCCTTCTCTAATTGTAGAATGGGCCATTAATGCGTTAAAGCGTTTCATTTAAGCGTCAAATGTGCCGCTTATTGAATTAAGTTTTGAGCTACCGATGCGTTAACGTTCACTCTGACCCTTGTCCGCTGGCCCAAAATGCGTATGCGTAATATGCGTTGCGCATACGCCATGTAATTTTCATTCTGTTTTCAAATACTTATAATTGAAAGCGTTGTTAAGCTCAACGAGACCGCTCGTTTAATGGAAATACATTTTTTGCAGCTCATAAAACAGAAAATGGTTGTGTTTTTATGGGCCCTGCTCAAATAAAACGATAAACATTCCAGGGCATTTAATATGCATACTTTGTATGTATGTATGAGTCTTTGTTTGCACACATTCGTGTTCACTCTGGTGTTTCGTTAATGTATTTGGACATTTGTTTGATGTGATACATACATAGAAAGTAAATACATAAACACATACATTTTTGTGGAATATAAGTATTTCGCTTGTTTTCAGAAAGTCCTATTAATTGAAGGCAAATATTTCAAAATTTCATTATTATATAATTTAATATTCTTAAATTTTTCAATATATTCAATATTTCTAAATAGAAATTGGAACATGAATTAATCGTTTGTGAAGTAAAATGAGTCAAGTTATGAGTCAGTATGACGACTTCAAGTCACGCGCCAAAGAATTAATAAGTGTAGACTAAAAAGTTTTAAAGTCTATTTTTATTTACTTAAGAGTTTCATAGAAAAAGAATTATTAATAATAATTTATAACTAACCCTTATATGCCAAATGCTGTTTTCAGGCAGCATAACAAAATATTCCTAAAAATAGCTTAAGTGTTACCAAGCCTCATTTTATATTTACACGTGCCAAATAATAGGATTTGATAGATTTCTGTTCGCCTGCTCACTTTCCCATGTGCCTTTCAGTTAAATTTAAAATTCGTTGGAAATAATTGACCAGATAATTTGCTGCCTGAGTGGCGGGTTAACTATGTCTGTGACTTTGATTTGACATTGACATTCAAATTTTTCCCATACTCATTTTTTTATATTTATTGCTGTATTTCTGGTCTTCACTCTGCTTTTGTCCCATACAAATGCCCACATCCACGCCCACACTCTTGTCACGCTTCAAAGGTTGCCGGATGGACGGCGACACCGTTATGGAGAGTAAATACGATTTACGAGGCGATGGGCTTGAAGTACATTTATCTAGTAATTGTATTTAAGCATATATACACATATACAAATATATGTAGATATGTAATACTAATCAAGAGACGGTAGGCGGTGAGAAATACAAAATATATCGTGATGTGTGATAGCCGAGTAAACAGTCAGATTCGACTTAATTAATGTAAATAAATTACCATTCATAGAGCTTAGTTGATTTGTCTAAGCTTATTAACATAGGTCATTTTAAGAACTTTATTACGTATTTTCTTTTTTGATATGCAAGTTTTTTAATTTTTTATATATTTATACTTTAGACTCAGAAGATTTAGATGAGAAAATAAAGAAAATGTTTTAG
The DNA here is from genome assembly GCA_030914345.1 of Drosophila koepferae. Classification (NCBI taxonomy): domain Eukaryota; kingdom Metazoa; phylum Arthropoda; class Insecta; order Diptera; family Drosophilidae; genus Drosophila; species Drosophila koepferae. The sequence goes on from JAUESR010000197.1 coordinate 3,359,785, forward strand.
ATATCGACTTGGCATGTTGAAAGTCCGATTGTTCATTATGATTTATTCTTCTTTTAAAGCAAATATCTAATTTTGTTCTACTCTTCTTCTCATTATTATTAACAAGAGTATTGTGTCCACTTTCAGCTAAACAAGTTTCGTGTCTGTTATGTTAGCTTAATTTGCTTGCTATTGTTTTGGTTGAACAGCGTCTTTAATAAGCTCCGACAAGTGCCACGCCCACTGGGGGTTCATTACTCAACTATGGTATCAAAAACGAAGGCGTGAAGCATTGCTCATACGTTGCGTTGCCAACCTCTTACGCATAAGCCGGTAATAAACAGACAACACGCTTTAAGGATCTCCAGCTTTGTGACAGCTAATGGTATTTCATTTATTATTTAACAAATGAAAAACGTGCAGGAATTCGTGTGGCATGCTGACATGCATAACATATATGCAGAGCATATATATATAGACATATATTATGTATGTACAATTTTAGAGTTATTTCTGTAGGTATGCATAAGTGATACAATTGAATTTGCTTCAATGGAAATCAATAATATGGTCTGTTGAGCATCTGCAGTTGATAATCAGATATCCATAAATCTGTTTATGCAAGACAACTTAATTCCAGACACACGGGTCCACAAGGGACATGCAAGTCTCCTAGCATACACAAATATATTGATATATATTTATTTTATACATAATACATGTATCTTGTCCATACTTGCGTCTGTGCCTGTCGTGTTCTGTCCGTTAACCTGACACATATAGAACTTGTGCTAGGTCGCATGTTGTCTCAAATGGCGGCGTTCGCTGAGTTGGTCAACAACAAATTCGTCTGGAAAGGCACATGCCATGGTTCGCTACCACCGCAATTACTTTTTGTGCGCTGGGACTACACCACCCTAGTTGGCCACCTGACTGCGCATCCGTTACATAACCCAAACAGTTCCTGCTTGGCCCACCAAAAATTGCGCTCACTCAGTTCGTATTCTCTCTGGCTGCCTCTCTCTCTCTCTCTCTCTTGCTCTACATATATATTTTTCTCTATGCTCGGGTGCTTTTTAACATTCTGTCTTTTCCATTGGGCACGAGTGCGTTGAACTTGGCCTCGTTTGAGCCGAGTTGGCTCAAAAGTTTGAGTGAAACGATTTTAGCAACCGAAAATTTGTTGGGCTTTTGTTTAGGCCCCAGTGCTTCATCCCCACCAAGTCTGCGAAAATGTCACCCAGCCACCCAATTTGGTTCCCCAGGGAGGTGTCAAACAAACTGCGTGCGTTAATCTTCTGGGGGCGGCCTGCGGTTGGGCGCACTGTGGGGCTCTTTTCCATAATGGATTTGAGGGCTAACTGGAATAAACTGAGAGCTGATCATTTAAAACATTTGCATCTTGTTTAATTGAGGCTGTAAGTGCTGTAAATCTGCTTAGCAAGTGGACTTCAGCCCATTGGATTTATTAAGTCTAACAATTAATTCATATGTTGTAATCCAGATTGAGTTTGACACCTGTGAAGATGGTTTATGATGATGAATTGATTTTCATACATTTTTTTAAAACTTAACTCTCTAGATTTATTCAACATTTATTTGGGCAATAAGAAATGGCTCAGTTCCAAAGTCCTCAACTTTACTTCAAGCAGATAATTAATTTAATTTGTGAGTAGAACTACTGCTCCAATTCGTTAGACATGCGTCCTTGCAACGTTGCCATCCACCGTGCAGTCCGTTAGCAACAAATAAGAAGGACGCACCCACCATTCGGAAAGCTGAAACTTTATGCGATGCACAGTGACGGTAGACAGTTTTGTTCCTAATTAAGTCAAGATTAATTGGGAAATGAAACTCGAGAATTTATTTGGTTTTTAAAGATCATATTTACTTCAATCACAGCACAGAATACAGAGAAATTTTATTTAATGGTTTCTTTGTAGCTTGAAAGGAAATACGAAACGAAAAGCAAGAGGAAAAACTATTTCAACTTGTTGGTTGTGTTCTGTGTATATATATGTGTGTGTGTGTATGTATGTGTTGCATGTAGTGTGAAGTAGAGAAAGGATTTCTGAATTTCTGATTGCCTGCGTGGGTGCAGTCAAAGGAGGCAGCAGCAGGTGCCGCTGAGTAATTGAAAAATTTATTGATATATTCCTCAGAGGGAAAAAGAAAATGAGAAAAGTAAGCAACAGAGGAAAAGCAAAGCTTAGGGTAGATATTCATTGGAAATGTGTTTGATATTTTAAGACTTTAATATTTGTTGACATGTATTTGGAGGGTTTTCTATTATTTTTTTTTTGTATTTTTTCTGTTGCAATTTTAGTGCAAATCTCAAAGTTTAAACACACATCTAACATCTATAGTTTGGTTTTACAGTTGTTAATTTGAATAATTGTATATTTCATATGTATATATATATATGTATATATATATATGTATATAAGTTGCATTTATGTATATGTTACGCTTTGTTAAAACACAGTTACAGTTTCTAGTTACATTTGACTTGGTTCTACACTTATATCAGGTTCGAAACGATTCATAGTTTTTCTTTTCTTTTCAATTTTGTTTTCCTTTGTTTTTTGTTTTTAGTTTGTGGTACAGCAGTTTGTGTTGAGTTTCATGATTGTTGCCAGTTGCGAACTAAAAATATGTGTAATAAGCTAATTAAAATATTTAAAAATTATACAATTTAAATTAGAATTTACAAATATAGATATAAAATTGAATAGCAAACCAATTATAATCTCAAATGTGGAAAACTTAATCTCTCAATAACAATTAAAACGAGGAACTAATCAAGCACTTAATGCACCTATTCGAAGCCCTTCACTAAAGCATATTAAGCATGCCTCTGAAATGTTCGCTGTATTCAGTTTAGGCTAGGAGTTTTCTATAAAATATTTGATAAATCAGCCTTCGTCCCATTGACTAAAAGTTGCCTGCGCCTAGGCCCTTTGATCTCCTTGCAGCTCCTTCACCATCTTCACTCAGTACTGATAGTTGTGTGGAAAAACGGCGCGTGCGGGCAAATAGCAGGGATCGTGCTGGTTGCGATAGCGACGCGCGAGAAAAACAGCCAAGACCTGTTGAAGATTGCGAAAATAATTAAATAATTTTAAAAATTGTTAAAAAAAAAAAAAATTAAATAAAACTTAAATCTCTTTGGAGTGCCAAAGTTTAAATAGAGGTCCATTATAGAAAAATTCTACTTAGAAGTTATTCTTGTAGATAAGAGAACAATATCTCATTTGAAGTCTTATAAAAAAATAGATTTAATTTGAAAGTTGTGTTTTAGATAAGAATTGCCACGTTATTGATGCATTCTATAACAGATAATATACAGATATAGGTATGTAGTATTTGATCCACATTGATTGAAACATAATAACAGACAGACCTAACACTGGCCATTGATATTGATTTGACTTATGGAAATAAATTGCTTCTGATAATGTCCTCTACAAGTATATAAATGATAAATGAAATGGAATTAGCAATTAAACACAGATAATATAGAAGATGAATGAATGTCTCACCATATGTGTTAGCCGAACTTATATTCTCTAAGATATTTTAGTTTACGCCGCCAAAGACTTTGTTAGTGTGTTGAAAAAATAGGGACGTGTGTGTATATGTTTAGCTCGAAAAAACACTTGTGACAAATTGTATATATGTATATAGAAGTAAATATGTATATGAAGTATTACTAGAGTTGTAAATGTCAGTATGTATGTATGGCCTAATGCGTTACGTACTTAGATCTTTAATAATATATGCGTGTGTTTTGCATGCGATTATGTATGTATATAAGGTAGAGATGCTTGTATATAAATATAAATGTGTATATTAGGTGTATGTATTTATTTGTTTGAGTGAGTGTGTGTATGTGTGTTTGTGTATGTGTCTTTATATATATGTGGACTGTCTAATAGAACAGCTAACCACAAAGTTGATCTAATAGACCCACGATTGTTGCATGAACATGAAATTTACATTTACATTGACATCAACTTTCTAGTGTAGCGGACACACGCGATTTGAGCGCTTGTGCGTCAGCAACTAGTATTTGTTTATAATGAATATATATATATTTTTTTTGTTTTGTTTTTTTTTTTTTTTTTAGTTTTTTAGTTTTTGTGGTTTAGTAGTTGTGCAATTTAGAGGAAGGCGCTGGGCAAGCCGCGCGGATCCTTTTGATTGCGATAGCGCACTGTTAGCCAAACACCAACGAACTGAATGCATGTCATTGAGAAAATACAATTGCAAGAGATTACAGATTAAGCTTCAATGGTAGGTAGCCATGAAACACACTTACCTCAGTGAAGCTGAAGAAGATGCCCAGGCCGCCGCACAACTTGAACGCATAGTCAATTTTGTCCTCCAACAAAGGGCCGCACGGTTCGCAGTGGCACAGCGGATCCTTCGAATTTACGCAGCATTCTCGGTTAATTATCTCGCAGCTGGGCTCCTCGTCATCGGCGTTGATGTTGATATTGGTGGTGGTGGTGGTGGTGGTAGTGGTAGTGGTGGCATTGAAGCCGCAGCAAAGGAAACTGTCCTGCACTTGTTTGCGCAGCTGGGGTGGCACCGTCTTCCAGCCGTGCTCAGCGAACTGCTGTTGCTGCACCGAGTTGACGGCCAGGCATGAGCTGGCAATGGAGAACTGAATGAGGAAGAGCATGAACAGAATGATCATGTACTGAGATAGGTCATTGGGTTAAGGTCAAAACCAAATCGTAAAACTGTTATCTCAATATTAAAGCAAACATAAAAGTTATCAGTGAATACTGTGATTATGAACGATAAGCTGCAGCTGACGCAATTGCCAAATGTACGGAAGCCAGAGGCAAGCTAATTAGTCAAGTAAATTGATTCACTGCAGCTCCTACGTCGCACATACACACACACTTACTCTTGCGTATGTATGTGCATGAATTTGAATTGTAGAGGATTTGTTGTATTGCTAGAACAATGTCAGTCCCATCGACATCGACATGCATTGACCTTCAGCCTTGTGGTTGGCGGAGCACACTGCATACATCCAGCACACACACACAGAAACACATACATACGTAAGTCTTATTGTTTGTAAAAAGGATACGAAGAAGAGCATCACTTGATGATGCTTGACAGCGCCAGCAAGGCCCAGCATAGATATACAGATGAGTATAACGCCGCAGGCGAGGATTCCTCCAACGATTGGCAGATTTGTGACAACAGAGGCCGCCCGAGCATAGACCCCAACGCCAATCAGCAAGAAACCAATCATCTATACACAAATTATGAGAGAGAAAAAAATTTACAGTTGCAGCATAGATACTAAGAAATGTTTTTTTTTCTTCCTGTGCATGGAATGCAAAATTTTCATTTAGTTACTTTGGCTACTTACCACATATAAGATGTTAAGCGCAATGAGCGCATTCTTTGAGCAGGTAAAACCTCCACACATTTTGTTTAGCTTGTTAATTTAAACTTTGTGTTTAATTCTTAAATTTTCAAAAAATTTCCTGGTGTTTTTTGTTTGCTATGGCGCAGGTTTCACTTTCACTATAATACACATACAAAACGTACTAAATAATGCGCTGCAGCTGTGGAAAAAGGTACTAAAAATTACCTGAAATATGAACCAGGAAGAGATAAGAAGAGATAGAGTATGAGAGCGAGAGAGCTAGTATGCAGAGATAACTGTGTTTTGATGATCTGGCAATGCTGTGTTTAGGCTATTGTGAATTTAAATTCGACTTGGGAAATTTAATGATTATTATGAATTTCCTCTCAGTTTACTAAGAATTTATTAATTAAAAGAAATCATTTTTATAAAATTCTTAAATTACTGCGCAGAATACAGTGCAGAAAGGAATTTTCTCATATTTTCTATATTTGGTTGCCGTCAAAAGCTTAGGTGGCAGCGCTATATTTGGTAGTTGGCAACACTAAGTGTTAGCGAATATCCAAACCAGAATTTGACAACAACTATGTTTTTTCTAAATTAAGTAATAAAGTTTTGCAAAAAGTTTGAAATGAGTGCTTATTAAAATATACAACTTAAATGAGATAACCCTGTAAATTCATTATTATTATAATTGTTATCTGTTCATTATAGTCGTGCGCGTTGTGTCATAGTGAAAATACAACAGAACACAGGAACAACTATTTCAGACGATGGCAAACAAGTGCCGTTAATTGCATTTTTATGCCACGTAAAATTCCGCGAGTACCTGCAATGGCCACAGGCACCAGGCCCAGGCAACAGGCAAACAACTTCATTGCGTGTTGTCTTGGCACAAGTTATTGGCCTAGGACCTCCAAGCTGGCAATATTTGGCAAACAACAACGACGTACATAAATTTATGGTCAAGCGATAAGCGCCGGCCGGCCAAACCATTCGGCTGCTGCCCAAAATTGGACAAGGAACGCGCGTCTCGCGCTCTTAAAGCTAAATTTAGTAGCTGTCAAAGCCATCAGCTGGTGCCGGGCAACACCTACAGCTTTAGCACGCAAGGAATGCCACAGGTGAATGTTCAAGCGCATCAGTGCTGCCACTATCATTCAATTTCCTCCAAATCTAGCTATCGATAGCAGCAAGATGGCGTGTATTCAAATGTGTTCAAATGTGAATTGCTGAAATGGAAATTGTTATTTTTTAAGCTGGAAAGGATTTTAGTTTCAGCTTAATTTTTTTTATCTTAAAGAAGTTTTATTTTGTGCTGAGTTTATTAGTATAGTTTCCAATGAGTCTAGCTTTAAGTTATATCAAGATGCCGTAAATTTATACGACTACTTTCTTTAGAAATTTTAGCTTTTTTTTCAGCTGGAAAATATTTTTAGTAATTATTATTGGTTTTTAATTTTATTAAAATATTTCAAATCTAAAAGCTATTTATATTTTGCTTAGCTGAAGCTCTTTTGTATGTATTTAATAATGATGTTTTTAATGATTATATTAAAGTATATGTATATTAAATACTAAATATGAAAAATATGTAAACAAATCTAGTTCGTCTCTTTATTAGTAAATTGAAAATTTCCTGTAGAATTACCCATTTGCAGCATCCCAAGAGTTGGCATCACTGAAGCACGCGCACGCACACACAACCTCACGCCCACATACAGCTCAGGCGAAGCATCTCCATCTGAGCTTTGCGTGCAATTGGGGAAAATGCAGAGTCGCTTGACTGTTTGGTCTGGCCTGTGACTTTATAAGGCTGCTGCTGTCGGCCTGTCAGTTGTTTTTAGCCCGGCGCATTGGCAGCTTTATTGGTAGCTGGCTGTATGTGTGTGGCCACTGGCCGCTGGGCATGACAACCAGGTAAATGCGAAAAGCGAAATGCAAGAGCTGCTCGGCTGGCCTGTGAATACCAATCATAAAAATGTGCACAGAACTCGAATGTGGCATACTCGTAAATATGAATCGCATTGCAAGTGCAGGCGGCGACCGTGGGGCTGGCAGGCGTTCAAGCTCGTTAGTCTTCTGGTGCGAAGATGCAAAACGCTTTGGCTGCAACTGCAACTGCAACACTAACTGCTCCTAACTGTCCTAACAAGATGGCAACACATGAAATTAGACTGCCCCGATGCACGTCCGCCGATAGAACTGATCGTGCCCAGCTAAATGCAACAACAGCAACAAGCAACTGCCAACTGGCAACAACATCAGCAGCAGCAGCAGCAGCAGCAGCAGCAACAACAACGTCTGCAACATAGCTAAACTAATTAACATATTCAAATATTTGTCGCATTGTTTTGGCCGGCATCAAGTTTCTCGCTCGGCACCAGCTTGGCAAACGTTCTGTGGGTCTGTTTATTGAAAAACCATTTTACGGTTTCATGCTTGGCAGTCATTGCGGCAAAATGCCGCAAAACGCCCTGGCCACGCCCCCCGCTTGAGTGTGATACGATGCGAGCGCATTGTGCAGAGCATCTTCGTTTGGCTTTTGCTTTTGCGCCCGTTGGCGCTATTTTTATCGCATTTTAAATGGCTATTTGTAGTTGTTCCACCAGGAAGTGGCATAAATTCGCAGTGCATAATGGCTGTGAATAAATTATTTTTCTGGCTAGCTGCCTGACTGCCTCTGCCTACCTCTACCAGGCTGCCTAGCTGGCTGCAGCTTCCTCGCGCCGTTTGATGCTGATAAGCGGCCTCCAGACGCTCCTCTATTGCGTTGTTCAATGAAATAAAAACGCAGCCGAAGAACAATGCACTGGTTACGTAATCACTTACTGCGATTGTTGTCCTGAACCCGAACCCCAGACCTACACTCGAAGCTGCATTGGGCTGGCCCGGGTGCCATGCACCAAAGTCTCTTGTGTAAAGGAAGACCCAGCGGCCAGCGGCCTTCCTTGTGCAGCCAAACAATTTTCACGCACGCCCTCAATGAAGCCACGAGGAAGATCCCAGGCCAGGCCCAAATTGAATACGCAGCAAACCAAAAGGTCGCACAGTTGCCAACTCTTGCCCAGATCTGGCAGCGGAAGTAACTCTGCCCAGGGTTGCAACAAGATGTTGCATGCTTCAACGCAAGACCCAATCAACGGCCTCAAGAAATAAATGCAATTATTCATTAACTGTAAATGCTTTGAGATTTATTAAAGCAGCACCGTTGGAAGATGTTTCCTAAATAGATCTATTATTATTATTTATTATTCTTTTTTATAGTAAAGCATTAGCATTAGTATTGGCAAGCTTAATATTAGCCTTAAAGATGTTCTGTAAATATCCTAAAGAATCTGTGTCTGAGTGAATTAATTGCAAATTGAAAATTAACTAAGATTTATATATAGTAAAGAAATGTATTTTAAAAAATTAAGTAAATATTAAAAATAAAATAAAATAAAATACATAATAATATATAAAAATAATAAACAATAATGAAGAACAACATTAAATAAAAAATTAAAGAAACATTTATAACTAAATAGCAGGAAAAGTTAAAAAGCTTGCAATGAGAGAATACAACATTAATAATCAAATAATTCGATTATTTATTTGTTTGATAAAAGAGATTATAAGAAACATGATTTATATAGAATTATTATATTTGTAGAGCATAATATCAGCTAAAGTTCATTGGAATCATACATAGCTCTAGAATAAAACCATTTGCATGGTCAGTTGTGGTGGAAACTTCTGATAAGGATTTTCCCACATTGTTGTCCTGTAAATTAAGACTTCAAATTCTTGGGCCGTGTAGCGCTTGTTTAATCTTCTGCCAATGGAATTTGAAGATCAATTTTGGCCAAAAACCACTTCGCCGCCAGTACAAACAACAGGCTAACTGAACTATTTTACAATTTCTAATGGTTTTCCAGCTGCAACGGTTTTATCTGTCTGCCAGTTCGGCTGGCTTGCTCTGGCCACTGCCATTGCCACTGACTGCGGCTTCGGTTGTGGCTTTGGCTATGGCCCTGTCTGGTCAATGTCCTTTGGTTTGGTGGGCCTTGCATGCGCATTGCGCGCACGACGCGTCAACAGATGTTATCCCCACTAGGCAGTGACCCCGGCTGGGCCATAAATTCTCACAGCGTTGCGCCTGCGCACAGCTTCTACAAAATGTTCCAATTTGTATTTTTGCTACAAATTGTTGTTGCCGCGTCTGCGGCTGCCGTTGCTATTGCCATTGCCATTGCCATTGCCATTGCTAGTTGCCATTGCCAGTTGCCAGTTGCCGTTGCACGTTGCTGCGTTGCTGCAACTTTGCCCCCCTTTTTGTCTGGTTGCTTGTTGGGTTCGAGGTGCATTTAATTTAATTTGGCCTGCCCAATTGGGCAGCGCTGCAATTAGAGACAAATGTTTCGGTTGCATTCCTTGAGCCTATTTAAACCCCATGTTCAAGGCAATTAGTTTGGCCCAGCCCCAAGGCGAAAGTAATCAGGGGCGTTACAGGGGCGTTATGTGGGGTAGCGACGACTTCGGAGTCGATTTCCCACACGTTTGTTTGCTTAATTAGGTGAAAACTGGCTAACAGCTGTCGGCAATGTTGCCGTTGCCATAGCCACTGCTGTTGCCATTGCCGCTGCCGTTGCCCATGGGCCAAAAGACACCGCTGCCTGGTTTGCTAATGAGCAGGACAAGCTGGCGAAAAGAAAAGTAAGCAGGCTCGGCCTCGCTTTCAGGTTGCCAAAATGGAAAACGTTTTTCGTTTTGAAGTGCTAAAATTCCTAGCTACCAACGGCTCAGCGAATACCCTGCACCATAAGGGTATCGACAGCGTCTCATCGAGCTTGTTTGCTAGAACATACAAATGAAGCCCAAGCTGAGTTTGGATTGGATTTTTTAATGTAAAACTATCATCATTGTTATAAAAAGTATTATAATTCATGATTCAATTTTAATAAAGTAAAGTAAATAATAATGTAACTCAGGAATTGATTTGTTCAGCAGGAAATTGTAGAGAAGAAAAAAAATTATAATCAAGAATGAAAATGAACGAGAAAATCAAACTGAATTTGTTGGCTCTTTTTTCTTTCAGTGTATTGCTTTACTGCTGTAAAATATGACTAGCCTGAAGCGAATGCAGCCTGAATAAGTTTGGGTCTCCCTTGGATGCATATACATAACATATATCCGCTATATATATGTATCTATGCCAGATTGGGCATATAAGGTTCGGTGTGCCGATTGAGCGAAATTTCACTGTTGGTCTTTTTTAGCATTTGGCATTTGACATTGCCCATCGTCATGGCAAGTGCATAATTTTTCAATCAATGCGAGCAGCTGTAAACAAACGGCAAACTGTGAAGAAGCCAAAAAAAAAAGCCACAAAAAAAAAAAAAAAAAAAAACGAGGAAAAACAACAGGCGGCCTGGCCAAGAAATCGTGATGTGGCCAACATGGCAAGCGCTGGCGGATGCGCTCTCAGGAAGCGCTGTGCAACAAAATCAGCTCCGTCAAAAACATTTAAATGCAAATGCAAATGGCCATAAAGCGTGAGGGTGTTCAATGCGAGCTTTATGCAGCGATGTGGGCCAAAAGGCGAGCAAAACGTTTGTCAATGCAACTCGAGCCGAGTGTCAAGAAGTGTGGGTGTTGCTGGCCAACCTCCGCTCCACGGACGCTATTGTATTTAGAAAGCTACTCCTGGCCGCAGAGCAATCGACAAGAGAGGGCGACAGGCCATACCGCTAATTAAAAGACATTGCTAAATGACAAAGACTTAATGGCCAGGTATTTGCATAGCTGTCAGCGCTAATGCCCACACTTGGCCACGTCGTGCAGCCGTCTGTTACGGCCAGCCACATGCGGTGACGCATACATAGACACGCTCTGGCTCAGGCTCGATGCCTCTATGGCTCCATGGCTCTATGGCTCAATGCGAAGACCAAATACGCACCAGAGTTGGCCATAAAAATTGTCAACGCTCGACGCGTTGTTGATGCTTTTTTAATAGGGGCGTTTTATTCAAGCCAACGCACGTTGTTCGCTGCAAACACATGCGTTGTGGCACCTACTCGGACACGCTTTCAGCTCTCGTCTTCACAAGTTCTTTGCAGTCGATGTCTTTATTTAGCGCTGAGAGCGCTGCGGCACGCGTCTCAACTATTCGCACAGATCGTTGTGCTCTGTGTGTTTGATTAATGGATACCGCCTCACCTTCAGCCAGCTTCAGCTTCATCTCAGCATCAGCTTCAGTTTCAGTTTCAGTTTAAGGTGCAGTGTGAGTTTTTCAAGTCTACTCTGAATTTTTGATCAGCTCAGCCTCTCGTTGTTAATGGCGTGCGTAGCTGAAGCGTTAAAGAGATCGTAAAATGCTTCGGTTAACTTGCTGTGTTTCATAATTTAATTAACACTTTAGTCCACAGGTGTGTGCGTGCGTATGTGTGAGCCTGAATGCTGTTGCCGTTTTAGCATTTCACTTAACCCGCAAACGCACTTGTCATATATCAAGCTTATGTGCTTTGACAAACAAAACTTGGGGCAACGAGCAGCTGCTTCGTTGCCTTCGGTCTTCAGTAGGGTCGCTGCTGTCTGCACTCTGTCAATCCATCAATTGCAGTAATGACATATTGCCAGCAGCAGCACCAGAAGCAGCAGCAGCAGCAGCAGCAACATCTCCATTAGTTAATAATTTTATTAGCTAGCTACTGCATGTTAATTAAGATGACTCGTGCTTTGAAGTTCAATGAATGGCAAAAGGGGAAAACAACATTTATCATTATGAATATGTCAGACACTATCAAGTGTAACGATGTATATAGTAAATACAATGTGAAACGTTTGCAGCGAAACTAAGTTTATTTTATTTAAATATATTTTTTAGTTTTATAAAATCTATATATTTAAATGACATATATAACATCATTGTAAATCCTTTAAAAATTTTCCATTAAATAAAACACATTTCTCATTTATAGATGTTTATAGAGTTTATTATATGTAGAGTTTATTGCATTACTTAATCAGTACAATTTGTTTATCAAAAGTGTATAATTATTCATGTGTATGAATTGTTCTCTTTAAAATTATGATCCTTAAACTTTAGCCTTTATTTGCTGATGTGTAGTCCCATGCTAAGCACCTAATAACTTAGCACCTCTCTGCGGCTCGGCAATAAATTAGCAATTAGCAATAAATAAATTAGCAATAAATAGTAAGTTAAGTACAATAAATATAGTTGATTCGAGTGTGCGAGGCGCAGCCGAATTGCTAGAAATTTGACACAAACATTTTGATACAAAATTATTTGGCAAATCTGCATGGAAATGTTGTGACTGCGCCTCCTCTAAACGTATAAAGCCGCTCGAAGCATCAATAAATAATACAATCAATAAATAAAATAGTGGGGTAATAGTTATAAATGCACTTCAATGTTTGCCTCAGTTATAGACTTAGACTTTAGATACTCGCATGCCAGAGACTTACACTACACACACAGATATAAATAATTTGTGTTTCCTTTTTAAAAAAAATTAGCCTAATTTGCGCTAGAGAGAAAAATTCTAAAAATTTTCTACAATTTTTGATACTAAGTACTTGGAATTTGTTGTATGCAATGCGCAGTTTTAAAATGCTGGAAGTCATAGATATAGATATATATATATGGATATATCTTCCAGTGTATTTTAAAGCGCGCATTCGAATTGCAATCGTTTCGATACGTGTTTTTTTTCTCGATAAAATTACGTATTAACTAAATTAAGCTTATGCTAACATTTCGTTTCCGTTTCATTTTTACGTAGAATTAAACTATGAACTTTTCAAATGATTTTCATGCATCGCTGCTTGGCGAACATAGATATATATGTGATATTCAAGTCTCATCGAATCTTTTGAAGCTTTCGAGGCATATTGCGTTTGTTCCCAGCTAACTGTGAGAGCTATCCGATACCCATCTTAGTACTGCTGACCATAGCGTCCGTTGATGCCGCTGTCATACAGTTTGCTCAGCGTGTCCTTGGCGCTGTTCGCATGCGACGCGCCGGCCATGCTGCCTGCGGCTGTTGGCGGTGGGCCATACAATATTGTGGGCGCCCCATATGTGATGGTGGGCGTGGGATCCTGCTGATACAGATAGCGCTCCTTGCGTGTGCGGCGCTGCACGGTCTTCCATATGCCAAAGATGCTCAGCTGGGCGAGCAGAAACAGTGAGCCGGCAAAGATCAGACCTGTAAACGAGAACGAGACGAAGAGGAAATAGTGAGAAAGAGATCAGAACTATAAACTGGATTTGGATTAACGGCATGCTTATCAAAACAGGAAAATGAGAAAGAAGAGCGAATGGCCGATAATGAGGAACCTGTGCAGCAACAAGGAAGCGAACAACGAAACCAACTTACTTAGTTATCAAAGAAAACAAAAGTGTATGCCGCTTGACCCAGTTCACTCGCACCAGTTGCCTTGGGGCCGAACCAATGACCGACCAAGTGACCAACTTTGACAGCAACAAGTTGAAGATCAACAACAACAGCAACAGCAGCAACAACCACAACAAAACAATGAGAAAATAAAGCAGCGACAATTTAGTGCATGAGTTGCATATTTCTCTCTTTTATATAGGTACATACATACGTACATATGTATATATTTTTATATATATAATTTTTTTATTTTTTTATTTTTTTTTATTTCTGCTTTTTGGCTTCGAGTCGATCTTCACTTTTTATGCTCCTACACGCGGGGCATGCATTTGGTTCTACACTCAACTGTGCAACATGCCACATAAATAAGCCGCCAACGAGAGACCGGAGATGGTAGATTGGAGTTAAAAACCAACGGCCAATGGACAGAGGAAATTCGAAATGCCAATGCCAATGGTAGAAATCGGGTGAAAGTGCCGCCAAAGTGCAGAGCAAACTGTTCGCTTAGCTCGCATGCGTTGTCGTCCAGTTCACGAATTTTTCAGAATTTAAGAGCAACGATGATGACGATGATGATGATGACGATGATGATGATGATGATGGTTACGACGATGGCTTTGCTGATGACTATCACAGATTATAGCTTACATATGCATTCTGTTTTGTTGTTATTGTTGCTGTTGTTGCTGTTGTACATCAAATGCCCATAAAAAGTAAGCGCCGACGACTTAAAACCAACAAACAACCAAAACTAACCCAAACTTACAAGAGCAACAACAAATAACAACGTTGTTTTGCTTGTTGTTGTTGGTGTCGTGGCCGTCATCGTTGTCGTGGTCTGTTGGCAATGACTTTAACGAGTTTCAATAACAAAGCGCACGCACTTGAGCTTTTATTTATGTGCTTGGTTTACCTTTTATCTGTTTGTCTATCTCCCTCACGCTATCTCTCTTTCGCTATCCTCTCTCTCTCTCTCTCTCTCTGTCTCATTCACCCCCCCCATTTGTGATCTGTGTCTCTTTCTGCCAGTCAGCCGCCCGGTTGACTGTGCGTATGACCCGCACAGCAACAAAATACATGAAATTATTACAATTATGATAAACGTTAAGGGGGCTCCCACAAAAGCAATCAAATGGTAAACAATTTCAAAATAGACTTAAAATCGACAACAATAGCAATAAATACAAACAACAAGTTAGAACAATGAACAGCATCAGCACGTAGTTGCAGTTATGATTGTTGCTGTTGCGTTTTTCTTCTTCTTCTTCTTTTTGGTTTTAACACTATGGGAACCAGTGCACAAATCGGATGTGCATCATATTGCATCTCAGATGAAAGCGAGTAAAACTTGATTGGGCACATATTGAAGAGCCGAACATTAGATACTTATATATTATTCGATGTGAAAGTGAATGAAACCGAACAGGAAAAGGGACATTAAATGAAAGTGAAGCGAGCTAATGCATTCCATTGTTTGAGCTTAGAATTAACTTGATGAAGTTTTTAATAATCATATTAAAATTGATCTGATGATCTGATGATTCTGATTATTATACGGAAAATTGTAATCAATATGATATTTTCACGTTTAACAACACAAATGAAAATTTGAAGTTTTCAATCACAATTTGATTGCTATTGCTATTATTATTATTATTACCTTGTACTCCAATCATAAATGAAACTTTCTTTTGTTAATTAATTACTTAAAGAAGTAGCTGCGTAATATTCATGAATTCTTAAGAATTTTCTCTGTTAGTTTTGTTCTTCAAACTTCAAACTAATGGCTGGTGCCACATCAACCCTAATTAAATGTAATAACTTAAACAAAACAAATTTCAAAATAATTTACGTGTTCTATAAACTTCAAATTGCCGTCTTGAAAATTGATCAGTTTAGGCTTATGGCTGAGATTATAGTTATGGCCAGTTAGATTACAGGCAACATTGTTGCCATGGAGTTATGAAAATCCATAATTCAAATAAATTTGTATAAATTATGGAGATAAAGCTGGAGCTTTGCCGCTAGATTGATTGCCGCATGCCACATGCCACACGCACCGGACTGATGCACGCGCTCATGCTCCCCATGTTCCATGTGTGTGGTAAATGAGCTTAAACTGAGGAGAAAACCGTTGCTCTAATTGCGGCCAATGAGCTCGACGCGCTTCGCTTTGCGATGCAGCGCGTAATTGCAACAGAAATTGATGTGGATGCTGCCGCTGCTGCTGTATCTGGGGACCACATGAACCTGGATCATCATCAGCAGCAGCAGCAGCAGCAGCAGCCGCTGCTGGACCTGCAGCTGCCGGCTAACAAGCTGTAAATTTAACGCTTCAACGCTGCATTTGTTATTAATGCGCCATGTCGAACGGGCATGGCAATTGCTCTACAAAGCTACACAATGACAACTGGCGCAGCTTAGCGCAAGGGGGCGAAGGAGGCAAGGAGGTTAGCTAACTGTGCAAACTTTTCGCGCCGCACGAAAATGAGGCGTGCAGTAATGCGGCAGCAGCAGCAACAGCAGCTGCAGTCACTAGCACAGCAGCATCTCATCCTGCACAGCTGCTGGCGCGGCACATCTTATTGAACTAGTGACCTGGTCGTGAGTCGGCGTCAGCAACAACAACAACAACAACAGCAGCAGCAGCATCGGCATTTGCATCTGCATCATAACTTGCTGGCAGAGTGCGGTACACATTTTGGACATGAGCCACATAGCTAGAGAATCCAATTTATTTCTCATGCAGTCGTCAGTGGCAATGATGAAAAATTGATTCATTATCAAAATTAGCGAGCAGCCAACAATGGGCAAAACAAGCCGCTGGCTCACGACGCAGCAGGCAACTGGCAAGCGGACAGCTGGCCGCTGGCTGCCAGCAAAACGCATTCGCATCCTCAGCTGCAGCCGTCCGCCACCCGCTGGCTGCAGCAGCACGACGTCAACAACGTTCTCCGCCTTGTCTATGCAAATCAGCGTGCTGCAGCAGCAGCAGCAGCAGCAGCAGCAGAAGCAACATCAGGAGCAGCAGGAGCAGTGGAAGCAACAGCATCAACATTGGATGTTTTGATTCGCTCTTGATTGGGCATTTTCACAGAGGGAGCCAAACTTACCATAGCCATTAAGACAAGTGAGCTTGTCCTGGGCAACGCCCGCGTAGGCCTTCTCGTGGGGCTCGCCAGAGTTCGAGCTGGCGTCGCTACCATCCTCGGCCTGGAAGCCAAACTTGTCTGTGATTTGTATGGACTGCACGAGCAGTATGTTATCATCGGCTGGGGTTGAGCCGACATCGCGGCGTTCGCGTTGCTGGCGTGTGCTGACCATGAACTCGGCTGTGAATTTGCAAGCAGTTAGCAGCGTAATGAGCCACAGCCAGAAGCCAAGAGTTAGTTAGCAGCTGAGCCATACTTACCACCATCGGTGCCGTTCACAACGGAGCGCTTCCTGCGGCCATAGGAGACAAGAGACTTCAGTTCGCCGCTGGCGCCATCCTCGCTATCGCAAATGACAGGCTCGCAGCGTGGAATGCAGGGCGTTACCAAGGCGCGGAACTGTACCACCTCGCTGGATGGGAACTTGAACGCATCGAACTGGGAGAGCAGCACCTTGCGATTGTGCGAGAGCTTCTGAATGGTGCCCATGATATATTGATCGGTGGGGCAGCCATTAGCATCAATCAATGTAATCTCGGCACTGTCCGAGCCATCCATGGCGACCAGTTCCCGCACAAATATCTCATACGGACTGTTCTGTTCAACGATCTCGAAACGGAGTGCCAGGGGATCACCGACCTCGGCGATGCGCTTCATATCGCTGCCATCGCGTGACGTGATCTTCATAATGACGTTCGGTGAATCGATGGTAATCTCCTCGCTAAGCGACGATTCGATCTCGCCAGTGACACCCAAGTCCACATCATTCAACACCGTCTTGTTGGTCAAATCGTACTGACAGCTGACAGCCAGGCCCAGATCGGAGGAGGTGACAATCATTGAGTGATGCTGAATAACAATATCGTTCATATAACGACCATAAGCGCTTTGGCGCACATTGCATTCGAGATCGTTGTAGCCCATACGGAAATCAAACTCCAGCGATTTGTCGACGCTTACAGAGCACGATTTTGGTGCTCCCTTGGCATAGACCTTGCCGTCGAACAGCTTGGAGGTGCGTATCTTTGTGATCATCTCACCGGAACGGCACTCGATAGACACATTGTAACAGGCGGACAGCTCATAGGTGGCTGCCTCGGGCACATCCAGATAGGGATCCATCACATCTGTCAATGTGGCGCGGCTGTGATGCGACAGGCGGCAGACCATGTCGCCAGTGTCATTGTAGTCATACGAGTGGCATCTGTTCGAATTGCAACTGTGAGAACTATTCATTTACTTGCTAATCGCGTTGGCTTTACCTGTAGGGCGAGTTGAGGCACAGATCGCGACATTCATCAATGGTGTTAATGTCCTGATAAACGGAATCCACTGTCTTCAGAATCTTGCCCGAGATGCGCTTGAATTCGCATAGTTTGCTGGGCTCCTCAGCGCAATTATTCTCCAGATAGTCGGCGCCTTCATAGGCCTCGACGCTGTTGCCAGCCGATAGCGTGATGCGATCCATGTCTGAGAGCTCACAGAGTCCGGAGTGGCGATAGAAGTTCGCCGAGCTGCACAAGGCAAGAGTTATGAGCGGCAGAGGTGTACACATTGTGACAGGTAGTAGAATAGGTTGAAGGTTTTTTTTCAGAGAGGCGGAGATAAAGAAAGAATGTGAAGATATAGCATTAGGAACAGTTTATAGAATAGAGCAACATAGACAGCTATCGAAGCAAGTGAAGATTTATCTATAAGCTATACGTATTATATGTGCTAGGTTATATTGCCACTACTGCTATGAAATTATTTCGGTTAGATTGTTGACTTCTTGAAATAGATTTGTAATTTTTGTATCTCATGCGAAGTACTTGCCTTGTGACTGCAGTTCAAACTAGTTCTATTAATATTCTAACAACTTCCTTATTTCTGTTGCCATTACACTTAGGGACTTAGATTAGTTAAACAAGTTAATTTGAATATGCAAGTGTTTCTTCTCTCAACCAGAAATATATTATTATCTTTCAATTTCATCTTGACACTGTAATCTATTCAACGCTAGGGTTGGTGTGAAACGAGTTCTTCTTATCTTAATACTCTGTAAAATATATGATCAAGTCTTCACTATTTCAGCTAAACGAGATATTCAAGAAATAATCTAAAAAGAAAATCTAACACTATTTGGCAGGCTCTTATTAAGTTTTTGTTTTTATCAGAAATCAATGAAATATCTGGCCTCAGCTTCATTTGCTATCTGCAATGAACCAGTTTTCAAATTTGTAGGTGTCCGTTTAGCAGCCTAGTTACAGCTATGGTAACGCGATATCATGTTTCCTAATGAACATAACTGGATGAACTTGTATAGTCGATTATGCAATGGTTTGCTGAACAGCTGATAGCAGCATCCTGCTCATCTTCGAACTGACTTACCGGCATGTAAATTCCGTTTCGCCCAGGCAGAGCTCCAAGCAGTCGCGGCGCGACAGCACCGTCTGACTAGATTTGACATGTTCGGGTAGGCGGTAACCTTGAACGCGATCAATGCACCAGGCCTTGGAGCAAGGACGCACGCCCAAACACGATTTCTGTGCGTAGATCGTGAAAACCGGAAATTGTGAACGCGAAAGTGAACCTGTAAAATAGGCGAGTCAAAAGCATTAAATGGTGTTAGTAGTGCGTGTGTGTGGTGCAGGTGGTGCGTATGGTGCGTGCGATGCGTTTTACGCACACGCCCCTTCACTACAAAGTAACAGGCGTTGAGAAACGCAGCAGCAGCAAATGCAACGGCAACGGCAACATCAACGGCAACTGCAACGGCAACGGCAACACCAACAGCGACAAGGCTGGCCTGAAATTATGCGTTAGCGCAACGCCAATGCCAAAAGCCAGTTTTCAGAATAGGCAAAATCTAGTTTGCTTGGGCCCAGGCCAACTTGGAGCCGTCGTCTGTTGTCGTCTCTCGACTGTCCGCCTGCCCGCCTGTCCGTCTGTCCGTCTGTCCGCCTGTTTGCCTGCCTGCCGAATCATGCGTAAAACCAAAGGCGTGTTTCGCACTGAAGCTGACGCTGGTGATTTATGCGCCAGCGGCTTGGCCACCACGAACTAGAACTCAATAATTGAATGAACGAGTGGCCAACTAAATTATTGAACTTTCTTTGGCACACAAAACGGCAGCTGCAACAGCACAAGCTGCAACGGCAACAGTTGTGCGGCCATGGACTGAGATTCAGATTCTCACACTTTCTAACTCACCTGGCAATTTATCGGCGGTCGTCTTGAACAGCACACACAAGCCGGTTTCATAGTTGACAGAACTGCAGGACTCATTGCTCTGACATGCCTCCAGACAGTCCGTAAGCATCAGCGTGCCGGGTAGGGTATCCAACATTTTCGACGGTGCCGACAACACGTAGCTATAAAAGATAGAAGAAACAAATTGTTTTTCTCATTAGGCTTCAAATAAAATTATAGTGCAACTGCAGGTGAGGAAAGCGACAAACGAATGAATGTTTGTGCTATTATAAAGAAGATTAACATTTGTATTATAATGTCTTCTTCACACTCTATACTAATCATACTATCTCAAACTTTATGGTTTCATAAATATCCAAGGTGTAAACATTAATTTAAATTGATCCATGCATAAATTCCTCTAATCCAATTTGATTAGTCCATAACAGGTTGTGCGTGCCGAAAAGAAAACTGAAAGTGTAGCTGAAGCACAATAACCAAATACAACGTCATGGTGCCCCCGCATAACTGGCTTATGAGTTGGCCCCTAAACAAAAGACTCAGGCAACGAACTTGCTGCTGTCAGCGCCAGCTGTCGGCCCCTCGAAAGAAAGCTCATAAGCAGCTGTTGTCGGCGCGCTTTTGTATGTTTTGTGTGTTGCCTGACATCGGAACACACCATGCGATTAGATAAGCCTCGTTTCACCTATACGGCACGCCCCTCTGTCGGCCCCCCACCTACTTGAAGCCAAACAACATTAGCATTAGCATTGACTGCCGTTGAACTTCAATTCTATGCAAATTGGCTAATTGACTGAAAAGCCGCAACTAGAAAAGACTTTATTAGTTTCGCCGGACCCCCGTTTCGAATATAAATAAATGTGAAAAATAATGCAAATAGGGCTTGGGCAAGTCTTGAGTCTTATGTTTGGGTTTATGACACTTACCCGGTAATTATCTCGAAGCCAATCATATCTGGATCGCACTCTTCCTCCGTTTCGGGCGCCTTGTCCGTCTTGGGCTCCGGCTGTGCATCAGTTTGTGGCAGCAGCGGTTTGGGCAGCTCGCTGTTGCTAATCGCGCTGTTGGTGCTGCTGGCCAGTGGGGCTGCCTCGGCGTTCAGTTCGCTCGTGGTGGTTGTTGTTGTTGTGGAGCTGCTGGTGCTGCTGCTACTGCTGCTCGTTGTGGCAGCTAATGCTGCAGGCGGTGGCGTCACATTGGTGCGTGGAATTGTCTGCTTGGCCGGCTTGACAGGACGCTTCGTTTTCCGCACGGCGTTGGCGTCACTCGCAATTAGGCAAAGCAACAACAGAAAAGTGCAACGGCGTAGAAACATTTTGCCTAGAAGAGAGCACAAAGAAATGGAGAGAAAAGCGGATTAGTTGGTTGGTTGAGGGGAAATTGGCAAAATGTTAATTAGACTAACTAATTTCACGTTACGCGTAATTTATGTAATTCCTGTTGTGCATTTTATTAGTTGTTGCATATTAGGCTGTTACGCTGCATGTGGTGTAAAAGAACAACAACAACGACAACTAAGCTGGGCAAACGGCACTTTTTTCTGGTTTTGTTTTGCTTTGTTTGGCTGCTCCTGCTGCTGCTGCTGCTGCTTGTCTCTGGCATATGTTGCACGTAGAGGTAGTGAGTGTGTGCAAGCATTAATTGCTTGGCTTGTAAGGTCTTACAGAGTTTAATTAAAGCAACAGCTGGCTAGCAATGTTTGTGCTTGTTATTGTACAACAATAAAAAGAAATATTTAAGGCCGCCGCCGCGGGCAGGTTGAAATGTGTGAAATGTGTTAACGTCTGGGAAAGGCAATGAATCGCTTTGACCCGCAACGAGAGCAGCGAGCGCGCGGAGGAGTCTGCGTGTAGGCGTTTGGAAATGATATCAAGCTGTGAGACACAATTTTCACCCGTCACAAATTCAAAACATTTTACGACTATATAAAACGCATCAGCAACACGTTGACTGCACGAGTAAATTTCTTCAAATTCTTCTTGAACTAGAGCTGCATTAAGTTCTTCAACTATTTAGTTTCGTGCAGCTTTCTCGCTTATGCAAGCGTTCATTAAAGCGCTGACAATCCACAGTTTTTTTATGGCTGTCGTTAATTTTGGCAAATCATAACTGCGCGAAAGTGAAAAGTTTGCTCTGATTTCTTGGCAACAACAAATGCTTGGCGCATGCAGCGTGTTTGTTTATGCATGTTGTTAAATTTTGAAATGTGTTCAGTTTAATGGCCAGCGCTCATTTAATGGCCGCTTGAGTGTGTGTGTGGTTGTGTGTGAAAAACAAAAGCCACAAAAAAGTTGAGTAAGGCGCCTGAAGCCGGCATCGGCAGCAACAGCTGTGAGATAATCTTTGCTCATTATTTGCAACAGGCAATCGACACGGTTAGCAGCAGCAACAACAACAACATCAGCAACAGCACCAGCATCTGTTAATAAGGGGGTGGCGTGAGAAAGATGTTTTACTAGAATTTCAAGATTATGTTGCTGTGTTACATAATTAATTACGGGGGTGCGTTCGATGCGCCATCTAGCGGCGTGGCATGCAAAACAAGTGCACCGCCTGCCGCGCTCACACATAAATTATGAAAAGCCAAACAACAGTGACGAGTACCGTTAAGTTAATAACAGGCCTTAAGACCAGTACTGAAACACACACAGCTATGCATACACACTTGACTGGAAAAACTTTAGAGACAGAGAGAGAGAGAGAGAGAGAGAGAGAGAAGAAAATAGGGAAAAAAGTGCGGGCTGCGGCTTTTGGTAAAACTCAGCTGGCACCCGGTTCATTACGGGAACACTCACTTCCACTTGCAATTAGTTCTATGAATGAATTTATGCTAATTATAGGCTGCCAGCCAAGCGGCGTCCCATCGACCGACACGCTTTTAATAACCCACTGGCTGTGCTTATATTTTGGGCAAGATTTGTAAAAGTTTCATTGTTGTTGCCATCACCTGCTAACCCACAAATATAATGAGCCATTGACCGAACGCTCCGTAAAGCGGGCATAGCTACAAGAAACAAAAACAAAACAAAAATACAAGGAAAAACTCAAAAAAAAAATAATAATTGTATGAAAACTAAAAAACGAACGGTACACACGCATGCGGCATGTGTGTGGCATGCGGTTAGAATCGAATCTTGCGGTTGCCGCCGCTTTAGTCCGGAGGCCTTGCCGCATATTACGAATTTCCATTTGAGTGACCATATCAAAGTCCCCAACAAGGCGAAAAAACCAAAAACAAAAACAGAACAGACATAAACAACAACAAAAAAAAAAAACATTTTAATTAACATTAAAGTAATTTTGGGTTTAACGTTTCGGCTGTTTTGGATCTTGCGTATCTGGATTCTGGACATTGTTTCGGATGCCGTTGATGTTTTTCCATAGATATGTCTATCAATTTCACT
Source organism: Drosophila koepferae (assembly GCA_030914345.1). Classification (NCBI taxonomy): domain Eukaryota; kingdom Metazoa; phylum Arthropoda; class Insecta; order Diptera; family Drosophilidae; genus Drosophila; species Drosophila koepferae. The sequence continues at coordinate 3,383,312 of JAUESR010000197.1, forward strand.
AATTGAACGTTAACAAGCCGCTCGCCTTGGGAGCCGGTAGCTGCCAGCTACGGATTCTGTTCTGCTGCGCATCTATCAATCATGTTGCAAACTGGCCTTTCTTTTGGGGTGGGGCACAATGTCGATGCCTGCCCGAGAGCTGGCTAATACACTCGATCTATTTGATGGGTTATGTGTGCTAGCTAAAGAAGTTGAGTGAAGCATCTAACCCTAGAGATAATCATAAGTGAAGGGTTGCATGGTTAATGGTTTCAGCCTCAATCTAAAATCATTTGATTCGCACAAACAAAAGACTTAGGCAAAGAACTTGATGTGATTGATATTTGATTAAGGCCTTGCAATTGTATTGTGAATGGATTTTGTGGGGCCATTAACCCATTTTCTGGCCCATCCATCCATTTTGCTTTTTGCTAACCCGGACTCCGAGTCAAACTCATTTAAATTGAAATTCAATTAGACCCTGCCAACCGAAAAGCCTATCAAATGCAATTGGACTCGATCATTAAAACAAATGACTTAGGCAGCGAACTTGTGCGTGTTCAACAAATCAAAAGGTCTTTAATTATGCGCAGCATGCTTAAACGCACTCACTAATTGTTTTTGCATGTTCACTGTCTTACTCAACGATTGTCTCTTATCAATGGAGCATGTGAAATTGAGTTCCACAGTTGCAAACATGTTCGAGTTCTTTAACCATATTTGCGATAGTTTCTTTCATTGTGAATGACATTATCTATAAGCTAAACAGCGCCATTTGCATTGCTAAATGGGGACCCGTTCTGCATCTCTCACTCCCTCTAGAGCGCGCTCTCTCTCTCTCTCTCTCAGCTTTACCCCGCATAATCGCAGCGCATTTTTAAAATTCTTTTGCATGTCAGGCACATTTGTGTGGGGCTCCCGTTACTTTAGCTGGCTCAGTTGAATAGTTGTTGCTGCTTTTGTTGCTGGCCAATCGCGCTATGTATTTATGCGATGCATACATTGTTAGTTATGCAACAACAGCGAACAGAAAACAGCAAAGAGCAACAGCATCAGCAACAGCAACATCTAACAGCTGGAGTCCACTTATGCAGCATGACAACTGCAACATCTCGACGACAACGAAAGACAACAGCCATGGAGGACAATCATTGGCGGGCATCAATGGCAGGCCTACATTTCAATGTCAGCCAAGTGCCCAGCGCTACCAATCAAGTTGTTAACTATGCAAAGCAATAAATTGCAACGGCCAGCTAGCAACAGCAACAGCAACTGCAACTGCAACTGCAACAATTGTTATGAACTGAACTTTAAATAACAATCAGCCAAGTGCCGTTAAATGAATGCGACATTGTGTAGCCAAGCGAGGCGAAGCCAAAGCAAAGTCAAAGCCAACAGGTAAATCGGCCCAGCATATTAATTTACCTCGCGCAACTTAAAGCTGAAATATTTGCATAATAAACGCCAACGCCTCAGCAATGGCCATGGCCTGTCCTGGTCTGGCCTGGGCTGCCTCTAGCCCTGGGTAAAGCGCATTCTCATTGCCGGCAATAAGTTTTAGCGTCAAGTGAATTGGTAACACGGCCCGCTGACTGCACGCGGCCACTGCGGCCAGCTTTTTGCTCACCTCGTATATTTCCGAAAACTAATGGCCAGCCAACAGTGATAATTTATCACTGGCCAGCAGCCGGACATGCACGTGAACTGCTCCAGACTTTTCAACGGTCTCAACGGTACTTGCCACAAACAATGCACACAGCCTCACAGCCGCACTGCCGCACTGCCGCACTGCACTGCACTCAATTTGCTGCTGCCGGCTAGACCGCAACATTCCCCGCGCACAATCAAATTGATATTTGCTGCTATATTTAGTTTATGATAATGCCGCCGACTTGAATGCAGCAATGCTCCGGTCAGCAGCGTTCAGCTTTGCTAATATGCTGCTTCCTTTCCAGCTTGGCCTGACCGTGCATTTTTCAGCGCGTCACAAAGGCTTCTATTTATTATCATGGACTTTCAGCTCTTGCCTAATATCTCATGTTGGGTTCGTTTGGCTGCAATTGTGTTAGCCTTGAGGAGTGGAGCGTAGTTTTTTTTTTACACTTTATTGAATACTTGATTTTTATGGATTAAAAGTCAATTAGCATTTGCCAATCAATTTAGTGTTAATTAAAAATTGATAGAGCCTTTGGGTGCTGCATGCAAATCAATTTCATGAGCATGTGAAGTACTATAATTTCCTCAGCAAGTTAATTTAGGTAACGCTATGAAGTGTTCTTAATCATTTTAAGGATATGGTGATAGATAGACAACTGTTAGGTAGTTAAATTTTTTATATTCAACTTCAATTCGCCTGCATATTTTACCTTATTGTTTTACTAATTATCTGTGTAATAAATTTAATTTTCGATGAAGTGAGTTTGTGTAAAAATACATTAATGGACTGACAGATCATTTGAATAAGTGAATCCATAAAGCATATTCACATCAGCCTATCATTTGTTTATACTGAGCTGTAGGAAATCCTCTTTAGACTGTTTTACTGCAGTCGCGGCCATTTTATTTACCAGAGTACCTAATGGTTTTCCTTTAATGTTTTTTTTCTTTGAAGTGCATACCATTTACACACCTCCTCTATAAATATACTTTGAAGATTAATCTTTTCACATATATTTACACGTCTTCCCTTCATTTCTTATGCCCAATTGGCTAGGCTAATTGTGTTTACCATTTGTAAAACATTTATGATCATTTATAATGCAATGACATACAAAATGTTGAGAGATGCTGCTGGTTTGGTCATGTTCGAGTCGCATGCCCATAAACATAACACTTAGAAAACCATAAAAAGACACTGGCTACATCTTAATCTTCATCAGCCGCCCAGACAGCAAAGACGGCAAAGACGGAAAAGACGGCAAATACAGCAGAGACACGTCCATAGGTAGGCAATTAACACTTGACATTCTTTTCACTTTTTGTTGCTCTTGTCATGCATTGTTGTTGTTTTTGCTGTTGTTATTATTGTTGTTTGTGATATGCTTTAGGCAACATAAAATCCAGCACTAATCGCGCCATAAAAACACATTTTATTTGAGCTACGTGACAGAGAACTTTATGACAGCGGTCTCTGTTGCGGTTCTATGGCCTGCATTCTTTCAGCTCATATCGCTGTGCAGCGTGTGCCACACACTTTTCGCTTTCCTTTAGCTTGGCCCTTGGGCTTGGGGTCGGGGTCGTCGTCATTGTCGTCGTCGTCGTCGTCGTCGTCGTCGTCGTTTTCGTTGGTTGACCGACGCGGTCAGCTTTATGAAAGTTTCAGCCTAGTTTTTTCGCTGTGTGTCTGGCAGTTCTTTCGCTGACACTTTCGTTCGTCGTGGCATCGAATTCTACTTGAGTGCTAATTCGAGTCAATAAAAAACGTTTAAGCACAATTAAAAATTCTAGAAAACTGGCTCAAATCAAACAGCATTGAGTATAGTTAGAAAGCTGACAGCTAGCTAGCGGTTAGCAAGCAAATTAAATGGAAACTGTTGGCAAAATAGAGTGTGTGTGTGCGTGCTTTTTTTTTTTAATTTCTTAACTGTATGCAATTTATAATCGCCCGCTGGGGCGCAGTGGCTTAGCACGTGTCGTATAATTAGTTGTTGCGGCTCTTAAATTCTTGGCCTAAAAGTAAAATTCATAAAGCTTAAAAAAGCCGAAAAGCTGACAGCACACATAAATCCAAATGCCGCACACACAGACATATATGCACAAAAAAAGCTAATAGAAGAAGGAAACGGCGGCTAACAAATTGAAAAGCGCACGCCAAAGCCGCATCATCATCAGCTGCAGCCGCAACAACAAACAACAGGCGCAGCAGCTGGCTCCGGTTTCTGGAAATGATGCTGTCGAAACCAGGTCGAAGCGGCAAAGTTGCAGTCATAAATGTTTTCCAGAACGACCGAACGGGTGGCAACTCCCACAGTCAAAGATTTATGTCTGCTTGTGTGTGTGTGTGTGTGTGTGTGTGTGCGTTGCCAATTCACGACTCAATCAAATGCAAATGCATTTATAAGCACATTTCTTTGGGCGGCCACCTGCTGCTGACCCAATTTTGCAAACTGTTATAAATTGCGTGAAAATGCATTACGCAAGTACAAAAGGCTGTGAATTGTGGCAGCGGCAGCAGCCACCGCCCGCAACATGGAAGCACCACAACAATGCGGCTGCCCCAGTGTGCTCCACATTGTTGGCTAATTTATGCAACGCCATTGCTTCGGTGGCAACGCGCAGGTGGCTGCTGAGCAGCGGTGCACGTAACTGTCAACATCGCGCAAACTAACTGTAAACTGTTGCACTGTACCACCCACCCACCGGCTGCGCAGCTAATTGCCAACGCTTGGCATTTAAGCCAATTTGAGCGCAATATTCATGGCAAACAATATTCTCAACACCGAACACTTGAGCGCTGAAGCTGAGTAGCTGCATACGAGCTGACTAATAAATTTGTTAGCTCAAATGACGGCCTGCCTACTTTCCTGGCCCGACTATTAGAATGTGCCATTAACCCATTTTCAACTGGCCCGGCCTGGCCAAAGCATGGCATGGCATGGCATGGCAAAGCTTGGCAGATGCACACAGCATGTACGAAAACGAAAAAAGAGTAAAAAACAAAACAAACAGGCGACAAAACTTTCAAACTGCATACAAGTTTTTTTTTTCGTTTTTTTTTTTTTTTTTTTGGTCTTAACTGTTCGACAACCAAGAATCCTACTCATATACAAATAAAAGTCACTTCAGAAACAAATATGCAAACAAGATAATAAATCAATTAGCAGCTTGTTGTCAAATTTCATGAAAAGTTTAAGAAAATTAACTGAAACTTATGCACAAGTTCATTTCTAAATTCAGTACAAAAATTGACTCAGATATTAAATTAGAATTTCTGAAAGTTAACAAAATAAATCACTGAAGAAACAAGAAAGTTAAAAAGTAAACACACGCGTAGGCATGTGCATGTGCATGTGTGTGTGTGTGTGTGTGTGTGTGTGTGTGTAGAAATGCATGTAAATACTAGAACTTTGAACAGGTGGTATCTGGCAGTGAAGTAATCTTGACTAGAGTACACTTGCCTGGGCTCTTCTGTCTCTGGACACCACTTGAGCTGTGAGTCTTGGGTAAAAGCAAACATTTTGTACAAACAGATGTACTTCCAACTTTCAGATTGAACATTTCTTAAACTTCAGATCAATTATAGCCCAAACAGCAGGAATTTGACAAAAAAAAATATATGTATTTGGTATTTGTTAAATATTGTTGCTGCTGTTGGTTTTTGTGACATTCGGATGGGCTAAGCGGCATTCGGCAGCTCAAACAAGAAGTGCAACAAGTTTTTTTTCTGTTCGCATCCACTTGGCTGCACAAACATTAAGATTGGCCTCGCCAAACAGGTACAAAGCCAGCGCAACGACTGCAATAACAACAAAAGCTCTTGCATTTGTTTGTTAGCCAGTTGCATTGACTGATTGATAGACTGAGTGCCGAGTGCTATGCGCAATGCCAACTGTTGCCTGGTTGCCTGGTCTATAGTCTGCTGTTCTGGCTGGGGATTTAGCCTTATGATTTTGCCTTTGCCGACGCCGTTGCGCTAATTTGTTGGCATTGGCAACGCGGCGCAGGAAATGCAGGCGCTGCATGCCATACAAAAGATGCCGACGACGACGACGACGACGACGACGTCGATGACGATGACGACGTGGCCAGCGTTCACAGAAATTCCAGATTCCAGGCAATCTCTGTTGATTTATTAGCCATCATTACATACATGTACACACGTCACAACCACCAGATCTCTCTCTCTCTCTCTCTCTCTCTCTCTCCTCTCTCTCTCTCTCTCTCTCTCTCATCTCTCTCTCTAAGCAATCAAAATCAATATATCAGTTGCTGAAAGCTGAAATCCATTTTTTTTTTATTTTATCTTCGCACTTCCGGCTCAGGTGTTGTCAGCGGAAGGAATAAATATCTTGGCCAAAATCGAAACAATTTGGTCAACTAGAACAGCAGACAGAAAACACTATGGCCAAAAATGGCTAGTAGCCCAATTTCAGTAGCCCGCATAAGTGCAACACTCATTAAATAATTTGCACATAAAAAGCCAAGCTGGCTGAGATTTATGGCCAACTGGCAGGCAGCAGCCAATAGGCAACTGGCAGCAGGCAGCAGGCAACAGGTAACAGGTAACTGTTGCCCATTTCTGGGCACCAAAAGCCACCGTTCTCAATGCGTCTCTTAAAACGCAATAAATATTAAAGTCACTGCTCTGCGTGCCGTTTATTGTGGAATACGAGACGGCGGTTCGGGAGCATCAGCAGCCAGCCAAGCCATCGAAGGCCGTACACAAGTGGGACAGCAAACGGCTTCGAAGGCGCATGCAATCTTCACCGAGAGGCAAAGGCTGCAGCGTGCTTGCAGTTGCTGCAGTTTCTACTGAGTTCTCCATTTCTGTTGATATTCATTGCACAATTACGCCTCGCCTTCTATATACGTACGAACAATATACATATTGTTTATATAGCACGCTAATTTATTCAGTGTTTGTGTGCGAATTGTGTGAAAAGTGCGCTTGTAGCAAAAGACAATGTTGGGTGGAAAACTTCGATAATGCTCGACCGAAACATATCCTACAAAAATAGCTAGATGAGGAGAGACAATTTGCTCTTATTTGGATTACTGTTAAATAATTGCCTAACCTGTAAAGTGCAGCATTTATCATGCTACTCTCAATCTTAGTCTCAGTCCTTGCATTCCTTGAAATAAATATTCCTCAAATAATATTTAATATATTTGCCGTTACATACACAACGTGATCATACCCATTTTTCTTATTAGCTACAGGGTAGATGAAATAGTTTTAAAAGAAATTATTTTAGTTTCTGGCTGCAGCAGCGGCAATGGCGAATTCAGTTCTTGTTTGTTGTTGCTCTTGTATCTGTATCTGAGAGCAACCCACGCCAAATTATTTTCTATTTAACTAAACTCTGTGCTCAGCGCTCAGTTAGCACGCTGCTTGCTGCACTCTTGGCTTGGCTAGGAAAATGCTAAAACTGGGTCGATGATATGCACCGGGCAATGCAGCCGGCTGGAATGCTGCAAGATGCCGTGGCAGAAGCAACAGCAGCCGAATAGCCGAATAGCCGAATGGCCGAAGCGGCAGCAGCAGTAGAAGCAGCCGGCGCACATTTCCTGTCTGAATAAAGAAGTTAACCGAAACGGATTTCACTTTGTTTGCATTTAATAAACATTATCGATGGCCCACAGATTGGCTAAAAACGTTTTGAGCTGAGCTTGAATTACCAGCTTGTCTGGCATCTGCTCAGATCTCAATTTGCATTTGGGATTAGTTTCAAGGTGGGTGTATGTGTGTGTGTGTGTGTGTGTATGTACTTTGGCTAGCTTTCAGCTATGTCTGCAGGTCAGCTCGCCTTTCTTTATTCATTTGAGCTTGGCAAATTGTTAAATATTTATGGGCTAACATAAAAATTGTTAACAGCCGACTATTAAATGCTCGCAGAATGACTCTTAGAGTAAGTTGTTATTGATCATAAAATTTGGTAGTTCATTAAAGTTGAACTTTTCTTTTTTAATTTCAATAAACCTGAACGTATGGCAGCATATTGCCTAGCGATTCGCTTTTAATGATAAACGTAAACAGTTATTAGACACGCCTACATTTACTAATTATCTTCGAAGTTATTATTCTTTTTTATTTGTTGTTTATTTCAATAGATTTGCAAGGTGGAACATGTTTACCGATTTATAGCAAAGCTGTAATTGGCTTGAGATTCATTTACGTCTTTATCGACAAGCATAATTTACGCTTGAATTATGAGTTTACAGTTTTCGATTTTTTATATCAATTGCACAATGCAAGTTTCATGGGAGTTGAAAATTGCTTTTGGGATCTTTGGCTTGTTGTCTCGTTGCAACATATTTTGAACTTAACATAACCTTTTATCTTTGCTCTCCACATACCTTAGCTATTGTTAGTGTTGGCCAAATAAACGTAGCTGGAATCTAATGCTCCCCACTACGACGCCGTAACAGAGAATTCGTTTATGTATGCTGTGTGATCTGTAAGCAAACAAATGAAAATTGTATAAATATTAGCTGGAAGTCAGTTAGAGTACGAGTTCGGTTGCTACGTTCTGGGCCAGAAACCCACTTAAGATTTTTCAGCTGCACGAAAAATAAAAAAAATACAACAGAAAGAAAAGAAAACGATAGCGATGGGGACAAAACAATGTGGGGGAGTGCGGGACAATGAGGTTTTTCAGTGTCTGGTCTTATCAGTGGCCCGGCTGACGATAGGCATCTGTAGTTCAGCAATTGAGTTTAGTGTGACAACGTTTAACGTGAAAACGAGAACTAAATAAATAATTTTACCACTGCTGCAACAGACAAAATCTCAGATAATACAACGCCACAGCAGCAACCATAACAACAACAGTCAAACAATGAGATGCAGCGATAATTTCATTATAAGAGAAAACTTAAGGCAATTGCAATGCTGAAAATATCCGTCATGACGACGACGACGACAACGACGACGGAACCAAAGACAGCGTCGGTGACGACGACGACGACGAGGTTCTTTCTTTTAGAGCGCTTATCTCAACTTTGAATCATCAGCAGGTGACATTGAAGTAATTTACTTGCTGCTGTTGCAGATGCTGTTGCTGTTGCAGTTGCTGTTGCACACACACACACACACATCTCTCGTCGCTACCCACACAATTTATTTGCAACTATTTAAACGAAGCAGGTAAAGAAATTCAAGCAAACCCGCTTTTTGAGTTCGTGCCGGACAAAAAAGGCCCGACTGGCGTATTATTAGCTCCCTGTGGCAGCATCTCAGCCAAGTCAAGCCAAAGTCAGCCAAGTCAGACAATGTCAGTCAGCCAGAGCACTTCTTTTGCTTTATTATTGGCTGGCAATGTCGCTGTTTGTTGCAAATGTTGCTGTTGCTGCTGCAGTTGTAGCTTCGTTTTTGCTGTTGTTGCTGCTGTTGCTGTTGCTGCTGTTGTTGTTGCATTTCGCATTCCATGCTAGCGAAAGTTGACCTAGTCGACGGTGTCGCTAGGCTTTGGTCGGGGCATAACTCAGCGCAACAAATTTGCTTATAAATAACGAAATTAAATATGGCCAACAGCAGCAACGGCAGCAGCAGCAGGAGCGACTGCCACTTGCCTTAAAAGGCTGCCAATTTTAACACATTTGCAGCTTAAAGTCGCGAGGACTCCGCACAATGACTTATACACTTGGCCAGTTTCACTTGGCCAACTCGCGCAGCTCAATCGAGCTAAATAACTTAAAATATATACAATTAAAGATGCAACGCACGCGCCGTTAGCAATTCGAATGTCTCCCATGATTTTTGTGTTTTCTGAACCTTTTTTTTTTGTCGTTGGCTTGGGTTTTTCTCAGTTTATTTTTATCAACTTTCTTTCTGTGCTTCCAAATGCAAATTGACCAAAATCGAGTGTCGGGCATTCTAACGAGCTCTTTTCAACCAGATTTGCACTTTTGCTTTTCCGATAGACACATCAAAGTCTCAGCTGAGGCGCTGAGCGTGATTACATACCCTGTGTCTAATGAAAACTGTTGAGAAAGGAGAGAGATTATATGAATCAAAGCCTCCTAACACACAGAACTAAATATGTTGAGAAAAGTGAAAGAGTTTTTCCAGAGCAGAGAAGAAGTCTACATACACATGTTCTTGAATCCCTCAGATCCGACTGTAGATTGTCTTTTAGTCAAGCCATCTGCTTGTTAAAATCAACGGAAGCTACAAACATTGAACTGTAACACTTTCTATTAAGGTCAAAAAAAAAAAAGAAGAAGAAATAATAAAAAAGTAGAAGACTACTTAAAAAATGCCATTGAATGGGCGTAGAATGAGGCGCAAGCATAGAGAAAAAAATACTTGTGCGTTGTGTGGCTGAAAGCCAAAGTCAAAGCCAAAGTCGTAAAGGCGGCCAAGTGCCAACATGCATGGGTACCGCAAAGCAGACCACAATACAAATAGAAGTCTCAAGCGGCTGGCACGTTGCCAGCAGTTGCCCCAGCCACGAGCAGTCGGCAACGCCAGCCGAATTCCAAGCGGCATTCAAAAAGAAGAAGCAGCACCTCCAACCAACGGCCCAGCGGAGCTAAACGCTGCGCCTAAATATATATATAAATCGAGCCTATTAATGTGCTCTCGGGGGTCACTCGCAAGAGACGTTTCTAATGGAACGCGTCGATGTCAAAATGTTAACAGCGCCTAAATGCAATACCATCAGCGAGCTAGCGAGGGCAGCTGCTCCAGAGCTGGGGGAGGTGGGAAAACTTTGAGTTCGAATCGCTGTCTTTAGCTGGCGCTTTCACGCCACGGCTTCGAATTTTTGTCACGACCCAGGCGCATTTAACGTTTATTGGATTATTGTCAATTTAATAAGAAGCGCAAAAAAAAAAAAAAAAAAACAAAAGAAAAAAGTTCGTTTTTTGAAAGCGAAATTGAATGTCATTGAAAGAGGTGAAACGTTTTGCTTGAGTATGAGTCAGAGGTTAAATATAAATGGGTGCTACTAGTTTTGAATATGCCACTTAGATGTAGATAAAAGATGTAAGCAGCTCAAAAAATTAAAGTTTTCTATGTTTAAGATTTTATATGGAAATTCGATTATATTTTGCAATATTTTCTGTTATGCTGTTCAGCTTCAGTTTCTTTTATTTAACCTACGCTTTCAATGAATTAACATTTTGACCAGGTTTTATCTTATTCAAGCCTGCCCAAGTGTTCGCTAATTCACATGCTATCCTGACTGGACTTTTCCTTTTTCGTCGACAATCCGTTGCGATATATGCAGCTGCAGCTGGCAAATGTCAAAGTTTAAGCAAATACAAACGACTGGGCATCATTATTACCATTAATCCATGCTTCTTCCTTCCACATTCGCCAATGCCAATGCCAATGCCGCATCGTGGCAATTGTCAGTTGCACCCAAAGCGTTTTTTGTTGCCAATTTTTCGCACATTTAATCGGCGACAATCACAAATCTTTTAGGGGGGGCCTTTTTATTTATGGCCCGGCTGCAGAGAGGACCAACAAGCGAAAGTCAAATTCTTCAACGATTATTTCTTTGTAATTTCTGTCGGCAGCTGCAGCAGCTTCTGCCCAAAAAAATTGTCGTGATGCTGCTTGTGTCACTGCCGTTGAGTTGGGCGTTTTGGAGGCGGCACAGCTGCCATTGTGTGTAAGTCTGCCCGGGGAGAAGTTCAGCTGGCAAAAGTTCATTGATATTTGAAAAGTGAAACTCTTGAAAGCAGCATCCAGATATGAACCTGGATATATGGTATTTGTGTTTGGCCGCCAGCTGTGCAGATGCTGCTACTGCTATTGCTGCTCTGGCTGCTGTGGTTGCGGCTGCTGCATGTGGCAAAACTTTTATTTTTCAATTAATATTCAATTAAAATACTATGCTACAGAGCAATGGCAAAACGAAAGCTAAAGCAAAATGCTGATATACGCAAACAAACAAAAAATACTTTCTCACAGCCGCAAATTATTTCGGGCAGCACTTCTGGATGAATTAGCCAAACTGCATGTCAAGCCGAGCAAGTGAAGCTGCAGCTCCCAGACATTTGGCAATGAAAGCGAAGCCAACCAATCAAGTGGCAAACAAGCCGTTTTAGTTTCAGCAAGAGTCTCAGTTTCAGTCTCAGCTTCTTAGCCAGCTTGCCGGCCTACTGCCTGCCTGCTTGCTCCGTGTCTGGGATGACAGCTGAAATGTGGGTTGGTTTCACGGCCGGACCATCTGATTGGCCTTAAGCGGCGGCAACGAACCCGCGTGACCTCATTGGGGGGCATGCATTTTGCATATTTGACTTATGAATCATACACAAAATACAGTTACTCGAATGTAATCATGATTTATCGGCTTCAGGCATAGGTCTGTCAACAAGCCGAAACCCTTTGGGAAACACAAGTTTCTTTAGACACTATCATCTGTGGACTATGCTTTGTGTTCATTGAACTGCTTCCAGCTTCCTGGCTTTCACTTGCATCATAGACCAGAGTAAAACTGTTGTCTGATGCGCTTCCTGAGCGAAACGAAAGTTTTTGCATATAAATGAACCACAATTTCGTACCGTCTACCAATTTCCTATCTATCAAAATTGTTCCCACTACTGGCTACTTGGGCATAAATTAGCTATTGCCGAAAAATAACTGGCCCTGGGACATTGCTGAAATTAGCATTAACCCATTTGGCGACAAAAACTCAAAGACTGCCTCCCATCTGGACTGTTAGGTCTGAGATATCTATTGTTGACAGACATTGCTAATTGCCAAAGAAAACAGCGACCGTTGTATCAGCTGACCTAAAAGTTGAACAACTATTTGAATAAACGAAACGGAAATTGGGCGCACGTCAAACGAGGCAAACGGTAAAAAAACGAGAACTTGAGAACTGCAAAAAATTACAGAAGAATAAGAAGAAGCAAGAAAATAAAAACTATGTTAAGGTAGATAAAGAATTATGACCAAAGGCAACATTAGCCAAGTGGAGATCCCAACGATTGGCTTATTCTTTTCCCTCAATGCCGGCGATTCAATCAATTTTCTTTTATAAACTGAAACGGAAGCGGTTTTTGCAATATAATTTGATCAATCATGACAATTGCCGCACACCGTACACTTCACTATTTTGCGGCTCTTACTCAGAATCGATGCCGATTTCTTTGACGACAACTTGATTAGCCCGTCGATTGTCATTATGAGCATTATTAGTTAGTTGGCGACAGCAGCCGCACAGCAGCAGAGCAGCCGCAAAAGTAAATTACAGAATGTCAGAATTATTATGGAAAAGCGGTTTCAGAAAAAGTAAGAAGTCTAACTATACTGCCGGCTGCTGACTGCTCGCTGCCAGTTGGCTCGGTGAATCGATGCAGGAGGAAGACATGCGCCAAATGTCAAATCGTTCAATTTCACAGCAGAACGCCTAAATGCGGTGGGTCCATTCTAATATATGTGTATACTTGAGTGGTGTGTGTGTGTGCGTGTGTGCTTAGACATTTGAAATTGTTTTGCTGACTGACAGCTGCTGCGTTAAACGCTGCCCAAGAGGCGTGTCCCTGCCCACCGTAAGAAAGCGCAGCTGCAACCGTTGCTGCAACTGTTGCTCTTGCTGTAATTACAATGAAACCTGCACTGCGATTGAGCCTCTCTGCACGCTAATCAACGCTAACTGCAACAAACAAGCTGGACAAACAAACGCAAATTGTTTTGCACTATGTCGGCTACATTGGGGGCCTTTGAGCTGGGCAAATATTAAATGCACATGACAAATTGCAAGCCGAGAGCCCAGCAAAGAGCGTGTTGCAGATTTGCCCATTTGGCGGCAATTAAAGCGCACGCTTCGTCTAATCAACAGCGACTGGCAGATTGCGTAAATTAATAGCTGCCAGGCAGGCAACCCAACCAGCCAACCAGCCAGCCAGTAAGCCGGCTAACCCAGGAACCCAGCAAATAGCTAACAGCCAAGAGCCAACCCACCCGGCAGATAAGATTACCCATCGGTTTTGTGTTGTAACTGTCATGTCATCATGACGATGATGCGACTCTAGTCTTAGCTCTCCAACTACAACTCAAACTCCGGCAGCAACTGCGATTGCGGCTCAGCCCAGTCATGGCTAGTGCAATTATGTGAGCAAATTTAAATACCAACGCAGGTTGCTGCGGCCGTTGTTGTTGCTGTTGTGGTGGCATCTTCATGACAGTGGCAGGCACTGGGTAATGGTGCAATGGTAATGGAACCCTAGCTAAGACAGTAGCTGCTTCAATCTGACATTCAATGCATCATTTCGGCTGGTGGTCTGTTCCCATCTCTTGCACCATAGACGAGAGCTCTAGCATTTTGACACATTTCATTGCAGATTTCACACCACATCAAAATTGCACAGGTCTAAATTATTTTAATTGGCCGCTGGTTGTGTTACAATAATTATAGAGCCCTGAGAAATTCAAGATTATCTATATGCCATATACGTAATTATCCAGAGGGTGCTCTAAGATGAGCTGATAATTGGCATCAAAATGCTGCTCTTCTCAAGGGCAACCTTATCATTGCCCAGACTTTAGGCAACTTAAAGACAAAAGAATAAATTCTTTGTTCGCATAATGGTGACGGTTTTAAGAAATGGTTTATGATATTTGATATACTTTTGTTATAACTGATAAAGAGAGCTACAAATTGGATTTATGGTAAACTTGATTCAATTTTTATTTTCTAAGATAACATCTACTATTCATTGAGAATTATGTTGCCAATATAACTGAATTTATCTAAAATTTGACTTAGACTTGGTCAATATTAAATTCAATGGATTCTCGTTATAAGCTTTGGTCAATTTTATGTTCAGTCAGTTCTATTCTATATATTATTGAGAGAGTTTGAGAAAAGAACAATGCAGACTACATAATGGACATATTTCAGATAGTATTTAAATATTTTACAAAAAAAAAGTGCCAAAGATATCCTATCATCCTGTTGGACAAAATCATGGCCAAATAGAAATAATACTATTTAAAACAAAAAATATAGAGCTGCTCAAAATCGTATATATAATAAAGTTCTATATCATTCACACTTAAAAAAATATTTGATTCAATTAAAAGAAAAAAATAAATGTTTTCAGTTTGATTAAATAAATTTCTTATAATGATCCATACTCATTTTCTAGACACTCACTTGATATTTGCAAGAGTTGCTTGCTTGCAGCTTGTTAAAAGTCACCAGCGCCAAATATCCTTTAGATATTTGACGAAAATTTCTGTTTATTTGTTGTTTATTTGTTTCGCAATAAACGTAGCACTGCTTGATTCTTTTCTTTATTAATTTTCGCACAATTTGGTTCACTTTGCACTTTAGTTAGGATCTGTTGCTGTTACAATCGCACTTGTAAGTTCGGACACACTTCCTGGCGAATATGTGCATGCATTAGTGCGTGTTTTATATTAAATTAAATTTATTTTTCTTTTTGGTTTTTTATTTAATTTTTTAATTTAATTAATTTATTATTTTTTTTTGCTAACCAGCCGAGTTGTGTTGCGAACTTGACCGTCTAGAGTTGACCGAATAACTAAAGTAAACGTCAGGCTAATCGGTCGTTATATAAGTTTGAAGACTTTGATGCAGTTGCTGCTGCTGCTGCTGCTGCTGCTGCTGCTAATGTTGCTGCTGCTGCTGGTGTTGCTGCTGCTGTTGTTGATAGTTGCTCCGGCTGGCCGTGCGCTCGCCTTGACAATGGCAATGGTTGTGAGTCGTTGCTCAGCGGCGATCGTTGCTTTTGGCCGCAGCGAAAGAAAGCAACAAAACAAACCAAACAAAGAAAGCCAAAGAAATGAGCGCGCGCACACGCAAACCGCTCAATTGCTTTGAGTTTGAGCTGCATTCTGTGTTTGCTTTCGAGTTTGAGTCTTTCGAGTTTGCCTTTGCGTTCCGAGTGAGTGAGGAAAAGTCCGCCTTTGCTATTGTTATTGCTTTTGCTTTTGGCTCCATGTAGCTTTTCACTCGTCGGCGCAGGCAGAAAAAGCTGTTTGCTTCGTTTCTGTGAGCTCGTGTGCGCGCTCTCCCACTCTCTCTCTCTCTCTCGCTCGCTCGCTGTCTCCCTAGCCCGGGCACATGTGTGTGCTTGCTGGGAGTACTCTCTCTTTTTTCTATATGCCTGATTTCATTCATAATTTTAGAGCCCATCTAACGATTACAAAATCCACTTTGGAAAAGTTCAAAACGGGCACACGACGTTCAAAATCATTAATTAAATTGAAACCAGTGCATGGTCGGCTTGAGAACCCAGAACTCGTGGAAGAAAATCAATTTCTCAAGTTGGACATCGTACACTTAGCTGAGTTATTGGTACATGAAAAATACAATTATGATTTTTTTTTTTTGTTACACATTTTCCATATTTCTGTATGTAATTTTGTTTTTGTTTTTTTTTTTTTTGCAGATATTCTATTGGGTCGCATGATGTTGTGGTCTGCCAAAGGCGGTGTTGGCTGTCGTGCGTTTTATGCTCCACAAAGTTACAAAACTGCATAAAGATAAAGATACTGTCCGGCAGTAGTAATAGACAGTTTAACTGAATTAGGAGCCCAAAACGAAGTCAGTTGCTTTGGGAGAAAGGTAGCGGCAGAAACGCAAATACAAACACATAAATTGGTTCACAATGCATTCTTGATGGGGATGCTAAGTGAGATGCCAATGCTGAAGAAAGTTGATACACATTGATTCCTGTGTGAAAACGAAAGTTCAATTGTGTGGGATAACAATTTATTTGTTTTTTTTATTGAACTATTCAATTAGCACATTAGCATATTCAGCTCATAAATTTAACGATTATGCGCTTAATGCAGCAAACTCGTCTATTTCAAATGTAAACAAACATCAAAAGCATCAAATCAAGAGAGCCCTCATCAAAAAGTCCAAATGAATCAATTTGAATTTGATGCGAGATCGGTTACTTCTGCTCATGATGCTGCTTCGCTGCTGCTGCCATCAAACGACGACCTTTCGCTTTCAATGAATGACTGCGACAATGGCCCCCGCATACTGATGAGCTGGTCCGTTCAGGTATAGCCCAGATGATCATCACGATCTGGTGAAAGCAGCAGCACCGTAAAGGCGAGAATTGCTGAATGAAACAGAAATGAAATGAGAATGGCTGGGCCAGTGGAAATCAAAATGAATCTGTCGCGCAAGGAAGTTCAAATGTTGTCTAAGAATTGGCATTCCAATATTTAATGCTAGCGGAAATGCTGAGCATCAAATATGTTCGAATTTGTTTACAAATAAATATTTGGCTGTTGTGCTCGAGCTTGTGTTTGGGAAAGGCAATTTGCATTTCACCGCCATTTCTGTGACAATGACAAAAAGCAACGGCGATTCCGTTGATGAGCTTCAAAGATTTGACAAGCGATTTGCCAACGGCAGGTGCATTATTTGGCTGTTTGTTGTTTCCAAAAAAGAATCGCTGCCCACTTTCCATTCGGGGTGAAAATGAAAATTGCGATGCTTTCGTTAGCAGCTGCAAATTGCACGGCCAATAAATGTGCTCATTTAATGCGAGTTTGTTGCCTAAGTCATTTGTTTTTTAGTTCGCTTTGCCAATTAATAAACCACAAAAATAGATTTAATTATGTGTAAATATGTTTGTTTTCGCTTTATGCAATTAACGCTCTGCCAAAAATATAGCCGCAAAAATAGAAAATCTACCAATATCTCTCTAGCTGCAAGATGTGAATTGTTGACTTCCTTCCTCTGTAAATGCCTGCCTGACAGCCTGCTTAACTGCCTAACTGTGGCTGTGGTTGGATCGTGGACCGCAAGCGTTGAGCATCGTCGTGTTTCCTTGCCTTTGCTTCTTCTGGCCGAGTCTGTGAATTCTAAAAGCATCCGTTAACGTTTACCTTTGCCTGCTGATTAAGTTGCCAAAAACATACAAAATAAGACAGCGTGCAGCGCTGCACAGCAGCGACGCGTTGATACCCTTTATTTTTACGAGATTTTGTAAATTCATGAGGAATAAAAAAGTTGAATTAAAAAATATATATAATTTCATTTTATTATGTTTTTTATTTATTTATAAAACATTGTATATTTTGTTTAACTTTGTATACAAAAAATAAATTTAAAAAAAATATAATTAAATCTAAATTATATATTTTTTTTTCATTCAAGAAAGTTTTTCTTAATTTGTGTAAAATAAGGATAAACATTTATCATCAGAGTGTTTTGAATAAATTTTTTTTTTTTCAAAATTAATGATATTTATGTTCCGCCCCCTATTTACCGTTATAGTTAACGTGCTAAATATACCCGTTGAAGCTTCATTTTAGGGTATAACAAACAAAAACAGACAACGTTGTCCCATTGTAACTGCCTGTTGTTAACAAGGGGCCCCAGCCCAAGACGTGTTCTAGGTCCAGCACCGTTGCCAGCGCCAAATTGGGCGTAATATTATGCCCAGGCTGGGTGAAATATGAGCTGAGAAAATTTTATTTCTGCTTTGTTTTGTGTGCCACCATTGAATTTTAAATGTGCACTGCGAACCCTGAGAGCCTTATTCTTAAGTGTTATGGCCGTGTATGTAAACCAGGCTTTTTTATTCTGTTTATTTCTTTTTTTGTTGGCTCTTTGAACACGTTCACGTGAGCTTGACTCGTAAACTAAATCAACGGTAGTGCGAAATCTATCGAGATTTGGAATTTCAAGTGAGAACCTTTGAATTTGAAATTTGTATTATTCTACATATATATTATTTCACATTCAAACCTTTGGCAAAGTAAACAGTAATTAAGAATATTGTTTCTTTTTTTTCGGCCGGCATTTATCAAAGCATATATGATGACAGAGCTTTGATACAATTTCTGTGAAAGATCATTTGATCTTGATTAACAATTGTTGCCTATATCACTTGTTTGCGAGGCGTGAAATCGTTTTGCCATTGACTCTGCATTGACTACACCATATCAAGTATTTGCTATACTTCACATACTTAGAGACAATGCATATTGTCTGGCGATGTGAGCATCTTATAATAATTGAGAGCATTTATAATTGCTTAAGTCTTTAGCACAAATATTTTGTCTGGGATGGCTTTTAGCCATCAAAGGCCGCCAGCACTTGTTGTTGCTGTTGTATTCATAATTGAAGATTGGAATCTTTGGATCCCTCATAAATTCTCTAAAGTGTAGAGATTCCATTTGAATGATGTGGCAATCGCAACGCCTTTTGCCAAATAAGTTCAACGCCCCTGGCAAAACAGTTTAAGACAACTTAAAGCAGAAGAGGCAACAATGAAGCTGAAGCTGTAGCTGAGCTGAGCCCTCTCGGGTTTATATGCCAGAGATAAAACGATGCGTTAATTAAAGCTGATTATTGTATGTAATTTGTTAGTGTCCTCCGGGCCAGTGCGGCCCTTTAAGTGTTGCTGCATTCTTTGCCTCTGGCAGCGCTGCAAAATAATATTATTGTCGTGGCCAACGTGAAATTGAATACCTACATATTTGTTGTATGTGAGTGTGTGTGTGTGTGTGTGTGTGCGGGGCGTATGAACGTTTTGCCTTTACAGCATAACGTGCGTGTGACCCGGAAATACATACAAGTTGGCCCGTTTTTCGAGTGAAATTTTATCCAGATAAATGATGCAATTTCGTTAACTGTCGGCTCGTTGGGGCAGGGTCTCTTAATTGTCTAATTTTGGATTGTTTAAGCCGAATAAATAGCTAGATTTTTGCCCTGAAGGCCTCCAGATGGGCCACTCAATTTGAACAAACTTAAATTAGAAATTCTTTCGCTGCCCTTTACCTCTCTGGAGTAGATCTGTACAGGCTGCACAAACCATAACTGCTCATAAAAGAAATTTTTGCGGCCGAAAGATGTCACTGCGCAGCATTCTAGGCTCGGTGAAAGTCGTTTTGCCAATGACAAGAACTTTTGTGCTGAATGCTGCGACAAATGCTACTGGTCCATCGCACTTCAGCGCTGATCATCACGATCATTATGATCAGCTCGAGAATCATCATTAGCTTCGTCGAGCAGCGCACGTGTATTTAAGTACAGTGTGGCATGTGCGGGGCTTGCCGCAGCATCGCATAGCTTAACACAGAAATGATAATAATAATAGACAATAATCGGTACTTGAGTACTTGCGAAGAAGGAAATCTAAGAATGACAATAAAAATAAAATAATTCTTGCACTCGTTATACACTGTATTCTGTGAGCACTTTAGCTATGCCAAGAAAGATTTCTAAATATTTATGGAAACTTTTTCTACGAATGCTCAATTTCTTTCTTATTGTAAAGTCTGTATATTTATAAGTTTAAGATTATTTAAGATGGAAAGTAGAGTCTTATCTGTGACAAGTAGTATTTACATCTATCATGGATAGATAGAAGAGTGTATACAGTTTCGACTAGAATTTTATTTATTTATTTATTGTGCGGTCTCATGTAAGATACAGAGCTTTGCTTGTAGTTCACTTTGCTCACTTTGTTGTAGCTTGGACAAGCTCATCTCGAAGATCTATGTTCGTATTAAAATATTTGCCATTTCCGAGTAATTTCTCACACAGCGTAAGTGTGAAGTTCTTTGGGTAACTTTTGATAGAATTATACTATAAATCATGTGTAAACTGTGGCCATTAGGCCTGCTTTTGATGCAAAGAAAAAAAAAAAGAGCTAGAAAATTCTTAGAGTTGGGCATTCATGGCGGCGACTCATGTCCGAAAATTGGTTGTCAACTTGATTTTGACTCAAATCACGTTTATTCAGCTGCATGGTAACAATTCGCTGTGCAGCACAAGTGACGCACGAAATTAGCCCAAAAGAGGCAACTTGCAACATTTGTGGTTCAGTTTTGTGAACGGATCGTCACGTTTTCGCCACCAGAGATTGGTTGGATTAGGCCCTTACGTTGGCCAAGTGCCAGAGAGCTGCTGCCATTTTGATTCATTTACGCTAATTAGGTGACACAATTCTCACCTAATGTGCTCTGATAAGCGCAGTGTAATGGAATGTGCACTAGTCTGTCTGTTTGGATTATTGGCAGCGGGCTGTAAGCTCGAGCTCTGAGCTGAGCTGAGAGCTGAGAGCAGAGAGCAGAGAGCAGAGAGCTGCATGTGGCAGGCAACAAATTGTTGGCTGCCAAGTTGTGTGAAACTGTTACTGCTGACTGCTGGCTGCTCATTTAAATTTTACACAGCACTGCAGCGCTTGGCTTGGCCATTTTTGGTGAGTCTTTCTTAGTAGCCTGCTCCCGAAAACAATGGGCACTCGTATATCATGATAATCATAAAAGCCAAGCAGCTTGTTGGCTCTCCCCATATGTGGCTGCCACCGTACCATCTGCAGCCTGTAACTGGACACATGCGACTACATGAATATGAGTATTAAAAGCGCCGCACACTCTACTACATAGTGCAGTATTTCTGGCCATAATTTGTTATCATATTAAAGTGCAACAGGAAGAGAGGAGATGGAGTCCAGAGTCAGAGTCGCACTCGTAGTCGCAGTCATAGTCACAGTTACAGTTGCTCTGCGGTCCGAATTTTATTTTTATTCTTTTTCAGTTCACAATGGCGGAAGTTATAAAAGTATTGAGTCTAGTTGTTGTGCATAATCGCCAGCTATTCCTATGATGTTTATGGCAGCATTTGTTTGCCGATATTTGGCTCACAGCTCGTTAGTGCATCAACACCTTGTAGGGGTATGCGATTGCGCCCTTTCGCCAATTATTGTGCAATCAATATTGCATAATCTGGGCGGTGCACTAACAGTGCAGCGGTGCAGCAGTGCAGCAATGCAGCAGTGCAGCAGTGCAACGCCCCAGCTAACGGCAGTCACACTTGTGGCACATAAATCAAAAAGTCGTAGAGAGCTGCAGCAAATCAGATTGCCAGAGCGGTAGATTGCTCTGCGTGCCATGCAAATGTCAGAATTTGGCGTGTCGTGTGTGGCTTCTGGGCATGGTTAAATGAAAGACAGTGGCATTACATGCCACCTCAGCCATAGCCATAGCCATAGCCAAAGTCAATGGCAGTCATAGTCAAGGTCAGTTTGTGCCTCGCATGCATCAAATCAACTGGCAGCAATCAACAACAACTGCAGCAGCAGCCAGCGAACAACTGCAAGGTGCCTCGCCCCAGACATGATGCTTGCAACTGCAACAGCAACATGCAATAGCGGCAGCAGCAGCGGGAGCGGTAGCAACGGCAACGGCAGTCTCCCAATTGAATGCTTCTCACCTCGAAATGGAGCAGAAGGCACTGTTCTATCGTTTTTCAAATTACAAACACATCTCGACATGCCTTGGCAAAACAGAAGAAACACAAACTAGAAAAAAAATTGATCGCCTGTGATTAGCAGCGATTAAGATTAGAAGCAGGAGCCACGCCGTAGAAACAACAACACATACCCAGGCCCCATATCTCATACCCCATGCCAGACTCGCACCAGACCCGCGGTGTTTTGTCAGTTATGTGCAAAGTGGCCAACAGCCGCTAACATTTTTCAATTAAAAAGCAAGTATGAAACTATGGAAGCTCTATTTAAATGTGATCGACTTTCTGATACCCAGCAGATGTGCAGAGAAACTATAAGCTACAATATTATGGTTCATTGTTTGACTGTTGGAAATGGAAGCAACAATATGTTGCTGTCGAAAGTAACATTGGAACTTTTCTATGATTGATTGAATATAATTAATTTATTCATGTTTGAAGTTAACTCTTAGCACTAAAGAGAAACTATTCAACTAGCACTATATTAACCGATACTTAGTCAGAGATTAATTTGCATCACATAATGGAGACACCTTAATTAATGAAATTGTTTCTATTGGACAATCGCATGTACCCCATCAACAGGTAGTGCATTAGCAGCTAACAAGTTGGCAGCTCACAGCTGCATCTGGATTAGATGCTGCATTTTAGCTGCTGCCTTGACCAGACATCAAGGCGATAATCATAATCTCGCCTAGTGTGTCTGTGTGTGTGTGTGTGTGTGTGTGTGCGGAGATTTTGTAGGCCTGTCATTAAACTTTCACATCGAAATCTATATGTTTCATCAGTACCAAAACTTTACAAGCTAAATGTTTGGTCAATGATTAAAGAGATTTCACGCTGCAACGAATAACGTATGCTGCTACCCTTGCCTTTGTCCCTGAAGCTGTTGGATTTCTGTGAAATTATTAAAGAGCCACGAGACTCGAGTCAAAGTCGGGGCCATTTCTCACGTCAGTCAAAAGAAAGTAAACAAAATAATACACAAAATTTATTTACGATTATTAAACGCCGGCGCGTCATGGCACGCGGCCAAATGCAAAGACCATGGCAAAAAGGGTTTTGAATCCGAGCTAGTGTATAACATACAGGACACATGCACATAGAGAGGCTTTAGACACTTGTTTATATGGTCATTGGCTGACATTATTTACTTTAGTCGAAATTGTGCACTTTCTTCTCGAGCGCTGCGTCAATCGCTAAAACAAAACTAAACGAAATGGCAGATGCAATTAGCCCGACTCGGTTGGCCATGTCGCTTTGCCATAAAAGATTTAAAGACAGCCGTTGGCCTGTACACGCAATTTGGCTTAAATACGTCCGTCCGACCGCTCAACAATCTCATAAAGCAATGAAACTAAACTCATTTTGTAGAAAATATGTTTCACTTACATATTGTTTTTGTCTTTTACTTTTGCTGGGCATTAAATTTATTATTGTGAAAAAAAAAGCTGAAAATTTTTTATTTTAGACTCGCAGTTATGTAAGGCATGTAAAAATTGTTGTGCAACTGCGAAAAGTATTTTAAAAGCGTTAATTGTAAACATTTTTCAAGCACTTAATTTGTGTCGATTTTGGAAATTGAGCTTTGAGCATCAATTGAATGATGGCTTCATTGCTTTTAATAGCCTCAAATATTTCTGACATTAATCAAATCTCTGCACGCATTAGTATATCAAAGGAATCGCTGAATCATTTTGGCGCATTTCGGAGCTTAAGTGCCCACTTAAATTGTAACAGCCAATTTGAATAGATACTCGCATCCAAATGAGTTATATATTATAGACCTGTTGCCATTGTAGGCGGTAATTCAAGTGGTTTTGTTGAGCTGCTAATCAAAGTTGTTATATGTATATGCATATGAGTTCACTCCATATAAAAGATAAATATGTTTAAACATGTGCTAGGCTGGTATTTGCTTTTAACAAATAATAATAAAAGTATCATGAAGTCGAATCAGAAACTGAATGAAAAATGTTCTTCAAACATTGTAAGGAACAGAGATGCACAGCATGTACTGTGGTTGTTATATTTGTTGTCATCAAGTGAGACCCGTCAATAGAATCCGTAAAAATATAGTAATTCTCAGCTCGGCCGTTCTCAATTGGTAGCCAGCAAGCGGCACTCCATCACAATTAACCTAAACTTATTTTCGAAAATTCTCTCACGTACCCGAAAAAAAAAGTCTCATACAATATGTATAGCTGTGCTTATGTAAATGAAAGTGTTTATAATGCATATGTAAATTACATTACAATACAGCTCGACAGCTGTCAAAGGCAAACACAATTTACCGCTGCAACTGTAAGGTTCTGAAGCATCATTGTAGGGTATCTCGTTAGGAGCTCAAGTGGTCAGCAATAGAGCAAAAGTGAAAATGTTTTACACATGTTAACAGAACAAGACCGGAAATTCAATTTGAATAGAATGCTGAGAGCAGCACAATTGAAACATAACCGAAGCGGACAATTTGTTAGATCTGAAACATGAAAATAAGTTGATGTTGACTAGCATTTATTTTTGAGGTAGTTCTGAAGTACCAAAAGTCATCGTCATGCAAAGCATGTGTGAAAGATATTTCCCATGTGATCTCATCAGATTGGCAGCTCCGCAGCTCGACATCTCTCACAACTGTACAGTTCATGAATAATGAATGGAGCTACTTAACGGTGATAAAGAAGATTTTTACTAATGCCAAAAATAACAAAGTGTGAACGAAAGTGAATGAAATGAAAGTTATCAGCGCATGCGAAATTGGCCAATTCATGAAACTGTAGCATATCATAGCATATTCATCGAGAGATTAGCTCGTAAGCTGTTTAGAATAGCGTCTTCTGTCGAGTATCGCAATTAAAATTCTTTTGTTCGAACTAATGGATCTTTTACTTTCGTCCGATCTTCGTCCACATAATATGATTTTAGTTTGATACTCATGAAGATCTGGCCACCGAACGACGATGATTCAGCGCAATTCGCTAAAGGCCATTATGGATATGTGTGATATGTGCGACATGGTTTTTCTCTTGTCAATAAAACTAGATAGCACAATTATTTTCAAATTTTCTGTTGTCGCTGGAGTACACGACGCGAAATTAAAGTAGCGTAGAACTAAAGCAAAGCCTAAGCCAGAAATTGTAACTAATTTGTTGTTGTGGCTTTCTTTTCGCTTTTGGTGGCTTTTGCCAAATAAACAACAAAATGCGCTCAAGTTTCTCTTTCGTGTGCCAAAAGCAATGCGAATTGCCTGATTTATTTTTATTGGACCTTTCTGGCGGACCGAACCACACCATAAACGGTACCAGGTTTCGTGTCTTGATTTTCAAGGTTAGATCAAATGTACAACATGAGACGACATTTTTTTGTGGGGCTCTCAAATAATTACTTTATGAAAATTTAAGACTCATGTTGCCTGTGCTGCTTAATGCTGTTGAGTTTCTAAATTTGTAAGGGCCAAGATTATAAATATTATTTAATTACAAATTTCTGCATGTAGCTTAGATTAATTTCTTTGTAGCAAAAGTGGAAAGATTGTTAAGAGTACTTTACGTTGTGATGTCAGTTCACATAACGTCAATAATTCCTTTCAATAGATTAAAACACACGCACACACACACATACACTCTACGCAGATACTAGTATTTCATAAGCATTTCCATTTGATAACCAGTCGAGCGAAGCGAGCTGCTACCGTTTGACGTTGCATCAACGCCATTTAACAGCGTAATTAACACATGTTGTCGCGCAATCAATTGCACACTCATGAGCGCAGATATGGACATGTACATGGACATGGATATGGCGGCGACTTACTTGGGTATGTGGTGCGAAATGCGGCTATCTATTGCACCGCCCAACCGACGATGTCGATGTGCCACTGTCCACTTGTTCATTAGCGCACTGTCCGACTGCATTTGAGTTAACTGCCTTCGTATGGATTGCAGCGGATGCAGGGGTAGCGGGTATATTGGCTGGGATATTGGCGTTTGCTACAGATGAACAGCAAACAGATGACAGACGGCCAATGAGAGGATGAGAAAGATGAGCCCGATGAGGCAGATACAGTTAGACTTATGTATATTTGTCATGGTCAGCTCAAGTTTTAATTGAGTTATGAGACTTGCATGTTCACTGCAGACCATTTGAATGACCAAACCTTTAGAGAGGCGAACAAACTCCTGGGAATTTCGCAGCAGATTCTGGGTCGTCTCATTGCAACGAGTTCCTCAGCATTTCCCAGAATCGACAGTATTGGACATAAAGGCTGCGTGCCGACATCTCGACATCTTTGGCCAAGTGCCGTTTGTAGCTCATGAGCTCTCCACAAATGGTCTAATGAGTAAATTAATTGCCGCACTAAAACGTCTTGCTGAGACTGGTTTAAATGGCTTGCACTAATTCGCAATAAAAACTCAATTAACAATCGATGAACCTGATAAGCTCTTCGTTAAGCCATCAGCTGAAAAAACATTTCCAACTTATCCGTCTGTCAGCTCACATTAGCAGATGCTGCAAATGCAATGAAAGTGCACTGAGTTGCCTAGATTTCTTTACCTACTTTACATTTCACTTTCATCGAACATTGTTAGCCAAGTTCATTCGAGATTGGACCTGCTTAATGATGCCATCCAGGGCACATACAGGTCACTCGTTGAACTCATCAATTAGTCGTTCACTCTAGTGCTTATGGATACATACAATACTACGGGGCAGCTCTCACTTTGCCTATACAGAGCATATGCTCTCTAATCTGTTTATCTGAAGCGTACTGACCCCAGGCGTACTAAATTGTCATAAATTTCTGGACGAATTCAGGAAAACATAAAAACTCTGGAACAGCAACTAAATGAAGACATTTGCGAGCTGCTCAGATGCGAATCAATAATGAAATGGCCATGCAAAATTCTAGACACAACAAACGGTTAAAAGCCGCCGCGGGGAATGCTGCCGCACGGCGCAACGGTAAATCGGACAAAAGCCCAGACTCAGACTCAGACTCAGACTCAAACTGAGACTTGGTGCTATAACTCGACGGGTTGAGGTCCGCTCATGACTGCAGATACTCGACTTTAGATTAGAATGAATCATTTCCAAGCATCCTAATTGAGTTGACTGCGGCTGGCAGCTGGCAACGGGCGACGGGCAGCTAACAGCTGGCAGCGAAAAGGCCAAAATATTAGCAACCGCCTTGTCGAGGTGTGAGACTATTTAGCCAACTAAGACGAACAAGACAAGTCCGACTCTGAATCTGTGGCCAAGTAGCGGCGATTAGTCGCAGCTGAAAGATGCAAGTTGGGGGAAGAGGCCAAGAGGACGACAAAGGGCTATTTATCAACCAGACAACGCGAACGTGAACTGCTCGTGTCTCGTCTCTGGGCAAGTTAACCGTTCTTCGACTGACTGACTGACTGATTGACTGACTGACTGAATAACTAGCTAACGGATTGTACAGCATCCCGACTCCTGTGCTGACTACCTCCCCCACTTTAATTACTCATTTAGCATTGGAGAGCGGATCTCACACTCAAAGTGCTATTAAAAGTCTGCCTCGCACCTCAGCCAATGGCTGGAGAAATGTAGTTCTTTGGGTCAATGCGAGCACCTTAACTAATCAAAGCCATGCCCAGAGAGGCACACGCTCTTTCGCTCAGTATGTCAGTTCCAGCGTCTCCGAGTCAGTCATTCGCATTGTCAATAAATAAAATCTTTCGCTTTTGCTGTGACAGCTTTCACAACAGTCTGCTAAAATACGGGCGTTGCGAAGCTGCTCTACGCACTGCCAAGTACTAAAGAATATTTTATGACAGTCAAAATGAAAGCGGAAGAATCGCTAAGAATTTCATGGGTCGAAGAGATTACGAGCTGCGCTAAATGAATTCGATTTGTTTGGCGGGCAGAAGCCGAGTTAGAGTATCTGCAATAATCAGCGAGTGACAACTTGAGGAATCGATGGGATATATATACATAACTAAATAACTAAATATATTTGCCGGCCCGTGCGCTGTGCGAGAAGATGTTCCCGAGTTGAACCTCACGTTCTGGATACCATAAAACACAATGGAGCGTTGCGACTTGGGGCAGGCCAACAAATGTCGCTGTTCTATTGTTCAATGACTATGGCAATGGTTGGCAAAATTTCGGCTGCTTTTATGTTTATGCATGAATTCCAACATGAAAATGCAACAAGGAAGAAAACTCGCTGGCCATAAATCAAATTGGCCAAAATGCTCCCAGATCCAGCACGCAGTCATGGCCAACTGATTGAGCTGTCGCGTATTTGGGTGAGATCGCCCAGTGTCTAAATGCCTGCAGTCACAGCCCCAGCCCCAGCCCCAGCCCCAGCCCCAGCCTCAGCCTCAGCCTCAGCCTCAGCCTCAGCCTCAGCCTCAGCCTCAGCCTCAGCCTCAATCCCCGTTCCATACCAGTTACGATCTCTTGAGCTGCTGCCATTTGGTTTGTCATTTGAATTTCGTGCCTGCTCTTGCCTTTCTGGCCTAGCCGCCCAACCATTTTAGAGGCAAATCTTCTTTTGACCAAAATTGAAAAAATTGAAACCTGAACGTGGTCAGTTAAAAGGAAAAAGCAAAATTTCCATACTCTGACTGGGCTGTGACACCTTGTGCTGGTTCTTATAAGGCGCTAGATCGCTACCATATTAACGGATGTTTGTCATATTTACAGGCACAGCCCGCCCACAGATTTCTTTCTGCTTATCTAGAGCAAGTAGGTCAGCTTAGAGATCAGGACAGCAAAAGTGCATCAGCAAGCGGAAGCGCTGCTGCTGCTAGAGGTTATCCATATTTTATTAATGGTCTTTAATCCAGTTATAGATACTCAACAATGAATCACCTAGTGGCAATTGGGGAGTTTTTCTCATTGTAATGCAAACTGTATTTTACTTAAGTGTAGTCAATAAATTCAAGCGTGTGCGATGCGCCTCAGCCATCTTTTGTGATATCTGGCTCGATACTTTCACATAATATTTTATGAATGAAAGTAAATGTTCATTATCTATCGACTTTTGATTAGAGAGTCGTATTTTGTAAATACTGCGAATATTTAGCATAGCGATCGTTTTTGAGGTCAATCAGAATCATTTGCAAAATTTAGCTTGATGGATGCTGCGCAATCTGGAGCATATTAGAAGTTATTTTTATAACGCACCTACATTCACAGCATGCTTAGTTGGGTCTGTGGGCCACATGCAGGCAGAGAGTATTTTGCGTAAATGAAAGAGACTGAAATCTATGGCTAATTAAATGGTCCATTAATGCTATTTGAGCATTACACAAAATTGGGTTTCTGGTGCACCAAATTCAATGGTCCATGGCTATTTATAGCCGTTGAGCGCAAACAAAAGACTCAAGCAGCGAACTTGCCTCAGTCGGTGTGTGAATTTATGCATTGAGATTATAATATTTTGCAAGCAGTTCGGCGCTGTGCGCACAGTTAGCTCTATCCGCAGGCATTGATACGTTCAATAATTCAAATAAAAAAGTAGCCAGCAAATTTTGCAGTCCACAACGCCCACCATAAAAAAAAGTGCAGCCTGCAACCGTATAGCGGATCGAACGCGTCGGCCAGCTCGCTCGGTCTTTCGGTGCTGGCCAGCCGGCTGACCAGCTTGATTCTGCGCTGGTATTTTTCTTATTTATTTTGCCTAGCTGTGCTGCTTCGCCAATTTGTCTTGCAATTAGTCAAAATTATTGTGCAATGTTTATGCAACATGCTGCAAGTGACACTCTTGTCAATAAACAATCCATTTGCATAACTGTACGAGTATTGCCACTCACGATTCTGCCCATTGCCCAAGACCAGATGCTAGCTAGTTGCTTGGTTGTTCATAATGTTGTTATTGTTGTTGTTGTAGGTGCTGCTGGTGCTGGTGGTGCAGATGGTGCTGCTGGCGTTGCCTACGCCAATTTCTCGAGTGTAACTCATCTTCGCACACGCCGTGGTAGCAGCGCTTCATGACTGTGCATATTATTTTTGCAATTTTGCCAGGTATAAAGCATAATAGTTTTGTTATGCAGCCTGTTGACAATGTGTACTTAGCCAAGTAATTAGAAAATAAAGCCATGCCACTTGCACGAGTTGTATACAAGTTGAAGACAACTATCGGAATGTGATGGGTTAGTTGAAAGTTAGTTTAAAGTAACTGAGTATTTGCTTATATTATATTATATTGTTATATCTAAGAACTATTATTCTAATTGACCCTTAAGCGATCAGCTATCAACAGAATCGTGAGCAGATCATATAGGTTGTTGTTGACCCATTATGAATAGGCAAAGTAATTCGATTGCTTTGCAGAGTATTCACATATCGGCTAATCAATTGATGCCTTGCCATCGACAATTTGTGCCAATAGTCAGGAGAGGAAGTCAACAGCAAATGCCTCGCTTTTGAGAGTGTTGAGTGATGCAATTGATGTCCATTTGTATGCTGCATCTTGATTAACTCGTAGATGTTCAGTTAAATAGCTGACTGTGTCTTTCGCCTCCACTTGATGATCCACTTGGCCTTTTGACCGCATGTATTCCAATTTGTTTATCATAACTCATCAATCATCAAAGAAGAAATACCATGGCCTTTTCAGAGCTCTGAGCTGTGCTATTGAACAAAATAATTTAAACACGTTAACAGCTTGTTGCGGCAAAATGTGCAACTGAAACTGCTACACGCGGCAACATTAACAACCAATCACATTAGTGCGAGGCGAGTTCAATGCTGGTGCACATCGATGAAAGTGAGAGCTCGAGAAATTAACAAAGGAAAAAAGCATGCCAGATAGCCGTCAGCTATGAAATGCTATAAATGCGTATCGATTTGAATATGAATGCAGCTGGTTAGGCAGCTGTTGTAGTCGAAGACTTTCGACTGGCAGCGCAACTTTCATTTGTACGGTTAGCACGAAGCTTTGTTCCCTTAGAATAATACAACTTGTTTACACATTTATCTCATTGCATAACTTAATGGTGGACATCTACAAATGCAAAACGTTAGAAAACTTTCATTTTTCATATTTTGGTCAACAAGAAGTCACTGAAGGTCACTCGCAGCCTTAGCAGACAAGTTTTCAGTTCTTCAGAGACTTGTCAAGCGACTCGGCTCAACCTACTCTAATATTCTCATTTCATGCGTAGACTTTTTATAATATATTTTATTATCCGGTTTTCTATTTGGAAAACTAGAATTGTTTCTTGCCAAAAATTGAAAGTTGGAAAGTGTTTCTAGTCGTTCCCACAGCCATTGCTATTTAATTCTGAAAATGAAAGCTAAAATTAAAACAATACTCATTAGTGTCATCACCCCGCTAATGTTCTACGCATTTCTTTCTAATTTGGGAGTTCGCTGATGATTTTTGGTATAGTGAGCGGTGCGAGTGATATTTTTATTCGATCTGTAAACATGTCGTTCACTAATTCAGTCATTTATGCAACTCATTTAAATGAGGTTCACTTCTGTTTGGCCGGGCGTAGCGTATTTAAGTAGGTCTTCAGGCCCCAAAGCGGCATTAAACAAATTGTTATTGATTCTCATCTGACTGAACGACCGCCTTTCAAATTGATGGCTCAGTACACGTGCAGAGCAGTACTTCTTTATGTGCTCCCAACTGAAGATCTATTGATCGATTGTCAACATCATCAAATACATATTTCAAGTCTTATCGCTGAGCAGCGTCTGCGGCGGCATCTCGCAGTTCTTGTCGATGGCTGGCAACAGCAACAACAACAACAACAACAACAACAACAAGAACAGCAAAGGCAACGGCAACTTCATTGCCCAGATGGACAGTAAAGATCGATTCAATGCCATTTATAGCCGATGCCTGACTTTAAGCGATCGTCTCCCAGCATCCTACTCAAGTTTATGGCACAATTCTTACGCGCTCACTGAAGCCGAGGACCCAGACAAGTCGTCAAGCACTTTGCCACCTCAATGGAGGAGGCTAGGCAAGCGTTACGAATTCTACATGGGCAGCTTCGGGTATTTCACACGTTTTATTTACCTTCAGTAATATCTTTCGGCTTTTTGATTTATTTGCTATTTTTGGCAACTATTACAAATGCAATTTTAATTACTGGGCTTTTGTGTGTTTCTCCATTCGACCACCCCGAGCGACTTCTAATGAGGAGACAAAGACCCGCACAGAACTCTGCAGAGGCGGCGAACATGAAAACATGTTGGCACTTTTTTTTTTAATGGCTGATGCTTTGTAAATTAATACTCATATAAAGCGATTAGGAATCGTATGAATGAGATTCTGAGTAAATACCAAAAGAATTATTTTGTACAAGCACAGGGCAAAGATACACACATAAAAATACAAATGGAAATTTGTAGAATTAAGGCTATCGATTTAAGATACATAGGGTAAAAAATATAATTAATCAATTATAATTTATACATATTAAAAATTATATTAATTATAGCTTAAATTTTTTACGATTTTGTTGTGCTTGTTAACTGTTTTGCTAAATTATTTTATCTATAGAATCTTCATCATGTAGTTTTCGTCGGTTTTATTATCATCATGCAACTGAGTTAGTTATACGACTGCTTACGCTCTGTAATTTAACGACAATTTAATACCGACACAGTTGTGAAATTCTGCAGCTTCACTTTATAAATATATGGGGAAACATATGTTGGCCAGCTTTTGGCCAGTTAAATTTACAGCTAAGTCATTTGGCTTCGGACTGTCACTGATTCAATTAGCATGTTGCGAGTTCTAATTGGACATACAAATGCAGCTCATATCTAAGCCAAAGAGCAGCGGCGTTTCTTTTATTGGCAGCAAAGCACACGGCTACTTAGCCGCACAAATGGTAGCTGAATGTAAAGCAATTGGCAAGGCTTTAATTGCTTGCCAGTTGGCTGGCTCACAGATAGTCCACAGTCGGACATAAATTGTTGGCCATTCTATGACTGTTTTGCATGTTCTCGGGAGCACCGTTAGCTGCTGTGTGGGCAGAACATTGTGAATTGCTTAATTGCTGACCCTTTACCATGCCCCTGACATTCATTCTGTCGTTAGAGCCGCACGGGTGGTCCGACAGCTGAAGTTATTCTTAAGACCAGACCTCGCAATTACCAAAATCCGCTTAGCAAGTTATGTGTACAAAAAAATTCAACGAATCGCATTAAATCCATTGCTTGTATTGTCAGCAAAGCTACAAAAGAAAACCACAAAAAAAGAAAAGAAACAAATTGCTAAATCATCGGTGGCCCTTTAAGTCGTTGGCCATGCCCAATGCGATTTGCATTTCGCCCACCGCCCCACCCGCGTTCCAAATGATGTTGTCTTCCCGAAACTTCACCGAATATTTTGTTTCGCTCCTTGACTTGCATAAATTTACCAAATGTTATCGAAAGTGTGCATCTTACGCCCGTTGCAACTGGTTCGTAAGAGTTGAATAACACTCAAAACAAAAATCTGATGTACCCTGACTTGGGTCTAGCATTTGGGGCTGTTAGGCGTTGCCTGCCGCCCATTTAAATGTTCAACTACTTCTACAACAGCAATGAAAACAGCAAATGCAACGGGATATCTGTCTCTCTATACGTCTGCAGTCTTTTGTCTCTTGTCTTGAAATTGTGCCAGTAGTGTAAAGCAGCAATGGGGCATGGGCACATCCAACAGGACACCAGGATCAACTCTTGTTAGTGCTCTCCATCATTTGTTGCATGTTGTTGTCTGTTTCTTTCTGTTTAGACGATGTCAGCACTGATAGCTGACGCTTGCCGGGACTCTGGACTCTGTGCTTGGGTCATGCAGCGTCGGCGGTATTGACATTGTGCAACCAGCCAGTCAACCAGACAGTCAGCCAGCTCCCAACGGGGCACAGAGTTCACGACACTTTTCCGTCTGTCTCCCTCAACGTTGTAGTAAATTGTGCTTGTATGATGTTCTCTTGGTGGAAGATGCAAGATTAGCAAATTTGTGTAAGCTGATTGTGAGCATTCCTGGTGTACACATCATTAATCATTAATCTTGCAAGCAATGAACGAGACCGTTCGTTTATTTAATTGTTGCCCGCTGCAGTAAAGACCCCGTTTGGAAGTTAATTTGAGGCTGCGTTGCGCATACGCCCCGTTTGCTGCCATTCGATGCGATTCGCATTGACAGAGTTCCACTTTCATTCACCACAGATCGATGCGTATCTCTCCACTCTCTTATTATTTACTTCGTTTATCATAAATCATTATGATATGCAGCTAATTGAAGCGAACGATTTGTGCGAAAAAGCAAAAAGGCGAAAAGAAAGCAAAAGTTCTCGTCCAAAATGTTTCTTTCACCCCGTAACTGTGGGTCATTGTAGGCCAAAGCAATTTGAACTGCTGCCGTTTCGCACAACTTTTATGAATATTTGTATAGATCCAACCGCCAGGTGGAGAGCTACATCTCTGTGCGTGTTGAAAGCGCCGGGTCGAAAGTGGCCAATAGTAAATGACAATTCCGAGTGCTAATGATACTTGATACTCGATACTCATAACACTTTTGCTGAGACTCGTGCCACAGAAATTCATTAAGCTCTGGACGATAATGGGCTTTTTTTTTAGCCGTTTCACTTTTAACAAAAGACTTGGATCGATCGAGTTAATTTGTGAATTTATTTATTAAAAATAGATTCCATGTTTGACCAATATCATCGAATTTACTTGCAGATGATGCATTGTTCCATCTTCCATCTGCTGGCTCTCTGGTCAAATTCGTGACGGGAATGTGCAAAATGGGAACATCGGAATCACTGGCGAGTGCCAAGGATGTTGCCACTGCCTTTGCGAGAGAAGAGAGGCCTTGAAGACTGACACACATTTAGTGTGTAGATGCTGGCATTTGATTTACCTGGGAGCCTCGTCCGATTGACACTGGACATGAGTGAAATGTTTACTCGAAAGCCGCCATCGAGAGACCGACAGCGAGCATGCTGAGAGATTCTGGTTACATTCTCCTTTTCGATTGTCATTATTTCATTAAATTCATGTGATTAGAATCACTTTCGAGTTTGCTGCGCAGTGAAAACGCACTCTCGATGGCACGTGAGACAGCAAACGAAGCACCGCGAGTCGGGCAGGAGGTGAGCAGATCAGAGAAGATGACCAGATGACCAGATGACCGGACTCTCATGAGCCACTGAAAGAATCGCTGGCGATGGCATGTGGAACATTTTATTTCCGAACAATGAAATAATATGGGAAAGGCCCTCGGACAGGGGGTCGAGCTGCTGCCGGCTGCTGCCAGCTGCTGCTCAGTTGGCAATTGGCGGGCAGCAACGCAAAGACAACGCAAATAAATAAAATGAAAATTGCAATAAATTTCACTCTTGTGTGAAGACGAGCGGCTCTAATCAGAGACTCTAGCCAAGGCAAGGGCAACTGGCACTGGCACTGGCACTGGCACTGGCACTGAGACTGGCAACTAGCAGAAGACAACAGCAACTGAAAACGTTGCCAAAAATGCAACGTGAGCCACATGCAACATGAAAGCGAGTTGGAAACAGAAACCGACCGAGTGTGGGGCAGAGCCAAAGTGGCAACGGCCTGGGAATTGGGCTAATTGATGTTTAGTTGCACTTTTACCCAAAACCGTTTACACAACTGCCAACTGCAGCAAATGAGACTTCTGTAGATCCATATCCAAGGGTTCGCAGAAAACAACGACTCCACTAATGGATATAACATGTCTTCCAACTGGAGTTGGATCGAACCAGTTGCTCGGCGACCTCTCGTTGTCAGTCAGCGACACGGATGCATCTTAATTAACCCAGCCAGCGGATCAGGAACAGGATCAGGGGTGGGCAACGTGTTTTAATTGAATACAATTAATTATTGACACATTTCGCTGGAAGGCATTCCAAGCGTGCTCTCAGCTCAGTTCGGAGCTCGCTCGAAGCTCGGACGAAGATAAACGAAAACGTGAGCAACGTTTGGGGCAGAGTAAATTTGGTGGGCAGCTATCCAGAGCTTCGATGCATATGGAAATGCACTTTCTAAGGCGCAGCAGCTGCTAATGTTATGGAAATTGAAATTTTAACCCAATTTGTGGAATATATTCACCCACTGACACACAGACGAGATCGAAAAGTCTTCCACCGATTTACACATGAGCTGCATTCCAGCTATACTAAGCTAGCTAGCTACTCCTACTAGACTCTTTGGATAGCTAATTGTATGGGGAGACTAACCTGTTAAGAAGCCACAGTGAATCCCTCTGTCTCATTTGTAACGGTACCAGAAGTGTTTGGCTTCCCCATTCAAGCACGCATTCGCATCAGCTGACAGGTGCCATGGACATTTTTCACTCTATTCAATTGGAAGCGATTGGGAAGCCGCAGAGGGGGCGCTGGAACGTTGACAAAGTCGCGCAAACATTTCAAACATCTGGTGCCAGGCAGTGTTGAAAGCTAAAGGAGTAGATTGAAGCAGCAACAGCAACAGCAACCACAGCTCAGACGGTTTACTTTTCTCACCCAGCCACGACAAGAGTCGACCACAGTCAGCCAGCAACATGGCCAACAATCGATTGGAATGTCAGTAGCGGGTGTCGTTAGGATCGGGCTGTAGCTGCTTCTAACTTTGGCCAAACCAAAGCCAGAGCCAAAGCCAAAGGCAAAGCTGTGACAAAATTGCAACAAGTGGCGACCGCCCACTCTTCACTCCCTACAGCCGGCCCGCATTAACCGCACTTACCGCATCCACCGCCCCCAACGGTGTCATTTGAATATCAACATTTGTCATCGTGTGCCGTGTCGCATTCCGCGAGCCGTCGCCAGTTGCGGGCCCCGAAATGTGCCCAAAAATAAACAAAATCCAATTAAAGTCAAGTGAAACATGGCCACGGAACAGCGGCAACAGTTGCTGTTGTTGTCAGTGTTCTGGCTATTGTCTCTGATCCCTGGTCTTTTAATTGAGCTTCGCTCATGTATGTAGAAATGCAAATGTGTGCCAGTCAAGCAACTACTTAGAAGGATTGCATTTGATCGTTTTCGGCCTGGATGTGCAATTACTTTGTGGAGCAATTTCCGACA
Source organism: Drosophila koepferae (assembly GCA_030914345.1). Lineage (NCBI taxonomy): Eukaryota > Metazoa > Arthropoda > Insecta > Diptera > Drosophilidae > Drosophila > Drosophila koepferae. The sequence goes on from JAUESR010000197.1 coordinate 3,420,192, forward strand.
CTTTCCCTGCCCCAGACAAAAGAAAACCACAAAGTACACGCTGCGAGCGCAGTTTTCCTTATCTCGTAAAGATCGGAGCAGACCATTGAAATTCGGGCTTGTAATTGAAACGCATTACCGTCGCTTGGCTCTAATGGGCGTTGGCAAGAGATCTGCAACAGGAGAACTGGAGAACAGCTGAACATCTCAACATCCCAACATCTCAGCAGCGGCAACACGACGACAATGTAGGCGATGACAGCGCCTCGAAATTGGAAATTGAAAACCATGGTGGAGCAAGATGGCAAAGGGGTGAGAAGTGTGGAGTGAGGGGTACGCACAGGGGCCAAGTTGGGAGATATGCGACATGGCAGCAGCGAAAAGTAGGTGAGGCAGCCGCTAACGAACCGGAGACTATCCGAGTGCAGGACGGTATCAATGAAAGCCAATCGGACATGCGCAACGCATTGGCAGCCAACAAAATACAAGGCAGCCAGTGGGAGGGAATCGGCTCACGCACTCGCTGGGGGAAAACGAGGCAGATCTGGAGCTGGACTTCGACTTGGATTGGAGGCCTGCCTACAATCGCAAGGCTTATAAGGTAGCGCTGGCAACACAATGTGCCTCGATTTGTTTGCGATTTGGTTAACGCAAATTTACGACAGCCTGTGGAGTGTTCGGTGCTTGGAATGTCTTGAATTCAGGCAATCGCCTCATAATCCTGCTGGGTGGTCCAGAAGCCGGATTCAGACTGGTGTTCCAGCTCATCATTGGAGTGCTCAAGGTAACAAACTGGCCACACTGTACTCCTCTCCTTTATAGCAATGCAGATGAGTGGGCTATTATGTGCGAATAAAGCGAATCTGATGAAGCCTCTCCAGCCTTAATGTGATCCTCCTTTACACTTCTCTCTGGTCGCCCATTTCTGATGTGTATGATCATTATAATGCCCTGCCTAACGGTTTTTGTCATCAGACATTTGCACTATGGGAATAATCACCATTAGAGAGATACAGAAAGAGAGAGCGAGATGGAAAGAGAAAGAGAGACGATCCTCACTCACAATAGTCACGCGCATTGGCAGTGAACGACTTAACCTTGCGTGGCATTTGACAACCAAAGCAGGAGACAAGCAGATAAAAACGTGGACACATCAAAGATGAATGATGGGCGATCTGTGATCACTGATCAGCGATCAGCACAGTCCCAAAGGACAGGTCTAACAGTGCAAACTGGCACATAATCTCTTAGAAAATGTTTTTCAAACACTAAATCAGTAGCTAACTTAAGCCGATGGCGCATGGGCAATTAGCTGACGAGGATGAGGAAGCGACGCTAGCAAGAGGTGGAGCATCTGCCTGGCTAAGAGCGTGACACTTAGACGATGATGGTGATGGAGATGAGCACGACGGTGCCTTATTGGTGAACAGCCAAGAGAACAAGAGTGCCACCGCAGTTTTTGGATCGTGATGAGAGTCCCGTTCTCTAGTTGTTACCCAGTTCTGGAGCAACAACAAATTTTCTTAAATGCCGTTAAAACGAAACAATTTTCAGCATTTTGCGGTCCCACAGCTTGAAATCAGAATACGAAACAAAATCATAAATGAAATCAGAATTAAATTCGCATTTATTCTGACCCCTCCACAAGTGGTTCGCTTTGTTTGAGTTGAGAAACTGAAAACTTAAAAGTAGAGATCTCATCGCATCTACAACTGAACCGCAGAACACAAACGAATTTTCCCCTTCAGATGCTCGAGAGATGACCCAAATTCTGCATAATTGTTTGTACGATGGCTGCGGCTGCAGTTTTCTTGGTCCACTTAGCTCTGTTTGCTTCTTTCCCAGCAGATCCACTAGGCGCCCCACACCCCATATATCGAACACATGGCACTGCAAAAGAAAGCCTATAAAAAATCGCCCCAAAAGCGAGAAAGTTCATTAGGCCTGCCGATCTTTCCATACGGATCATTTGCGTGGCGTCGGCGGCTGCAAATTATCCTGACACCCGGTCCGGTCCAGTCCAGTCCAGCCAGGTTCAGTTTGGTCGTTTGGTCCGCAGTGAACGCACAAGAGGCACTTGACCACCAGCCAATGCGCTTGCGTGTGTTTCATATTTCTCAGCTCATTTCGATTTCGTGCTGGGGCTTCCACTGGCCGCTAACGGCCTCCACTTGAGACGATGAAGGCAAGTCGAGGCGTTAGGAGTTATGTCGACTTTGATATTATAACCGCAATTAGTCGACATGGTCTCGAGTGCTATCACTGGCATCTGCACTCGCCAGTCCATGGTCCTCGGTCCACACTCCGCCCCCGCCGAATTCATGGATGAGTGTAGTGAGAGTTTGACTTGATTTGATTTTCTTGGATTCTGCACACTCTCGAATGTCTCGAGTGTCAGATGATTAGACACAAAACATTTGCACGTGGCAGAGTGACTCAGGCCTGCATCGAGGCAAGAAAACTTTCGATTATACTCGAGATGTGCACAGGGTTTCAGGTCAACAGTATTAAAGTGGATGCCATTGAACCCATCAACTACAACAACAACAACAACAACAACCACGCCAACTAACTTCGTTGTCAAATTTCGAGCTCTTAATCGAACCTGGTTAAAAATATCGCAGAAGAACTAACGAACTGTCTGCGAACAGTTAGATGGAGATTGGCTGGCTTCATAACAATTTCCTGTCAATCAGAGCAACAACTGAGACGACGGCCAACTCCAATCTGAAGGCGTGCCAGAGGCCAGTCTTCCTCCCGACTGATGGTGGGGCGCTTGGAGTGTGACCGAGTCAAAGCACGCAATTAATTAGTGGCCCTGGCCGAGGGGCAGTCTGTGGGCTGCTGAAGCGAGGAGAAGCCACCAAGTGACCCAACGAGCGATCCACCAAACGGCAGCAGAGCTCATCAAGCCACCTACGCTTACGGTACTTTCTCGGTTCCTCGACTAAGACGGCGGCCGCAAATTAATCGGCCTGTGCAGCGTCTCGGAATAATGACAGTTCTGAACCAGAGAGAACCAACTGCGACTGAGACTGAGAATGATGCTGAGACTGGAACTGCGATGGCGAGTTAGCCGGTTGGCAGTCCCGCCGCAGGGCCGCCACACTTTTAAAGTCTCTTTTTAAATGTTTCACTATTTATCATTGCGCTCTATGCTAGCAATTTTTCTGATCGTCAACTAGGAGAGCAGGAGATACAGATGTCAATTGGAATTTGTGAATATGGGTCAGTCGAATTTGGCTTTTTCTGGGCTCACCTGAGCGAACCGTTTCGTACGTTCTGCGGTTTTCGCAGCGGACCAAAGGCCAGGCGAATTTTGATATTGAAATTGCTACCTTGGCATAGCACAACACAGAACACAGAACGCAGAGCACAGAACACAGAACACAACACAAACACCCAACTCTGAGGAAAGCTTCTGCCCGAGGCCAGACTTTGATAACATCAGTTGAAGTGCTTGAATGCCAGGGTGCAAGGGGAATTCCAGCTCCCACTACAACCAACCAACCAAACAGAACAAAGACAACAATTCCATTTGGTAAACGTTTGCTTTGAACAGCGCCCAGAAGAGGGCGGGAAAATACAACGCCAAGACGTTTTCTGCGGAAGAAAAAAAATTAAACGGAATGAAAAATAATCTAAAGTTAGTGCAGAGTTTGAGTTAGTTTGAGCTTGTGTTTGGCTTTACTTTGAGCTTGGCCAAATGTAACTACAATTTAAATGCTAATCTGGCATCTGTTGGCGGTCGGCCGCGGCGCATGCGCAAACAACTCCGCCCCGACTTGGCTCCGAATTCGCTCCAAGTGAGGGTGGATACTAAGCAAGCTGGTTGGATGGCGATGCAAGAAGCTGCATTTAGCGGTGAGCTCATTTGCTCATTTGCTCATTAGCTGAAGAAATATCTACCGAAAAAGAGCTACAAGCCCAAAGAATTGTCCAACTGGGAACGAAGCCAACGTAACTTGCCCTTCATGGTGTTTTATTTATTGTGTAATGTGGCTCCTGTCCAACTTCTGACTCAGGTACTCGGGCAGCCTGCATCTGCTATTTATTTGCCTGTCTAATTAATGTTCACGCCTATAAAGTGCCAACTTCATTTGTGGCGGATGCCTGGTCTGAATACCTCTGCCAGCACACAGCACTCAGCAGCCAGCACCCAGTCAACCCACAGTCAACAGTCGAACAGCCAGAGATTCGCCACAAAAATGTCGGAACTGTTTCGCCTGCCAGAGCTCTGGCGGAGCTCAAAAGTTCAACGGAACAAAGTACCGCTATGAACTCCCCTTGCTTTCCCATTGCTTTTGCTTTTGGAAAACCGCGACAATTCAGATACGAGACAATATAAGTGGAAATGGAAGCAAAATCAAAACCGAAAGAACATTTGTAAGCTGCCAATTATTATGAAACGAACAGACAGCAGCGAAGGCAGTGAAGCCAGTGAAGGCAGCAGCGGCGACATTCGAGCACAGCAAAACAGCAAAACTCTCAGAGATCTGAGTAGAACTCTGATTTTTCAGCTCTTCGCTCTCAAATCTCATTTCTGAGCTGAGTACTTTGAAATCGAAAAGCGCGTCACGCCGAAATCCGCTGGCTCGTTACCATTCCGAATTCTGAGCGCCGGCAATCGGAAGAATAGTCTGGTCTGTTAGTTTGTCTGTTTCCCAGTTCCCAGCTCGCAGTCCCCTATCCCTATACCTATACCTAGTGCCTAGTCTCTAGTCCAGTTGCTGTGGTGGCCGCCTCGCGTGCTGCCAAACCGCCAATTACCGAACATCAAAAAGCAGTTTCCCTCAGCTGGTCTGCCCGCTTTGCCTGCCTAATAATTTGCTCTCTGACTTTGTGTGGCTTTGTTTGTACTTTTGGAAGTCTGCCAGCCCCCTCGAACCCTTTGCTCTAACGACCGATCGGCAGACCCATTGGACACCCAAAAAGGTGTTCGAAATGCTAAGAATCTTTTGCCCAATCACGCAATGTCTCAGCTCAGCGTTCAGAGTGAAGGAAATGCAAATGCTCTTCAAGATCTTTCGTGGCTCACGCTTCGATACTGTTGTTGTTTTCGGCCAAGTGCCACGCCCCCAACCAGAACTTGCTGGAAAGGTACGTTATGAACCAAAATGAATTTAATTACATTGGATATAATAAATAAAGAGAGTTATACAAAACGCTCCCTCCCAGGGCCACTTTGACATTGTAATCACGTCAGTCAGTGGCCTATTTACGAGGTGTTCGGCTATTCTTCTTCCCGAATCAACAGAACAACAAAGCGTGACAGCCAAGTGGTGTCGGGCTTCGGTTGGATTGTGCAATTAGAAATGAGACAATGTAGTCATAATATTATGTGATGTGATACCAAGTATTCTAATCGGGTAAAGAATGCGTGATTGTTAATATTACGTTATTATTAGTGATAACGAGCAACTAATGCATACTAAATCGATCAAGTCAATTAATTATTGCTGCTATTAACGGAAACCCACTGATCCATAAAACAGATGTCACGTAAATCAATATCTAATAGACTTCCTTTCTCTCGTTAAGGAGCATATTTGAAATGTTCCTCTCCTGCTGACAGACTGACGAAAGTCCTTTTATGATCCCTCTCGTTTGATGTGATCCGCATTTGCGTAGGCTCTGCGCAATTCTACTTCCAATTGCAATGGCAAACACGTTCCCCCAGCAGCTGCGCTCTGATCTCGTCATCATCTCTCACGCCTGTGGTGCATCTGCCGCTACGATCTGAGTTGTGAGCTCTGCGTTCTGCGACCTGGCGAGCGGATCGCCTGCTAATGTGCGAAGCACACTCAGAGATCGCGTGGGCTGTTGAGTGTTGATGCAACAATGTTGTGGCAACAAGTCGCTGATTATCTCTCAGAGTGCTTGATTAGAGCAGCCTCGGAAGTGATCTTTGGCCAGAGCTACTCCAAATTATGCCGCTATCCCCATTGTAGCGCATGACGCCGTCGAATTTGCGAACATCGAAAACCTTTGTAAGGCGCGCAGTCAAAGTCAACGTCGATTTTCTCGGTGCAAATTATTGGCGTTGAATAGGAATGAAATAGTCTCGTATTCGGAGCATCCTGTTTGCATTGGGCCGATCGACGGGGGCTCCGTTTTATTGCTGCCTTGATTTATGCAACATTTTCCGCAATAAAAATGCCATCGTCTTCAAGAATTATTACATCATCACGTAATAGGCCTCGTCTCTACGTCTACCTCACCCTTATCGCAGTCTCAGTCAGCCTCAGCATCCCCATCAGCATCGGCGCCACGCCCGTCTTTGGTCAGTTGGCAGTGCCAAATTGCCCTCGGATGCATGCAGTGCTCTAGCGATCCTCAGTGGAATCTTTCGCGCTGTCATAAATCAGTCGCCAGCTTCGAGTTCCCTCAAGTCGCTTCAACTTGCGAAAGGTGAGGCAGATTCTGAGGCAGTGGCAGCGGCAGAGGCAGAGGCAGAGGCAGAGGCATTAAATACTCGTACTCTCCAGTTAAATTGCAGGGCACGAACAGCTGGCAGAGCGATGTACAACAGCAATATCGTCAACAAAAGAACCAACAACAACAAAGCGACTATTAAGTGTCTTGTCATCCTCAGCGATCCATCATAGCATAGAAGATATCTTCACTCCACTCTATGGAATGGAAAAATGAACTTGGCACGTGTCCATCATTTTAAATGAGAGTTCTTCCTGTGGGGGAGGTAGTTGAGCGGTGCTAATGTGTGAAGAATTCAACGAAATGTTGTAATAACTTTCCAAATTAGGCTTTTGGAGGCGCGGGAGATTGCATCATAGCATGACCAGTGACATTCCTGTTTGCCTTCGCTCCAAATGGCCCATTGTCCAGCCAGAGCCAAACACGGAAGTCGAAGCACACTCCCCAAATGCCCATTTCATATAATTTCTATTATTTCTGGCAGCTTTGCCAAGTGCCACCAGGTGACAGTTACAATGCAGAAACAATATACAACAGCTGCTAATGCCAGCTACGATCAAGCTACGATCGCACTGATCGCCACCAACAAAGACTCAGAATCGTAGTCGAAGTCGAAGTCGAAGTTGGAGTTCGAGCAGGAGCTTGAGCTGGAGCTGGAGCTGGAGCTGTAGTCGGGAAATGTGTTTGAGGCATGCACTGAGTAGGTTGTAGAGGACTGTGTGGGGCATTGCCACCGTCCAGAACCTGGCACTGTCGCAGCCATAATCGCCGAAATGATCATCATAATCGTGATCGTTTTCGGGCCTTGCGCTTTGCGCATTGCGCATTGGTCAGTCGTCTGTCCGAGGTTGTCTTGTCCTCGGGGAGCCATTTTTGGCATGCGTTCGGCAGCGAACACTTCCTGTGGGAACTACTTGAAAAGTAGTTTCATTCCAGATGCATTGCAGTTCAGTTGCTCAGTTGCTCTGTTATGCTGTTAGCCTGCTGCAGTGGGCATGTTCCACGTCATGTTGCCTGGCCATTTTATGGCTGCTCTCCATGAAGGCTGCACCCACCTCACGTAGTCGCTGTCCCCATCGAAGTGGCCTCGCCTGAACTATCCAAATTCTATTTCGACCACGTTTCTACAAATATCTCATATACCATTTGCCCATAAATCAATTAGTTCGGTGTAACAGTTTCCAATAATAGTTCATTTCTTGTTGTTCAATGGTGTTTGTATTCTTCTTCCTCGTTCCAATTTGGCTGCATGCTGAACGCGAAGAGAACATAAATTAAAGAGCTGATACCTCTTTCATGTTGCAGCAAATTGGAGCAGATTCTTAGTGGGGTTAAGATTGGTGGAATCAGAAGGAAAGAACGTGTTAACACCTAAAGCACTGATTGTTAACAGTGTCGATTAGTTCTTCATAAGGGTGCACCGAGGCATATGAGGAAATAGCTAATACATTTTGAGTTACATTTGTGCGCAATGAATGACGAATGCCTCGATTGGTGTGTGTGGTATGCGGCAAGTTTTATGCCCGCTTTCCAAGTGGCCAAAGACTTCTCAACCTGCTGGCAACATGTAGCGGACACGCCCCTTTGAGAAAGACAACTGCATTTTGGGCACTGGGAGTACCTCTGGCTGAGGCAAAGGAATCGTCGCGTTGTCGAGTCAGTCTGCCAACGCCCAGAGCAAACACTGCTTGATTTATCCGAGCCCCTCCCTCGGAGTCCACAACTCGAGCATAAATCGCTGCGACGATGCTGCTAATAGCAGGGTCTTGTCTTGCAAATTTCAAATTGGAAGAATGAAAAAGAGGGAGAGTAAAAGAGTGCACGATAAAGAGATTGCATCATCGACGCTGACAATGCAATGGCACCAATTTGCGAATATGTCCGGCATTGTATTGCCAGCGATGATGGCCAATTGGTGAAGAGTGCCAATTTGCCTGCTTTAATGCAGTTATGAATTGAAGGAGCACATTCGAATCGATGCACCCTAGAAGGAGAGAAGCTTTCTACTGTATCTACGTTTGGATCAAACGACTCAAGCGACATCCACTGCACACTGCACACGACACCTTGCGTACTCATAACTCATAAGGTTCCTATCGGGCCAGGACCGCGAACCGGACTAAGGCAAGACGCAAGCAGTACAAAAACAGCGGCAATTAGAAGACGAAGGAGAAGAAGCTGCCGATGGCCGTTGGCTGGTGATTGAGTTGCAGCTCAGGTGGCTCCACTCCGCGGTCCCGGTTCTAATTGATGGCGAGACGCTCCTCCGAAGCGACCAACAACAAACAGGAAAATTTATATTACGAAAAAACTGCATCGTTTAAGTGTCATTATTGGGACCAGAATCTCAACAAGTCGCTGCCGTTGTCGTGTCGTCGACTGAAGATGAAGCGGGAGCTTGAGCTGAAGCTGGAGATGCAATTGGTATTGCTGTTGGAGTTGGAGATGGAGATGGAGATGGAGATGGAGATGGAGATGGAGATGACTACTTTCACCACGCTCAGAATTCTTTTCTGCAAGCGTGGTTTCAGCCAGACATCGGTCAATCTGCTAAGCCGTCCCCCCCTTCAAGAGCTTCAATATCCGCTGGTCACATTTAACAGCTCCGCACCACCCACCTCTTTCCTCCTGGCTGGAGCCATCACTCAAGCGCGAGTGCACCTTACTGGCATTTCGGCTTGTGGCTTTTCTTATCTACTCATGCTCATGTGTAGCTCGATCGAGTCTTCAGCTGGCTGGTTGTGGTTCTTACACCTTACACCTTGCTCGTTTTTTGGTTGTTGTTCGGGCTTGCAACGCCCATGTCGAATAGATCGAGTACTCAAAGCTGAGAATCGAGAACCGTCTTTGGCTGTCTTTGAGTAAGGGCGTTAACTGGGTTAAACGCTCGTTGACAGTTTTATGCTGAGACAAGAGACGTCAACCTGCGGCAGGGCCACGACAGTCCACGTCCGCGACAGACTATAGTCAGTCAGTGGCACACACCAAACGAGAAACTTATTAAGAGTGAAAATTCTTGTTGCCGTGGCTAGAATGAGTTTTTGTTTTGCATGGAAAGCGGAATCAAAGAAATGCCTTTGCTGCAATTAGTGGTGGCCCTTGGGGAAAGGGGCCCATCGAAAAGTGAAATAAAACAAATCAAAAGCGGTGCAATCAAGCGAAAGGTTGTTACAGTTCTAGTAATCAAGTTCGTCGCCTCAGTCTTTCGTTGTTAGTTCGTCCCTCGGAAGTGGGTCGAGTCTGCGCTGCACTTTCAACTCTGTTGGCGCCTCTGATGGCAACTTTCATCATGTGTGCGATTCTTATCAGCAATTAGGTTTCGATTTATGTCGGAGATTCCTTTTACATGTGTCCCACATCCAACCACGCATCCATTAAAGCATTTCGCCCTCTCAGACCTTTTCGCCTGCTCTGATACACAGAGTTGATTCCTTTCTCTGAAAACTCTCCCGATGCATTCCAAGCGAAAGTACTTTATCGTCTGATGTCTGTCGTCTGTCGCCCGTCGTCTGTCGTCCGTCATGTGTCGATATACTTCTAATGAACAAAACAGCAACAATCCAGAAACGATCCAAACGAGCCCGAAGCAAGGCAAACAAAGAGACAGACTCGATCAATTTGCAAACAATTGCAACAATGAACGAGAGTTTCAGTTGAGCCGATTGATTGCCGGAAATATAAACAGTGAACAACCTGCACATAACTCCTCCTCCCCCGCTCCCGCTCCTGCTCCCCCTTGCGCTACTGCTCCACCTTCTCAGGGGCGGCAATCAGCATGAAACCGACGGAGAATGTGTGAAAATCGAAAGGAAATTTGCATGTCACTCAATTGACCAAATCAACGAGAACAGAGCGACACAAATCTATCTGGAGAGTTTTTGGGTCTGTTTGCACTACAAACGAGTCGGGTCGCAGAAATTGTGTTGGCCTCACTTTCAGTGTGAAGCGTGGCCCAGTTCCCGACTTTTAGAATGGCAACAAATATTTGAATATCGAAATGACACCAAAAACCAAAGCCAACGTTGGCCCATTGAAATCACTTATTGACTTCCTCATAACGGTTCAGCACTTCAGACAGATAAGAAAGAGCAATAAACTCGTCAGTTGACCCACGTGACCTGGGAACTGGGCATAGTGCGAAATGTGCCCAACATAATTTGGCAATGGTTTGGGACGAACTTAATTAATTCTTGAGAACAACATCATTTTGGCAGCGATCGGCGCACAGATTACAATTAGAGCACAACTTTTGCGAACAACAATTACTCAATCACGAGGAATAGACATAGACTCAGACACAGACATGGACTGGGACTGACTCAGATATATAGATAGAGAGGCACAAAGCTTCGTGTCTGGCTTTCTGTTGTTTAATCAATCTACAACCATTCATTGCCCAGCCCATAATTCAGAATACAGAGAACAGAAGATGGAATTGGGATTGGGGATTGGGGATTGGGGACTGGAGACCGAAGCAGAACTAGAGGAATTTTCATTCACACGGCAAACGGATGGCGATCGTAGACTTCCTGCTCCAAAAGCTTTTCCGAAAGACAAAATTTATGTAATTTCCTTATCAGGTTCATCGCTTATTGTTGAACAAATTGTATAATTCTCTCGGCAGCGATGATTGAACAGCCGAGGCGTCAATTATCCGCACAATGCGACAAAAGCTGATGACGTCGCCATCGTCGTCGTCGTCATCTTCATCTTCATCGTCATCCTCATCGTCATAGTCATTTGTCGATTTATCGCCGGATCGTCGGAGAATCGAACTGTCGAACCGACGAATGGGAGTAACTGAATGCAATTGCAAGTGTAACTGAAATGCATGAAATTGGGGAAGGGGAAAGTGCATCGAGTGCAGTTTGCTGTGCTTTCGATAATACTTAATTGCATCATCAGCCTCTGTGTCCGTGTGTCTGGTATGCGTCTGTAAGGTTAGAGTGACGAACAGATTCAATCATATTTGACACATGTGCAAGACCTGGGCTTTCTTCGTGGCGTAAGATTTGTGTTGCGTAAGCTGCCCCTTTCGTCTTCCACCTCCAACTTCTTCTCTTCCAACTGCTGTACTACAATCAGTGGCCTCATTCGAGGTTTAGTTTAGATTTGTTATCTTACATTTAATTAGGCGTGCGTTGCGTTAATGATCATCACAGTTTCTGTTGATGTAGTTGTTGGTTTTAATGATGTTATTGTGGTTACTGCTTTGGTCATTAGAAAGCTGCAATGTTCTTCTTAAGGTGGTTGAAAGAGAGGGAGAGAGAGAGATAGAGATGAATACGTACTCTTCGAACATAAAGTTGTTCTCTCTTTGGCAATCAATGCACCTGCTGGGCTCCAGACTCCGACTGACGGTTATGCAGTATTGCTATGTGCTGAGAGCTGAGATAAATGCAGTCACATTAGAAAATCATTTGTCTCATCGACTGCAATAGTATTTTCCAGCTACCGACTAGCAACTAATGTTTGCATTGCCAGCCATTACTATGTTAACTTACAGACTTAACTTAACTAACATTTTCCACCGTGGAAAGTTCTAAGAGAGGCACTTTGAAGAGCTTTGTCACTTTAAAGAGCTGTATTTAAGAGCTGGCCTTGGCTTTTTTAAGAGAAAAAGACGGCGCTGTGAACGATGGCCTCTTCGGTCGCTCTGCTGTGTCGTGCCTTTCGCGGCTGGGCAAAGTCTGCATGGCCTTCGCATTCAAACATTCGGTGGCTGGCGAATCGTGGAAAAACGTGGCTGCTGACGCTTTGCCATTTGCCACTCGACCATGGAACGGTTATACATTTTCATAAACGAAGAATGTGTAGCTTTGGCTGTAGCTATAGTTTGAGTTGAACGGAATAGGTATTTGCATTAATAAATGCAACTATGTCACGCCCAAGTCAACGGCACATGTGACAGCGACTTCCGCTTACCTCAGTTGGCATCGGCAGCCGCAACTTGAATATGGTTCAAATATTTAGAGCCAACTGCAGCTGAAGAACAGGCAATAACTACGCTTACACTGCCGGCATCAATTTGCGCAAAATCAAACAACCTAAGCAGCATGGGGCCGGCAGATCAGCGTATTCGAGAGCATTACTTGATAGTCAGTTGCCTTCAGGGGGTTTCCTGAGATATTTGGATAAAATAAAAGATTAAGTTAAGTTGTCACACTGTATTAAGATTATTACATGCAACTGTGGAACTTCAAAAAAGAATTGTATACTTGAATGTATTGCTAGAAAACCGGACAATAAATATTCTAAGATTAAAACAGCTATGTCGAAATGTATAGAAATATATGAATGTATATATGTAGTTTTTATAGTAAATTTAGTCTAAGCTCTAAGCAGGAATTGAAGAAACGTTCCGAACAGCTCTCGGCATGGGCATCTGGAATTGGTTATTGCCATTCACTTGCGGGTAGCAGCATCAGCACACAGTCAGTCACATCGGCATCTTCAACTCCCGCCTAGTTTGTTGTTTGACTGCAAAATCATAATCATGTCAGCAAATTGGACTGACATGGAGCGTACGTGCGTCAACTAGCCGATGAGTAGGATCTGCTGTGCAATCCGTTGAGCAACAGGCAAAAGGCGGGATTGAAGATCAGCCGCTCGTCCATCACACAAAAATGGTCAGTGTTTGGGCCGTTGTTGTTGCTATCGTTGTCGTAGTCGTTGTCGTTGTTGCTGTCGTTGTCGTTGTTGTCGTTGCATAGAGAAAGCTTCAGAATGCATTTAACTTTTGTCTCTGGCGATAGGTGAATGTCTTCGAGGCGACTCAAAAGCGCAATGTCATCGTCCAGTTCGACAACGGATGCTAAAACCGTTGCCATTTCGTGCGACACAACTGCGACACCAACGAACTGCGTATGGACAAACAAATGTTCTTAGCTCTGGAAAACTGTTGTCATCTAAACACATTTGCCAAATGCGCAGAATTCTAAGACAATTAACTTTTGCCTATGGCCGCCGCACACGCAGCGCACAGAATGACAAAAATATTTCAGCAGCAAATTTACTTCTCATTTCAGAGCTGCGAGCAAACCAACTCGACTGAGTTTCGCTAGGCAGTGATTTAGGTTATCTGCGTTGGGCTTGGGTCAGACAACGGTTACGAAAGAATTGCCAACATTTAGCTGGGAGATACAGCTGCGAAACTTATCAGCGAGAGTTTAATTTAATGAATACCGTTATTCATCACAGCCAGCAGCGAGAGCAGGGTGTCATCGCTGTCGCAATCGCATAAAGCTGGCCAAAAATTGAATAGCGGCCAATAAAAATATTGCAATTGCGCTGGCGGAGTATGCACCGTCGTGTTGCAGGAAAACCTTTTGTGTGCATTTTATCAGCCTGCGGTTGCCATTGAAACTCGAACTCGGCTTTCAAAGCTTTTATTTAGCATTTCCACAATAACCTTTGGCAAAATATTTGCATCTTTTTGCCGTGTCTGGTTGCCTGATGAAATTTGATACGGCAATCGTATCGGATTGCTAAGCCATTCTAGATTTGATATCAGTTTGATTATATTTGAAATTAACAACTTTTACATGAAATGCAATTCAAGTTCGTTGTCCAAGTCTTTTGAATTTGAGTTGCACGTGAACTTCATGGCTTAACTCCTTTCAATTTGCCTTGTGAAAATGCAATGCAAATGTCAGCTGGGTCAGCTCAAATACATTGCCACATAATACGTTAACCGCGCTAGAAATAATAAGATATGTACAGCTGATATATGGCAGGCAGTTTGAGCTGACAAAATGAGCAGCGGGACCATAAATATGCCATAGACAGAAGCCGCATTCACCGCCGCACAAAAGTGATTTTCTCGCACTCGATTTCAATGGCGCGGCCGCCAACTTGATAAATTAACACTGTGCACATGCCATTTGTTTATTTGGCTAAATAAATCGCCATCGAACTCGAATTCAAATGCCTACAAAAGCGCCCCAAAAGCTACCGCGCCACCAATTGAAAATTGAAAATCGCGCACAATCAAATGGACATTCTGTGCGACCCGCAATTTATGTGGCTGGAATTCGCGACTGCAACAGCGACTGCGACTACAACTGCGACACCCATGCCAGAGATTTAAGCTGGACTTACTTTATTGGCCCACTAAAGCGACTGACCCACAGCATTAAATTGTAATTTGAGTGGGCAAACATTTTAACTGAATTTCTATTTGCTGCAGGCACCACAGCCGGCAGCTACAATAGTTCCCCTGCATGTAAACGAGTCCCAAGCAACGTGGATAATTAGAATTTCTGCTGCTGCTGTAACTGCGACTTTTGACGCCCCAGTGCAGTATGTGACCGTATATATTTACCGCTATTAGTAGCTTTGGACTTGTCTACATGAAATATGAACTACACTAGGTGGTTGATCTCGGGGTTGCGGTTGTGGTTGTCGTTGCGGTTGCGGTTGCAAGTGTGACCGTGTCGGAAATCGATTTGCGAGCAAACAATTGCATAATCGTTGATTATGAGCTCACACACAGTATGAAGCTGACTCTGTGAATAGATTAGCCATCAAAATGGCACAGCGCACAGCTGCTCGGGTCTAGCTTGAATGTTGTCCATTTCAATTCGATTAGCGCGGAAATCAATCTGGTCGTCAGCGCATGTGGAAAACTTACTGGCAGCTGCTCTGTGATTTAACGCATATTACACGTAATGCATTTTCTATACTGCTTTCAGAGCTGCGCCGTTAAGAACCGCAAAGCCACTAACAACAATTCTACTTCAAAGTATTGCAGCATATGAATACAGAGGCAATCATATTTTCTATTTCTGGCGAATGGGCTGATAATTTGGGGCTTGGCTTTTGTGCGTACGCTTGCGAAGTAGCGTTATTTGATTTCTTATCAGCATTGCATTTCCAATTAGAGAGGTGCACTGCAGGCACTCATTGGAAGTTGGAACGTGGCTGCGTGAGAAATGATTTGCAAATGTTTAATAAAAATCACTTCCGTCAGATCGGGGCAAACCAATTGACAGAATGGAGCTTGAGCTAAAGCAAGATCAATGGCAAAGGAGACATGCCGCGCCATGTAATTCATAAAAATTATGAAAAAATACCCACCCAGATTGGTCCCCAAGGGCCGTCGGCAGTGTCGAACGGCAGCCGCAGAGCGATGACATTGCCGCGGACATTGTCAAGCCAAGCACTTTATTTGCTGCGCGTTTGACATAAACATTTGCCCAGCGGACATCTGAATGGCCTCGGCCTCTCTGTGCCTCCATATAAGCGCCGCACGACACGCCAAGGAACAGAGTCGCGCAACAAGATGCCGCCGCCGGCTTGTCCTCGTCACCGAGCGTTAGCAATTTTTGAAATACGCATTGCAGAATTTATGTTATGCGTGCCACAGTCGGAGGCCGTTTCTATGGTCGTGCCAATGTCAAAACTCAAACTCCAAAACCAAACCCGAGCCCAAAGAAAAACAAAAACTGCACCGATCTGCGCGACTCTGGCGCTGAAAGTGTCCAGTGACTTTCGCTGGGTCTCCTTGCGGTGAGTTGCTCATGGGGCTCGGCGGTGGGTTGGTGGGTTGACTGGCGAGCACGCTCCTCTGGAGGCCAGCTATGAGGCTTTGTCTAAATTTGGACGGTCATGTCAGTGACAGCTTTGACTTGCCAGCTTTTCAACTTGTTGCAAGTGGCGCGGAGTTCAAAGCATCAGATTAGAGATAATGTTAAACATTTCCTTTCAAATTTGTGACTGAAGCCTGACGTCGCCAAAAGTCAAATACAAGCTACAAATAATTATGAAATACAAAAATTAATTTCCATTTTCATAAAATTTCATACGTCGGGTAAAAGTAAAAGTCTATGAAAAGAAAGAGTCATGGAAAGCGATTCTGTGGGATGATATTTAAAGGATGTGCGATATATATGAAAAGAGTTTCAGAACCATATAGATATATAGATATCATATTCTCTGCTGATTGTAAATAGAACTATAAGTCTGTCTACAAATATAGTAATTCATTCGATAACCATATTATGCTATGACCACATTCTCGATCTGTAAATCATAGATCTTCAAAATTTTGCCTTAACTTGTCTACATATATTTGCTAAGCATGCTGCCTAAGTTCATTAATTTGTAAGTAGGTGAAATCAAGCAAATAAGTTGTTTATCGGCAATTTGTAGCCCCTTATTTTTTTTCCTGCTGCCTCAATTAATTTGTCACTTTTACTTCTAGTCGTTTGGCTTGGCAAAGACTTGGCTCAGTTTCACTAGTTAATTTTCCACCTGGTAAGTGTTGTGCCCTGTCTCGGCCTAAACGTAGCTTTGATTGATTTGTATCAACGTTGATTAGGCCAAAACCAACAATCAGAGGGGCATGGCGTGAAGGCCCACTTGAGGTTGGCCTTGTTAGATCGGACAGGCTCGATCAATTGACAGGCAAATTGCCAACCAAATAGTAGAGTAAAAGCCAGGCAAATGAGTAATTTCTAATACGTTTATTTACTTTTTACGTTTATGTTTACGTTTACGTTTACGTTTACGTGTACATTTACGTTTAAGTTTCTCGTCGTTGTTGTTTTTGTTTTCTTTATAGCATCTGAAGTTTGTCTCGTGTTACATTGCATTTCTAGGCCTAGTATTGTATTAAGTATTTAGATTTAAAGTATTTAGACAGTCAAACCTCTTAAATGAGACAAGTGTCATCTCGGCGACGTAAGCTCAATTAAGAGGTTTGAATGATTTTTTGCACTACGACTAAGGAGCTTTCAAGTCTTAAGCTGATAGTATGCCGACATATTCAGAGTAGTCTTAGCAGTAAGTCTTATAGAGTAAGCATATATATGAGCATAAATATTAAGCTACAGTTCCAGAGCCCTTTCCAAATGTGTGTGGCGTGTCTGGCTCAGTCAGTGCCACGCTTTTCCCATTGGCCATGTGGTGCAGAGAAGTCCAGCTCTACGTTGCGCGCAATGACTTTGAAGTGCCACAGCTGAAGCCACATTGGAGGACCCCGTTTCGTACAGCTACTAACTAGATTATGAGCGTTGCTAAGTTTTCTGTTTTCTATTTTTTTTTTTTTCTGATTTTTTTTCTTTTTCTGTAATTTTTTTGTATGGATCTTTTCTTGTAGTTCAGCTAAGAAGGAGTAAGAGAGAAAGAAAGAGAGAGAGTGAGAGCCAGAGAACTTCATGCTAGTTTGCTCCATTCTCTATCCTCCGACCATCCAACTGCTCGCGCCAGTTTATCGCTTGTGTAACGCGCGCTTTTGCATGTTGTCCCAAACGGCAATAACCGTCAGCTGCAGCAGCAAAAAGAGTGCCCCGGCAATTATGAAGCCTGCAAATAGAGTTGTAAAGCGCAAGAGATATATTTATGGGTTTATTTAATTAGCTGGTCACTCAGCCAGCAAGTGTGCTGGTTTTTGCTTCTTGCTTCTTTGCTTTCTGCTTTCTGCTGAGTGCCCAGTTAGATGTTGTACCGGCACGCGATTACCACAAATAAGTTTGGCGCGCTTGAGTTGCAGATTAGACGAGTAGCGCCAGACAGAGCCATGTTAACTTACCATAGCCATTTATGCAAGTGTCCGTTTTGTTGGCCAATTCCAATTGCAGCTTGCCCAGGCCGTCGCTCGGCTCGCCGTTGCTCGCATCGGCACCATTGAAGGCAAACTTATCGGTGATTTGGATGGACTGCACAAGCAAAATGTTCTCATCGGTCGCCTGCTGATGACTCACATCACGTTTTTGGCGTTCCGACTTAATCGCCAGCTCAACTGTGGAAAGGTAGCAACCAGAAGGTAACAAGTGATGAGGAAACATATATGTATGTATAGAACAATCTGTGGGAGCCATAATCAGCCAGTGGCCAGAGATGAATGAAGCGGCAACTTGGAGAAAAGTTCATGAACTTGAAGTTGGTAGGATTAAACCCGGAACTGCTTAATGTTTATCAGTTACATATTGGTTAAACAAATTGTTTGAATATAGGAAATTTCGTTTTCTTTGAGCCAAGTCACTTCACTATCACTGCCGAAATCACAGCGATAATTCACTGGACAGTGATTCAATGTTGCTTTCGCACAGCTCTACCGTTATGACTGAAACTTACCGCCATCGGTGCCATTGAAGACGGAACGCTTGCGACGTCCATAGGAAAGCAGAGACTTCAGCTCGCCGTTCTCATCGTTGTCGCAGATAACCGGTTCGCAGCGCGGTATGCAGGGCGTGACCAAGGCGCGGAATTGCACCAGCTCCGAGGAGGGGAACTTGAAGGCGTCGAACTGTGAGAGCAGCACCTTGCGATTGCTGGCCATCTTTTGCATGGCGCTCATAATGTATTGATCCGTGGGACAGCCGTTGGCATCGATCAGCGTAATCTCGGCGCTGTCTGTACCATCCATGGCAACCAGTTCGCGCACAAATATCTCATATGGACTGTTGGCATCAACGATCTCAAATCGCAGCGCCAGAGGATCACCAACCTCAGCAATACGCTTCATATCGCTGCCATCACGCGCAGTGATCTTCATTATGACATTCGGTGAGTCCACAATAATTTCCTCGCTGAGAGTAGATTCAATCTCGCCAGTGACGCCCAGATCCACATTGTTCACGACCGTCTTATTGGTCAAATCATACTGACAGCTAACGGCCAGACCCAGATCCGAGGAGGTGACAATCATATCGTGATGCTGAATAACAATATCGTTCATATAGCGTCCATAGGCGCTCTGGCGCACATTGCACTCGAGGTCATTGTAGCGCATGCGCAGATCGAACTCCAGCGAGCTGTTGACATTTACAGCACAGGACTTGGGTGCTCCCTTGGCATAGACTTTACCATCGAACAGCTTTGAGGTGCGAATCTTGGTGATCATCTCACCCGAGCGACAATCAATGGAGACATTGTAGCAGGCGGACTGCTCATAAGTGGCCGCCTCTTCGATGTTCAGATAGGGCTCCGATAGATCGCTGAGCGTAGCGCGACTGTGGTGGGATAGACGGCAGACGTGCTCGCCTGTTTCATTATAGTCGTAGGAGTGGCAGCGGAAGGGAGCGCTAAGGCACAGGTCACGGCAATCGTCAATGCTCTGCACATTCTGGTGCACCGAATCGACAGTCTTTAAAATGCGTCCCGCAATGCGCTTAAACTCGCACAGCTTGCTGGGCTCCTCGGCGCAGTTATTCTCGAGATATTCGGCGCCATCATAGGCCACAATGTTGGCCTCCTCCGACAGCGTAATGCGATCCATGTCCGACAGTTCACATAGGCCAGAGTGCGCATAAAAGTTGGCCGAGCTTTAGAGAGGCAGATGAATGAGCTGCGAAATGGCAACTGGAATGCTTGTAACGGGACTACCACTTACCGGCAGGTGAACTCCGTTTCGCCCAGGCACAGCTCGATGCAGTCGCGTCGCGTGGCCACGCTCTGGCTAGACTTGGCATGCTCGGGCAGACGGTAGCCCTGCACACGATCGATGCACCAGGCCTTTGAACAGGGACGCACACCAAAGCAGGATTTCTGTGCGTAGACCGTGAAAACGGGATATTGCGATCGGGAAAGTGAACCTGTCGTAAGTAGAAGGCGGAGCTAGAAAACCGCAGGCCCACACACACACACCACAAAATTACAAGCGTGCCCCACTCACCTGGCAATTGATCGGCGGTGCTGCGGAACATGACGCAAAGCCCCGTCTCGTAGTTAACAGCGCTGCAAGATTCATTAGCCTGGCAGGCCTCCAAGCAGTCGGTCAGCATCAGTGTGCCAGGCAGCGTCTCCAATTGCTTCGATGGCGCCGATAGCACGTACCTGCCGGGCGTTTCGGGTTAAGACAAAATGCGGCGCATAAATATTTTTTGTGTACAACAGGTTTAATGGAGGCTAGCATTAACGATTCGCGAAACTGTGTTTTGGCAACCAAAGCGAAATCTTATTAACTCTTCGTACGCCCCACGCTGTACACCGAGTGCCAACCTTTTACGATGTGCGAACAGGCGTCTCGTTAATTAATGGCCCTCTCGCAACAGTGCCCCATGTCCCTGCTCCACGCCTAATTGCCACGAGGCAAGAGATCTATGTACATATAATATACATTTATATGGATTGGAGCTATCACCTACCCAGTTATAAGCTCAAAGCCAATCATATCCGGCTCGCAGTCTTCATCGATCTGGCCTAATGGCGCAGCCGTCGCGCTAAGCTCATCGATTTTGCTCTCGGCATTGACAGGTGTTGCTACAGGTTCCGCTACAGCAGCTTCCGCCGGCTGCTGTTCGCTCGCATGTGGTGTCAACGGTTTTGGTAGCTCGCTTCCGCTCGCTGGCTGTGCGCCCTCGGCTGGTGCTGCGGCTGCTGCAATTGTCGGCGTCGCATTGTTGCGCGGAAATGTCTTCAACGGTTTTGCCGGCCGCTTGGGCAGCTTGCGGGCCGCCGTTGCTGTGTCCACAAGCAGCAACGCCAACAATAGCACCAGCGACATTGTTGTCATCATGCTGACTCGCCCGTTTCTGTTCCTTGTCAATGACCGTAGCTGCATTCTGTTGCTGTTTGCTGTAAGATGGCAAAAATGATTTGGTAACTTGGTTTTTAATTAGCATTTCAGTTTCTTTGCATGCTTATCTCATGATTAATTGCAACAGCAGTTACAGTTAAAGCTTAATAATGGGTTTAATGGGTTTAATGGCAGGCCCCGGTCCCAGCCCCAGCCTCAGCCCCAGTCATAACGCCGGTCCCAGCTTCTGCCCAGCATAGCAACGCCCACTAGCACGAAGTGCTTGTGATTAATTGTGCAAGAATTACGAAACTACAGCTCTGATGCAAAATCAATTTTGTTGATGATGAGTTCATGGCTGCCGCAACTGCAGCACGCACACCCAAGAGAATTAAAATAACGCCACTTGGCAAAAAAGAGGGAAAACGCACGCAAAACTTCAGCCAGTCCAGCACCAGGCTGGGAAAACTGAAAAAATGAAGCTGATTGGCATTGCGATTGCCTCTATGATCATGTGATCGATACATTGGGTACTTGAATTGTTGTTAGTGGCTTTGCGGTTCTTAACGGTGCAGCTCTGAAAGCAGCATGGAAAATGCATTACGTGTAATATGCGTTAAATCACAGAGCAGCTGCCAGTGAGTTTTCCACATGCGCTGACGACCAGATTGATTTCCGCGCTAATCGAGTTGAAATAGACAACATTCGAGCTAGATCTGAGCAGCTGCGCATCATTTGCCTTACTGGTCGATCTGCTGTGTGCTGTATGTGAACAACGATTATGCAATTGTTTACTCGCAAATCGATTTCCATGCATTGCAATGGTCAATGACACGGTCACACTTCCAAGCACAACCGACCAACTAGAGCAGCTCATGTTTCATGAAGACAAGTCCAGAGCTGCTAATAGCGGTAAATATATGGTTGTATACAGCAGTGGGGCGTCAAAAGTCGCAGATGGAGTTCTAATTATCCATGCTGCCTGGGTCAAGTAATGCCGACTCCTTTGGAGTCGTTTACATGCGCGGAAACAAGCTGATGGCTGCAGGCGCAGCAAATAGAAATTCAGTAAAATGTTTGCCCACTCAAATTACAATTTAATGTTGTGGGTCAGTCGCTTTAGTGGGCCAATAAACTAAATCCGCATCGATGGACAAGACAAGCGTAGTAATCGCGGTCAGTTGCCATGCACATAAATTTCGAATTGGCAGTGCAGTTGCTGCTGCTACCGCTGCTGGCTATGCTCCTGCTGCTGTGTAGGATTTGTTTGGCATTTGAATTCGAGTTCGATGTCGATTTATTTATGTATTCACATGTATGGACACATCTGTGTACATTTATTTGCTGCGGAAAATGTATTTTGCCAGGAAATGCTGAAGACCGTTTGCGAATTGATGTTTTGTGCGAATTTACGTATTTACAGTCAAATTTGACAGTTTGCTTAGCTCTTATTTTATGGACTCTTTATGGCCAGTCAATCCATTTGAAAAAGTTAAGAGTGGGCTCAGCAACTCAAAAAGTTGTTGCCTTTCGTGTTCTAATTGGGCCGTATAAAAATCTTTATGAGTCGTTCGTGAGCGCTGCTAATGGCCATTGGGGGAAAAGTTTTGATTATCGACCGTTATGATTATAAGCAAGCTAATACGCTTCAATCTGAATAGCATTTAGTTGCTGAAATTTGGGCTAATCCGGCGAAGCAGTGCCACCGGCAAGGCTGTCAGGTGTCAGTTGTCAATGCATGTGCGCGCTGCTCTGACACCAATTCGAAATTGTCTCTCAGCGTTGAGCCAGTAGCTCGTGTTATTTCTTAATTAAAATTGCAAGTAATCAAAAAGAAAAAAAAATAGATATATATATATATATATATATATATATACTATATATAATAATATTTCACTTCCATTGAGTGTTGCTGGTAGAAATTGTGTCAGGCTGCGCCCCGGAACCAGGAGAATTCCGATGAGAATGACATAACTGCCGCGGCGGAGACTACTAGCAAGAGCAAGCGCGATCACAAACGCCAATGCGAATGCGAACGCTTATCTCAATTGAGGCGCGAGTCATTGTAACTGTAAGCAGTGTGGTAGCTGCAGATGAAGCCAGTCAGGCAGGTAGGCACAAGCATAGCTGCAGTGTGAGCTGTTGCGGTGGCTATGGCTGCCTCTGCTCTGGCTATCTTCATTCCACTGCAGTGGCTGGAGTAATTTGAAATGCACCCGCAGGCCATTGGCACAGGAGCTGACCCACATCGGCTATGCCAAAGTTATTTTTATTGAAATTTTAGCAATTTGCGCCAATTTCTATATGATCATATTCACATACACTCATACATATATATTCTTATTGGGTGTGTAGTTGTTATGCTGTGCGACAAATGCTCAATTAATTGCCCGTGGATTAGCAGTGAAATTGTGAGCATTCTGTTGTTGGGCAAACAAAAGACTTAAGCGACAAACGTGTTTCAATATCACGATCAAAAGACTTAAACAACAAACTAGCTTTTCATTTGACAAGTAATGCCACACCGAAAACCTAACGGCATATTAACCACACCATTTGAAAGCTATTCGAATGTCTAATCTACTGGGCCAATATGTAAAATGAAAACATGAATTTCTTTCGAATCACGCTTCGTTTGTAACGCTACCGCAGCAGTCAAGACTTAACTGTGAACCAATTCGGATAGTGAAAAATCAACATAAATGTAGTGCACAAAAGAGTTCGAACTGCTTTTAGCATAACAATGAAGTTTCTGTTACCCCAGGAATCTTCGTATATCTATTGTGCGGTAATTGTCATAATACGGCTGCTTAGGTGACCAAATAACGTCGGCTTATGTATCTTCTTCTATTACAGTTTCGGCTTTATTGTTGGCGGCACGTAGTAAACAAATTTGTCAGTGAGTCAATATAAAGGAGTAGAAGTGAGAAATGTTTAGTATATGCAAATATGCTCTATTCACTGAAAGATTTTTATCTCAACTCTGTTCAAATAGTTAAGAAAAGCAGGTGTAACCGCAGCAAAGAATTCGGAAAATATGAAAAATGCACATTGTTTATGTATTTAAGACAAGCGGTCAAAATGCAGCGAAAGTTTTCGTTCATATGGATTGAGAACAAGCATTTGAACAGATTTCAACTCTTGTTTGGCTAGCGACTAACACTGATTATCTCTTCGCTTTTTCTCTGCTTCTCTCTTCACCACAGCCAAGCGGCTAATTGTCTTCAATTGTATCATAACTGTTGGCTGACCCAACCCAAGTGACCCAAATCGCCAGGCCATACTGAGTGGTCAGCCATCCCAGGCGATTACCACTCGGCCATGCGCCAGTGCCAGAATGAGCAATGAAAATTTTTCGCAGATAAATAATATTTTGTCATTCTGCGGACTTGAGTGCTGCTGGTGCTGCGTGTGCGGTGGCCGGCAAAAGTTAATTGCCTCTAAATTCAGCGCATTTGGGAAATGTTTCGTCAGGCTGTCTAGATAGATGACAAAAGCTTTTCCGGACATGCCATAGACAAGACAGTGCGCAGCGTTTGGTTCGGTCACACGAATTTCTAACGGTTCCATCATCTCCTCGTTTCGACTTCAACTGGAAGATGACTTTGCTTGTTCACTGGCGCTACATGCTTAAGATTCGGTTTGCACAGATCATTCGCCAATCGCCTTGACATTCACCCAAGGCTTTCTCTAATGGTCCATTGACCATTTTCGTTTTAATTGATGGACATGTGGACATCCTGTTGAGTCTCAGCTAAACCATTGACACCATGTCAACCATGCATGATGCCATGAATTTGATACCATTTGCAGAGCACGTTTAGCAATTTTTTCTTTGCCATAGTAATTTAATAACTTAATTGTTGTATTTTTGCATTATTATCAAATAGTTATTACCTTTTTATGTTTGAAAATATTATTGGTATAATCCTTTTATTGCTTTATTTGCACTCGAACAAATAAATTGTTTTATATTTTGTATGTTGGCCTTTTGTTTAGAAAACTAGTTTATGAGCACAACGAACGCAGGACACACACAAATTGTTTCAATTAATTTGTTTAGTTTTTTACTCCGTAAAATGTTTAAGTTAAAAACATTCACCGTTGGACCGCTATGTTCCGCTCGCCGTCTGCACTCAAGAAAGTGGAGCGCCTAACTGCCGCACATACACCTTGGCAATAGGTTCTTATGTGAGCTTCTCAACACAGAATTACAGATGCTGCGCTGGGAAAATTGAATTACTCTCAGAGTTCGTTAGCTTCTATGACTCGACGACCGCGACTGCGACTGCCAGTTAGAGCACCTTGACACTGAATGTTCGCTGCGAAGGCCGCGGAAAACTTTACAAGTTGGTAGCCAACAACATCGACCATCGGCAGCAGCAACAGCAGCAACAGCAGCAGCAGCAGCAGCAGCAGAAGCAACAACAGCACTAGCGGCAGCGGTTACAACTAACTAACGTTGGCTCTCTCTTCGGTCACGCAAACCGGTAAAAACATCGGCCAGAAAGCTAATGGGACGCGCTCTTCGGTGGCTCTCTTCTTGAGCTGCTCTTTGTTGGCACTTTCTTCAGCCGAAGTTTTTCTCTGTTCCTATTGTAACGGGCAACCTGTCGGAAGCAATAAAATGCAATTATACCAGTCGAGCTAAATGATTTTCTAATGCGATTCCAAAGCTGCGCCGGCTACACGCAGCTTCATCGTCATCTCTGCTCAGAAATGGCACACAACAGTGCTATCTTATTGCCAATTGAGTCTATAGCAAGCAGGTGCATCGATTGCCAAAGAGAGGACAAGCTCAAGTTCGAAAGACTCTGCAATTACTAGACGCACATCTCTCTACATCTATTACTCTCTTTCTTTCTCTCTATCTCTCCCCCTCTGTCATCCACCTAAAAAAGAACATTGCAGCTTTCTAATGACCAAAGCTGTAACCACAATAACATCATTAAAACCAACAACTACATCAACAGCAACTGTGATGATCATTAACGCAACGCACGCCTAATTAAATGCAAGATAACAAATCTAAACTAAACCTCGAATGAGGCCACTGATTGTAGTACAGCAGTTGGAAGAGAAGAAGTTGGAGGTGGAAGACGAAAGGGAGTGATCGCATATGCAGCTTACGCAACACAAATCTTACGCCACGAAGAAAGCCCAGGTCTTGCACATGTGTCAAATATGATTGAATCTGTTCGTCACTCTAACCTTACAGACGCATACCAGACACACGGACACAGAGGCTGATGATGCAATTAAGTATTATCGAAAGCACAGCAAACTGCACTCGATGCACTTTCCCCTTCCCCAATTTCATGCATTTCAGTTACACTTGCAATTGCATTCAGTTACTCCCATTCGTCGGTTCGACAGTTCGATTCTCCGACGATCCGGCGATAAATCGACAAATGACTATGACGATGAGGATGACGATGAAGATGACGACGACGACGATGGCGACGTCATCAGCTTTTGTCGCATTGTGCGGATAATTGACGCCTCGGCTGTTCAATCATCGCTGCCGAGAGAATTATACAATTTGTTCAACAATAAGCGATGAACCTGATAAAGAAATTACATAAATTTTGTCTTTCGGAAAAGCTTTTGGAGCAGGAAGTCTACGATCGCCATCCGTTTGCCGTGTGAATGAAAATTCCTCTAGTTCTGCTTCGGTCTCCAGTCCCCAATCCCCAATCCCAATCCCAATTCCATCTTCTGTTCTCTGTATTCTGAATTATGGGCTGGGCAATGAATGGTTGTAGATTGATTAAACAACAGAAAGCCAGACACGAAGCTTTGTGCCTCTCTATCTATATATCTGAGTCAGTCCCAGTCCATGTCTGTGTCTGAGTCTATGTCTATTCCTCGTGATTGAGTAATTGTTGTTCGCAAAAGTTGTGCTCTAATTGTAATCTGTGCGCCGATCGCTGCCAAAATGATGTTGTTCTCAAGAATTAATTAAGTTCGTCCCAAACCATTGCCAAATTATGTTGGGCACATTTCGCACTATGCCCAGTTCCCAGGTCACGTGGGTCAACTGACGAGTTTATTGCTCTTTCTTATCTGTCTGAAGTGCTGAACCGTTATGAGGAAGTCAATAAGTGATTTCAATGGGCCAACGTTGGCTTTGGTTTTTGGTGTCATTTCGATATTCAAATATTTGTTGCCATTCTAAAAGTCGGGAACTGGGCCACGCTTCACACTGAAAGTGAGGCCAACACAATTTCTGCGACCCGACTCGTTTGTAGTGCAAACAGACCCAAAAACTCTCCAGATAGATTTGTGTCGCTCTGTTCTCGTTGATTTGGTCAATTGAGTGACATGCAAATTTCCTTTCGATTTTCACACATTCTCCGTCGGTTTCATGCTGATTGCCGCCCCTGAGAAGGTGGAGCAGTAGCGCAAGGGGAGCAGGAGCGGGAGCGGGAGCGTGGGAGGAGGAGGAGAAGTTATGTGCAGGTTGTTCACTGTTTATATTTCCGGCAATCAATCGGCTCAACTGAAACTCTCGTTCATTGTTGCAATTGTTTGCAAATTGATCGAGTCCGTCTCTTTGTTTGCCTTGCTTCGGGCTCGTTTGGATCGTTTCTGGATTGTTGCTGTTTTGTTCATTAGAAGTATATCGACACATGACGGACGACAGACGACGGGCGACAGACGACAGACATCAGACGATAAAGTACTTTCGCTTGGAATGCATCGGGAGAAGTTTTCAGAGAAAGGAATCAACTGTGTGTATCAGAGCAGGCGAAAAGGTCTGAGAAGGCGAAATGCTTTAATGGATGCGTGGTTGGATGTGGGACACATGTAAAGGAATCTCCGACACAAATCGAAGCCTAATTGCTGATAAGAATCGCACACATGATGAAAGTTGCCATCAGAGGCGCCAACAGAGTTGAAAGTGCAGCGCAGACTCGACCCACTTCCGAGGGACGAACTAACAACGAAAGACTGAGGCGACGAACTTGATTACTAGAACTGTAACAACCTTTCGCTTGATTGCACCGCTTTTGATTTGTTTTATTTCACTTTTCGATGGGCCCCTTTCCCCAAGGGCCACCACTAATTGCAGCAAAGGCATTTCTTTGATTCCGCTTTCCATGCAAAACAAAAACTCATTCTAGCCACGGCAACAAGAATTTTCACTCTTAATAAGTTTCTCGTTTGGTGTGTGCCACTGACTGACTATAGTCTGTCGCGGACGTGGACTGTCGTGGCCCTGCCGCAGGTTGACGTCTCTTGTCTCAGCATAAAACTGTCAACGAGCGTTTAACCCAGTTAACGCCCTTACCCAAAGACAGTCAAAGACGGTTCTCGATTCTCAGCTTTGAGTACTCGATCTATTCGACATGGGCGTTGCAAGCCCGAACAACAACAAAAAAAAAACGAGCAAGGTGTAAGGTGTAAGAACCACAACCAGCCAGCTGGAGACTCGAATCGAGCTACACATGAGCATGAGTAGATAAGAAAAGCCACAAGCCGAAATGCCAGTAAGGTGCACTCGCGCTTGAGTGATGGCTCCAGCCAGGAGGAAAGAGGTGGGTGGTGCGGAGCTGTTAAATGTGAGCAGCGGATATTGAAGCTGTTGAAGGGGGGAGACGGCTTAGCAGATTGACCGATGTCTGGCTGAAACCACGCTTGCAGAAAAGAATTCTGAGCGTGGTGAAAGTAGTCATCTCCATCTCCATCTCCAACTCCATCTCCAACTCCAACTCCAACTCCAACACCAATACCAACAGTATCTCCAGCTCCAGCTCCAGCTCCCGCTTCATCTTCATTCGACGACACGACAACGGCAGCGACTTGTTGAGATTCTGGTCCCAATAATGACACTTAAACGATGCAGTTTTTTCGTAATATAAATTTTCCTGTTCGTAGTTGGTCGCTTGGTCGCTTCGGAGGAGCGTCTCGCCATCAATTAGAGCCGGGACCGCGGAGTGGAGACACCTGAGCTGCAACTCAATCACCAGCCAACGGCCATCGGCAGCTTCTTCTCCTTCGTCTTCTAATTGCCGCTGTTTTTGTACTGCTTGCGTCTTGCCTTAGTCCGGTTCGCGGTCCTGGCCCGATAGGAACCTTATGAGTTATGAGTACGCAAGGTGTCGTGTGCAGTGTGCAGTGGATGTCGCTTGAGTCGTTTGATCCAAACGTAGATACAGTAGAAAGCTTCTCTCCTTCTAGGGTGCATCGATTCGAATGTGCTCCTTCAATTCATAACTGCATTAAAGCAGGCAAATTGGCACTCTTCACCAATTGGCCATCATCGCTGGCAATACAATGCCGGACATATTCGCAAATTGGTGCCATTGCATTGTCAGCGTCGGTGATGCAATCTCTTTATCGTGCACTCTTTTACTCTCCCTCTTTTTCGCTCTTCCAATTTGAAATTTGCAAGACAAGACCCTGCTATTAGCAGCATCGTCGCAGCGATTTATGCTCGAGTTGTGGACTCCGAGGGAGGGGCTCGGATAAATCAAGCAGTGTTTGCTCTGGGCGTTGGCAGACTGACTCGACAACGCGACGATTCCTTTGCCTCAGCCAGAGGTACTGCCAGTGCCCAAAATGCAGTTGTCTTTCTCAAAGGGGCGTGTCCGCTACATGTTGCCAGCAGGTTGAGAAGTCTTTGGCCACTTGGAAAGCGGGCATAAAACTTGCCGCATACCACACACACCAATCGAGGCATTCGTCATTCATTGCGCACAAATGTAACTCGAAATGTATTAGCTATTTCCTCATATGCGCCGCATGTACGACCTTGAGTGTCCATAAGTTGGAGATTAGTTATATTTAGCATTATTTTAGCTGAAGCTCCAGGTGAGCCTCGGTGCACCCTTATGTAGAACTGTTAGCAATCAGTGCTTTAGGTGTTAACACTTTCTTTACTTCTGATTCCACCAATCGTAATCCCACTAAGAATCTGCTCCAATTTGCTGCAACATGAAAGAGGTATCAGCTCTTTAATTTATGTTCTCTTCGCGTTCAGCATGCAGCCAAATTGGAACGAGGAAGAAGAATACAAACACCATTGAACAACAAGAAATGAACTATTATTGGAAACTGTTACACCGAACTAATTGATTTATGGGCAAATGGTATATGAGATATTTGTAGAAACGTGGTCGAAATAGAATTTGGATAGTTCAGGCGAGGCCACTTCGATGGGGACAGCGACTACGTGAGGTGGGTGCAGCCTTCATGGAGAGCAGCCATAAAATGGCCAGGCAACATGACGTGGAACATGCCCACTGCAGCAGGCTAACAGCATAACAGAGCAGCTGAGCAACTGAGCAACTGAACTGAAATGCATCTGGAATGAAACTACTTTTCAAGTAGTTCCCACAGGAAGTGTTCGCTGCCGAACGCATGCCAAAAATGGCTCCCCGAGGACAAGACAACCTCGGACAGACGACTGACCAATGCGCAATGCGCAAAGCGCAAGGCCCGAAAACGATCACGATTATGATGATCATTTCGGCGATTATGGCTGCGACAGTGCCAGGTTCTGGACGGTGGCAATGCCCCACACAGTCCTCTACAACCTACTCAGTGCATGCCTCAAACACATTTCCCGACTACAGCTTCAGCTCCAGCTCCAGCTCAAGCTCAAGCTCCTGCTCGAACTCCAACTTCGACTTCGACTTCGACTTCGACTACGATTCTGAGTCTTTGTTGGTGGCGATCAGTGCGATCGTAGCTTGATCGTAGCTGGCATTAGCAGCTGTTGTATATTGTTTCTGCATTGTAACTGTCACCTGGTGGCACTTGGCAAAGCTGCCAGAAATAATAGAAATTATATGAAATGGGCATTTGGGGAGTGTGCTTCGACTTCCGTGTTTGGCTCTGGCTGGACAATGGGCCATTTGGAGCGAAGGCAAACAGGAATGTCACTGGTCATGCTATGATGCAATCTCCCTCGCTTCCAAAAGCCTAATTTGGAAAGTTATTACAACATTTCGTTGAATTCTCCACACATTAGCACCGCTCAACTACCTCCCCCACAGGAAGAACTCTCATTTAAAATGATGGACACGTGCCAAGTTCATTTTTCTATTCCATAGAGTGGAGTGAAGATATCTTCTATGCTATGATGGATCGCTGAGGATGACAAGACACTTAATAGTCGCTTTGTTGTTGTTGGTTCTTTTGTTGACGATATTGCTGTTGTACATCGCTCTGCCAGCTGTTCGTGCCCTGCAATTTAACTGGAGAGTACGAGTATTTAATGCCTCTGCCTCTGCCTCTGCCGCTGCCTCTGCCGCTGCCTCAGAATCTGCCTCACCTTTCGCAAGTTGACTTGAGGGAACTCGAAGCTGACGACTGATTTATGACAGCGCGAAAGATTCCACTGAGGATCGCTAGAGCACTGCATGCATCCGAGGGCAATTTGGCACTGCCAACTGACCAAAGACGGGCGTGGCGCCGATGCTGATGGGGATGCTGAAGCTGAGACTGAGACTGCGATTGAGGCTAAGGTTGAGGTAGACGTAGAGACGAGGCCTATTACGTGATGATGTAATAATTCTTGAAGACGATGGCATTTTTATTGCGGAAAATGTTGCATAAATCAAGGCAGCAATAAAACGGAGCCCCCGTCGATCGGCCCAATGCAAACAGGATGCTCCGAATACGAGACTATTTCATTCCTATTCAACGCCAATAATTTGCACCGAGAAAATCGACGTTGACTTTGACTGCGCGCCTTACAAAGGCTTTCGATGTTCGCAAATTCGACGGCGTCATGCGCTACAATGGGGATAGCGGCATAATTTGGAGTAGCTCTGGCCAAAGATCACTTCCGAGGCTGCTCTAATCAAGCACTCTGAGAGATAATCAGCGACTTGTTGCCACAACATTGTTGTATCAACACTCGAAAACCCACGCGATCTCTGAGTGTGCTTCGCACATTAGCAGGCGATCCGCTCGCCAGGTCGCAGAACGCAGAGCTCACAACTCAGATCGTAGCGGCAGATGCACCACAGGCGTGAGAGATGATGACGAGATCAGAGCGCAGCTGCTGGGGGAACGTGTTTGCCATTGCAATTGGAAGTAGAATTGCGAAGAGCCCACGCAAATGCGGATCACATCAAACGAGAGGGATCATAAAAGGACTTTCGTCAGTCTGTCAGCAGGAGAGGAACATTTCAAATATGCTCCTTAACGAGAGAAAGGAAATCTATTAGATATTGATTTACGTGACATCTGTTTTATGGATCAGTGGGATTGCGTTAATAGCAGCAATAATTAATTGACTTGCATCGATATAGTATGCATTAGTTGCTCGTTATCACTACAAATGTCCAACTATATCATAATAATAACAATCACGCATTATGGAACGGTTTGCCTCCATCAGTGAACAGCAAACACGTTCTTTACCCGATTAGAATACTTGGTATCACATCACATAATATTATGACTACATTGTCTCATTTCTAATTGCACAATCCAACCGAAGCCCGACACCACTTGGCTGTCACGCTTTGTTGTTCTGTTGATTCGGGAAGAAGAATAGCCGAACACCTCGTAAATAGGCCACTGACTGACGTGATTACAATGTCAAAGTGGCCCTGGGAGGGAGCGTTTTGTATAACTCTCTTTATTTATTATATCCAATGTAATTAGATTCATTTTGGTTCATAACGTACCTTTCCAGCAAGTTCTGGTTGGGGGCGTGGCACTTGGCCGAAAACAACAACAGTATCGAAGCGTGAGCCACGAAAGATCTTGAAGAGCATTTGCATTTCCTTCACTCTGAACGCTGAGCTGAGACATTGCGTGATTAGGCAAAAGATTCTTAGCATTTCGAACACCTTTTTGGGTGTCCACTGGGTCTGCCGATCGGTCGTTAGAGCAAAGGGTTCGAGGGGGCTGGCAGACTTCCAGAAGTACAAACAAAGCCACACAAAGTCAGAGAGCAAATTATTAGGCAGGCAAAGCGCGCAGACCAGCTGAGGGAAACTGCTTTTTGATGTTCGGTAATTGGCGGTTTGGCAGCACGCGAGGCGGCCACCACAGCAACTGAACTATAGAAGGCACTAGGTATAGGTATTGGGAATAAGACAAACTAACAGACCAGACTATTCTTCCGATTGCCGGCGCTCAGAATTCGGAATGGTAACGAGCCAGCGGATTTCGGCGTGACGCGCTTTTCGATTTCTAAGACACTGAGCTCAGAAATGAGATTTGAGAGCGAAGAGCTGAAAAGTCAGAGTTCTACTCAGATCTCTGAGAGTTTTGCTGTTTTGCTGTGCTCGAATGTCGCCGCTGCTGCCTTCACTGGCTTCACTGCCTTCGCTGCTGTCTGTTCGTTTCATAATAATTGGCAGCTTACAAATGTTCTTTCGGTTTTGATTTTGCTTCCATTTCCACTTATATTGTCTCGTATCTGAATTGTCGCGGTTTTCCAAAAGCAAAAGCAATGGGAAGTGCAAGGGGAGTTCATAGCGGTACTTTGTTCCGTTGAACTTTTGAGCTCCGCCAGAGCTCTGGCAGGCGAAACAGTTCCGACATTTTTGTGGCGAATCTCTGGCTGTTCGACTGTTGACTGTGGGTTGACTGGGTGCTGGGTGCTGAGTGCTGTGCTGGCAGAAGGTATTCAGACCAGGCATCCGCCACAAATGAAGTTGGCACTTTATAGGCGTGAACATTAATTAGACAGGCAAATAAATAGCAGATGCAGGCTGCCCGAGTACCTGAGTCAGAAGTTGGACAGGAGCCACATTACACAATAAATAAAACACCATGAAGGGCAAGTTACGTTGGCTTCGTTCCCAGTTGGACAATTCTTGGGCTTGTAGCTCTTTTTCGGTAGATATTTCTTCAGCTAATGAGCAAATGAGCAAATGAGCTCACCGCTAAATGCAGCTTCTTGCATCGCCATCCAACCAGCTTGCTTAGTATCCACCCTCACTTGGAGCGAATTCGGAGCCAAGTCGGGGCGGAGTTGTTTGCGCATGCGCCGCGGCCGACCGCCAACAGATGCCAGATTAGCATTTAAATTGTAGTTACATTTGGCCAAGCTCAAAGTAAAGCCAAACACAAGCTCAAACTAACTCAAACTCTGCACTAACTTTAGATTATTTTTCATTCCGTTTAATTTTTTTTCTTCCGCAGAAAACTTCTTGGCGTTGTATTTTCCCGCCCTCTTCTGGGCGCTGTTCAAAGCAAACGTTTACCAAATGGAATTGTTGTCTTTGTTCTGTTTGGTTGGTTGGTTGTAGTGGGAGCTGGAATTCCCCTTGCACCCTGGCATTCAAGCACTTCAACTGATGTTATCAAAGTCTGGCCTCGGGCAGAAGCTTTCCTCAGAGTTGGGTGTTTGTGTTGTGTTCTGTGCTCTGCGTTCTGTGTTCTGTGTTCTGTGTTGTGCTATGCCAAGGTAGCAATTTCAATATCAAAATTCGCCTGGCCTTTGGTCCGCTGCGAAAACCGCAGAACGTACGAAACGGTTCGCTCAGGTGAGCCCAGAAAACGGTAAACCGCCAACGCCTTCTTCGGCATATCAGGCAACTCCCTTACGTTTTCGTAACATTTTAATCCAAATTAATTAAAAGCCAACTTCGACTGACCCATATTCACAAATTCCAATTGACATCTGTATCTCCTGCTCTCCTAGTTGACGATCAGAAAAATTGTTAGCATACAGCACAATGATATATAGTGAAACATTTAAAAAGAGACTTTAAAAGTGTGGCGGCCCTGCGGCGGGACTGCCAACCGGCTAACTCTCCATCGCAGTTCCAGTCTCAGCATCATTCTCAGTCTCAGTCGCAGTTGGTTCTCTCTGGTTCAGAACTGTCATTATTCCGAGACGCTGCACAGGCCGATTAATTTGCGGCCGCCGTCTTAGTCGAGGAACCGAGAAAGTACCGTAAGCGTAGGTGGCTTGATGAGCTCTGCTGCCGTTTGGTGGATCGCTCGTTGGGTCACTTGGTGGCTTCTCCTCGCTTCAGCAGCCCACAGACTGCCCCTCGGCCAGGGCCACTAATTAATTGCGTGCTTTGACTCGGTCACACTCCAAGCGCCCCACCATCAGTCGGGAGGAAGGCTGGCCTCTGGGCACGCCTTCAGATTGGAGTTGGCCGTCGTCTCAGTTGTTGCTCTGATTGACAGGAAATTGTTATGAAGCCAACTAATCTCCATCTAACTGTTCGCAGACAGTTCGTTAGTTCTTCTGCGATATTTTTAACCAGGTTCGATTAAGAGCTCGAAATTTGACAACGAAGTTAGTTGGAGTGGTTTTTGTTGTTGTTGTTGTTGTTGTTGTAGTTGATGGGTTCAATGGCATCCACTTTTATACTGTTGACCTGAAACCCTGTGCACATCTCGAGTATAATCGAAAGTTTTCTTGCCTCGATGCAGGCCTGAGTCACTCTGCCACGTGCAAATGTTTTGTGTCTAATCATCTGACACTCGAGACATTCGAGAGTGTGCAGAATCCAAGAAAATCAAATCAAGTCAAACTCTCACTACACTCATCCATGAATTCGGCGGGGGCGGAGTGTGGACCGAGGACCATGGACTGGCGAGTGCAGATGCCAGTGATAGCACTCGAGACCATGTCGACTAATTGCGGTTATAATATCAAAGTCGACATAACGCCTAACGCCTCGACTTGCCTTCATCGTCTCAAGTGGAGGCCGTTAGCGGCCAGTGGATGCAATTGGAGGCCAGTGGAAGCCCCAGCACGAAATCGAAATGAGCTGAGAAATATGAAACACACGCAAGCGCATTGGCTGGTGGTCAAGTGCCTCTTGTGCGTTCACTGCGGACCAAACG
Source organism: Drosophila koepferae (assembly GCA_030914345.1). Classification (NCBI taxonomy): domain Eukaryota; kingdom Metazoa; phylum Arthropoda; class Insecta; order Diptera; family Drosophilidae; genus Drosophila; species Drosophila koepferae. The sequence continues at coordinate 3,455,848 of JAUESR010000197.1, forward strand.
ACCAAACTGAACCTGGCTGGACTGGACTGGACCGGACCGGGTGTCAGGATAATTGGCAGCCGCCGACGCCACGCAAATGATCCGTATGGAAAGATCGGCAGGCCTAATGAACTTTCTCGCTTTTGGGGCGATTTTTTATAGGCTTTCTTTTGCAGTGCAATGTGTTCGATATATGGGGTGTGGGGCGCCTAGTGGATCTTCTGGGAAAGAAGCAAACAGAGCTAAGTGGACCAAGAAAACTGCAGCCGCAGCCATCGTACAAACAATTATGCAGAATTTGGGTCATCTCTCGAGCATCTGAAGGGAAAATTCGTTTGTGTTCTGCGGTTCAGTTGTAGATGCGATGAGATCTCTACTTTTAAGTTTTCAGTTTCTCAGCTCAAACAAAGCGAACCACTTGTGGAGGGGTCAGAATAAATGCGAATTAAATTCTGATTTCATTTATGATTTTGTTTCGTATTCTGATTTCAAGCTGTGGGACCGCAAAATGCTGAAAATTGTTTCGTTTTAACGGCATTTAGGAAAATTCAGGAATTTGTTGTTGCTCCAGAACTGGGTAACAACTGGAGAACGGGACTCTCATCACGATCCAAAAACTGCGGTGGCACTCTTGTCCTCTTGGCTGTTCACCAATAAGGCACCGTCGTGCTCATCTCCATCACCATCACCATCATCGTCTAAGTGTCACGCTCTTAGCCAGGCAGATGCTCCACCTCTTGCTAGCGTCGCTTCCTCATCCTCGTCAGCTAATTGCCCATGCGCCATCGGCTTAATTTAGCTACTGATTTACGGTTTGAAAAACATTTTCTAAGAGATTATGTGCCAGTTTGCACTGTTAGACCTGTCCTTTGGGACTGTGCTGATCGCTGATCAGTGATCACAGATCGCCCATCATTCATCTTTGATGTGTCCACGTTTTTATCTGCTTGTCTCCTGCTTTGGTTGTCAAATGCCACGCAAGGTTAAGTCGTTCACTGCCAATGCGCGTGACTATTGTGAGTGAGGATCGTCTCTCTTTCTCTTTCCATCTCGCTCTCTCTTTCTGTATCTCTCTAATGGTGATTATTCCCATAGTGCAAATGTCTGATGACAAAAACCGTTAGGCAGGGCATTATAATGATCATACACATCAGAAATGGGCGACCAGAGAGAAGTGTAAAGGAGGATCACATTAAGGCTGGAGAGGCTTCATCAGATTCGCTTTATTCGCACATAATAGCCCACTCATCTGCATTGCTATAAAGGAGAGGAGAACAGTGTGGCCAGTTTGTTACCTTGAGCACTCCAATGATGAGCTGGAACACCAGTCTGAATCCGGCTTCTGGACCACCTAGCAGGATTATGAGGCGATTGCCTGAATTCAAGACATTCCAAGCACCAAACACTCCACAGGCTGTCGTAAATTTGCGTTAACCAAATCGCAAACAAATCGAGGCACATTGTGTTGCCAGCGCTACCTTATAAGCCTTGCGATTGTAGGCAGGCCTCCAATCCAAGTCGAAGTCCAGCTCCAGATCTGCCTCGTTTTCCCCCGGCGAGTGCGTGAGCCGATTCCCTCCCACTGGCTGCCTTGTATTTTGTTGGCTGCCAATGCGTTGCGCATGTCCGATTGGCTTTCATTGATACCGTCCTGCACTCGGATAGTCTCCGGTTCGTTAGCGGCTGCCTCACCTACTTTTCGCTGCTGCCATGTCGCATATCTCCCAACTTGGCCCCTGTGCGTACCCCTCACTCCACACACTTCTCACCCCTTTGCCATCTTGCTCCACCATGGTTTTCAATTTCCAATTTCGAGGCGCTGTCATCGCCTACATTGTCGTCGTGTTGCCGCTGCTGATATGTTGGGATGTTGAGATGTTCAGCTGTTCTCCTGTTCTCATGTTCTCCTGTTGCAGATCTCTTGCCAACGCCCATTAGAGCCAAGCGACGGTAATGCGTTTCAATTACAAGCCCGAATTTCAATGGTCTGCTCCGATCTTTACGAGATAAGGAAAACTGCGCTCGCAGCGTGTACTTGTTGTGGTTTTCTTTTGTCTGGGGCAGGGAAAGTGTCGGAAATTGCTCCACAAAGTAATTGCACATCCAGGCCGAAAACGATCAAATGCAATCCTTCTAAGTAGTTGCTTGACTGGCACACATTTGCATTTCTACATACATGAGCGAAGCTCAATTAAAAGACCAGGGATCAGAGACAATAGCCAGAACACTGACAACAACAGCAACTGTTGCCGCTGCTTCCGTGGCCATGTTTCACTTGACTTTAATTGGATTTTGTTTATTTTTGGGCACATTTCGGGGCCCGCAACTGGCGACGGCTCGCGGAATGCTCGCGGACACGGCACACGATGACAAATGTTGATATTCAAATGACACCGTTGGGGGCGGTGGATGCGGTAAGTGCGGTTAATGCGGGCCGGCTGTAGAGAGTGAAGAGTGGGCGGTCGCCACTTGTTGCAATTTTGTCACAGCTTTGCCTTTGGCTTTGGCTTTGGCTTTGGCTCTGGCTCTGGCTTTGGTTTGGCCAAAGTTAGAAGCAGCTACAGCCCGATCCTAACGACACCCGCTACTGACATTCCAATCGATTGTTGGCCATGTTGCTGGCTGACTGTGGTCGACTCTTGTCGTGGCTGGGTGAGAAAAGTAAACCGTTTGAGCTGTTGGAACCGTCTGAGCTGTGGTTGCTGTTGCTGCTTCAATCTACTCCTTTAGCTTTCAACGCTGCCTGGCACCAGATGTTTGAAATGTTTTCGCGACTTTGTCAACGTTCCAGCGCCCCCTCTGCGGCTTCCCAATCGCTTCCAATTGAATAGAGTGAAAAATGTCCATGGCACCTGTCAGCTGATGCGAATGCGTGCTTGAATGGGGAAGCCAAACACTTCTGGTACCGTTACAAATGAGACAGAGGGATTCACTGTGGCTTCTTAACAGGTTAGTCTCCCTATACAATTAGCTATCCAAAGAGTCTAGTAGGAGTCTTAGCTAGCTTAGTATAGCTGGAATGCAGCTCATGTGTAAATCGGTGGAAGACTTTTCGATCTCGTCTGTGTGTCAGTGGGTGAATATATTCCACAAATTGGGTTAAAATTTCAATTTCCATAACATTAGCAGCTGCTGCGCCTTAGAAAGTGCATTTCCATATGCATCGAAGCTCTGGATAGCTGCCCACCAAATTTGCTCTGCCCCAAACATTGCTCACGTTTTCGTTTATCTTCCTCCGAGCTTCGAGCGAGCTCCAAACTGAGCTGAGAGCACGCTTGGAATGCCTTCCAGCGAAATGTGTCAATTATTAATTGTATTCAATTAAAACACGTTGCCCACCCCTGATCCTGTTCCTGATCCGCTGGCTGGGTTAATTAAGATGCATCCGTGTCGCTGACTGACAATGAGAGGTCGCCGTGCAACTGGTTCGATCCAACTCCAGTTGGAAGACATGTTATATCCATTAGTGGAGTCGTTGTTTTCTGCGAACCCTTGGATATGGATCTACAGAAGTCTCATTTGCTGCAGTTGGCAGTTGTGTAAACGGTTTTGGGTAAAAGTGCAACTAAACATCAATTAGCCCAATTCCCAGGCCGTTGCCACTTTGGCTCTGCCCCACACTCGGTCGGTTTCTGTTTCCAACTCGCTTTCATGTTGCATGTGGCTCACGTTGCATTTTGGCAACGTTTTCAGTTGCTGTTGTCTTCTGCTAGTTGCCAGTCTCAGTGCCAGTGCCAGTGCCAGTTGCCCTTGCCTTGGCTAGAGTCTCTGATTAGAGCCGCTCGTCTTCACACAAGAGTGAAATTTATTGCAATTTTCATTTTATTTATTTGCGTTGTCTTTGCGTTGCTGCCCGCCAATTGCCAACTGAGCAGCAGCTGGCAGCAGCTCGACCCCCTGTCCGAGGGCCTTTCCCATATTATTTCATTGTTCGGAAATAAAATGTTCCACATGCCATCGCCAGCGATTCTTTCAGTGGCTCATGAGAGTCCGGTCATCTGGTCATCTGGTCATCTTCTCTGATCTGCTCACCTCCTGCCCGACTCGCGGTGCTTCGTTTGCTGTCTCACGTGCCATCGAGAGTGCGTTTTCACTGCGCAGCAAACTCGAAAGTGATTCTAATCACATGAATTTAATGAAATAATGACAATCGAAAAGGAGAATGTAACCAGAATCTCTCAGCATGCTCGCTGTCGGTCTCTCGATGGCGGCTTTCGAGTAAACATTTCACTCATGTCCAGTGTCAATCGGACGAGGCTCCCAGGTAAATCAAATGCCAGCATCTACACACTAAATGTGTGTCAGTCTTCAAGGCCTCTCTTCTCTCGCAAAGGCAGTGGCAACATCCTTGGCACTCGCCAGTGATTCCGATGTTCCCATTTTGCACATTCCCGTCACGAGTTTGACCAGCAGATGGAAGATTTACCTCGTCAGCCTCAACAATGCATCATCTGCAAGTAAATTCGATGATATTGGTCAAACATGGAATCTATTCTTAATAAATAAATCACAAATTAACTCGATCGATCCAAGTCTTTTGTTAAAAGTGAAACGGCTAAAAAAAGCTCATTATTGTCCAGAGCTTAATGAATTTCTGTGGCACGAGTTTCAGCAAAAGTGTTATGAGTATCGAGTATCAAGTATCATTAGCACTCGGAATTGTCATTTACTATTGGCCACTTTCGACCCGTCGCTTTCAACACGCAAAGAGATGTAGCTCTCCACCTGGCGGTTGGATCTATACAAATATTCATAAAAGTTGTGCGAAACGGCAGCAGTTCAAATTGCTTTGGCCTACAATGACCCACAGTTACGGGGTGAAAGAAACATTTTGGACGAGAACTTTTGCTTTCTTTTCGCCTTTTTGCTTTTTCGCACAAATCGCTCGCTTCAATTAGCTGCATAGCATAATGATTTATGATAAACGAAGTAAATAATAAGAGAGTGGAGAGATACGCATCGATCTGTGGTGAATGAAAGTGGAACTCTGTCAATGCGAATCGCATCGAATGGCAGCAAACGGGGCGTATGCGCAACGCAGCCTCAAATTAACTTCCAAACGGGGTCTTTACTGCAGCGGGCAACAATTAAATAAACGAACGGTCTCGTTCATTGCTTGCAAGATTAATGATTAATGATGTGTACACCAGGAATGCTCACAATCAGCTTACACAAATTTGCTAATCTTGCATCTTCCACCAAGAGAACATCATACAAGCACAATTTACTACAACGTTGAGGGAGACAGACGGAAAAGTGTCGTGAACTCTGTGCCCCGTTGGGAGCTGGCTGACTGTCTGGTTGACTGGCTGGTTGCACAATGTCAATACCGCCGACGCTGCATGACCCAAGCACAGAGTCCAGAGTCCCGGCAAGCGTCAGCTATCAGTGCTGACATCGTCTAAACAGAAACAGGCAACAACATGCAACAAATGATGGAGAGCACTAACAAGAGTTGATCCTAGTGCTCCTGTTGGATGTGGCCATGCTCCGTCGCTGGCTTACACTACTGGCACAGTTTTTCAACAACAGACTGAAGACAAATGGACAGACGTTGGCAGCGGGCTTCCCGTTGCTTTTGCTGTTTTTATTGCTGTTGTCTTCATTGTTGAGCATTTTGTCAGCGACATGTAAAGGTTTAAATAGACATGCAATGCAGGCAGAAGGAGGAGCTGCTTCGAGGACTGAACTGCCAGATTTGCCATAGTTCTAACGTGGGTGAACCGTGAGCTCGTAACTTAGCCGGTACAAACCATTTACAACTGGCGTAAGATGCACACTTTTGATAGCAGCTGGAAAATTTATGCAAAAAATGCCAAAACGCGAAGCGGTCGAGCAGCAGGAACAGCAACGACAGCAGCAGTAACAGCAGCAACAGCCTAAGAGGAAACAGCAGCAGCTGAGCTGAAGGGAACAACATCATTTAAAGCACGAGCTGGCTGTCTCCTGGTACATTATTTGTGAGTGTCATGCATGAGAGTTGAGCGAGATGTCATAAATAAATAGCGGTTGGAGCCAGTGGCTACAGATGAAAGTGGGTTAAGGGCGCATTGGCTTGGATACACTGCTGTCATGTGACCGGCCTCTAAGTCAATTGAATTGTACTCCTACTATGTAAATCGACATAATCAAGTTTTCAATTTGGCATGCAATCTGCGGACAATTCTCAGCCGCATTTTCATTTGAACGTGCGGCTAGCTAGACACAACTCTTCTGCTTGGCCAGGCCCCCTCTCACTCAGCGCCCTGTCCCCTGTTGACTGGTTTGCACATGTGATTTATGCTTGGAGCAGTATCTTGGCCATATCATATTACCTACTCCTACAAGTCGAGGCAATGTATCTTCGCTTATGACTGACATCCTTTTCGCTTTTCGCTATATTGTTTTTGGGCCCCAAATGCGGTCAATTGGCCATCCGCACGTCTCACTCTATCTCCCTCTATTGTTCCCTCTTTCTCCCCATTTATACACATGTGCAAAATTCAACGAATCCGTAGACCTGGCCTAGTGGGGCACAGACCTGGCCAGCTTTTTGGCTGCTGCTCATTGGCATTTTATGCTTGCATTGTTCGATGCGCTATGCGAGCGGCAGATTTTGGCTTTTATTTGTTCATTATTGGCCAAGGTATACGTCGCTTTTAAATGAGTTATTGAGCAAATGGATGTACGAGTCGTACGCTTGTTTACCTACCTACATACACACACACATACTATGCGATACATTACGATACCAATAGCAGTGGCTTGCCCCAGTCCGTTTGCCTGTTAAGCGCGGCCAAAGCCGTTTGCAGCAGTTGCCGTTGTTTTCTAGCTGTGCCAGTTAGCTTTAACTAACTAACTCGGCTATGTCAGAAGCCATCCATACAATGGTCCAACCTAACCACTATTCTCGATTCAAACCTAACTGCAATTACCTGGTAAATACATTTTCCAAACATGACGGAGGTTTAATGCCCTTTCAAGCATACATCAGCAGTTCTTAAGTATTAACTTCAAAATAGAATTAAGTTATATATATAGCATGATACCTGCAAGTAGTATGATAATATCAGCGAAATAGCTGCCAATAATTGTCTATGCTGCGAAGGTTTTATCTAACCTCAAGTGCCACTAGAATCGAATTTTGATAGCACGTCTTTAATTAAAACGCCAAATGATTTTAGTGTCTGAGCGAGCATTAAAAATCAATTTACCATTTGAATTGTCGTTACTTAAATTGCCAACTTGAATAATACAAGATGAGTTCAAACACATCAACAGCTGTCTTGAAAGCTGTGCCAAAGATTCACGTTGTAATGGGACATTAAATAGCTTACAGGATTTATATCCGCACAATCGTTAAAGAAAGTAACCGAACAGTGCTGAAAGACTATCAAATGCAAAAGAAATTCTAAGCTTTTCGCATCCAAAGACGTGGAAGACTTGCGCAATTAAAAATACGTTTAAGAAGCGAAAATATTGAGACAGCTTAGCGCTATCTAATTGAAATGACCGGAGGATAGGGTCAATGGCTGCACGGTTTATTTAATTTGAGAGAATCATAATACCAAAATCGCATTATGCATACATTTTCAATTTGTTGACGCTTCTGATGACTCTCAAATTGTACACAAAATTATTATAATTAAAGCCCTCTGGGAGGTCTGTGGAACAAAACAAATATGATTAGCTAATGTGATAATTTAAGCAAGTAAAAGAAAATCTGCTGTTGTTTCAACGCTGTGTGAATAGAATGGACCGAATAAATGAATAATTTTAATACGAAACAAACAAATTCAACTTAACAACCGTTACAGCTAATGGCCACAATGGATTTGTAAGATAAATCGTACGTTGAGTCAAATAGAGCTACTGTGTGACCAGCTAGCCATCGACCAAGAGCTAGAAAGAGCTACCAAAGATTTCTGTTTATCACACACGTTTTCATAATATGAATGGCCCTATTAACTGGCGGCTTATCGCAGACGGAACCCAACTTTCTATGCGACTTTCAATTAAAACTTTCAGTTTTTCACAGACCTAGACCCATTCTTACAGGTTCTGAAAGACGAACGTTGGGCAATAGACCCCTCATAAAGCCGTTTACAAATGTCGCATGAGAACTGGCTGGCGCTAGAGATGACCTTCGAGTCAGATGCCCATATATGAGCTGCAGCCGACCTAAGCTGGTTTTTTTCTTTTCGGGGGTTATTCAACATGAAAAGCTTTCGGCATACCCACGGGAATTACAGCTTAAGTACGCTAAGCTTCCACCATTTTTGTTTTGTTTATGATCAAATATGTATTTGTATATGAAAGAGGAAATCACCTTAAAAGATATTCATATCATAAAAATAAGCTTCAACATCAAACCATCATTCCGCTATAAAATATATAAGTTGGATGATTTCATCTAATTTTATATTCTCATTAAATGAATATTAAACGGATTTTCATACTATAAAGTAGATTGCTTTATTTTCTTTATTGGATATAAATTCTTCCATATCAATTTGATGTATGCACAAATCATTTATATTTATTTAACGATAAAGTAAAAGATAATATGATATCTATTCTGTCTAATGCAGATTATTGAACAAAATATAGCTCATTGCCTGGTTTATTCAGGTCTAGCATATCCAGCAAGTGTATAGAAACGTGTTCTCAAATTGAGGCCTAAACCAAACAGTTTTAGAACAAATAGAAAACCAAGAAGTTTGATTTATGCATTCAGCCGCATCTCGCCATAAATGGATGCCTGCACTTGTGTAACCTCGCCCACTGTGAGGCCCACCCACTTGTCTAGCCGCCAAAATTTTACATAATTTAGCTGCTGCTGCTGCAACGACTACTAGTCCAACTAGCAGCTCTCAGCCATTTACACCCACTCCCATTAGCTGACGTTCAAGTGGGGAGCAGAGCAACTCTTGTTTCGCAGGAAAAACTTTGCCATGGCATCAACTTCCACTTGGCGCAGAATGTGCAGCACACAAGTGCCGTTAGACGCCCACGGGAACGTCGGTGTCGGCACAGCCGACATAATAAATAATATGTAACAAAATCGATACCGCCGTCTGTGAGTTATGAAGTCGATTTGGTGGCGCGTGCGCATGCGCGGCAGCAACATCAGCAGCAGTTGCAACAAAGCTGCTGACTCGCCGTTTACTGTTCTAGCCGTATCTGAGGCTCAGTTAATTTCCGCTCTGGCCCAGAGCGCAGCGATTTGCAGATTAATGTGGGTCAGAATGGGCAAATGGTAATTGCGCACAAGTCCTAAATTAATCAAATCTCAAATTCATAGGCCACGTTCGATTGCACGCTCAATTGCAGCTGCGCTCAAATACTTTCTCACACACTTCAAGAGCGGCCAATGAAAGTGAACCGAACTTTGTCAGTTTTCGGAGGCGGCTCCACAAATTTTCACATGATTCTCTCAATGAATATGAACGCACATGCATAAATCATTTGTTTGTTCAGATTCAAATCGATTCATCTGCCACAGCCAACGGCGACTCTCACTTTCCGGCGACGGCCCCATCAACTCGAATAGCCAGACAACCCGCAGCATTCCGATAGCCAATGCTCCGATGCCTTTCAACGGCTTTCCATGTCTGATTATTAATAGACATGGACATGCATATACTTGTACAATGGCCATGCGCGGCTGTATTGATACATATTAATGGTTGACCAGCAGCTCGCTGTTTCCCAGTTTCCGCTGCAAAACTAAAGCTGAGACTATTTTCAAGGCAGAGCCTTGAAGGCTCGGATGTCACTTTGATTTATAAGGCTTCCATTTAAATATTAATATAATATTTGCTTTCAAAGTGAAACCCCATCATATTGTTTTTATAAATTACCTTCGCTTTACAAACTTTTAGTTCAATTGTTAAGGTTTTAGTTGAAAATTGTTAATGGATTGCTGTCAATGCATCTCACTATTGCATTAATAATATTTATTTTTATGTGAAAAGCATTTTGTGTCTAGCATATCCTGTTTGGGAAATGGATTCTGCATAAAGCTGTAAAGCTGATGTTCTTTTTATATGCGCGCTCCAAAAATAATAAAATAAAGAGCAATGATAGGCTTGAAAAGTGCGCTGCTTGATATTAATTATGTAAACGACAGCACGTCTGGCTGGTTGAGAAATGATGCCTGAACACATGGAGAGCAGCATCCGCTTGCTGTTCGCGTTCTTCTTGTCATACTCGTAAAAACAAAATGCACAACATCAAAAATTTCCGCTGGATAGATGACTGGCAGCCGAAGGCGCAGGAGGAACAGGTGCAACCAGTTGAGTTGCAGGTCTGCCCGTTCGCAAAAATAGACTGGCCAGCCTCTGAGAACAGTTATACGTATTCTAAATTTAATTTATGGAGCTACTAGTAGGAGCAATGCATTCTGGTGGGAGGCAGCTAATGGCCACTCAAGCCCAGTTCTATATCATTCGAAGATCTTAAATTTAAAGGGAACTAAATTACATAATAATTCATGCTAAGAAGACAGCCCATTTGTCAAATTCGCGGAATTCCGCCTGCATGTTATTAATTTATCTACTGTCAAACGGTGAACTATACTTACATAAATAGTAAAATCTCATATTTAGTTAGACGAACTACTGAATGAAATGCAGGTAAGCCAACCAAATGAACCCAGCCCGCCTTCTCGCTTGGGAATTAACTAAGACATGTCTCTTCCGTGAAGTGATTGAAAATTATCTGGGCTGGGCCCTAAATTGGTGTTGGGCCTTTTGGGCGCAATCGCAGCAAATCAAACAATTTCGCTTTCATTGTACGCAGCTCAATTTGTACGATTTGTACAATATAATTTACGATATTAAGTTTTCATTAATGCAATTACCGCACGTTAAATAAAAGGCGCTGCGGTTACGTGCAACGTGACCAGTTCGAGCAAACATTACATCAGCTTCGCCCTGGCCGAGCAGCGCTCATCATTACATCAAATCATCAAAGAAAGCGCCCGCCAGGGATTAGACATGGCTCAAGCCATTGCATCCATTCCATCCATTGCATCCATTCATGGCACACATTTGAGTTTATTCACTACACTTAAGTGTAATAAAATTTGTAATAGAATAAGAATAAACGCCACGTACCGTTCCTCACCGCCGAAAGACTCCTACATAGAAATGATTTCATCTTTGGCCATTGGGCAATGTTCTTTGTTGAGTATCTATAACTGGATTAAAGACCATTAATAAAATATGGATAACCTCTAGCAGCAGCAGCGCTTCCGCTTGCTGATGCACTTTTGCTGTCCTGATCTCTAAGCTGACCTACTTGCTCTAGATAAGCAGAGCGAAATCTGTGGGCGGGCTGTGCCTGTAAATATGACAAACATCCGTTAATATGGTAGCGATCCTAGCGCCTTATAAGAACCAGCACAAGGTGTCACAGCCCAGTCAGAGTATGGAAATTTTGCTTTTTCCTTTTAACTGACCACGTTCAGGTTTCAATTTTTTCAATTTTGGTCAAAAGAAGATTTGCCTCTAAAATGGTTGGGCGGCTAGGCCAGAAAGGCAAGAGCAGGCACGAAATTCAAATGACAAACCAAATGGCAGCAGCTCAAGAGATCGTAACTGGTATGGAACGGGGATTGAGGCTGAGGCTGAGGCTGGGGCTGGGGCTGTGACTGCAGGCATTTAGACACTGGGCGATCTCACCCAAATACGCGACAGCTCAATCAGTTGGCCATGACTGCGTGCTGGATCTGGGAGCATTTTGGCCAATTTGATTTATGGCCAGCGAGTTTTCTTCCTTGTTGCATTTTCATGTTGGAATTCATGCATAAACATAAAAGCAGCCGAAATTTTGCCAACCATTGCCATAGTCATTGAACAATAGAACAGCGACATTTGTTGGCCTGCCCCAAGTCGCAACGCTCCATTGTGTTTTATGGTATCCAGAACGTGAGGTTCAACTCGGGAACATCTTCTCGCACAGCGCAAGGGCCGGCAAATATATTTAGTTATTTAGTTATGTATATATATCCCATCGATTCCTCAAGTTGTCACTCGCTGATTATTGCAGATACTCTAACTCGGCTTCTGCCGCCTTGCGCCCGCCAAACAAATCGAATTCATTTAGCGCAGCTCGTAATCTGTTCGACCCATGAAATTCTTAGCGATTCTTCCGCTTTCATTTTGACTGTCATAAAATATTCTTTAGTACTTGGCAGTGCGTAGAGCAGCTTCGCAACGCCCGTATTTTAGCAGACTGTTGTGAAAGCTGTCACAGCAAAAGCGAAAGATTTTATTTATTGACAATGCGAATGACTGACTCGGAGACGCTGGAACTGACATACTGAGCGAAAGAGCGTGTGCCTCTCTGGGCATGGCTTTGATTAGTTAAGGTGCTCGCATTGACCCAAAGAACTACATTTCTCCAGCCATTGGCTGAGGTGCGAGGCAGACTTTTAATAGCACTTTGAGTGTGAGATCCGCTCTCCAATGCTAAATGAGTAATTAAAGTGGGGGAGGTAGTCAGCACAGGAGTCGGGATGCTGTACAATCCGTTAGCTAGTTATTCAGTCAGTCAGTCAATCAGTCAGTCAGTCAGTCGAAGAACGGTTAACTTGCCCAGAGACGAGACACGAGCAGTTCGCGTTCGCGTTGTCTGGTTGATAAATAGCCCTTTGTCGTCCTCTTGGCCTCTTCCTCCAACTTGCATCTTTCAGCTGCGACTAATCGCCGCTACTTGGCCACAGATTCAGAGTCGGACTTGTCTTGTTCGTCTTAGTTGGCTAAATAGTCTCACACCTCGACAAGGCGGTTGCTAATATTTTGGCCTTTTCGCTGCCAGCTGTTAGCTGCCCGTCGCCCGTTGCCAGCTGCCAGCCGCAGTCAACTCAATTAGGATGCTTGGAAATGATTCATTCTAATCTAAAGTCGAGTATCTGCAGTCATGAGCGGACCTCTACCCGTCGAGTTTTGAACACCAACTCTCAGTCGGAGTCTGAGTCTGTGTCCGATTTACCGTTGCGCCGTGCGGCGGCATTCCCCGCGGTGGCTTTTAACCGTTTGTTATGTCTAGAATTTTGCATGGCCATTTCATTATTGATTCGCATCTGAGCAGCTCGCAAATGTCTTCATTTAGTTGCTGTTTCGGACACGTTTACGCCTTTAACAGCCGCCTGTAAATTTATGAGTCTTTAATGAGTCGGCATTTTTTATGCACACAGTATATATAAATTTTAAGTGGAATATTTAATCCACGCACAGTTAGGTTAGCTCATAAATATATCTTCAAAAGTGAGAGTTATCCCGTATGCATTTATTTTAAACCGATTTAAATGATCGAGCGAATGACTCTAATGAATGAGTTCAATGAGCTACCTGTACGGGTATGGCAAGCCATTAAGCGCAGCCAGGTCACTTGGCTGCATCGAAAGTGAAAAGCTAACTAACTGAGAAAGAAACATCTAGAGGAAAACAACATACTTTCATTATGTTTGCGCCAACTCATAGTAGGAACTTAAGATTTATGACACCACTTGAGAATTGCTGGAACTGGAACTTGTCACTGCTCGTCGATTGAGCTTTTATTGTAAATTAGTGCCTGGTTTGGCCTCGTAACTAATTAATTTAACCAAGCCATAATCGGAAATTCAGTCAACTGCAAAAGTCCATCGTTAAGACTATGTAATTTGATTAATTGCTGTGAAGACAGTTGATGAACTGCTACAGTTTCTGGTTTGGATTCCTTGGTGCGTCAAGCTGTTTCAAGTAAAGTTCCAAACGTCTCAAAACTCAATCAAGAGTTGGTCGAACAGCTAGTCAAGGCGATCTTCACCATAGCTAGAGCACAGCACAGCTCAGAAATTTCAAGATACTCTGTCATGCGTCCAAATATAGTTGGACATCAGGCTAATGAGATTTTGAACTACAAGATGAATTCATCTTTAATAACATGACAAGAGTGAGGTGTTTTGATAGAGCACAGGCAACTCCTTGACTCAGCTCAGCTGCACTTTAAACTCTACCTCAGCGAGCAGTATGGCACGCCTCACGACTGCCAAAGTTAGGAGGTCATTAAGTGAAATGTGGGTCTGCGGCAGGTGTCTGAGTGGAGTGGGTGTTTGTGTGAATTGCGTCGCCTTGTGACCCAATAAAAAGCCCATTAGTCAGTCTCATGTGTGCATGGCGTGCTTGTGTTCGTGCTCCCCAAACTGGCACAAAGGTCGCCGCTCAGGTGCGATTCGATCTGCCTGCGGCGGACCCAGACCCGAACTTCGTTTATGTGTTGATTAATTTGTAAGACGTTGTGAGTGCTGAGTCAAACGCCCACTTTAGACAGCTTATTGTGTTGTTCAGGTAGCCAAGAAGCTGACTAAATTGTGGGATTATCATCACAATTCCCGGGCTACCAAATGATAATGATAATGATCATGATAAAGATAATGATATACAAAAGAGTCACTTAACGCCAACGGCATTGTCTTTTATTCAAATGTTTATTGTTTTCTGATTAATTTTTATTATGCTGAGGAATTGATAATAGAATATGCTTATCACAACAGGTACCGTTACGCATTGATCTCTTGTTTTCGAAAGTGAAAGGACTGAGATCAGCTACCGATGTGGAGCCTACGCATTAGGTGTGACAACCCCGCGATGATAAGAAACCCATTAACGCAATATGTCTTGAAGACTTGAGGCTTTCGCTGTATGAGGCGTTCCAAAATGAAAGTGTCACATCATGTGAAGAAGACGCCCAAAACTAACCTTGAAACGAATGGAGACAAAGCCCATCAAATCTGAGTTTTGGAAAAGCACCCGAAAGGAATGTTCACATTAAGAACATGAAAAGAGAAATTCGTCAACAGTTTTTATTTTTGACAATATGTTTAGACAATTTATCACGGCCCAGTGCTATTGTCTGGAGCTTTGGGTACGCTTAAGGGCCTCAAAAACCAGCTGATTCACCTCAATTTGCATAGCACACAAATGAAAAGTAAAAGGGCCGCAGCTGACCGTCTTCTAGATAATGCACGCACGGTATTTAATTGTGTGTGTTGAACCTATGCTAATACGCTGCCATTCACATGAAACGCTTTCATTTTGAGACTGGCGAAATCTTTGGTCAATAGCCAGAGTTTGAAAGTTCCTCCTCCTGCCCCAAAAAGGGGGTTTGTCACATATGAACAGGGCAATTGCTTCCGTTTCACTTGCGCTAAGCTTACGCAAATCTTTGCCACGAACTTGATTGGCCTTAATGATTTGAGGCTAATGATTTTCGCATGCCCGTGAAATGGCAGCAATAAAAAAGGCTTTACCCAAAACCCGTGTAATGTCTTTTGAAAGTAAAAACAACCAAAATTCGTGTAGCTACAATGACAACAATTGTTGCGGCTGTGTCTGTGGCTGTGGCTGCCGCCACGGTTGCCATATCAAACAACTGTGGACCCCTAAGCTGACCGTTGACAGGAGTTTCAGTTTAAAGTGCATTTATTTTCATTTTCGTTGGCATCGGTCAACCTGCTGGCACAGCATGTGTGCGACTTGTAAATTGTTCGCTTGGCAAAACAAACAGCGAGAAAATGTATTTCTATTTGCATTGCCTTGGCCACGCTCTTGGCTTGTATGCTGCAAATCATAACCATGCAACAGTGTAGTATAACCATGTGCAGCCCAGGCCTTGGCCGTTGCCATGGCCAAATTCGAATAGTTTTCGTATATGATATTTATTTATGCATGCACACTATGCACTCTTGTCCGGCAATAGTTTTACAAGAAAATTTGCCTGGCATAAATTTGCCAGCTGACCTACTTGGGGACGCAGCCGCCGAAACCAAAGACTCAAGTAACAAACTCGCTTAGCTTTTCTTTTTCTCCCTCCCCGGTGCAGCAGCACAAAGGATGTAAAACAACAGCTTGACGTAGGTGCTTAATTAAGAGCTTATTTAGTCAGCTCCCATTGCACTGTTGCCCACAAAAAAAAAAAAAAAAAAAAAAAAAAGTGAATGTACTTATGGCGCATGTCAACAATTTTACATAATGAACTGTCCATTTGGATGGCACACAACCTCTCGAGTACATGTCAAGTGTGAAATATGCACGTAGCTAGAAAGGTATATTGATATATTCTGCTGCTGAAACTGCTCAGTTCCGTGTCCTATTTAAATGATTGAGTGCAAACATTCATTCATCTTTATGAGCCCACAGGTGCTCAAGCACGCGGTCCGTTAAAGTTGCATTCTTCAATTATTTGCTGAGAGTTGAAGAGTAAATAGCACGCGATATCTGTTAAGCAGCATTCAAGCATTTGAACTAAAACTAAGCTAAGATATCTGATAGTTTTGAATATAGCATATTCACATAAAGAGCATTGTTTTATATTATATTCCCAATCAAAAGACAACTTTCTTGTCACTTCTCAAGATTTGCCTTTTACTTTTGCCTGAAGCGTCTCTGCAGTAGACGATCAAATCAAGTTGACAAGTTCTCTTAACTCTTTTCAGACTTGATTGTGTCGTTAATTTTGACACGTTTTCCAACTTTTTCGTAATTATGCACTTTTCGATTTTAGAAAATTCGTAGAAATGTAACTATGAATGCATTCATTGCTTGGACCGCCTACGACTCGCGTAGTTCCCATGTGAAGTCGCTTGAAATTGTCATGTATCATCGGTCATTTGGGGAACGGCTCAATTTGAGCAATTTTCCAAATCAGAGCAACTAACTGCAGCTTCAGCAGCCACAAGCACGAACCTCTGTGAGGCCGGTGGTGCGGTGGCTGTTGCTGCTTTGACCTGCAACCACCCACACGTCTTGCATTATGTTACTTTAATTTGGGTAATTTGGCCGCTGCTCGACTTAAATAATTTGAAAACAAATTTCAGCGCTGTTATTTAACTGGCCTCTACAAAATTGTTTGTAATGGGCATTTAACCCCGAAAAAAGATTCTGCAATGCTTACATAAGATACAAGTTGAGTTCTTGTTGTTGTTGCTATTGGTTGGGCTGTGTGTTGTTGCTGGGACTGGTGAAAGGTGCCATGGCAAAGGTCAGACAAATATGAGAGCGCACGAGCAATGTTATTATATTTGAAAATTAGTGCATTTCTTATGGGCCTCTTTTTGGCGGGAGTTGAGGGCAGCCGTTGCCTGTTAGCCGGCCTCCCAGCTTGATGCTCATTCGGATCGTGTTCAGCGGGCAAGTTATGTCACTAATTTGCAGACGTTGTCGTGCCTCTTGTTATTGTTGGTGTTATTGTTGTTGTTGTTGTTCTCGTGTTGCTATTGCTGTTGCTGTGCGACATATTTGCCCAGTCAGAGACAGAGAGACAGAGTCCCTGGTGCATTCATTGGCATTGCATATGGGCAAAAATTAATGCCAAATGGCTTGTTAAAAGAAACAAGAGCAACATGAGCACAAAAGCAACATCATCACTAAATGATGATTACTGCATGTTCTGCGCCAAAGCTATTTAGCTCAGTGCCAGGCGACGTAATAAACTGCAGGTACTTATTGATTTTTACTGTTACAAAAGCAAGTTGTTAACATGAAAGTCGTGTGAACAACAGGCAAAGAAACAAACAGTCTACCAGTCTAACCGTCTGGCAGACAGACATAGGCAGGCTAAGTCCGGTAAAAGGCAGCAGCTATAAAAACAAGAAAGTATTTGGCAAGAAATGGGATGAACGATTTATAATGAGAAATAAATCTATTTAGAAGAAAGCTAAAAGTCTTAGGAGAAATTCAGAAAAGGAATCGAAGCATGTACAAAACTATTTCTTCCAGTACGCTGTCTTCACATCGCCAATGGAAGAACGAGTGTATAATAAAGCTGTTTATATTGTGTGCAGCAAGTAGAAAAAAAAAAAAATGTTCTTAGCTCTTTATGGTAATAATATATGTATTTTCTTGATTATGTATCTGAATTCCAATAGCTTGTGGTCTGGGCCAAGTGGGACCTACAGGGTAGCTCCTAGGCATGCTCTCTAATATTTTTATTTGTCAAATCTAAAATCAACCATCGACAAATGTTGTTGTCATATCAACCAGATGTCGGGTAATTAATAAGAGTTGGCAATTTCAATTAGACGGCAACATCGATACGCAAAGTAAGGCTGAAATATGTCGAGGGCCCAGTTAGTTAGCAGAAACGTGGCAAGTGCCGGTGCACAGCGGGTGCAGCTACTCCAGCTGAGTCGCCTCCACCAAAGGAGTGCTAGAGATCGGTCATATAATTGACGGAAGCTGTCGTCGCTTGTTCGGCGCGTTGCGGCCCCAATGACCAACTCTGCGGTGGCCCATTCCAATTCGCTTTTATATGGTTGTCATAATATTTAACTATGATGGAACCATCAAATTGCAATTACCAAACAGTCTGCGGATTGATAAACAAGAGTGTGAGCTGCTGCGCTGGTTGGACTGATGAAGCGAATTAGAAATGGAATGGGTGCAATTGCCATAAACGAATATGCTAATTTGAGTTGAATGCAATGGGCTGGGGTCCAAGTTACTCAGCCGCATTCCAGCAGCGGCCGCAACAAGCGAGCCAATTAATCGCTATCAAAATCGAAGCTTTCCACGAACTGCCAATTATTACACAATGCCAGGCGTCAAGGTGGTTGGCACTACACCACGCAGCAGCCACGATCTTACTGGCCGCAGCCTCACAGCCAGCAGAGCGTTAGCAGATGGGATGGATGGGATGAGTGCATTGCTCTCGTTTTGCATTGCCATCATTCGTTTGAATCTTTTGCTTGGCCATTTTGCCATGCAAATTGGTACGCTGTCGCTGTCAAGTTGATTTGTCATCTTTCAACTTTGACAGCACGTGAGCTGCATGTAATTGCCAATGTCAATACCAATGCCACATGCCAGTTACCAGTTGCCAGTTGCTTGCTGCCAATGGCGATGGCGATGGCAACGCTAAGGGCCGGCGACAGTAGCCGTTGACAGGCATTGGCAGGCCGAGCAAATTGGCGGCACATGTTGCTCGCAACATTGTTGACGAGCCCAGTAACATGTTGCCAGCGATTGTTTATGGTCGTACCATTAACTTTTATTGGCAATAGGCCGCCAGCATTTGAATTGTTTTATAATTTTTCGGTTCCATTTTCTCTCTCTCTCTCTCTCTCTCTCTCTCTCTCTCTCTCGCTCTCTCTCTCGGTCTGAGACTCTAATTGGCTAATTAATCGTACAACACTGGAGAGCAAACACTTGAAATGTGATTAAAGCTACTGACTGTTTTTAGCCAATTTAATTGGTACGATATTCGCAGTGTTTGCCCTGAACACTGAAAGAGAAAACTAGAACAACAAACAACAAAGAGATACTGAACGTGGTGGCATTTAAAAATTTAACGATTTCACACTAATGGCCACTCGATAAGGCTGCGAGCAGAACCACACAACGAACAACCACGAGCAGCACCCGTGTCAGGGGCATTGCCAGCAACTCAAGGGCGCGCCCGTGCCGTAAGGCCTACGCAAAAGGCACGGGATCCGAGTGGTCTAACGAACGACTATCGCAGACAACAGTCTAGTACAAGAGGCTGCCATGATCTTGATAATTGCCAAAAACGTTTGCGCTGTGCGGTCTGTGGTCTGCTGTCTTAGGCCCAGCCCATGCCACGCCCACCACCACCACCACCAAAGCAGACCAAAGCAACAAACATGACTTTTAAGGGCCTTACATGTCGATTGGAACGATTGCCCCATGCAGCTGTGTGGCCAAGCCAAACGACTCGGAACAAATCGTGTGACGAAGCTGTAAACGATTTCGTCGTAGCTGTCGACAGCTTCTCTCCTCCTGCTATTCCTCATCCTGCTGCATATGCTAGAGATTCGCCCATGAGTTCATTTTCTATTTCGACTACACATTGATAGCTCGAGTAGTTCGTGTAAAAATGAATGATTCGCTGAGTAAGTGTGCGGATAAGTTTAGCTTGGAATGAATTCCATAAAACTCTGATATCTGAACTAAGAAATTTCTATTAATTAATTATTTTGTTGTATGATAAAAATGTGTGTAGTTTTTTAGTTTTATACATAAGATAAATTTAAATGGAAATACATAGATCAAGCATGATAAAATATAGTTGCTTAGTTATCTAGGCAGTCGTTGGGTAAAAATCAATCAGTTGAATGGACAAAACCCGTTACAAAACGTGTCAAAGGTGACAGCAGCCGTATTAGAAATCAATTTGAGATGAGCTGCAGCAGGTAACAGTAAACACAGAATGCCAAATGGTAGTTGGTAAATGGTAAATTGCGAGGCCTCAGAACGGAACTGCAAAACAAATCAATCTGTAGTCAGCTAAGCAGCAGCAACAGCAACAACACGCAGAAGAAGAAGTCTCTGAGAGTCCAATTCCAATTGTGATTATATTTAGTCGGCTGCCAGTGCTCCGACTGCACCCCGGCAGTCAATGCACTTGGACTCGGCCACCTGCTGGCCCACCAAGCCAAGTCAATCTCAAGCCAAGCGCACCTCGTCGTACGGTTTGCGTAAATTGTTTTCAGTTTCCATGTTTCCATGCTTCCACTTGCCGTTTTAGTCCCCACAATCAGGCTTGTGGTCAATGCCGTTTGCTGGGTGGTGTTAATTCTTCCACAACTAATTCTTGGCATTATTCGTTGCCAGTTTGTAGTTAGCAGCCGTTGATCGCCGGCCTGACAGCCGCAGAAGTCATAACCCAGGAAGCAAGAGCTGCCGCTGCAAATCAACTCGCATTAGCTGCTCATTTTGATATCTTCGGATATGTGTGCGCACACATGCGGAAGAAGTGGTCGGCAATGGCCCAAGCATTAGGGAAACTAACTGTCTGCCTGGGAACAGGCAATCGTTAGTGACCATTGCTCTATCATCAGCGCCTTTCTGTAAGCTATAAATGTTAACAGCTGCTGGAATACCAATTGATATTATAATTTGTGCTGGCAATTCACAATTAACAATAAAATTACATGCCAAATCAAGCTAGACAATCATTTAAAAAAATTCAATTTTTGTATAGATAAGAATGGAAAAGAACTCATTAATTATGAAGCTATTATAGAATACATTAGCCATTCTATTAGCTTAGAGAGAAATTGACTTAGTTTCCTAAAACAATTTCAATTCGATAGATTAGAGAAAGAAAAGGCACACAAATGCAGCTGCATAATTGTCGGAGATATTGCATTCGCTTAGAGTTGGAAGAAATTAAGAAAACTGAAGACGAAACGGAGCAATTAAAAGGCCAATTTGCCACGCAGTCGCAGCTACAAATAACAAAGTTTATCAATCTCTGCGATGGCTCAAGAAATGTTATAAATGTGCACATGCCAAATTGTTGAAGCCGCTGCTGCTGTCGTTGTTATTGTTTTTGTTGTTGTTGTTGTTGATCAACGCATGCGATTCTTATTGTTGCGGGTATTTTTGTTACTCCGACTGTCGAGCAACGTCCATAAAAACATTTATAAGCCTCATTATGAAGACTAGAATTTCTTGTCATTGAGACCAGACTTTCACAGCGTGCGCGCGCACTCTTAGAATGCCGTCGAGCGGGGAGGATCGGCGTGGAGGGAAATGTGGCTAACAAAAAGCAAACTCGGTGACCATCGACGTTGTTTCTGTGTTGCTTTTGCTATTGCTATTGTTGCCATAATGTAATGCTGATTTTTGGTTGTTAGAAGTGGGCTATAACGCGGCCGCCTTTGAAGTTGTTTGGCAAGTGCGTTTGTCAAGTTCGTGTCTTAAGTCTTTTGTTTGACACAGCCTCTTTTTTAGCAAGATTTAATATTTGTTCAGCATTTAGCCGGCAATTGCAAACGCACTGCCTGCAAACAGTTGACCCACTGACGCATGCGGCCCTGAGTGCCAAAGAATCCACCGACTGCCCGGCTGGCCAACAACTTGACTAGCTGGAAGTTGAGCCAAGTGACTGACAACCATCACACTTGAAACGAACCCAAATGTTGCCCCAAACACACACATATACATACATAGAAAGAGAGACATGCTGGACACTGTTTTCTCTTTTGTTGCAAACGTTTTCATTTTCACGCCGCGTCTATAGTTTCATTTTCATTTTCATTTTCATTTGGGTTTCAGTTTCGGATTTCGGATTTCGGGTTGAGCAGTCTTCAAAAGCTGAAGTGCAGCACTCGAACTAACGGCACTCGGTGTTTAAAGCGACATGGGCATAACTTAAACTGCCATCCATATAGTTTTGTATTGCGAGTGACAAATTGCAAGCGCCCTTGGGGCTGAGTGCGGTATGTGCTGCGCTTCTCTGACTGCTGCTGCCTGTTCATAAATATTTGCCAACTGCAACTGGCTGCAGTCCTTGGCAATCTTGAGTGCGATCTAACGCACGCTGGCAGCATTAGGTAATAAATTGGTGGCCCGCCCCGATGGCCACGAAAATTGAATTGTTTGTTGTTGGTGGCGGTTGGCGGTTGGCGGTGCCTGAGCTGCAGCGCTGGTGGTGGTTCACGAAGGCGAAGCGCGATCGGCACGCCCACATTGCGTTGGCCAGGCTCATTAGCGAATATCGTGGGATTGAACATCATTTTGTTGTTTTTGTTTGCCCAGCGATGAGCGGCCCGATCTAACTGAAATCTCCAGCTTGCAGTCGAACTGCTGCAGTTGTCCGGCCAACATCTGCGGCACGCAAAATAAATGGGCGCACATTAAGTTAAATGATTGCGAATATTAGAAAATATTGGCATGCCAAATGCTGGGCAGGCTTAGGCAGGCTCTATCCGGGCGTGAGCGTGGCGCAGCTGCTGCTATTTGCTAAAAATAATAAATGGATCCTTGGCCTTGGCGACGGCCACGTCGTTATGTCTCATTAGCACTTGCCGGGCATTTACTTAGGTGCGCAAATTAAAATAAAGAGCAGCGCAACAGTTGATGGAAAGCTTTGGATTCAGAGCCGAGCCAGAACTGGCCCAGCGTCAGGCTCAAAGACGTTTTCGAGCCAAACCAAAACCCGTTTTGAGTCGTTGGCAAACACAAAAAGAATTGAGCCACTCAGTGGCCACGGCTGCCTCAATTGAGTGGTTTGGCTTTGCCATTTGTCTTTGCGCTCTGACTTTGCTTTACAGCCAGGAAGTTGATGCATGACCAAAAAAAGCAAAATTATCTTTCAACAATTCTGGCTGCAATTTAATGATTTCGAATTGGCCGAAACTTTTAATGAAAGTGCCTGCTCCGTTTGCGGGCAACGAAAGATGCTCTCGGAGACGCCTTCACTTTTTGTTTCCCTGCAAAAATTACAGAGGCAGCTGTTACGGCTAGCAATCAGCATAAGATTTCAGCATTTCACTTGTTGTTGTTGTTGTTGTCGCCGTTGGAGCTGTTGTTGTTACTGGAGTTGTTTTTTTATTTTTCAGAATTCCCTGTTTCGGTTGTTCGCTGCGCTTTCGTGTCAACAGATTTTATGTGCCAGCGAAACCGGCCTGCAACAGGCACAGCCGCAGTCACCGTCGCTGTCGCTGTCGCTGTCGCCGTCGCAGCTGCAGCTGAAGCACAGATAATCAAAAGTCCAACTGGCTATTCGGCAAGTGGCTCTGGCAGGCTATCATTCATTCATTCATTCACTCACTCAACCACTGAGCCATTCCCGTGAATTCCAAAAGCTGTGCTAAGCGTGGGCTCAATGAGGTCAGTTCGAAACTTTGTTTGGCCAATATGCTTTAACAGTGTCTCTCTTCTATTTGGCCAGGCCATTGACTAGCAGCCGAAAATTTCACTTTTCATATGCCATATGCCATTTCTTACCATATGCCCAATGGCGCATGCTAAATGCCTGCCCACGACCCGGTGAACTTTTGCCTCGCCAATGACTGATATGGGTCACGGCGCAGGTAGTACATAGCACGCCGTTCCCATATTTGATTGTCAAACATGGGCTACCGTTTAGCCAAATTCGCTGCTGTTGCTGCTGCTGCTGTTGCTGTTGCTGTTTCTCGATGTTGTCGCTGCGGCTATTGCCATTGTCCATGTCGCCGTCGTCGTCGCCGTTGTCAGTGTTGGCTGTCAATTTTGTCAGGTTGGCTGACAGGCTTACAAGCGTACCAACTTGGCTAACTGGCAAATGCTTTTGTGCAAAATCAAAGCCGCGATTGCATGCACGGCATACAAGATCAGATCTGTGCAAGAGCAGCCAAAAGGCTTTGGAAACATTGCTGTTTGCTCCACAACCAGTGCCAAATTTATGTTCCACACGCCATTAATCATGGGCCGCAGAGTGTTGGCGTTGGCATGTGCTCAACTGCGGTCAACTCAGACAACCGAAGAATTTCACAAATCATAACCGCAAAAAGTTGTTTTTGTTTTATAATTTTTGGCCAATATCTCTGACACATATAGCCAGCTGTCGGAAAGCTCCAATGATCCAATACTTGACTACGGCTGTGGCTTCAAGACCCATTTGTGCTAGTAATTTGGGAAGTGGCTGCAAATTAACCTTAATTGATTGCATTTGACAGCAGCAGCAGAAGAAGCAGCAGCACCGACTCCAAGCCAGCCATTGTGGGAGCTGGTCTATAAACGAGAGTAGACTCGTTTTTGGAATCTCACAGAGAAGCGCTCGATTCGTAATAGCGTTCATTATGTCTACAGCTGATCTGCTCTTCGACTGCACGGGAATAATTCAAGCATTATCATTAGCCCGTTTCTATTCTTCAGTCTGAAAAGTGAATCCGTATAGCTGTGTTGTGTGTAGTTTGTTGTGTGTGTGTGCGGGCCTGGCAGGGTCTATCGATTGACCTGCTGAAAAACTCGGGGCACACAACTTCACTTTCTATTTATTTACTTAATGCAAGCTAAAGCGGCGGCCTCTTTTGTGCCAAAGTGCACAAATCACTTCGATTTAATAACTATAATCGTTTGGGGGGGAAAACGTTTTGGGCCAACTCCACAAGGTGTTTATGGCGAATCGTGACAAAATGCTTTGACTCACTGACAAATTGGTGCAATGAGCCTGTCGGCGAAACAGCAAACGTTCCCTGATTGAACATCCTAAGCCTTTTGACATTTCGCCAAGTGGATTTCGCTAAGCAGATTCAAATGGGTTGGGCAAAGAAAGCTGTTGCCAGTTAGGGAAAACTTGTAAAGTGAGAAGAACTCAGTTGGGATAATTTCCTAATTCATGTGATGTGTGCTCGACTATGAGTTGCTCTCTTGCCTTTAATACTAACTACGATTGACTTCTGTCAGCAGATCAACTCATAAATCTTTTGTAGTTACAAAATATGGGTTTGTAGAACAAAGCCAATTGGAATTCCGGATTTGAACATGAACAATGTAATACAATTTAGCCATCATTGGCATACAGGATGTACACAGAAAAAAGGCCCACATATAAAGTATGAAATGTTGAATATCTTGGCAATGTCTTCTAGCTGAATATCTCCTGTTAATATGCAAATAAACGTAGAAAGTAAACGTAGCAATGCATGATGCATATTTAATTTGCCTAGCTAGGCGCCCACCTCCCGCAACTCCCAGCACCCGCAAAGGCGGCATCAGTCGCTGCGCTCAAGTCAAGCTCTACCCAAGATGGCATAAATTTCGAACTGAACAAGTGAAATTGACCAAATTTGGCAACTGTAACTGCATAAACTGCAAGTCAAATGGGACTCAAGTCACTTTGATGTGTCCAACAAAGGCCAAAACCGCAAAGGAGATGAAGACGACGACGGCGACGACGGCGACGGCGACAGAGATAAAGCACGCAAATGTGTTGAAGTTGGCCAACATTTTGGCCAATTGCCCATATAAATGCTACAACAGCGAGTTTTCAGCATAAATTTGTAAATCTTTCTAGATTTGTTTGGTTTTATTTTCTGCGTTTTTTATTATGTTTTGTTTTGGTTTTTTAGTATGCCAGCAAGTCGACGCATTTACGGCAACTTGTCGCAACCAAAATACAATTTTAAGCAAATTAGTTACATATGTAAATACATCAGCAAACGCATGTACGCCTTTCACAAACTGCTGCGGCTATTGTGAGTGGTCCGCTGGGATAATACTGATGCTAGAATGGCGGTGAAAACATTTCAAGCTCTGGTGTAAGCATGCACTTCATATCTTTATTTGATCTAGTTGATACACTATTTTTGATAGGCAAGAAGCGAATTCAGACTCCATTTCCCAGACCTGCTTTAAATTTTACTTCTTTTGATGGCAGCTCATATCTAAGTATATCTAATCTAGTTGCTAGATTCCTATCATTGATATGGAACAGAAATAGTTGTATTTCTTAATCCCACTTAAATATGCGCATCACATAGAAATTCATCGTCTTTCTAGGTCACTAATACCACCAGAGAAGTGCTGAAGCATATTGCAATATTTGCATTTAGTTCAAACAAGTTTTGAGCATTATTCTAGCTAGCTGCTAGATCCCTATCGACGATATTTACCAAGAAGACTGAAACTATGATTTGAAAAACATATATCTCTATCGCTTTACAACTATAATATTTACAGTTAACTGAACCAATTTCTAGATATCCATCACTGAAGACTCTAATGCACATTGTCCTAGAACTTGTAATGTTTCTCTAAGCCATATGCCATGGAAATTCTCACATCCTTGCTAATAGTCTAACTGTACTTGCTGCTTTATGTAGGTATATCTATGGCTTCTTACCGACCACTTAGCGTGGCCCAGAGCCGTAACTCTAACTTAATTATAATACTTGCATACACTCGTATACAAATATTCACACACCCAAAGAACGCCCCAAATGCCGTGGGGCAACAGCACGATTGAAGCGAGCCCCTTCTGAATGCTGTAAATAACTAATATGCTAATTAGATGTTACTTCTAAGTAGTACTCACTGTACGCTGCACAGATACAAATCTCACTTGTCCCCACCGTCCCTCTCTCTTCTCTCTTCTCTCTCTTCTCTTTCTTACTCTGTCTCTATCTATCTTAGCAGCCCACTAATTGTTGGTCAATGGTCGGCGGCCGTGTGCATTTTACTGGGTTAACAGGTGACTCGGAAAGAGTTCAGTTTCCAGAGAGACAGCGAAAATTCCCTATGACCGCTAGACTCTAATGCAGGCACGCCCACTAGCAGGCGGTGCCCAAGAACCGAAATGTCTGAGGTGCATAATTAGCATAAAATTATTGAACTAATTGCTGCATATGAATTACTTAACTACTAAATTACTTAAAACCTTTGGCTGGCTGCCTGCCCAGTGTGGGAAATGCAAATGATCCTCATCTAGACTAATATTTCATTAGTTATAGCGGCTGCGGCTGCTGCTGTTATTCATGTTGTTGTTGTTATCTCATTACCCAGACAAACCGACCCTAGAGGCAATATTTGGCTAATTTGGGCAACAGGCAGCAACATCTCCATAAATTATGCAACTTCTGCCATAGACCAGGCAACGGCTCTTTGAAGCGCCGCTCGAGATTCTCACATTTGTCAACACTCTTCGGGCACATTCTGGCCGCAAAGGTGGTGGCATGCAGCATGGCCAACTAAAGGGTATTACAGGTACTGTTATAGGGCGTGCAGGCATCACGTAACTCATCATATTATACAAAGATAATTATGGTATTTTAACATTACTTTTCGTAATTACTTAATATCTTATTTGCATAATATCTCTTAATTTTTTAATTTTATAAATAATTTAAGTAAATATTTATATATCAATTAAATCAGCTAAGTAAGCGTATAAATGCATCGGTTAGCTTAGCCTTAAATTTGTATACAATTCAGTCTAGCAGCTCAGTTGCAGTTGCTGTTGCAGTTGCAGTTGATGCTGATGTTGCCACTTGCCACTTGCCACTTGCCGGGCAGACACATAAATCCCAGGCAGCAGAGCCGCGATGAGTTGCCGAGCAGAGGCTTGCCTGATCGCCTGTTCATTTGCACACGGTTTGGCAATTTCACAGATTTATCATTTTTATCGTTTTGCTCAACCAAAATTTATTAATATGGCATACGCTTGCGAACCGGTCTGGCGCACCTCTGCCCGAAAATTTATGGCCGCTGGCATTATGCAGCCTGCAGTCAGCTGGCAGCTAGCTAAGCTGGAGTCACCAGAAGCTGGCCAACTTTTACGCATGTTACCGTTGCAGAGCCGCTTGGCGTTCTTGCTGCTGCTCACACGCCGCGTTGTTGGCTAAGCTGCAGCTTAATATTTTGCTGGCATTAGATAAGCGAGCTGGTGCATAATTGGCCAGATCTTTGGGCATGCTGTTTGCATATCGCGTGCCATCATGCCGTAGCCATCAGTTTCACTTGCGATCCAATCGAGATGGCACTCAGCTGGCAGGGCTTAGGCAAATAAATTGCCAACAGAGCCGGAGGGGGCTAGCCAGCTTGCCAGGTTGCCAGCTAGACAGCTATCTAGGTGCCTGGCATGCAGATCAGATTGTGATCTTGGCCTGTTATGAGTCAATCAGACGCCTGCTACATTGTCACCATCACCTAGCGGTTGCCTCAGGCGCGTAGGCAAACAACATGCGGAGATTGTTGCGATTGCATCATGAAATTTAACTGCCTTCGAATAGTCGTACAAGGGGCGCTCGAAAGTCTTCGCATAAATTGGCAGGAAGGAGGCTTGGCGTCAATGCAGGCTACTGCCGCTGCTGCCTGACTGGCTTATAAGGCGCCGCTAAGGTAACGCTCCATTCAGCTGTCCGCTGGGCAAAATGTTTATGAGATGACGATGCTGGCCGGAGGACAGGCAGGCCCTATCTATGCTCGATTCTTTCATAATTTCTATGAGCTACACAAAAATACTACCTTAATGGTAAATGAATAGACATCAAAGCCGCCGCTTGCCCATCTCATTTCTTGTCCTTGGCACTCGTTGTGGGTAGCCAAATCTTCAAGTCGGCTGACACTTTCTTCACGAGCGACGCTATCTCCTTGAAGGATTTGTGATTCTTATCGGCCAGCAGATTGAATATCACACTTTCCGAGCTGGATATTATGCAGCCAATGTGACGTAATCGCTCTAGCGCTAAGTCCCGATCCTGATTGAGACGCGATGCACAGCAGTCAGCGACCACCCACACATCTATGCCATCATTGAGAAGGTCAAAGGCCGTTTGCTCTACGCATACATGCGTCTGTCGGGACATTTAAAATATTAAACCGAAATACATTATATCCGCATATAAAAACTTGCCTCAATACCAAAGAGGACTGCCGTCTTGGGCTTGTCACCAAAAACATCTTTCATCATTTTTTTAACTTCCGGCAGTATCATGCTGAATTTTGTCTTTGGTACGATGGCGCAGGCATGCTTCAGATCGAGTTCGCAAACTGTGTTGCCTAATCTTTCGGGATATTGCTCTGTAACCACTAATGGAACATTCAACACCTTACCAGCTTCTATCTAAAACTTAAGCTATTTTCTATTGGGTATAAATATTTAGAACTTACCAATTTTTTGGAGTTTTCTATTACGGGCCCGATCAAGGGAATGGCGGGCTTGAACTTTTCTTGTATGTCGCACAACATGAACAACGTTTTACTTGGCATCAGACGATAAAGTGAATGTCCCACAAGTTTGACCATATTTATTCTAAAATTGATTTTTAAAATTTGGAATTTGTAAACAATTTTTTAATGTTTTGAAAATTCCCGCAAAGCCAACGCCCTCTGTTGGTAGTCGTAAGAACTTCGTGTCACACTATGCATGCAATTCAAATTATCGATACCGATGTCACTGTTAATATGAATGCGAAAAAAAAACGCGCTCTGTTAACTTAATGTTACGTGGTAAAATACAATTTCTATTAAGCGTAGTGATATTTTCTTAGCAACAAGTGTTGTGCATTATAAGTTTTACTAATTGATTGCCAAAGTAAAGTACAAAACTTAAATTAAAAATTATAATTCACGGTTAGGATCGAAAGCAACTATAATGTTGTGAAAACCAAAACGAAAACGAATTTGTAAATATAAGCACAGTTCCTTTTAATCAAAGCTATTGATGAATTTTATACAAGACTTCTTCCAAGACTTGGAAACCTAAACAAAGCAGTAAGTAGAAATAAGGCCGGCTGTTTCATAACATTTTGTATAATTTGTATTATTTATTGTCTTGGCAAAAGAGGCACTTATCGAGCTGCTGCCCATCAGATGTTTGCTATCGAACTATTAACACTCTTGGATAACGGTCACACCGTTTTTTTTAACTGGTCATACAGTCTCTACCTTGTCTTTGCTTTGTTTACCTTTTTCTGTTTACATTTTTATTTTGATCAAAATTAAAGTGTTGGATTTTGTAATCAAAATTTTTTGAAATAGGCAAGTGAAAAAAAGAGTGGCAATACATTTTTGTTTTCTTTTTTCTGTTGAATAATGAATTTGGGAATGGGCGCGCTGCTGTGCATTAGCTTTGCCGCAACCACCAGTTGCATGCCGCTAATATGCATGCAATTGTATGCATATGAATGTGAGTGCTTGTGTGTGTTAATTTGTGTATGCATAATTTTGGGTCGAAACAACAATTTGGCATCGAACCAGCGCCAAGTTCTTGGTTGACAGTTACAGTGCGCACAACTAATTGCAGGCGCATAAATTACGCTTCTCTGAGAATTATCAAGGCGTTCTTCAAATTCAAATATATGTATACACATACATACGTACATATGCATATAAATATTTGTGTGTATGCATGTATTTGGCTGTGTTATTTCACTTTTAAGATAAGCGTCGCTGTACGATTTGCTGTCTGCTGTCATATAACAGCAAAAATATCAAATACTCGACAACGTGCTGACGGCTAAAGCAATGCCGGCGTCAACAACAACGCCAGCGTCGGCGTCAGCTTCGCCTTCTACGCTGCCAACACTGACAACGCCTTTATCAATTTGCAACGGATACGCAAGTTGTGACAAGTTGAATTAATCGCTTAGCCATCGCGACGCGCTCTAGAGGCTAGACCCTAGAGTTGAGACTAGCACACAATCCCAGCACTCTCTCACAATTACCGTCTCTCACTTGTTCTCCCACTCACTCTTACTTTTACTTTGCCCATCTCCCATCTCCCTTTAGCCAGCTAATTGCGCTGCCCTCTCTCTCTCTCTCTCTCTCTCTCTCTACTCTACCAAATAATTTTCGAATTGGTCTCGGTCCATTCGCATCGCAATCGTTCAGTAGCTAAGGGAAGCATTTGCCTGTCAGACGTTGTCTGAATCTGCCCCAGCAATTTTCGACTGTCCTGGCATTGGCGTTGGCGTTTTATTTGATTAATATTGATCAATTGATAAATACAGTCACACAGACGCACATACACACACATTCAGTTGGGCCCCGGTCATAAATTCTGACATAAATGTTGTTGCTCTGACGTCCGCTGAATAGGAAAAGCTGCTGCCACTTCCCACTAAATTGGTTTGTTTGCGTCGGCCTTCAAGCCATCGGAGCTTTACTAATGTTTTGCTTTTTAATGTCTCTTGCAGTTAGTCGTAAAGTACAAATTGTATAGGATGAGCCTACAATCGATCAAGTATCAGCGCGGCAGCCTGGAGATACTCGATCAGCTGCTTCTGCCCGTCGTCTCCAAGTATCTGACGGTGCGCGGCGTCGAGGACGGCTGGAAGGCGATCAACAAGATGCAGGTGAGCACCAATAATCTCGTAGTCAATCAGCACTCAAGCAAATGATATTTCTGTCTAATTGCTCAACTACTGAATTATGTTCAAATTGCCGTTTGTCCGCTCTATAAATAACGTAATTAAAAGTTTATTATAGATCATTTAAATAAATCTTGCAGATTGCTTGCCAAGCATCAAAATACTTGCACACATCATCATCAAAATTAATTGCATCTTGCCCAACAACAAATTGTTTGCGGGTTGCTCATATAAGTGGCGTGCTCTCTACTTATTGCCAAGACGGAATATTGAGAAGCGAACGCTAGGTCGCTTTCTTATTTATTTATTATTTTACTAAAACAAACAGTATCAGGGAGAGCAAGCTGAACTATTTGGTTTCCGCAAGGCCCACAGCTGTTAACATGAAGATTTCCGCCGACGAACTAATCACGCTCGCCAACGAGCTCACTAAGGATGATGCCATTACGGTGACAGAGATGAAGCAAAGGTAAATATTAAGGCAAGTACTTAAAGACACAGAAATTACATCACTCTTATTCAAGATTCCTGAAGGCTACCGAGGCCATGCTGGAAAAAGACATTGCAGACAATCGGGCGATTGGCGCTAATGGAGCTAAGGCCATACTGGAGTATGTGGCAGAGGCAACGGGTGTGGCTGCAGCAGGTCCTGTGCGTGTGTTGACGCACTGCAACACAGGGTCTCTGGCGACAGCAGGTTATGGTACTGCGCTGGGCGTGGTGAGACATCTCAGCGAGCTCGGAAAACTAGGTAAGCGGAAGCTTAACTCCAATCAGGGAAGCTCCTAATTAATGATCAACTGTTTGTATCTCTACAGAGCACGTTTACTGCACGGAGACGCGTCCGTATAACCAGGGCGCACGCTTAACTGCTTATGAGCTGGTACACGAGAAGTTACCCGCCACCCTAGTTCTGGATAGCATGGTCGCGGCGTTGTTGCGAGTGAAGAATATTGCAGCAGTTGTCGTGGGCGCGGATCGGGTGAGCTACTCTCAAACCGTCACAGAAAATTGACAAAAACATTAATGTCAATTATCCTATCTAGGTGGCTGCCAATGGGGATACAGCCAATAAAATTGGCACCTATCAAATAGCAGTGGTGGCCAAACACCATGGCGTGCCCTTCTATGTGGCTGCGCCACTGACTTCTATCGATTTGCAGATACCTAGCGGGGATCATATCATAATCGAGGTGCGACCCGACCGCGAAATGACACACGTGGGCGAGCATCGGATTGCGGCGCCAGGCATTAACTGTTGGAATCCTGCCTTTGATGTAACGCCTGCTTCCCTTATCACTGGCATCATCACGGAGCATGGCGTTTTTAAGCCGTCGGCGCTCAAAGTGGAGATCAGCAAGTTGCTTGAATTATAACAGTCGCACGAATTATTGTTTCTGTTGTTAATATTTGCGTTAAACGAATGCACTCCAGTTGCAAAAAGCACCGCACAGACAGTCAAAGCCACACGGAACCACTTGCAAATGGGCAGCCAACCAGCTGGCTTTTGTAAATGTAAATCGGCGCTAAACGAAAAAATACAATGCACATTATCTTTACACAATAAGGCTGCAGAATTATTTCAGATGTTGTTTCCCTTATTATATTTGAACTCTTTAATATTCTTATAGTCTTTGTTTGCCGTGGCTTAAAACCTGCGCGAAACATGAGTGAGTCGCACTTGACGCTAACCGACGGAGAATGGAGTTACACATAGGTTCACTGCTGTTATTGCTGATCAGCTTGGGTCTGTGCACCTGCCACCTGAATATCTTCAACAATTTTCGTAACATGAGAGTACGCTTGGCTAACCCGACTGCTCCAGCTTCAAATGCTAATCAGCCGTTGCGCGAGGGCCGTGTGGAGATCAGCTTTGACTATGGCGTCAGTTGGGGCACCATTTGCAGTACACAGTGGACACTGCGTGAAGGTAATGTCGTGTGCCGGCAGCTGGGTCTGGGTTATGCATCCATGGCAACTTCCAGCACAAAGTATGGCAATAGTCAGTCTAATCATTGGGGTATGGTGGGCACGCGATGTAGCGGTTCTGAGCGAAAATTATCGGAGTGCCACCGAGAGCCGACATACCCGGCTGTGTGCAATGCCAACAATCGTAATATTAGCACAGTGGCCTGTGTGAGCAAATCAGCAGATCTGGAGCTAGGTGTTCGGGATATCGAGATAAGCGCGTATCTGGCATTTGTGCCCATGACACAGTTGACCTGTGCCATGGAAGAGAACTGTGTGTCAAAGGATGCGTATGTTATACGCAGAACAAATCCGACAGCCATCCGCAAACTCCTACGCTTCTCTGTCAAGGCTTCCAATGTGGGTAATGCCGATGTTAGCCCCTATGCCAACTACAAGGACTGGGAGTGGCATCAGTGCCATATGCACTACCACAGCATGAATGTATTTGCAACTTTCGACGTATACAACAATCGCTACAAAAAGGTGGCCCAGGGCCACAAGGCCTCCTTTTGCCTAATGGACTCAGAGTGCAATTTAGGCGTGACCCCTAAATACGTGTGTGGCAACACCACACAAGGTAAGTTTTCAACTGCTTCCTTCTTCATATGAGCTGTGCTTATGCTAAAGCATTGATAGGTATTTCTGCTGGCTGTTCGGACGTTTACAGCCATGTGCTAGACTGCCAGTGGGTGGATGTTACCACGGTGCCCGTCAACAAGACATATATATTGCGCGTGGAACTGAATCCCGAGTACGTTCTCGGCGAGATGTCCTTCGAGAATAATGGCGCCGAGTGTGAGCTGGAATATACCGGAGAGATTCTAACCACAAGGGTGACCAAATGCAGACGGAAGCCATTGCTTGTATAAAATCAAAATTAATATGGAAATACATATATTCATCAATCATTGTAATTGAATTGAATAAAATAAATATAGTCCACATTATCAATGCGCTTGAACTCTATAAGTCTATATATAATCTGACATTTAGTATCCCTATTGTTTAATGATTAAATTTTAAAGAATTTTTTCAATTATAATGATAACTCATCAATATAATCATTTTGTCGAACTTGTTAATAAAATGACAATTGGTAATTGTTTTTAGTTAAATACGTTTATTGTTTTTTTTGTTTTTTGTTTTTTTTTTGTTTTGTTTGTTGAATGTTGTTTTTGTTTTTATTTCGCATTTAATTGCTCTTACAGAATAGACTTTATGTTTGTATATCTGGTATTTATTATTATGATCTATAAATATGCCATTAATTACTATAGATAAATATTTCGGCGCTTGCTTTGATTCTTTTGTGCTAAAATTCAATTATGCTTTTCTCGAGCTTGTGGCGTTTATTTTGTTTGACTTTTTTGTTCTTTTTGTTTGCTTTGTTTTGGGTTGTGCTTTATTCATTGTAATATGTATGTAAATTGTTTTTTGTTTTTTTTTTTTTTTTTTGTTTATTATTATTATTATTATTGTATACCCTAATTGTAGCTAATTGTGCCAAAAATGAATTGAATTGCAACTAAATTTTTCGCATTCGCACTAACCCGTGAATGGGAAGCTGCATTTAATGAGTAACGTAATAAATTCTTTTTTTTTATTTAATTTTTTGTTGCTAATTACAAAAATGCCTACACTACACATTTATACACAGAACTCTTAAACACTAGCCGACGTCTCAATTAGCAATTAGCTGGCATCGTTTGCAGTATGCAAAATTTCATTATGTATACATACCCTCACGCACGCACACATACTCTCTACTCAAGCATGGGCTGTGGTATGTATGCAACATTATTGCATGACAAAACAAAAATATCAATAATCACGTTTGCAAAATCCTAATGAACAAATTGCAGTCAACTTAAACTTAGGCAACAGAATTGTTTGAAGAGCATTGAAAAGCGTAGGAAAAGTGTGCGGCAATTATCAAAATGATATATGTAGATGAATGTACATTCATCGAATGTAAACATTTACATTATTACATATATGTGTGTCTATATAAATATATGTTACATATACGTAGAGTTGTATATACTTATTATGTTAAGTATTTCAATAAAAATGCATTAAAGTTGTTCGAGTATTTATGTCATTTGCTTAACACGCTAACTAAAACACCTGACGCAAAAGCCCCCCTGACCGCCCGCCTCTGCTTACCCACACTTTGCAAAAACACGTTGAGCACAAAAACTACTTTACAAATATTACATTCGTTACTCTGGCATTGCCTCTAGATTGCCCTCCATATGGAAATGTGTGTATGTGTGTGTGTGTGTGTGTGTTGTGTATTAAATATAAGTAGTTTTTCTATACGTATTTAAGTAGCATACATATGCTTGTGTGTGTGTGTTTTTAAGTAACATTACTTTAGGTGCTATGACAAACTGACGGCCAATTTGGCTTGCGCTTTTATTTATTTATTTTTGTTTTTATTTTGTATAGTTTAGTTTAATTTAGTTTTTAGTTTTCGCTTTGTAGCCTTTAAATTACCATATAAACGTACTTGTTCAATAAGTAGCTATGGTATAGTATGCTATGGTATGTGTTTTACTACCATCGATTAAGTAACCACCTAACCTGCCTCTCTCTCAGTGTATCGCTTGTGAAAACATTTATAAATTAATTTTGCCTATTGTTCGGATCCCTTTGTCCTTGTTTGCTTCCATAGTTAATCATCACATTCATATACATACATATATATATATATATATATATATATATATAATATACATATGTATATTGTTAAAAAAATGATGTTCGCCATTGTAATACATATAGTTATGGTTGTTGTTGTTGTTGTTGGTGTTCGTGTATTGCAATGAGTTTCAGTTTTGCTGCGCTTTGTACGCTTCGCTCCTAATTGGGGGTTTGATTGCTTTTGGGGTTGGTTGTGCGCGTGTGGGTCACAATTCGTTCTATGTGTGTGCGTTAGGCGTTTGGGCTTTAACTAAACTATGCTATCAGCTCTCGACCGTCGTGGATGACACGCTGTGACTAGTGGTTAGCAGGTGCTCAGGAATGGGTATGGGTTGGGTGCGAGCCGGTTGCTTCTTCTGCAAATGAAACAAAACACCGAAGCGTTAGTCCATAACACATAAGTCCAAGAAACGTGAGTGTATTTATTCATTACCTTGCGCCTGAACGGAAAACAGCCTGCCTTGTCCGGTTCCGGTACGGCATTGATCAACAAATCGGGCGTGGGACTCTCATCGGGGCCGAAGACGTTCAGCTCGCGAAAGCATTCGGTCTCCATCATTTCATTTTGCCACGAAATGGATACAGAGCCCGTATTGAATTTCGTATAAAAATTCGTATCGGACTCATCGATATTGACACCCTTCACAGTCGAGAACTGTTCAATATCGAGCACATCTTTGGCGTAAACGGCGTGCGGCTGTTGGCGGCATGAAATGTTTAGTTGGCAAATTATTGATTTGGCTCAACGCATTACTTACGTCTGGCACAAAGGGCGGCTCCAGCATGCCCGCCTCCAAGCGTCGCCAATTCAGCTGTGTCGAGTGGAAAAACGGATGCGCCATCACATCCTGGGCGCCCATTCGCCCGTTGCGGCAGCCCAAGCGTTGCTTTATCGATTTAGCTAACAGCTGTTGGCACATTGATTTGGCTTCATCATTAAACTTGCTCGAATACTTTTCGGCATCCTCCTGCAAATGTAAGTTAGTTAATATTACATATAATTCTTATATTAGCTAGTCGCTGCTAAAGGACCTTAACACGTCTATCCACCTCCTCGCGTTTGACTTTCTCCTTGCGCATACGAAACGGCGCCTGACCCTCGATCATTTCATACAATAGACATCCAAAACTGAACCAGTCCGGCGAAAAGGCGTACTTCTCATTATCTATAACTTCCGGCGCCATGTAGCCTAGTAGATGGAAATATTTTGATTATTTTCATTATTCATCCGTTGGCGCACATGCCCACTGTCACTTACCCACTGTGCCGACCCGTCCGCGCACCATCTCCCCCTCAGGAATCTCAACGGCCAGACCTAAGTCAGAGATGCGCACATGCCCATGATCATCTAATAGTATGTTCTCAGGCTTGCAATCCCTGTAAACAATGCCTTGCTTATGCAAATGCTGCAGCCCACAAGCCACTTCGGCTGCATAAAACCGGGCACGCTCCAGTTCAAAACCAGGTTCACCGCCCATGTTGTAAATATGAAATTTCAAATCGCCGCCTGCAAAAAATGAGGGAAAAATATTAAATATGAAATCATGATAATAAGGGGTATAAATGATGAAAAAACTGTGTCTGTTCTACTTAATTGTGAACAGATTACAGCTACGGCAATATAGGCAAGAAATCGACTCGTTAGAATAGGCATTTTGTGAAATTTCACTGTTAATTCCACAATCGTGTCAAATTGTTCATTGAATTTTGCAGTGGAATTCCTGTTGACCACCTTCACGCATCGATTTTTAAAATATGAGCCGACCCTTGAAACCAAGAAGTGTTCTAATCATGTATATCTTAGAGCTGGAGTTCCCAAAATGTTGAGCCTGCTTGCTTTTGTTCTTTTTAATTCAATTTTTAGCTGAATGGCAACATCGATTGGCAATTGGATGAGCGATGAACAAAAGGGATGTTGGAATTTAATTAAAATGAGAAAGAGAAAAATTCAATAGGCGAGCATTACACATGCATACATACGTTCACATTTACACACAATCACATTTCATTTGCTATCACTTTTATGAATGCATTCAAATGAAAACTGATGTCAGCTTGTTAGACGTAATGAAATTGTATGTGCGTGTGAGTGTGTGAGCCAGTGTACGTATTTGTTTGTATGCTTCCGTCACTGTAAACCCAATTAGCATGGCACTGGATTGTCGCTGCAAGAGTCAACTGCTGGCCAACATATGATGAGAGGAAATAGGAGAGTTCCATTGTACTCATATAAGCTGAAGTCCTTGAAGTGACCAGCGAGAGCTGGCCGAGCTGCGTTCTTATCTACATAGCCAATGGCCGCACGGACTTCACTCACTGTCAATTCTATTCATGACTCGGTCCTTTCAATCGAACGTGCCATTGTTTAGAGTATGCGCTACAAATCCGCTGACTGCATTTCACTTTATTCAAATGGCCTTAATGGCTGACTATGGGGCTGCGCTAACTGGATAATACGTACCGTTCATTATAGTCAGGACTAGACAGAGCGCGTCCTTTGTCTCGTATGCGTAGGCCAGATTGACAACAAATGGCGAGTTGATTTTTTGCAGTATTTGTTTCTCAATGAGCACCATGGACTCGCCCTTACGTTTTTTTATTCGCTTTTTCTCCAGCTTTTTGCATGCGTACATTTTGCCAGTGGCGCGCACCTGCGAGCGACAGCAAAGGATGACGTGTTAATGGATACGTGTGTATGCGCTGTTATCCAATTGTCCACTTACCTGACAGGCGCAGACCTCGCCGAATCCGCCTTTGCCCAGCACACGGTACATGCGAAAGGTTTTATATGTGATGGGCTGCGCCTCGAGCCACTTCCACTGCAGGTAGCTGCAAGGATATTTTGGAATTAATCAAATGATTCGATTTGCATTAATTGACGGCGTGCGCTACGCACCGGTGAAAATACATGGAGTTCTCGAACTCGCGAAAGGGTTCACCAGCCAGAAACGCCTTCACCGCTTTCACGCAGTGGGCAAAGAGATCCTTGCCGCCGCTGTTTAACTTGCTGCGAACTTGTGCAATGAGATCATCGTTGAGCACATCGAGCACCAGTTCATCGGACGGCGAGCCCGACCCGGTGGCAGATGCACCGCCGCCGCCCTTTTTCGCATCCTGACCGCCCTCACATTCGTCGCCATCGTTCTCCACGTCGCCATCCCCGCCATTCAGCGCCAGCGCCGCATCCTCGCCGTTGTGATTATGGGTGTCGTTTTGCAGCTTCGTGTGGTTGGTGTTGTTGCAGTTGTTGGCGGTGGTATTGTTACAATGTTCAGTCTCAGCTGTTTCAGTTGCATTGGCTATGCTGCTATTCAGGAGCAGTTCTTCGCGCGTCTCTAGATCCAGGCCATCGGCATCGCCGTCACCGCTGCCGCCGTTGCGCAGCTCCAGCTGTGGCTCAATGTTCAAAAAGCGCCGCCCAATGTCATGCCCTATGAATATGCGATTCACAATAAACTCGATCTCATATCTGCGAATGCCGAAAGGATTTCAATTAATAACTGCCTCGGTCCCCTCATTTGCTGCTACCACTTACTTCACTACTTGATCCAAGAAACTGATGTAGCGAAAGTAAACGGGTCGCTTGTTCTCGCAGAACTGACGAAAGAGCTCACGACCAATGGGCTGTTGGTCTATCACGTAGCCATAGCTTATGTCTGTATGTGTGTATGTGTGTGTGTGTGTGTGTGTGTGTGTGTGTGTGTGTGTGGGTATTTCGGTAAGCGATAAACAAATAAACAATATTGATATTCAAATTATTTCGGTAAGCAATAAACAAATAAACAATATAAATATTCAAATCGTTTTTTTTTTAGATGTATATTCCACATCGCACTCACCTAATTTGTCTTTCAGGTGGATGCACTGCGATATGTGTGGAAATTGTAATATTTTTCGCCATTTTTTACTTTTTCCCTTGTTGCTGTCAGAAC
This sequence comes from Drosophila koepferae, assembly GCA_030914345.1. Taxonomy (NCBI): domain Eukaryota; kingdom Metazoa; phylum Arthropoda; class Insecta; order Diptera; family Drosophilidae; genus Drosophila; species Drosophila koepferae. The sequence continues at coordinate 3,496,001 of JAUESR010000197.1, forward strand.
CACCTGAAAAATAGTGTATATATTTTATTTATTTTAGTCAATATGAATATCTAATAATAATATTGGTTTTATCTATCATGAGTTTACTCAACAATTTATAATTACATTCAATGTAATTAATTTACTTTAGCTGTAGCCTATATTTTCAATAAACATTGTGACACCTAATACACAATATTTGTTTGCCAGCCAACAATAAACATTTCCTGCATTTTCCTCAGTTTGATTTGAACATTTTCTGTCGGAATCATTCACAGATATATGCAATTAAACGATTTATGAGAATATTAATAGCATGTGATTAAATAATCAGACACGAAACACGCTCCAGTTGCCCCATTGTGGGAAATGACTAAATTGTATTTTAGTGCATGGTATTTTACAATGTCCGGAGGTAAGCTCCTGATGTCTGACACTTGATGCCACAGCAGGTGCTTGTTGATGATTGAAAATTCTGGCCTGATTGCCTTCATTGCAGGGCGAGGATGAGGTTGCAATTGCCGACAGCCCTTGTCAAAATTAATAATATTGGATTTGGATTGTATTATGCAGCTGCTAACGAGGATAGATAGATAGATAGATATGTATTTAATTCGATAGCATGAAATTGATTTGAGTAATTGGTAATTTGATTTCAAATTGAATTGTATTGTGTTGTAAGTAATATTCGTTATATTCAGTAACTCTTGCAATTCCTTTATAATTTAACAAACTCAACCATGCCAAAGGGCTGCCAACAATGACTAAATCACTAAATCAGTTGCGGCATTCGCATTTGCTCTGACCAACTGGTCTGTCTCTAAGAGTAGAGTCATAAAATGTAGCAAGTAAATCGATTTAGACAGCATAAAGGACGTTTGAGCTCGAAGGAGCAGTTCAGCAGCAGCCGAGCATAAATGTCAAAAGCAGTCAAATCGAAATCAATGCGTTAACTATAGCTGCTGAGCATTGGCTAAATAAAACTAAAAACAAACAAAAAACACGTCCAAAAAGATCGAAACTCAATTGGACAGCTTTTCATGTGGCTGTGCTGAAAAGTATGCTATATGTACGCACATGCACACAAACACACGCACGTCTGTGTAACATACGTTACATACACGCCGTACATGCACTATCCCCAATACTTTCCACATACTAACCATAGCTCAACTTTTGAGTGCCTGTGTGGGCGTGACTGAACTGTAAGGCACATACAGCCCATCATAGAGCCCGGTATCAGATGTGTGTGCAGTTTGAATGTTATTTGCAGACACTCACACGCACACACGCACTCCCAGAAATATACTCGAATATAACGAATGGCTTACAGTTGAGTGAACGCAATTGGACTGCGTTTGGCGATGAGAAATGTAAGGCTTAAAGAATCTTTAAACTTCAATTCATCAGATATTAGATTTTAGTGTATATTTAAATATTCATAATTTTAAAATTTTCTCTCTTCACAAGTTTCGTGAGTCTTGCACAAGAATATCTCGTGACACAATGCCATAATAAAGACTCATCTCTGTCTAAGCACACGCTCACCCACATCCACACACACATTCAATCTATCTACACACACACAGACGCACATACCAACACTTGCATGAGTAAGTCTTAAGCGAGCGTTTGCTACTTGTATTAGTTAACGAGGGGCAGCTCGTAAACTTTTTGGCGCTTTAAAGTTGCTCCCCAAAGTTTCAAGCTGAGCTGGCATTTGGATATTTTTTGGTGGTGTGGCATCGCTTGGCTCTGTGCGTGCGCATTTAATTTAGTGCCAGTGCAATTATGTAAAATAAACTTGAGAAACTTGAACAGCGAACTGGTCAGCAGCCAGCAACAGCTGAGGTTTAGCCAGGGCTAGGGCCGAGATGTTAGCCATTCAGTTGGCTTGCTTTTTGATTTGGCTTTTTGTAGAATTAGACTGAACTGAAGCATCTTGGCCAAAATGAAAATGACAGGAAAAAGTTTTCGCTAAGCTGGTCGAGAGCAAGGGATAAGCAGATGATAAAGTTTCGTTAAGCCTTGACGATAACAAAGACTGTGGACGTGGGATGTGCGGAATGGCCAAAACTTTTACAAATAACAATTAACTGTGAGAACTAAAAACTCCAACAGATATGGAATGCCAACAAGAGCTGCCAAATGCAACAAGGGACTCAGACAAATAATAAATATAAAACCATGTGAAGCAGCAAAGTTCTCATTCAAAGAATTCACGAGATCTGTTGAATGATTTATAAGGAGAGAAAAAACTATGGGAATGGCGCAGCAAGTGCTTTAATATGTGCACTTAAAACTCACATAGTTGGCCCATTGTGTGCTACTTTTATGAGCTTATCGGATGCCGCTGCCAGTTAAACCGTTCAGTTGCACTTGCCACTTACTACTTACCACATGCCACATGCCACATGCCACTTGCCACTTGCCACTTGCCACTTGCCGGTTGCCCCTGCAACTGTTAGCGGAGCACAAACCCCTGACAGTTGGTTTTATGGCAATAATAACAAGCTTCGCAGAAATGTCAAAAAAGTTGCAATAATTATGTGTGGCCTTCAGGACTAGTTAATACCCCGTATATGTGCTTTAATTAGGGTTAAGCAAAAGCATATTAATTAAAATTTCATATAAAACATTTTGATAGCAAAAGTTTACTTTTTTAACTTTTTCTTTTTTGGCAATTATTTTTATAAAGCAAAGCGGAAAAGCGCCACTGCACAGCACTTGAACAAAGTTGTTGAGGAAAAAGCAAAAACTGGCTGAAAATCTGAGCTTCAAATTTTGTGTAGCTACATTAGTTGCTAGAACTAAAAGTGCCACCAACACGTGCCCTGAGTGGGCGACAGTAATAATAAATGACAGTTGGCTATAAAAAAAAGTATTAATGAAGACGCAAGGCTAATTTGTGTTGATGGTTTCTCTAATTAAAACCAATCAATGGGAAAAATTGCGTCTGCTTCCGTTGGCCATTGGTAGTGGGCAGACTACCGCCTGCCCTTCCGACACGCCCACAGACACACAACGAGTAGTTGTCTGCATGTCAACTGGCGGCAAATGCAATTTGTCAGCAACGTCGCCAGGCAGCTGCAATGGCCGCAACGCTGGCGGCTAATTGAGTAGTCGGGCTGGCGTCGACACAACTAAAGAAAACAATGGCAAGACAAACACATACATACACATACGCACACTTCCACACACACACACACACACACACATCCACATATACGTAGCCAGCACAATGGCTGCGCCGGGAGGAAGGCTACATTTAATTTATAGCTCAACAAGTTGTCACTAGATTAGCGCTTGTTCAGCCGTATCCAACAGTTGAGTAAATCACATAGATCACGAGGTTGTGACCAGCTTGAAGAAATTGCAAATTTATCGATAAACATTAAAAGTTTTGGCGAGCAAACTTTGACCATTGCCAGGGCCGCAATTTGATCAATTTTTCACGCTGGCCACCAAGAAGTATGTGACATAATTTATAAGTGTCAAATTGTTGCCGGCACGCCGAGCCATAGCCACAGCCACAGCACAGCTACAGCCGCAACCCAGACTCTGCATCCTGTGCCTCTTTGTATAATTTTATGTCATTTTTCAGCAAGATGCGCAGCGTCAAGAGATGAAGTGAAAGACAGAGCGAACAACAGTTAGCTGCAATTATTTATGACCGACTCGTTATTCAGGCAGACAAGGCGCGGACCGAGGTTAAATGCGGCGTAATAAGCAGCTGGCCCAAAGGCCAACACCAACCAGTCTTCAATTTAGCCAAGTTAAAAGGCTGCACACAATGCGTATACGCAACGTGCAAATAAAAGTGACAGCATGCGTGTATGGTTTGGCTTCCCCTCTACATCCCTTCCTGTTAATTAAAATATGCTGTCAGGTAGACAAATTTAATTAAATAAAATACTGTTATATTATTTATATAAGCCACACATAAATTAACATATCATGGCCACTGAACGAACATAAGGTTAATTAGATATCTCTTTTTATGAAGCTATCGTCGAAATATAGAATGCCGAAAAATGCTTTTTATCAATTGACACCTGTTTTCTAAGTATTCAAACCATTTTTAGCTGAATTAACAACTTGTGTATGAAGATTGAAAACTAACAAACAAAAGCAATAATTTATTTATTTTTTATTCAATAACTGTGAGACTTATACTGATATTATATTTATATTATTTATCATGATTTTCACGTATTTTTCCCTTCTCTATCTTTAATTCTTTCATTTCTTTAATTATTATTTTTTTTACTTCTCTGACCATTTAGCTGTGGAAGTAGAATCGATTTTTTTTTCTTTTAATCTCAATCATTTTCATTTTCTTTGTGTCTAGTACTCTAGCTCTGGTTCTTCCTCTCTCATCTCTGTATTTTTTTTCTTCCTCTTAATTTCTAGTCTCTTCAGTTTTGCTGCTACTATCAATTAATTTCTCTTCGCTTCTACAGCAAAAATAAAAAATATATATATTTATATATTAATAAGGCAGCCCAAAGCATTTATTTAACCATAAGAATCAATTCGAGAGCTTCAATAGTAAAGCAAATGAACAGCAAAGAGGGTAAGCAATCGACGTCACACAGTCAATTTACCTACAGCCGAGTGTGCATTTAATTAATTATTACTGTTAAAAAAGCATTAAAAAAATACAAAAATATCAATGAAAAGCTATAAAAGTTAAGCTCCAGGCCATTGAAAGAGTTGATTGGCTGTCACAAATCGATTTTGGGTATGCGGCAAACGTCCCTCCCAGTGGGTGGTCCGAATGTATTCGTATATTGTATTCGTTTGACTGAAATCTGGACACCAGCCACGCCCATCTCGACAATGTTTATTGCGCGCATTCAAATGACCGCCTCACATGAATCGAGCGCGCGCGCGTGTGCATAGAGCCATCAAATGTCATGACTTTTGATAATAGCAATTTAAATATTCATTTCGTAATCGGAATTATAAAATTACATTTTTTCTGTATGAAATGGCCGTGCTGCACGGATCCTCAGCTGCAAAGGTTGGCTGATATGCGGGCTTCTTATGAGAGCAATTAATGGACAGCAAAGGCCGTAAAATGCAATTTATTACAGCAATAGAACGGAAACAGTACGTAACCAGCAGAACGTCGGCCATCGGAAATGTGAATGGAAGAACGCTGAGGATTCGTCCTTGACACAGACGAATTAATTATGTTTCGGATATTAACGTATTGAAGACAGTATAATAAAACACCGAATGGCCAAGCACATAAAACACATACCAGATTTAAGCACCGCCAGCACCATCATCACCCCCACCACCGGCGCCAACACCAGCACTCAATTTAAATTCAATTGCTGGGGCGCACTTTTTCATTAAAATTCTACGCGTAGGCAGCAAATTCTATAAAATCGCATCGCGAAATTTGCAATGGCTGCTCAAGTAGCCAAAAAAACCATAAAAAAAAAAACAAGTAGGAAAGCTGTAGTCGAGACTGCTCGACTACGAAATCCCCTGAGCCCTTCTTCGAACGAATCATATTCCTAGAATGCCTCGTTTCAATTCTCCACACGTAAGGAACTACTACATGCAAAAACTCGAGCACACACACACGCTGATCTACGCTGATGTGTGTGAGCGTAGCAAGCGTCTTGCTGTCTCTCTCTGCCTTGCTTTCTGCGCCACATTGCTGCGAAAAATTTATTGATTAATAATTCTGTTTCTAGACGGACAACCTTATATGATATTCATATCTGTATGCTAAACCAAACTGCATGTCTCTAGTATTTGTAATACATTTTTTACACATTTGGGGGTGTAGGGGAATTGGGGGCCGGAATACAAAATCTGACAAAAACCGAAATTGTAATAAATTAGTATCTATATATATGCAGAAGACTTGGAGACTCTAACTCTAATGATGAACGAGATATAATTTTATAACTGATTCCCGATAAAGTGTTTTATCGATAACTTTGGAAATATAAAAGTTATTGAGTTTCTGAAACAAAGCAATGTACGGACCTAACACAAAAAGAATGAACGCTCTATGGGGCAAAACCGTTATACCCTGATTTCCCATTTTTAAATGGCTCAGGGTATACAAATCTTAGAAATATCCAGGGATGAGGGGTAATCGATAAAAATGTTACAATACATTGATAAGAGCATATGAGTAGGAGTATAAAAGTTAATAAATTTCCATATATAAAAGTTAACATTATATTAACAGATATGAATTACTCACTGCTCAGCATAAATAGGCCAAACATGAACTTCATATCTTATCATTTCTTTAATATCGAAAGCATTTGAGTTTAATTAGGCCCGCAAGGCTGTGCCACTTGAATAATATGTACACATATATGTACATATATTTGTTAGCCCATAATTAATAAATTTTAACGTACTAAGAAGTGCACAATCTCTCACCCTCTCTGTCTCGCATAGATTCTGATTTCGTTTCGTATTGACATAGGGTATACAATAACTCATGCAGGCACACCCTCACATCTATGGCTATGCAAATCGTGGGGCCACTTGGCAGAGAGAAATATTGAAATTAGTCGGGTTGATCATAAAACAGCGGGATGTGAGCTCCAAACGTTGTAAAGAAAACAAAATTTTATTGCCAACTTGATGGTATTATTAATTCGTTTCACTTCTTTTGGCTCGTGGGCTCGGCCTATGCCGCCGTCGTTGACTCGTGTCCCCTTAGCAGCATCGCTTTTCGCTTTTGTTTTTTCAAGCTCCATTAGACTACGAGACACAATAATGGCGTCTCGAGTTGGTTTTCTAATGGCGACAGCGGCAACAAAGCGATTCAACCAACTAATAATTGAAAAGTTCAACCCAAAACTAATATCAACAGACTTATAGCTATAGCCTTCAAGATGTATGCGAACCACAAAGCTTCAGATTTCGTTTGTGAATAACAAGACAAATCTTTGAGCGCCTTTTGCCACACACACACACACACACACAAGCTCCTTACCAGCTCAGCAAACGCGTAAACAACTCATGCTGCACTCTAGCAGCATAATATAATATTTGTTTATGTATTTCTACATCGAGTGCGCATTTCCTTTAGCTACTTACCGTTTCGAGCAGTGTTGCTGTAATAATGCTTCAGAGATTGCAAATATTGTAAAACGTTACAAGATACTTTGATTGTTGGACTGATAAGCTTCTTATAACAAATTTTAAATTTTGCAGAGCTGTTTATTTGGCCACCTGGCCAACGACAGCGCACGGAGTTTCTCGCAACACAAAACCTCGACCTATGAGTTGCCAAGTTTTTATATGCAGCACTGCTTGTCGTAAAATCCACAATAAACTAAACGTAAGCATTATAAAAAGAATACGCCAAGCGCAACGTTGCGTATGCGTAATGGCTCCCATGTGAGTTACCTGGCCTGCTGCACATAAAAACAGATCGTCCCTGTGCTTATCAACACAAAGGCGGACCGCCGTACAGTGGAAAGCAGCTCGAAAATAATGACCAGCAAAAATGTTAGTATGTGGGGTCAATTGAAGACAACAACTCCAGTCCGAGGCACAAACATGCTTAACTTTATTTCACACACGAAAAGTTCCACTCCGAATAGCTGGTGTACTCTATTAAAAACTTATGAACAGCTCTTCAACGTCTTATGTGCAGTGAAGCGAATATGTTTTTGCACTTGGTCTTACCACGTTAGCATGTGTCGCTTTTAATTAAACAAGCCACACGCATTGTACGCGTACATACCAAATAGATATTGACTCAACTGCCACGACCCGACATGCTGTACGGACAACAGGGGCACGCCAGGTAGAACACGCCTCCTGCACGGAGAGAGGCAGGCCAAGTCTCGTGTAAATATATATTAAAGGTATATAATTAAGCGAAACAGTCGACTCGGTCGCTGTCTACGTGAAATGTTACGGCTGGGATTTGCGTTTAATACCATGCTAGGCCAAACAACCAGCGGCTCCTGTTGGGAATATTTTGTCATAAACTTTTGAAGCTCTGGTGCTATTTGTAAATAAGTAATACGTGTATTAGTTATTTAAGTCGTTTAAGAATATTTCATTTAGATGTGAATTTCACTTAACGTGTCCTTCGCTTTTCCATTTCACCTTCTTTAAACTTCTTGAAACTTTTACTGTTAATTATGTCGTTTTTGTTATAGTTACTATAAAATTGTAGGTCTTTCATTAGCTTTATTTACTTTTTAACTATGACTTGCTTAAGCCCCGAGTTCATTTCCACTCTCCGATGCTCTTCTCTTCAACTTTGCGATTCACTCATTCTTTCAATTCAGAACCCTACTTACTGCACTTGTTTCCATCCCTCTCCAATGTTACTTTAGCAGGAAAAAAAACTTTCAGTTTTCTAGCTTAACTTTCAAGTTTTTAATTTATTCAATTAGAATTATAAGCGTGATGCCTTTACTGGCAACACCACCAGTGGCACCACCCACTTAACTATCCACAGCCTGCAGTGCTGCAGTCCTTGCACCAGGCGTTGCTCTTAGCCACGTTACGGGTATTGCAATATTCCAGCGAATTTCTTCTCATAATTTTTTTTCTTTTTCTTTTTCCTTTAAAAATTACACGAGCGCAAAAACGTGAACGCAACTCGTTTTCCACTCAGAAAAATTGTCGCTGCATGCTTGAGTGTGCACGTGTGTGTGTGTGTGAAGGAAAAGCTTAATAAGCCCTCTGGATTGATAACGGCAATATATTTTAGGGGGTTTGAGGGTGTTTTTAATAGTATATTACAATATCTTAACATTAATTAACGGAACATGGAAATAATTCTTCAATTTATTTAAGTCGTGATTCAGCAGCTTTAGATCAGCGCTTCCAAGTCTTCGAGTTGTTGCAATTATCGATTCGCGTATCTTGCAATTGCAATTATTAAACTATGTTTCCCCCACTTGCTTTGTCCCATTTGCTGCGTCTGACAACTGTTTGGTTCTCAGCTTAAAAGTCTCTCTTTTCTTATTGGTATTTTTTTGTAGCCAGAAGTTTTTCAATTTCCTCCCAACAGCATATAGTTTCATAAATTGTATTATACTGCGACAGGGCAAGAATTCTGTCATCTGCAGTTGCCTAACTTTCAAAGTAAATCAGGTGCAACTCGTAATGTGTGTGCGAGTGTATATATATACATATATATGTATATGCCTGCACTTGATGACATTCTTAGCGCAATTACAGCAACTAAGTATTTGCCCAATACAGCAGCTGCTGCTATTGCTATTGCTATTGCTACTGCAACAAGACTATGTTGATATTGGCGAAAAAGTTTCTGCAAACGGGAGCAAAGTCGTAACTTTGCCTTGGCCTCGTCCACACGAAACCAAGTAAAGATAAATATATATTTTATATTTATATTTGTTAACTTATACAAGTGTCAAGTATTTTTTTTTATATTCATTTATTATTATTATTATTATTATTATTATTATTATTTTTTTTTTTTTTTTTTTGAGACGAAAAGATTTTTACCCAAACGCAAGTCATTATGGTCATCTGGCTTTTATAAGCACTTTTTTGAACACACAAAGCAAAACCAATCACAAGTCGCCATTGCAGTGTCAAATTCTGGCTATTGAATTTATTTTTCTGCCTTTGCTTCTCTCACTCTATCAGTTCGTTCAATTCTTATTCTTTTTCTTTCCTTTTTTGCCTGTTGCCTTGCAGCTGCTCCGCACAAATGATTTTTTTTTCTCACATCTCGATTTTGATTGCGGAAACGGAAATTATGGGTAGCGCACGACCACTTCTGGCCCACCTAGAACTCGACGGCCGACGAGTGCTGCTTCGTTAATATTCTTATACCCTATACACTTAACCAGTCGGGTATACTAGAATTGTGTAAATCAAAGTTGATACTGAAAAAATCGAATAAAAATAACTAACAAATCTTTATGCTTTATTCGACATATATATTATGAATTGGTATTAGATCTTTGCATTTATAATTTCTTTCACTTCTGTTAGCTAATCAATGGTCATAAAACTGTTTTTGCCTTTTTTCATAACTTGAAGTGTCGGCACTTTGCCTATCGAACTAATAATAATAATGGAAGCTGCACTTTATTGTCTCAATTAGGCGAAACACAGTTCATAGTGCTGATTTTAGTCTGTCTTATATTGATTTTAGTCGGCTGGCAGCCAGCCAAGGACAGCCGAGTCCTTGATATTAATATTTTTGTTGTCTTAACCCCAACTCAATGCAATCTGCATTTCCCAATAGCTTGACCAGCCAAACACAGACGCAAGACTTTGTAATGTGGCAAGTAACGAGGCCATAAAAAACGCAAACATCTGACAGCTAACATAAAGCCGCAACAAAGACAACAACAAACCCTTCCATAGAACATAAAAATGATGCGAAGGCGTGAATATGAAAAATTATTACACAAGCTGCCAGCTACAATAAAGCAAACGGGGAAAACTTGGCGTCGCGTTCATCAAATTTAAAGCCGCAACGCCCAAGCAGCAGGCAAGCAAGAAATATTTTGCAAGCATGTTCGATTGCATACTACCCTGTAATGGACTGGGCAAGCTAACCACCAGGTAAAATCGAATAAAATCATATTGGTTCGATATGAATTCGGAAGCACGGAAAAAATCAATATATAAAAAATAATGATGTGAAACTACATTTGTATTGAGATGTTCTATCCTTATGCCGCCTGGTTATGCTACAATTTGATTAATCATACGCCACGGCTGACGTTGGAGCACAACCGAATTTGACGTTTGCTGCTTTGCTGTTGCCATGGACCCCACCGCTTTCCTTTAGCCTGAATCATCTTGACAAAGCGACGAAAGATGTGGGCAAAAAAATGGTTGGAATGCTGTAGCTAGGAGCTTTTTGAAAAACGTACATCAAAGGCAGCTTAATAGCTGGACCAAAAAGAGTTTACATGCCTTTCGCTTAAGCGTTTGAAACTCAATCGGCCAACCGATGTTGTTGCTGTGGCTCGTTAAAGGATTGTCCTATATGTGCATGAAAAAAAAAAAAAAAAAAAAAAAAAAAAAAACAGAAATCTCTTTCATGGCCAAAAAAGTTGATAAAATGTTTTTTTTTTTACTAATATTTATTTCATTATATAACTTGCATAACCATAGAGAAGAGAAAAATATTTGCTTATCATTATTTTGAAGCTAGGCAAGGACAATAAGGTAGCTCAAAAGACTAGCCAAATTAAGTCTGATTTGAAATTCCACAAAAGTTACAGCCACATTTTTATGGCCTTACGCTACCCCATCTGAACGATGGAGAGTGGGATAGAACAATGCGTAAATGTTTTTGGCGTGCCAGGCGTTTTACTTGCAAATTATATCAAAGGCATTTCACGTTCCTCTCTTCAATTGCCAAGTATTTGGCTATATTAAAATGCAATTCCTCGTGGCCGACAACGAATCGAAAAAGAGCAAAATTCAAACTTGTACAGAAAACAAGACGTACGAATAAATAAAATGTTTTGGCATGCGGCGCGTGGTCGGCACTTCAACTTTGCCGTTCAACTTTTGCAGTTTATACATAATTTAAATAATTTTGCCAAGCGCTGACGGCTTGCTGCGATTCGATATGCAAGCACATTTTGGACTGGCCGAAACGCACAACTGCCAACTGACAACTGGCTACCAGCTACTGGGTCGATTGCCCGGCCAAAAACCAGCTACTGGGAAGCCGCCTTGTGCATTGCAGCTATCAAAGTATTTGCCAAAATGTTGCATATTTGGCTGTCGGTAACTGCATTTCGAACAAGAAAAAAAAATACTGAAATGTTTTCCGTATGGCTTGTTGTTACTTTCTGTTACTGTATATGTAGAAAAAATTACATTCGACAGTTACTCAAATTGCTTTTTGTTATTAATTGTAAATCACTATTGTATTTACGAGCATACCAAAATATTATCCATTACAATTCCGACTGAGCAATCAACAAAGAAACAAAAAATACACATTACGATTTTGTAAAACTTTTTTTTTCATCATCATCAGTATGTTTTTGTTGTGCTTTCAGGGAATCAGTCTACCGTGTTTTAAAGGATAACGTGTACTGTTGAATTAACAAAGAAAAATTTTCAATGAGAATCTTCGTCATTCATTTATGCAACTTTGTAGCAACTGAAAAATAATATTATCTTGGTTTCTTGGTTATTATTTACCAACAATAATCCATCATCGTTCAGCTATCAATCATAGCAGGAGAGTTTAATTCGGTTCGATTTAATTAATGTGCTTTATTTTTATCATTATTACGATTTCAGGTGCTTCAATTTGCAATCAAATTCATGCCCACGCAATATAGTAGACAGATAATAGCGATTAATGGGTGCAAAAGCTATAGCTGGCCAAAATATGGTAGTCATCAGATAACAAGGAAAACAAACAAAAATAAACTGTTTTTGGTTTTCTTCTCTATTTTTTGAGACAACAGGACAATTATTCTCAATCGATGTCAATTTGGCAATGGCCATTCAGTTATTTAAATGACAAATAGTAGCGCAAAAAATGTATCAGCGAAAATACACAGATGTACGCATATATATAAATATATATGCATTTGTATATGTACACGATATTTGTATACAAACGTCGCTCTATTGGGTGCAAAACAAATCAATTAAGCTGCAAAATTCTCAATGTTGTTGGTCCAGAGCTGACGGCGTATGCGAAATTGTTATAAATTGCTGCTTGGGCATTCCATTGAATTATTTATGAATGAATTTTATTAGTTGCCCTCATTGGCGACTCATCAGTGTCCGGGCTGTGGCAACCTGAAGTGACTTGACATTAATTGCAGCGCCGGGCGCCAGTCAAAAACAAACAGCCAAGTTGTTAGTCAATTAAATGCGCCACATTTTGCTGAACATTTGATTTAATTTAACATTCAGCTAACTGAATGAATGACTAACTGAATGATTGGCTAAGCGGCCGACCGACTGCATGTTGGGCAATTGACTCAGATACTGCAATATGTAGTACGAGCTCGAGATTGTTGCCCGATAAATAGTTATAAATGCGCTCGTGCAGGCTCTCCATGCCACATGCCGCATTCGCACGCAGTCGAGGCGCATTTTGGCCTTGTTCAGACAGTGTGGCTCATTTGACAGCCGTACAACATGATAGATGTTAACTGTTAGCTGTTTACCGTTCGCTGTTAGCTGTTTACTGTTTTACTTTTGTCTTGTCCGCCATGTCTGGCCTGCTGTTGCCTGTTGCCTATTGCCTATTGCCGCTTGCTGCATTTGCATTCGTTATCATAAGTAAACAATTGCTGCAGATTTTGCAGCTATTTGATTGACGGCCATGGCCGACGTTCCTGCCAAAGCCTCGCTGTTCATTTGTGTATATATGTATAATTAAATGGGCTAGGGTTTATAAAGAGGCATCTTTCACATTCCCCATTATCATTTCCATAATTTACATTTTCAAAACTCATCTTGGGTCGCAAATGCTCTGAACAGTGAGCAAACTGGCTTCTATTTTCCACTCATACACACACATAAGTACCCCAGATGTGAGAACATTTTGCGGATTGCTGAAGCAGTGCGTGCGACTGATAAAGAGGCCAACAAGTTGCTGCGTTGCTAGGCACAAAGAGCTGAATTTATTGAAAGTGCGAGAGTGGAAGCGCTTATCAACCTGTGACCGGCACTGCTCTGTGACATTTGTTTTTGCTCGGTCTGAGCGTATTTGCGTGCTCGTTATATTTAGCATAATGCCAAAAGGGCGCACAAACTGCTGATTGACAAACCGACAATCTGGCAATAGGGACAACGCTCCGAATGCTGTCAGCTTTCTGCCTGTCATTCTGTCAATCTGACAGTCTGACGTCTCTTGCTAAGTGACAATGCAAAATGCATTGACAGCTGCCTAGCAAATACGTCACAACGTTATCAAATTCTCTCCAACAGGCCGCTTCTACATACATACATCTCTGCATATGTACACGTATTACAATTCAGAAATTACGCCAGTCAAGCGAGGATAAGCCTGGCCTGCTTAACATACGAGTACACACGCAAATACGCACACATGCATATATTAAACCGCAGTAATGCATTACAGTGCTAAGCGTAATTATAATTAAATTTCCCATAATCAGCGTGTGCACATCGCTCATACGCAGCATTGCGCTCGGCCAAACATTCTCTCATATTTTCGAATTAAAATTGAACGGTCATTCACTTTACATACTGCATGCCATTTGGCCTAACCATATCAACCTCAAAAACCATACAGTCTGTAATTAGCATCGGTGTTGTAAATAGCCAAAAGAAATTAATTGCCAACTACATTTGCAGTCTTTGCCCATTCCACTCGCCGCCTGTCCGATGCACTGGGCCAGCATAGAGCAACAGCAAATACGGCAGTGCAAATAAAACCATATGGCAGCTTGTAGTTCAAAGTTCAAGTTGAGCGCACCGCACAACTTGCACATATGGCGCTGACAGCAGCTTTGCGCGCTGAGCAGCCAAGTGAACGATAGCCCAAGTGGGATGTTGCAAGACAGCCCTCTCGACCCTGCCCCGCTGGGGCATGTTTACATTTTATGTTTGATTGCAAGTTCAGTGCATTTGGTTTGGCAAATGCCACAATGCCATATAGATACTCAGTGGATGAAGCGAGCTGTGAAATGCGAAATGCAAAGAGCACAGAGAAAGATTAATGCCTGGAGATCTATAACAAATTATTGTTTCTTTTATTTTAGTTTATTTTTTTCTTTTTTCCATACACAAATGCCAACGCTACTCACTGGGGAAATGGCAAAAGAAAATTTGAGTGCATTCTAATCGCCAGACATAATAATAAATAAATACTTGCCATAATGAATTTGAGTTTTGCGAACACAATTCGTTTCATCTAGATATGAATATGTAATTCGTTCCATGAATACTGAAGGTATGCCATGAATTTATTATGAACTAGCAGCCAAGCTGAGCAAGCTGACAGAGTAATTCTTAGTTACATGTTAACCACTTGACGTGTAAATAGATTTGTAGTGGTTAGATAAAGCACTTGAGTCAATTTATTATCCAATTAAATTGTAGCTTCGTTCGCTTTTGTTTATGACTGTTTTAGCAGCTGCACTTGGTCGCTGTGCTTGAACTGCGTTGCCTTTTGTATGGCATCAGCATGGCCACATGGGACCGACTGGGAGAGCCAAGCAATCAACTATCCAAAGAGCCAGCGGGCAACCCATACAAATCGTCAATGGACGCCATCGCGTCGCTGCATTCAAACTGTTGCAATAGCAGCTCGAGAGTTTAATTGAAAATTGCATTTGCAAAATACCATTTGCAAAGCTTTTGTTATCAATAAATGAAATCAATTTCAAACAAAATTTTTTTTACTATATCTTTGCCTCTCCTACTCTTTTTTATTTTTTTTTGTATTCTCATTCTCTTTACCATTGAGAATCACTTGTGTCAGCTCTTCACAACTGATGGCCAGGACGACTATAATTGTGTCTGTGTGTATTTGCACATTACTCTATCTATTGTGCTGTATGCTTATGAAGCAAAATGCAATTTCGATTGTGCAATTGCAAAGCTGATGATGACAGAGAGGTGAGTCTGCTGCCTTTGCATTTTTTAATTGCATTTTAGGCTCAACTCACAGCAAACACAAAACAAAGAAAAAAGATTCAAGCAAATAACAGAACCGAAACCGTATGAGACGCCTTTTGCGGTCACTTACGCCGTTGACATTTATTTATTTGCCCTGGGGAATTGTAACTGCGACTGTAGCTGAAATATCGGCCGAAGCTGTTGACAACATTTCAAATAGCTGACACCAATAAAGTGTAAAATGTTTCTCTGCTGCATTTGGCTAGCATGTGTTTGTTGCAGCAGTGTGTTCTCTGTTGTGTTGTGGCTCTTGCATGTGTTGGAAGTGCTGTCAAAAATTGAATTGAAATTGATATGCGTAGCGTGCATGAGACTCACAAAATGTCATAAACCTGAAATGTTGTCATTTATATTGCAAAATTGCGCATACGACACGTTGCCGACGATACACATACATTGGCAATTTGGCCGTGCACAGTGTAACCGAATGTAAGAGCTCAGCATACTCGATTAGCATTCGCATACCTTCCCTACATACATACATACATACATAGATACATACTCTAGCCTTTAACATGCTAAATTCTATACACATACACATACTTCGAATATCTAATATTTTTCGCTCGCATGGTGAGAGCGTGCCGTATGGAATAACTCAATTTCATTTCATCAGCAAAATTGTTTAGAGCATCACTTACATTTTCATGACGGGCACAAGCATAAAATATGCCAAGATTTCTATTCGTTTATTTTTCTTCTTCCTTTTTTTTTTTGTGTTGGTTTTTTATGCGCACGCATAAAACACATAGCAACAGGATGAACTTGGGAAAAGTGCTTTCGCATATTTATGTATGTAGATAAATGCATGCATATATGTATGAACAGCCTGGTCGTGGACGAGCTGCAAACTATGGGCGTTATATTTATTTAACGATATCCGAACTCAGCTGCCGCTTGACGTTTACGTCGTTGTTGTTCTTGTTGCTGTTGTTGCTGTTATTGTACTTAAGTGCTCATAAAACGCCCAAAAGCTGGCAGCACCTTTTTGGTCCATCAATCATAAAATCTAAGGCCCGGAAACTGGGCTGCCAGATAGTCAGGGCATCTGCTTAACAAAGACAAATAAGTAATGGCTGCGTGAAGTATCTCTCTCACTGCGTATACGACTCGTTGCCCATCACAAAATTAATCACAGCGACCTGGTCGAAAACTGCTGTATCACCTTTTGACTTCAATGTGTTCGGCAGGCGCAAATTTAAACACATTAAATCCAAAACAATTTCGATGCGAAAAGCGTATCATAACTTGGGCCGTTGCCACCAAATGAAATTTTCTTGTTTACTTGCAAGCAATAATATACAGAATAATATACAGCATATTGAAAATTTAATTGTTAAAAGAATCGATAAAATATTGCTGCCCTGTCCAGAGCAATTTGTGCATAATTCCAATTGCTTATCTACGGCAGCGTATAGCCAATAGCCACAGCCACAGGCACAACGGCATCTTTTGTTGCCCCAATAAGCGCGTGTGTATTGAATATTTTTCAATTTATATGCACATACATACACACATAAATACACACAGATATACGCATGTGTGTATGTGTGTGTGTGTGTGTGCTTACCTGCATTCATTATGAACAGCACACGCCATTACGTGCGCACAATTATTAAAATTCATATTTGTATGCTACTTTATTGCATAATGACGCGCTAAAATAACGGTATTCAATAGTTGCTTGTGGAGTTCCAGGTATTTCGCCAAAATGAAAACATGTTGTCTTCTCACATATTACATCAGATATGTCAACCATGAAGAATACAAATGTTTTTCTTTAATTGGAAATGTGCGTATGCCGACATCAATGTAATGTGCAAGCTGTGGAATTTTTATTTTGCCAGCTTGTTTATTATTTGATGTGCATTTAAACGAATTAAAATGCATTTATTAATATTATTTTTGGATATTAATTAAGCCGCCTCTGCGAGCGAACGTTCGCTTTAAATGACATTAAATTCAATTCGCATGCGATAAAGTTTACACTTTAAATGTGTCAAGATTTTAAATGATTTATGCTACTCAAATGAAAATGATTTTATTCTGTTCTCGCTTAAATGTGACACAATACACGTAATTTACATTGTGTCGAAGCCAAAAATAAACACTTTTATTAACAGGCAGTGCATTAAATTACATATATTCAAGCAATGCGCTCGAACATAACACTCACTTACAAACAAGACACTCGAATGTCAAGCGTTGCCAATAATTATGTTTAAAAGCTGCCAAAGCGACAGCGAGAAACAGCACAAATTTATTACAATCAATAATTGAGTGGCGAGCGAAAGCAAAGCGAAAGAAGCAACAGCAAAATTAAATGTCGTACTATAAAAACATATGCATGCTATTTACTTAATATTAATATTATTTCTAAGAGCAGCAGATAACCTACATACGCAACCATTTGATAATATTAGAAAACCAGTTCTACGCTTGTACTGCACTGGACGGCTTGAGACGTTAGTTGATATTCATAAGTCGAAGATTACGTATACGCCACGGGCAGCAGATTAAATATACCGATTAAATATTCATTTGCTGACGCAGCAGCGCGTCACTAAAAAACATATTTTCAGTGTTTGGGTGCCGGCGTCTTAGTATTTAATATTTGCCTACGTCAACAAAAGTATAAATACAATAAAAATAAAACACATCCCCTCCGTCTCCGTCTCCAGTCTCAGGTCTCAAGTACAAGAGCAGTCAGCAGCAACAACTGCTGCTAAGAGGCTACCGGTTTTCAACGACAATCTCTTGAAGTTCTAAAGTGATGCCAATAAAAACAAGCTGCGCAGCAATAGCTGACTGTAAAATACTCTTGCAATTATTTTGATTTAAGTTTTTGCAAAAAAAAAAAATAAATAAATAAATAAATAAATAAATAAAAATAAAAACAAAAACCTTAAATATATTATTTCATCTGGCAATAAAGAATTAGTTTAAATTACTTTGCCTCGCACTCAGTCCCATTGCATAGAATATTTGCTTGCGCGCAGAAAACTTTTTGATCTCGCCATGTGTTAATGAGAGAGAGAGAGAGAGGGACAATGAAATGTTGTCTGTCAACGGAAATATATCACTCACTGTACTACGGTACTCTTTAATTGTTAAATTCTGTTTTATTGGCAGCGATTTGCATATAATTAAAATAGCTTCTAGTGTGCCATACTCTGATGACATTCGGTTGCAATCAACGAGTCTCTGATTTGCAAACAACGCTCGCTTTGATTGCAATCACATATTCAGTGATTGGGCTGCAGCAGCACCAGTACCACCAGCAGCAGTGGCAGTTGCAACGACACTTGCTGCATATGCGCCATGTGGCTTGCTACGTGCTGTAACTGCAGATAAGCAGTCGCCACAAACCGCAATGCGAGGCACTCATAGAAGTGCGTGATCCCAGTTACATGGCCAGGACATGCAAAAGGCAAAACAGGAAACGCACTTCTTGATTAGTGGCCTTTGTTAACTGAAATATTAAACGGGCCGCTTTACTGACAGACTGAAGCACTGGTTGACTGATTGAGAGTTACAAGTAATTAGCGGCCTTTAAATGTGCGCCCAACTTGGCACTAGGAACGGATTGGACAGGCTATGCGAAACGCCTCCGCGCCAGCGGCTTTTGTTGTATTGTATTGCGGGCGATAATTAACAACAGGTTTTTTTTTTTTAGCTGCTTAGCATACAACATAACTAAAGGCTTGTTAGCCTGATAAAAGTGTACAATGGCAACAGCTACAACAACAAAGCACACAAACACACACGCGAACACCCACTTGAAATGAATTGGCGTGTATTGTAAGGCAACGCGGAGTCAGCCAGCCAACAGTCAGCCGACGCAAGTTGTTGACTTGACCAGCGGTCAATGAACCAACCGGCTTGACTCTGATGCACAGCTCAAGTGGGCGCCGCCAACTGAGTGCAAGGCGAAACCGAAACGCAAGGCTGCGCCAACAGCAACGGGATGCATTGTATGCGACAGCACGAATGTTTGCCATAGCATTAGCCAAATATTTACATGAAATTAAGCATAGAAGTGTAAACTCCAAAAGCCCTCACAGAGCTAACATCAACTAGTTTATTGTGATGTGTGATTGTCAATTTCACAGGGGTCGCATTTAGGGCGTCATTCGATAATTTATTCGGTTTCATGCTGCCAGCGGACATCAATTTAAATGCGGTTCTCCACGCGTTCTCCCCTCTCTCTCTCTCTCTCTCTCACTCTCTCTAACTTGAATTCGCTTAAGTAGTTATTTTGCGTCTAAAATGTCTTTCTCCCTCACGCTCGCTTTCTCACTCTGATATAATCAACGTTATGGCAGCGCATTAAGGCAAAATTTATGCCATCGAAGGCGATGTCTTTTCTCTCTTTGTTCGCTGCGTTCATTTTAATGCATTCACATTTCTTAATGCAAAAAAAAAAAAAAGAAAAGTAGAAAAACTCAACTAAGATGTAGAAAAAATTCAAATGCAAGCATAATTTCTTTGCATTAAAACAAAAGACGACATCGAAGCTCAGAGATTCACAGTAAGCAAAGTAGAAAAGTGCTTTCAAAGCGATTTGATCTATATAAAGTGTGCAACCTTTCAAAGGCTTTCAGCGAGAAGGAGTGCTATATAAATATTGATATGCATTGATAATTGAACAGTTATTTAATATAAAGCAAAAGTTCTACATTTCATCTACCAAAATATATACAAATATTGTAAGACCATTCATAATATGATCGATTTACATGTCTACTTAATATTATTCTGAACTCATTATTCAGCAGTCTGCGTCATTCCGTCTGTCGCATTAATACTTAGTCAATAAACTAGCAACTTTGACAAGCATGTCATATTTTGTCCAACTTTTAAATGTATACTGATTGATTAACAGTTAATCAACTCTTTAGTACCATTTTATCTTTCTTTCTTTTAAGTCCAAGTTTAACTTTTAGTCCAAGTTTAACTTTGGTAACAAAAAATAAAAATAAATAAGTTGTGAGACATCATGCCTTTAGATAGAAAAAAAAAGAAGTAAAAAAAAAACGCAGTTAGAACTTTTTCAAGATAACATCGAAAGGTCTCAAAGAAAATAAAAGTTTTCAGCCAAAAACGAATTTGCCGTTGTGGCCATCGGCCATTGCTGACGTCGCGCTGCTGTTGCCGTTGCCTTAAAATTCAAATAAAAAATTCACTTTTTGGCTTGTTAAATCTATTGCAAATATATATATTTTCTCTGTATTTTATTGCCCCGTCTCTCTTACAGTGGTTCTCTCTCTCTCTCTCTCTCGCTCTCTCTCTCTCTGTCGTTCTGACTTTTTGTTGCTTCTGGCCTAGCACAGCCCCTTCATTCAACAAAGTGTTCTTAAATATTACATAACTAGACAAATTGAAATTCCGTGCACGCTTCTATCATTGAAATCTGTTGAGCGGCGTGCAAATGTATCTGATGTATCTGATGGATACATTCCGAAGTCCGCTCGATTCGCTGCTTATATTTGAGTTGCGTTTTGCTTTTGGGTGCGACAGTCTGAACTGAACTTGAGCAAGAGCACAAAATATTGATATATTTGCTTGAGCAAAGCGAATGATAAGCGATTGCTTGTTGTTATTGTTCCTGATTTTGTTGTTGTTGTAATTTAGGTGAATTTTTATGTGCGCAGTCATTAGAAATCATCATGCATGCAATCAGTACGGACGGATATACATTTTTCTATCCGTTAAATCTGGATCATCCTATCCTTAAGCATACAGAACACAGCTGGCTGTAGGTGAAGGTGACCTTCAGACACTTTAAGTATTCCAAGAACCGCTCTGCATAATTTTGCAATATCTTCATCGGAAAATGTTGGGTTTGCATTTACTTTACATAAGACGAGCCGAACACTGACTTGACACTGAACTTGACTGCTGGCTGGTCATAGGATGCCCAGTAATTGAAGTGTGACCTCGATAACAGAATGTACAAGTATCTGCCAGCAGCGAGTACTGACTCAAATGGAGCACTTAAAGCTGTAACGTGAAGCATGAAAATGAATAAGTTGCTGGAGCGCAAACATTTAACGCTTCATTAACTTTAGATAAAGCGCAGTGCCAGACGCCATACTACAATACTCGGCCCACCACAGCCGAGCACAGGGCCCCAAAAATGGGTTGGGTGTGGGCGAGTGGCGCTGTACTACAATTAACACTCGCCCTGAAAATCAGACTCTAAGAAAAATCGATGCTGGCTCTCTTGTCGACCCCCAGACAAGACATGGTGCCAACACAAAGGTACTTCAGCACGCGTATCTCAAAGGATTTGATGCCTAAAAGCGGACGGTGGTATGTTTCGTGAGTAGTTTTCGGGCAGTTTGCTTGATGACTTTGTTGACTGTGGGAATTTACACTTACCTTCTCTCGCTTTTAAGTAGACCGTATTGGCCACAATATTCTCTAATTCCATTAGTTCCAGGTTGGCGGTTTTTTAATGAATCCTTTGGCGCTCTCGAAAATATAGCACACGTTGCTCTCAGCTCTAGCTGTTCAATCAGCGGCTTTTTGGGATTGCTTTTGACGGGCAAGACAACTCAGTTCAGCTTTTGTTAGGCCTGAAGCTAAACTGTAGCAGAGCTGACGCTGAATTCTGTATTACTTTAAACTTGCAAGTCTACGGCAGGCTGGCTAATTTGTGGCCGTCGTCTAAGATCCAGCGTTGTGGTATTTGGTACAGTTACACACACAGGCTTCATTTAGTTTCAAGGTTGAGCTTGGCTAAAACAGAATTTCGTGCCTTTGATGTTGTGGAAATTTTGTGAGCTTGATTGGATTTGGTTGGTTTTTTAGGCTGGGCCCGAAAGCTGACGCGTTTCGCTGGAATGAAATATGGGTTATAAAGTGTTAATTAATTGACTTTGGCAAGAAAGTTGTGTGTGTCTAAAGATAAATTATATATTATATGCATGTTCCAAATAGATTAGTTAATAATTAACACACGCATAGTCTGCGCTATTTAAAGCTACGACGACATATACGTAAATATTGATTTAAATGTGAGTGTATAAATGCTTGAGTAAATGTCTAAAAGCAATTCATGAACTCTTTCAAACAGGATTTATGTTTAGCAAATAATTTAGCTATATAAATATTAAACTATTTGCTTTACACTGCTGCTTTTACAAGTTCTTAAAGCAGATTTCATTAAACTTTGAAAAGTAATTCTATTCTTAATAGTCAGCACTTCTGCATGCGACATTTTTCAGTCTAAGGTCTGCCAAAAACCACAAGAAAAAAAAAAAAAAAAAAAAAAAAAAAACAAGTAAGCCTTGAGTGACATTCACTTTAGTGTATGTGTAGATACACATGTACATCTGCTGAAATGTTCTATTCGTATGCTTAACTTTGCTCTCAAAATTTGTGCAACTTGACGAGCGACCCGCCTGCTGGTCTTCCCCAGGCGGCGGGCTTCCATTATATTTAGGTGTAGTTCTTGTCACCTGCTTGCGACAAAGGAGCTGAGTATGTTTGTATCATGCAGAGTGCACTTAGTGTGTATGTACGTGCGAGTGTGTGTCGAGGCTTGGTTAACAAGCTGCCTCAACTGAGAGCAAAAAAGCCACAATATATTTTGTCTAAACCACGAGCCATCATTGCGGTTGCTGTCCCCGCTGAGGTGTCAGTAATGTTGCGGTTGACATTTATTAATCATGGAGATGAAAAGAGCAAATATGGGAGGCAATGTTGCTGAAACTAGAGATGGAGCTGTGGCTAGGAGGCAACTGTACGAGATTCGAATAACTAATAGTAAAATAATTTTATGGGAAAAGTTCTGTCGTGTCTCGTTCGAAGTGCCTGATGACAGGAAGTGCTGCCAGCAGCACTTAAAATACACAATTTATGTGCCTTTCGATAACAAAATTTAATAAGAAATAAATTATAAACTATAGTGTTTAGTCGTTCCTGGCAAATTGTTGATTGGGTAACAAATTGTTCCCCTTTTCATTTATCGACTTGCCTGTGCGTCATGTGGCAAGCTTTTATTGAGCAATCTTTCGGTCGCCTGCCAATAGGCAGCGTTTTTAATTAAACATGAACTCATGGCTATTGTGGCAATTTGAATGTTTTCCTACGTCTACGACGATACATTAAATATAATGGGCAACAGAAGCAGCCATAGCAACAGCAACAGCAGCAGCTGCAGCATGTGCGCTTCTCTGGAGCTGTCGGAGAAGATCTGGAGCAGGAGGCTCACATCAGTCAAAGCATAAAATTGTGGTCATGTCTGGACCATGCGAGTGTTTACATTCAAAACAAATTTCAGCACAGACAAAATTTTGCAATCAAGCAAATTAATTGTTTTTCAAATGCGTAGCTCAACAAATAAACAAAGAGACACAAAAACCAGGCATATGCGACGACCAGATGCGCTGCCGAGAAGTTGGCTGAAGGAAAACAGATTATTCCATAAAAATAAAAGCGAATGATAGCTGAGTGTGTATGTGGAGCAGACGTCAAATACATGAAATTTGTTTTCAATTTACCGATCCAGCTATGCAAACAGCAAACAGAAGTTTCCATTGCTTTAGACCAACTTTGAAGTGTGACCAGATCTCAGGGACTTAACTTAATACATATGTTAAACAGTCATCGAAATATTTAAACTAAGCGTGATATGAGCGAAAAGTGCTCAGCAATGGCAAAGGCCGCTTGACTGGGCACATTTCATTTTCACATATCCATTAATCACGACTTCGCACAGTGTTGCATTAAATTAATATGCCCATTCAATTTATTTGAAAAGGTAAAGCACATAAAGTGCGTGTAGCGCCTCCTAAAAGCAGAATGAGGCGCAGATTCTGAAACATTGACGAACCAACCCAAACTGAGCACATGAGCTTTGCCTTCCGGCCAGGCCGTGTCGCTTGCTGTTTCTGTTTATATGTCCGCGTCAGTGTATGCCTGTGTGTATGCATGTGTGTGTGTGTGCAAAAGCGCTAAAAGCCACTTTATTGAACATTTACGCCATTAGAGCAGGCAACGGGACGCAGTGGCAGCAGCAGGTCCCGTGACGATGACGGTATAAAAACTGAAACGACGTTGTCAGTCATTGGCTCGACAATATATTCACACACACACCCACATACATACATAAGGGGCGAGCGCCCATTATGAAAATTTTATGAAATGGCGTAAATGTGCATAGGGCTCATAACAAAATTAAGCAGCAGCAACAACTACAGCAAGACCAATCGAATTGAGGCAGAGTCTCTAACTGATGGCCGCCATTACCTTGGCACTTTTCAATGCCCAAGAGTCATCTAAATTATGCTACCTCGATGTGATATAACTTTATAAATTTATAACTAAACAGGGGGCAAAAGTACTCTTCCTTACAAAGTCTATTTAAGAGGCTTAGGAGCAGATGAACTACTTCCACAGGATTTTTATGAGGTATTATAGAGAAATTAGCAGGAAAGAACAGGTAATTTTTAAACCTCGGGAGGTATACTATAATTTACATATAAATATGAATAATAAAATATTAATATATTTATATTTGTTTAACTACTGGAAATTATATTCTGTGACATATATTTTCATTACAACATTTCCTCGTTTTCTTGCTAGCTATTGGCAGGACATTCTCAAATGTACTATATTGAATGCAAATATTTCAACTACTAGTTGCTGAAGTGTATGTTTTGTATACACAAATTGCTTATATCAGCGCGTGCCCAAAAATATATTCATTTATGTTGTTTATGGTCCAAACTTTTTCCCTAACTCACACCCGTAAGGCAATTGCCTCAAGCAAGCAGCAATTGACTTATTAATTAAGATACTACCAGACAGAATTCGGGTTTAGGGAGCTGGCAGCAGGGTGACTGCTAATATTTATGCAATCCCTTATCATATTTATGACAGCTTTGGCCAAACCCCGGTCAAATGGCCGCCTTTAATGCCGTCAATTTGAATGCCGGGCGCGACTTTCGGGTCAGTCGGACGTTGGCTGCATAGGCAAGTACCGAAGAGCTTGGACCAGTTATTAAAAGGAAGACAAGCTCTGGTAGCACTGAACTCCAATCACGAAGAAGAAGCTCGATTACTCAAACGGACATCCGCAGCTCGCTGCTGCCACATTAGTTATGAAATCGTCTTCCTTTTCCCATGCATTCAGCCTTTGTTGCTGATGTTCGCAAAGAAAGAAAAAAACGAAAATACATGGCCAAAACTGACCCAAGCCAGACACCGACAGAGCATGAGGAGCTGCTATGCGTGAGTGTTCTGACTTTAGCTAACTGTGGCCACAAATACAGCTAGGGCTTTCATTGGATTTTTTCTGTCTTTCTGCTCTCTTGCATTTGTGTTTTTCACATATTTCTCTGTTTAAGCTTCGTTATGCTACTGCCCGCCATTTTTTCCATTCTCTTACTTTTTTTTACCAGCCTTCTCTCGGCCTCGCCCAGTTTTTGTCGTTCTGTGTTAATTTTGCTCTGAATGCGCAATTTATTTGCGTTAAACTTCAACGAACGTGTGTGTGTGACTGTCTGGTTATTTGGCTTTATGTATGTGTGTGTGTGTGCGTCTGTATGGCAAAGGATCAACTTTTGCCCGCACCCAGTGGTATTGCATGTGTCTGGCTTGCATTTTGTGTAGACGCCCTTAAAATTGTTTTCACTTTAATTTGCAGACGTTGCAAAATTTAATCAGTTCTTATTATAGCCCATGCTGAGCGAAGACCACATCCCAAAAGATATACTATGCATAAATATAGATATAAATACTAATTGAAAAAGTTATCATGTTCTATTAAAGACTGTAACTAGAATCATATTTGCCATAAGCAGCTAAGCTGTGCAACAAACTTATTTCAAGTTCGGTCAATCTTTCAACAAACGTACACAGGGTATTTTGTGGAGAGAGCTCGACATTTCTTTATTTAATTTACTGAATTGAAAGCAGTTCAACGTGCACACAAAGACTGTAAACTTTGACTGAAGTTCAAATTTATTATTGCAATTTTTCGCAATTTGTTCGCCAGCCACTCAATTAACAACTGAGACGAAAAATACTCAATGTAATACAAATAAAAAGAATCACATTAAGCGGTCTGTTCTTTTGATAGATATCATTATCATTATTTGATGAGCCTCGTAAAACCTGGAACTGTATTTATATCAAATTATAGATGCCTAGAAATATAATCAAATCGTCAATGACATTAATTTGAATCACATGGAGAGCTTCACCATTTCATGTCATAGAATCCAGTACTACTGTTCCAATTATTTTTCTAGCATTAGCTCTTGTTGCTTTGAGCTTTTTAATGTCCAATTATTTATTTGACAAAAGAATTTGCCGTCTTTTCCCAGAAAATCACTCAGTTTCACGCAATATAGCTTTGTTACAATCCGATACTAATTCCATTTGAATGCGATACTGTTAAAAGTGGTTCAGTCTGAGCCCGGCAAATGAACAAAACCTCAGCCTGACACAAACACAACTACTCCCACGCCCACGCCTACGCCCACACCCTCACTTACCCATACACACACACACGCACACGCACACGCACACAGTAATACGCACTTACACAAGCGTTAGTTAACCACAAAGACGTATAGATGATGATTAGGTAAGACCAACAGATACCACATTGTGTGAAGCAGCCGCAAGTATGCAGCTGTCACTCGTTTGCGGTTGGCCTGGGTTATGTGATTGACTTATGATAATCGGAAATGAGACTTTACCTAAAAGCATCATCATCATTATCAGCAGCATTATCGTTTCCTGGAATTTGGCTTATACATCATTTGGTTATGCCATTAGCCCGCTTTACGCACATTGTATTTAACAGATAGTTGTTTGATTATGTCTTCGAGCACATGTCAAATACAGTTGAGTCCAAACGTCAATTAATTGTGTAGCTTTTGAGAATGAAGTGAAGGAGTTAGTTGGTAGGACACTCATGTCATTTCAATGCCAGTTTCTAAGTCGGGAATTTTGTTGAGCTGGATACCTACTGGTCAAAATCACAGAAGCTGCACTTCAAGTATGCAAAGAACGTTTCAGCAGGCATGTCCTGCACAAATCATCGGCAAGAGCTGAGCGCCACTTGAGCTGGCAATCAATAAGCACACAAAACTACCATACGAAAACTGACCCAGTTTCACAAGGACAATGGCGAACTTGGCTGCAATCATCAGGGCGACATTCATTTCGAGAGACTAATGTGGATGTACTTTTTTACATTTTTTTTTTATTACATATATTTTTGTCAAGCAGCCAATCATTGACTTTGCTTATTCTATAATAAGACAGCTGGAGTGCAATATTCGCCTGACTTTGACATTACACATATGCGGCCAATAAACAAATGACCAGTTGTGCATGTCAGAATCATGCACCCATCTATATATCTACACCCCAACACACATAGCTACACTTTCAGCAACATCTGACATTCCAGCATGTGACAAATTCCTTCGTCTGACGCACTCATGGGGCACAGTCAAAAGCTGTTGCATGCTTTGTGGCGCATCGAGCCATCCGATTGCCAGTGTCCTGTATGCTGACTTATGTTTCCGTCAGCCCATTGCTATCGTAAAATATGTATATACATATATAGACATATACATATACAGACATATACATATATATATGCTAAGTGTATGTGAACCATTTGCATTGCCTCATTCGAATATGCGTTCAGATCTGTTGTGTGTTGTGTGTCGGCTCCTGCTGAAAGCTTTCTCATAAATGAGTTTTACATTTACCCACAGCTTCTACAATGGCCTTTGAAATCGCTAGTTTAATTTATTCTTTTATGAATTGCATTTCAATTACATTCAGCTTGCATTCACTAAATCCTGAATTGTTTATCTGCCATATCAACTCTCGAATGACGGCATAGTTTCATTTTGTTATTTTCTATTAAAACGTATGGCACATATCAACATATTTGGCTGTGACTGAAGTATCTTGGGGCTTGGAATGCTTTTAACTGATTGTACCACAATATTCGCAATATTGAATATGTATATAAATTTATATATGTATCTATTCATATATAAGAGTTCGCCTTTAGAAAAAGCTCACAAAGTTATGATTTATGATTCTGGGTCATAGCTGTCAACACAAAGTGAAATATATAAAACAAACATATGGCTTGTATAAAAATGGGACCATGTGCCCTCAAAGCGAATATTAAATACCCTGAATATTTGAAATACTAAAAGAGCTTGTATGGATTTATGCTGTATGTAATATTCAAATAATTAGCAAAAAAAAATCAGTGGTAGCAGGAAAACTATGGAAGTATTCACGCTAATATCTATTCCGCTATATATGAAAGCAATAGAGCTTGAGTACAAAACCATTTTTATTCTGTTCTTTGAAGACGAAGTATCCACACTGTTAAGCATGCCTTGTGCACAAGGAACATGTGAATGTGCTAAGCATAATAATATGCAAAAGAACAAAGGCAAAGCCTTAGTTCACAGAATGATCCATCAGCAATTCAATTAGTAAATTTTAAATGCAAAAGAAAATGTTATTATCGTAATCCTAATTAGAAGCTGTTAACTGCCTGCACGAGAACACACTTATTTGAGATGAAAGCTAAGACTCATAATTCTTGAGCTTAAACGTGCTTTCTATATTTCAACTTAGTCGCTTTATGGATATTTCCTTTGACATCAAATTGCCGTCGAGGAGCTAATGAAATTTAAAAAATAAGCGTCAAGTGCAGAATGTAATCAAGGAAAATATGGTATGCATCATCGACCTGCTAGACATCCTCGGTATTACAAAATAAAAATCAACCATTTACATTTTAATAAACATTTTTCGCTGTCTGCCTTTGATCAAGAACAGCAGCGGCAATAAAGTACATAGATTAAAAGTCCATTAAATTATATTTCCAGTCATATAAACGGCATGAAATTGCCGTGCACTTGCCGTGGGCAAAGTAAACAGGACTCGTGCAAGCATAAAAACATAAAAAATTTATTGCAGCACCCAAACGAAAGTAGACTAAAACAGCGAAAAGGAAATAATGCCAAGAATGTTGCAATGACCTGCAGCCAATATTTAAAGTGGAACTGGGCGCGTGCTTTGTTTTCTCTCGCCACACGATATAACCTTATCTGTTCGTGTTTTAAAATCAAGTTGTTTAATCAACGCAAACAACATGACTCAATACAGCAACCTATATCGACTAGCATAAGCCTAAAGAATGTTGCGAAAGAAATACCATTTGTTTAGTCATAAAAAACAGAAGTGGTTAAAAAAGAGACAGACAGCAGCCGCTCCCATCTTTAGCAAAAATTTTATAGGCACGAGCAGGAATTCCCAAAGGTAATTCCGGAGGACTTACTGCTGTTATTTAATTTATAGCTGTATTAATTATTGATGGATTTTTAGAAAAGGTATTTATTAAGTTACGTTCAGAATTCTGACTACCTTGAGAGCAACATACATTGACAGCCTGCATTGAAATATGCACTCTATGAAAAAATAGATGACTTTTTACAATTTATGGATTTTTGCACGCAGAAGCTGTGGTAAAGCCAAAGTGAATTACGTAAATTTCTGGTACTTGGAAGTCATTTTTAAAATTGCGGATGGCACCCAGCACCTTGCATAGAGCTTAAATAACGTTATAGATAAGATGAAAAATACAGCACACAATATACAAAAGCCATCCGTCCAAGAACGAGAGTGAGAGCGACGAAGAGGGAGAGAGCGAGAAGGAGCCAAGGCGACATAGCCCAAGGGAATGTAACGCGTTTGAAACGAAAATGATGTAGAAAAGAAATTCAAGATATAGAACTTGTAGCAATTGCATAAATATTTAAAAGAAACTCAAGGGAAAGACTTTCAAGTATTCAGTGTATGTTTTTTTATGCCATGTTTTGCCCGGCGCTAGGCTGCTTATAAAGAATTACAGTGCTGACATTTTCGCTTACCTGCGCCATTGAATTGAGTTCCATAATGAACTCAACTGTAAAATTGGCATCGCTCAGTGCACAAGCGAACGCCTGGGCGTTGAGTGTTGGTGGCAAAATCGTCAAATATGTCTGCGGTTAGAAGTGGCCAATGTCGAATGCTGCTGACTGCTGGCTGCTGGCTGCTGCCAGCTGCTGTGTCGGCCCTCTGACCTCTGCCCTCTGCCTGCTGTTGACGGCTTACGTCGCGACGTTTCGGTGCAAATAAATAGGCAAATACTCGTACAGACAATGAAACATTTATTCAGACCGCAGGCGCTATCGCCGCACAGGACACGCCCAGGCAGTCGTTCCAAGTTATTCAATCTATTGAATGCCAGTCGTCATGAGGCTGAGGCTGAGGCTGATTTGCGCACTGTTTACTTTAATTACTGGCCATAGGATGAAAGGATACTCTTGACAACGAAATTCCTGGGTCGTTTTGATTAGCTTGTGAGCTTAAATAAATTGAATGCTTGCGGCATTCCATAATTGAAATGGGCAGCTTCTCAGACGAATTCAATTAACAGAATCGTTTTAGAAAATATATTCATGAGGCTATCTCGACCGACTTATCATTGGTTCAATGAGAAAGCTAAGCACCCTGGCGAATAGAACTACAGTTACAAATGAAGAGCCATCGATAAAAGTGGCTAATGGCTGCAACAAATGGGACTGATAGAAGTTGGCACGTTATGGCCACTTATGACGCCCCAGCCCAATGAATAAACACGTTCTCATATCCTAAGCCAGTGCCATTAGTGTTGCGTAGTTGTTTTGCCACAATTCTTCGTCTGGTCGGGCCCAAAACTTACGGTTCATTGAGCCAGGAGATTTCATTAATAAAAAATGGAAAATAGCAAAGACCAACAGGCATTTGGCCGGGCCAACTTTGCCAAGGCAAGCGGATTTAACTATTCATGAGCGCACACAAAGCGACGCTAAATGTTCGAACAACAGCAATAGCAACAGCAACAACAACAGCAAATTGCTTTTGGTATATATACACGTAGTTACATTTAAATATATGCACAAGTAAGATCTTTGAGAAACAGCGCCAGCTTTTACTTATACAAAGCATTTGGGCAGACGGCTCAAGTCTAAGCACAAACAGCACGTGCATAATTTTAGCAATAGCAACAACAACAGCAACAGAATGTTTTCGGCAGCTTTTGAAAGATACGCGCAGGAATAAATAAAATGTTAAGTAAACATGATTTACGTTTGGGCCACAAATGCTCAAATACCAAATACTTTTCGCTGCCATAGTAGTCTGTCAGTTTAGATAGACAGGTGGATACGAATGTAATGAAATATTTAACTGTTTTGAGTTTAAATTTGGATTTTTAAAATAAAGTTGATTGACATTAAATGTTTTGCATGCAAACATATAATCTTAATGACTATCAGATTTGCATAAATGCCACGTTATCAATATAAGTTATTATTTTTATACAAATTAATATAGATAAATATATGTACGTATTTATGTCAGAATTACAGCTGCAACGTCTTAAACTTCAAGTCTTATCTGCATATACAATTCTCTCGCTTTTGCTCTCTCTCTCTCTCCCTCTCTCACTCTCGCTCTCTCTCGCTCTCTTTCTCGCTATATATATAATTTACGTAGTAGCCAACGCCAGGCAGTGAGAGCATTTAAGAGCTTAAGCAACGTTGGGCATTCTGTAAGCACATACGAAAATTGGAAAAGCGTGTAAGAATGGAAAATGCCAGACACATACAGACAGACAGTCAGAGGAAGAGACATCGTGAAAAGCGGAAACGTGTTTGAATTCCCTCCGACTCATCCCCATTGTTGCTGTTGCTACCGTTCTTCTTTAAATCAGCCTACAGCATTTTTTATTATATTTATTTTTTTTTCTGGTAAAGTGGGACTATAATGGTGTTTGTGACTGCATCTGTGGCAGGCGTTTGATTTTAACCTATGCAAAATGCTCCCAAAATTAACGGGAAGTATGCTTGAAAGAGAACACAAATTTCTCGCTATATATATATATATATATATATATATATATATATATATATATATATATATATATATGTAAATTCTAATTTCTTGGGCGACAAAGCCAACACAAAAATGTAAGCTGGAAGCGACATTTTAATTGAAAATTCTACAGGACATGTAGCTGTAATAAACGAAACAAAGCATAGACGAAATCCAATAAGTAAAGATGAAAAGCAAGTAATACGGAAGCAACGAACTGTAAAATACTTCTTGACAGCCCAATAACTGTTTATATCAAAGTAATAGTGTTTGATCATGGTTGACATATATCTCTGGGAAGTTAAACTGAAGTCTTTATTAAAGAAATTCTTTCTCAAATCTCATCATGAAGCATATTATGCCTGAAGGCGCACTTCAGTTTATGCACATTCCAATTTGGTATTGAAGAAACCCAATATACCCATTTCAACCCTGTGAAGACGCATTGACTTTGCTGCTCTTCGCTAGCTGCAGGCAAAGAGCACAGACAATTTGGAAGTTGTATGACATGATGAAAACAATTCCGAGATGCTAGCAATGGGCAGAGCTTATTACGCAGCGCTCTTGGCCAGGCAATCACAATAAAGAGCAAGAGCTCTCAGCTGCCCGGGCTAGCTAGTGGGTCTAGCAAATATTTTCACAATGTTATGTAGATAAGTGCTTAAGGTTTGCTTTTCTCTCTCTATCTCTCTCTCTCTCTCTCTCGTTTTCGCTAAGACATCGCAGTCAACCAGCCAGTATATAAAACGACATGACTATAAACCCTTTTTCAGACAATTTAAGCTGAACAGCGTGCGGATTTGCTTGGCTGGCTCTAGATATGCCATCGCCTTGGTTGGCCCCTGCAACTCGAAGGTTTACGATTGAACTGGATTTAATTTGGCAAAATTGTGCGGGCACTTAAATGGCCAACAACTCGACTTGACTTTTGCTGCTCCGCGTGTGTCTCTGACAGTCTATATGGCTGTATGTCACTGTGTGTGTGTGGGTGTGTGCATCTAATGGTATAGTATGATTTTATGCATTGCGTTAGCAACAAAAAGTTACTCAAAACTTTGCTACCCAACTCAACTAAAAGCAGTTACTCCCATGGCTTATTTATTTATTTATATTTTGATGCTGCATTTTTCAATGCTGAAAAACTTTATATACTACAATTTTCAGCTGTTCTGTAGTGTTCTGTTCGGTTTCGCCCTGGGCGCTCTCCAGAGTGACGTAACTTGTTGATAACTCAACAAAACTCAATTACTGAACTTTCATGCTTAACGCTACTCGTTGATGTGTATTAGTGTATAAATGAAGCAACAAATTGTGTAACTAATAAATAGTTAAAACTGAAAGTCAACTGAGCAGAATTAGATAAGCTCTTGAGTATGTTACAATCCATACGATATGGATAACTTTATAAAAGTAATTATTCTCTCAAAAAACAATTATCACATAAAAACTCAAAATAACTGCAATCGATTGGTAAAGCTTTGCTATGAAATTGACTATGAACGCGATTCGTGCTGTGTTACATTTAGTGCTAGAAACCAGAACCATTGCAATTGGATTACAACTGCAATTGCATGTTGCGCAACATTTGGTCATTAATGTGCACTATCAATGGCTCCGCTGGCTGCAGCGGCACCTCCACTCGATTGAATATGTTGCAAAATAGCACCACTCAGTGCGGTGCATTATTATTGGCGATGGCCGCCCCGTTGTGTGCCATTTCATAATTGGGCCATGGCTAAAACAGCTCCCGGCATAAATCATGCCAAGGGATGACAATGTTAATGGTGTTCGGTTGCGTTGCTGCCATAGATGACCCAGCCCAGCATTCAACGGGAACGTGCATAAATTTTCAACTAGAACTAGAGATAGATCCCTGAGCATACACACACACAATACTACACACACACATACAGAGACTAGCTGCAGTTGCAACTTTTATTACTCCTTATTTTTGTTGCCTACTTGGCAGCGTCAGAATGTCTGCCAGCATAAAGCTAACATCGATATTTTTATTGGTTTTAGCTGAAGTTTTATTGCTGTCCTCGGGCTGATTTACATATAAACACATGGTATGGACATTTTTATAAAAACCACTCTTGCAATGACTATCAAATATATTGCGAATTTCCCATCTGGCTGAGTGCATTTGTTTCCGTCACATGCAATATTTACTTTTGTTCATTCATGCATAAATTGTTGCTTTTACTTGCTGCTAATGTATGTTTAATGAAAACAAAATAAAAACATAAAACTTCCATTAAATATTTAATTGCTCTGGGGTCTGTTTTGTTTTTAATTCATTTCATTTTTCTTTTCTTTTGGTTTGCAAAACTCTCAATGGGAATACATTTGCATGTTGAACTGTGGCGAGATAACAAATTTGTTTACTTAAAAAAAATTCATTTATTGCTCTCGATAAAAAATATATTTACAGCTTGAACTAATTCTCTCGCACAATGGTAGCGATACAATATTTTATATATATCAAATTCATTTTAAAATAAATAAATAAATAAATAAAATCTTGAATATTTCTTCACCTAAGCCTACGTGGAGTGCCGCTTACTAGATTTATCTACTTGACTATTCAGTAGTGATTGAAATATACTTTAAGGGGCAGCCGGGATATGTACTCTTGTTGTGCTGACTATGCACTGAGCACTGAGTTGCTCTGGCATAGTTAATTTAGGTGCAGTTTGCTTTGTCGACACGGTAATTATATGCAATTAAATTGTGCAAACAAAGTTAGCTCGAGGCACAGAGACTTGGCCAGAAAATCCTGGCTAAAACAGAACAATGCAAGTGTATCCACATTAAAAGCAGTTGCACGTAGCCAAATTGATGAGGAAAACCATAGCAACGGCCAGCCACAAATTCTCTAGATATTGTGTTGTGCTGTCTGAGGTTGACTGAATGTCTGGCTGCGAGGCTGCCAGGCTGCCAGGTTTATGTGGTTTGGTCTAGTCGGGTTACGTATGTGGTCTACCTATGCCAGCTAAAGCAAATGCACGCAGGTGAAGCTGGAAATATTTGTGCCACGTATGTTTGGCTGCTAATCAGTAGACGGCACAGACAACCTGTGATTCGTGTCGGTGCCATGAGACACGATTTACGGTTTACAGCTAGAGATGGACGTGTAAGCGACAAGACTTTCGTGAATAGCATGAGAAAAGTAAACATAGTATATGGAAAGCGTATAAAATAATCCATTTATATGCATATATTGAAATAAATTAATATTTCAATTTGTGAAGGGGCAATATAATAAATCTTCGTTGAAAATTATGAACATTCAACGCATGCACTTAGTTAAATTGGTTCAATTTCTACCGAAGCATGTTCATTTTTTATTTAATTTTTAATTTTTTTTATAACAGTAGCTCACGCACCTATAATTTTTCGTTTTTCGACTGTTGTATATTAATTTAGCTGGCATTACTTCAGTGAGCTGCTTCGAAATAAGAATAAAAATCTCTACTAAAATCTAATTTAAGCGTTTCAGTCACGACACAAACTTTAGACTAAAGTTGCAGCTCTGCTGCTGGCTGCTGGCTTGGTGAAACCAAATAAATAGCAAGAAATGTGCAGCACGCGCAAGTAGCGTTATATTTATGCAGCGGAAGCAACGGTCCCGGCAAACGGCAACGGGTTCGAGAGACCGAGATTGGACTTGGGTGTGGGCTTTTGGGGCTACCGGCGGCAGAGATGCTCGGTTGCATTTCAATGGCATAAAACACACCCCAAGCATCACAATGACGCACACATGCCGCCCTTTGGCAGCCCTAGTCGCGCCCTGCTCAAAATAAGGGAAGAAATCTTGCAAATGAACACAAATACGCAGAGAAGAAGAAAAAAAAAACATGCACATTGGGAAAAAACAACGAGCGAGCGAAAATCTTTTGTGTGCAGTACAAAAGATGCGACAACGGCAACGCAGAGAAAGAGAGAGAGAGAGAATGAAAGAGAGAGGCAGAGTGAAAAGAGAGTGAGAGAAAAAATATATATTTATATATTTCTTTTTCGTATAGGGTAGAGCTTGGGCCAAGTTCTGCAGAGCCAGAAGCATCGCAGTTGCACTTGTCGCTGCCCGTGGTAGCTTTTTTTCCTCTCATTTTTTTGGGTGTGCATTGTGCATTGGCAAAAGAGGGGACTAGAATAGAAGAAGTCATTGGCCTCTTCCATTCTTATATATGTTGACGGCCTGCTGCACTCATCGAAATTCGACTTTGGTATTCGTCATTAAAGCTGATTGCTAAGCGCGCAGACATCAATCAAAGGCAAGAAAGAGAAAGAGGCAAATCAGGGGAGCGGGAGCGGGAGAGAGAGAGAGAGAGAGAGAGAGAGAGAGAGAGAGAGAGAGAGAGAGAGAGAGAGAGAGAGAGAGGGAGAGTTAGTGAGACCAGTTCCGAATTATATAACATGCAAAACAGCACACTCAAAAACAAAGCACATCATATGATTATCATGTGATAATATTCAGTACAAACTTGGGCGCTGTGACTCATCAGCCCCAAACTATTGAAATGTACAATTAGAAGCTACAAAGCAACAAAGTCGATGCGCAGATTGAATTTCAAAGCGCAATAAACTTGCCAGCAAATTTGCATGGTGTGAAAATTATCATAGCACGACACCGCAGCCAATTGGGTCACTTAGACTACGTTTTGTATCATAAAAGTACTTACTATTAGCGGCTCACTTATAACTAAGGTATGTGTTATGGACCGTAGATCGTAATTGTGTGTCGTGTGGCTTCGTGAGAACCAAATCACGCTTGAGCGGACAGCCTAATTCAATTGTGAATCCTAATTGAATTTGTGATAATTCAATCAATTTTGTATATTATTAAATTTCTATTTCTTAAATTTCTTTTTGCTTAAAAAATTAAAAATTATTATTTTTTGGTGTATCTATATCTTAATATATTCTATTGTGCATATTCATCTTTAACTTTACTTAACTCACATCCACTGAAACTATTTCTGGCTAATGCATAGGCCATAATTAACCCTGTGAGCTAATGCAGACAATGCAGATGATTTTCTCAAGAATAATTTATAGGCAAGCTTAAGGAATAGAATTCTACTTGTGAGT
This sequence comes from Drosophila koepferae, assembly GCA_030914345.1. Lineage (NCBI taxonomy): Eukaryota > Metazoa > Arthropoda > Insecta > Diptera > Drosophilidae > Drosophila > Drosophila koepferae. The sequence goes on from JAUESR010000197.1 coordinate 3,533,672, forward strand.
CGCTCCAATTAAATAAAAAATATGTATTTATATATATAGTAGAGCACATAGTTTCTGGGCTTTGTTAGAGCGATACGAACTGGTTCAGAGAAGCCGACATGCAATCTTTCAGCTTTCTGTATTGATGCTATGTGAATGACGCGTACTGTAAAACAGCTCGATGCGATTGCCACAATATGGCATAGGAATTTGTATATGTTTATTGTTATTATTGCCTCTGTCGGCAAGGAGGGCCTCTCTCACTTCCCCCTCTCCATCTCACTCTCTCTATCTGTCTGTCTGTGGGCTTTTTCATTCATTTGTGATCGCACAGCACATTCCACTGTGACTTGCTTCATTCATGGCGTACGCGACTGCGACAGGGCGCGTCAAATGCTTTGAGGAATTAAATTGTTTCTTTTTTTTCTTATTCTATTGAGTAACTATTCTAATAGCAGGCCTTGGTGGCAGCGATTGCGACAACAACAATAACCATAACAACAACATCAAGTCGACTATGAAAATAGACGTCGGTATGCGTATTTCATAATTAATTAATTAATTAATCGGTATATAGTATAACGCTTAGGTGCTTACATATAATTATTCCACATAATGACATTCCACAGTCACAGTCACAGAGTGTATAAAATTGTCATCGCAACGCATTTCAATCAGCATTATTAATAATGCGGTCATGTTTAAATTATTAACTGTGTAAACATATTATTTATAATGTTTAATATGAGAGGTATAATTAATTATAAATGGAATTTTTTATTGGCTATATGCATATTGATTACAATCCTATGCTGCTTTAAGACTATATATTACACAGTTTACATATATTGTTATTTTAAAGCTCAGATTATTAATACCGTATTTAGCAATACATGATACCGAATATATATATATATATATATATATATATATATATATATATATATATATATATATATATATAACATCTATTTTTTAAGACAGCTCAGCTCATAATCTATACTAAACGATTCAATGTGCGTCCGAGCACAGCTGCCGCTAATAATAGCTCACATTTCTAATCGTTTTTTTTTTTTTCGCAAAGTTCACAGGGCTATCAGGCATAGGACCGCACCTTCCATATGCTTATGTCAAATCGATCAATCGCTAGAAAGTGCCCATTCAATGTGTCTAGTGTGGAGTATAAAACAAGCAGCAGCTACAACAACAACAACAACACTAACAATGAAGTGGGCCCGCATTGCGCCAAGGCTGGCCCGCATTTGACCCGGGCCAAAAGAAATACGAATTACTTGGCCTGAGTAAGGCCACCTGTATCAATACAAGTATTTATTTATAATAATATAAGAGAACACACATACACGCGCGCACGCACGTTCTTGCACAAATACATATGCAAATACGCATTAATGGCACTGCTGCTGGTGCCTGTGTGTGTGGCTGTCAAACCTCATTTAAATACTATGACGATGTTTTATTGACACAGTGTGTATGTTTTAATTTGGCTTTTGCCTTTCACTGCAGGCCGCTCGCCTCAGCTCGGGGGACTGGGGACCGCGGTTTGGATCGTATCGAATTGGCGTTTGGTCGCCTCGGGTCGCACCTGCTATAAATAAAAGCGGATCGCTTTGACGTCACTGTGACGTCATTTGCACAACGCCAGCAATAATAAGGCATAAACATTAACTCAATCATTGTATTTAAAAGCGTCTAGCGAAGTCTTGTCAATAAACTGGTTTTCAAATACTATTCGACATGCTTTTGTCTCTATTTACCTTTTTTTTTTTTCTTTTTATTTTATTTCAATTTATTTTTGATTTTTTTTTTCAGCTCTCTGCCTTGTAGTATTCGTAAAAACTTTATATAATTGTAGTTTACCGATTTATTGCATTTGCATTTGTTTATGGCGTGTATTTACAGCTCTTACAGCATTGTGCAAATATTTTCACTTTTCTGGCTGTTTGTTTTCTTTTTCGTTCTCTCTTATTTTCAATTGATTTCAATTCAATGCATTTCAATATTCTAGTTTTCGCAGCGAGAATTGGGAAAATATTTTTATTAACTTGGCTGCTTTTCGTGTTTACATTTCATTTCATTTTGAATGCATTATGAGCTCTCGCCACTGCCTCACCTGCCTCTCTTGATGGTATTTTTGCTTTTGTCCGATTTGCGACTTGATTTAGTTTTATTTCTGGCCATTTGCATTAATTACTCGCGACGACATGTTGCCAGTTTAATTGAATTTTCAACTCAAAGTGGCGGCGCGATTTCTTAAATCTTCATAAACTTGCGTCGTTTATTTTTGATTCGTGTTTTATTTCCCTCGGCATTTCATGATTTCTTTGCGTTTTTTTTTTTTTTTCGCATTATTACTATTATTTGGTTTCTGGCACAAGGCTAACAATTGCGTTAAACACTCATTGCTCGCGGCTATTGCTGGTTGGTGTAGCAGTTGCTGGTCTCGATGTTGTTGATATTGCAGCTTTATGAATGGACGATGGTCAAGCCTTTGTGGCGTTAGCCCGTGTAATGCATAAACAAATATCAGTTCAGCTAAAACAAACACAACCAAAAGCCCTAACGGCGCCAGCAGGTTACCCTGCTGTTAATTCAAATGTCGAAATACTCATATCAATCGATATTACATATAAATATATACATGTATAGGAATATTTGTATGTACATATGTCAATGTAGATCTACATGCAAATATCAAATTGGCTCGCACGTCCGGCGCGAGTAAATTTGCCTTACAAATAGCAATTGCAAATAGCAACGAGAATAAAGCGCAACATTTTCTATTTCGTACTTATTTTTACATATTCCCGCTAACGAATTTATCAATCAATTGCAACAGCAACGGCAACTGCAATTCCAATGCCAAATAGCAATCACATGGCACACATTCGGCATTCGATATTTCTTTTTTTTTTTTTTTTTTTTGGATTCATGGATTACCATGCATGCATATAGTTGCACAAATATGAATTCTTTAGACATGTCAGTTCCTGCCGCAGGGTTCAGCTATTGGAGCGCTTAGGCTGCCAGTATTAAAATATAATACTTCCGGAACCACATTCAATATTTTATTCATACAGCAGGGCATTTCAATAGTTCCCGCCCAAGCAATGTCTATTGTTCACAAATCAGTCACGTTACGGACTATCTATGTATTTTCCGTTTATTTTGTATATAAAAGTATCCAAAGCTTCTCGTTGGCTTACGTAAATGACGAAAAGTTGAATTTATTACAATAAACCGTTATGAAAGCAATCGATTGTCCTGATTAAGCCTTTTGTTTTAAAAGACTATAATTAATTTTTCATTCAAACTGCACATTTGGATTTTTCAATTAAAAAAACTTTCAAGTCTACCAACGCTGAATCAATTTCTTGATGCATTATTTATCCATTATAATTGTTTATTGTTTCATGTTATATATAACACTTTTACTACGTATTCTAATGAAGTATATATATACTTCTTGCAGTTAAAGAAAAGTGCTTAATATTGCGGAAGCTTAACGAAACAAGCACAGGTAAGACCTTAATACTGATAATCATAAATGTATTTAAACATTTAAATAAATATTATGAGGATATAACCAACCGAGCACTCTCTGAGCCCTTGGCTGGTCAAGTCACATTACTTGACCAGCTCTGGACAGGCCGTTAAGTAAGCTCTGCAGACAGCCAAAAGCCGGCAAACGGGACGAGGCCACCAGCTAAGTCAACAGCAGCATCGACCACAGTCGTTGCTGATGATGACGTTGCGACGTTGACCACGACGCCTGCCATGCACAGGCACAGGTGAGGGCAGAGCTGAGCATGGTTCAGGGTAAGTAAGAACTGGAAAATGTCAGTCAAGTTAAGCTGAGCGGAGCTGAGCCGCGCTAGTATGCATATGTATGTGTGGGTATATGTGCATGTATATGCATATGCATAACGGTTGAATGTATTATTTACTCGCCGTGCAATAAAAACGGTTGGAAAATGTTAAGGAACAGCGAAAAACAATGTCAATATTTGCTCAAAGTTTTCATGCAGCCGTTGACGTTATCGCTGCCTTTATGGCAGCGTTGCTTTTTTTTTTTTTTTTTTTTGGCTATTTGCAAATTGGCCACAGGACGCGAGCAGACAAACATCGAATATGAAATTTCCATGCGCATGCACATACATACATGCATAAACATTTGAAAGCTATAGGACTATACACATGACTTGACTCCTTACCGAAAACTCTAAAAAAAAAAAAACCATAGACTTTACTGGGAGCCATTTTAACGTAAACAAAACTTGTATTCTATGGAATTATTAATATTTGATAAGATATTTACTTTGTCTGCAATAATTGACTATTTATTTAGTGTTTCGTTTGTTTGTATTTCTTGTGACTAAAAAGCTATCAAAACATTATCTTAATACTTGTAAGCAAGACCATATCGACGTTTCAAATGACATTACAGGTTTCGTTGTAGTCAGGTACATACAGCGAAGAAAATTATTCCCGTATCTGTCACTTGCTTAATGCAAATGTTCAATCATTTTGTGCTGTCCCAGTTTGATGTACGACAACTGTGTCAAAAGTTGTCAGACGTAATAAAAACAAAAGGAAAGGTAAGAAAAAAAAATGAGCTCGCTTTTAGTAGACAGGTAGGCGAGCTTGCAAAATGAAGCGTCCCACGATCGATTGGCAAAATTTATGGGCTCATAAAGATTTCAACCGAAACTCGTAATGACAAAGTGTCCGTCCGTCAGCTGATGTCGCTGGCAATTGTGCCGCGCGCTTTAAGACCCGCTTTGAACACACTCAGTTCTCAGCTCTTGTCTCCTACAATTGCGAACGAGTGACAAACGTGGGAGGGACCAACTTTCTAGATTGGCTGCTCCATAAACTTGCCAAGTTTGTGTGTGTTGCCAAGTGCGACTGTAAAAATAGCAGCAGAAAACGCTAAAAGTCAACTCCAACATTTGTGTCCCTTGCATGTAAGTCAGGCGCCAAGCTCTTGTATATATATATGACAGTGGGTATGCATTTTTTGCTATTTCAAAGGCTGTCAAGTAAGGCAGGCAAAAAGTTTTTATTAATATTAATTTTTTTTTTTTTGTTAGCAAAGGGGTATATTAGTTGGAATAAATTTCTTTTTTGTGTATTGAACTTTGTAAATATACGAGTTTGGAATAAATAAGAGTTTAACTTATTAAAAAAATAAAGAGTATATGACATTACTTTTAAAACTTAATATGCCCAATTTCTCAATTTCTCAATTTCTCTTCTGAATCGAGGATCGTTTGCATTGCTTTTCTTTCTCTTATATATTATTACTTTGTTGAAAGTTCAAAATTGTTTGATATATATTATTAATTTATTATTATATTACATCGTAAAATAAGAATTGAATACTTTTAATTTTTATATTTAACTATTTCGCTACACTTAAATTTATTATTGCAGTAAACTTTAACTGCTCCAATTTGCATAACACCAACATAAACTAACAAAAACTGCAATTTTGCGCTGTCACGCCTACAATTTAGAGGCGTTGGCAAATCACCTTAGTCAAAGTTTTAGATAACATCAACAAATGCATTTAGCCATTGTATTGCAGCTGTTGTTGAAAAACAAATGTTGTCTTTCGGTTGGTAAAGGGACGGAGTGGGCAAAGTATCAGTTCTGTAACAAAAGGCAAAAGTTTATGGAGAACAAAAAGCAAAAACAAAAGCAAATCAAAAGCAGCAAAAAACAAAAAAACAGCAACAAGAAACCCCAGAACAAAGTTAAGCACTCGAAATGTTTGTACAAGTGTCTATCCTCTTCTCACTTTCTCTCGCACACTCAGCGTATTTTTTCATGCTGTCTCTTGCTGTCAGGCAAAGTGTTGCCCTTTTTGTTGGAATATACAAATTCTAAAATCGTGATATATGTATTTCGGTCTTTGGTTGGAGGCAATCGGCGACAGGCGTCAGTTTTCCAGAACGGAATTGTTTTGAAACAAGCGCCAAAAAATCAATTCTTGATACGAAGACCATTGCCAGACTTTGTGGTTGTACAAGCAACAATCTAAACAAAAACCAGAGTCATTAAACTATGGCTAACGCAGTGTGGACAAAGACTCTGTCAAATATTAAACAGAATCAGATTAAAAAAAAAAAAAAAAAAAAAAACTCAACGTACCAAAGTTTAGATCACTATGTTTATAACAAAATGTAACAGATATTCTAGTAGATTTATAAACTATAAAAAAAAAGGTTAAAGAACTTTCGGAACAATTAATCAAATTACTTTTAATTTTCACTTCACTTTTTTCAAGCGTAATAATAAATTAAGCATTTATAATGAGTATAAAAATACGAATTCGCTCTCTCTCTCTCTCTCTCTCTCTCTCTCTCTCTCTCTCTCTCTCTCTTGCTGTCTCTCTCTCTCTCTCTCTCTCTCTCTCTCACTCTCTCTCTCGTGCTCTCTCTCTCTCTTTTTTAATTAAACATGCATTTAAATAGAGGCTTACCTTGTGCTTCTTATTACAGATATCTAGAAAAGAAATGAAATATAATATATTTAGTAAATTGGTTATGCACTCGGGATAAAAGTAATATAAAACGGTTAGTCAATTATTCCTGTATGTAAACTCTACTTATTTCCACGTTTACTCTCAACCGAAATTGTGGCAACAATATAAAATCGTTTAAGGCAACGGCTCACATAACAGACAGCGACCAAGTCAAAAGGACCACCCAGGATTTAACTTGCCGAGAATTCTTGGTAACCAAGCAGCCAAGCAGCAATATCGTACCCTCCCTCCATCCCTTTAAGCGTCCTTCCTTCCTTTTGTCGTGTTGCTATGCTCGCAGACTCTTCGTCTTCTCTGCGCTTTATTGTTAATGAATTCTACACGTATGCCGCCGGGCTGGTCGATTGGACGCGCTGGCAAGGCCCGGATGACGGGGCCCGAAGCTGTAGCCTAAGGCGCATTATGAGCCAGTTTTTTCTGTGGTCTTTTTGCATACATCGCCTGTAGAATGTTTGTCGTTGTTTTGTTCTTTATTACTGTGTGCTTTTTTGTGCCGTGCTCTGATGTTGCCAAGTCGCTGGCCGCAGTGCCAAGGTGTTGGCCACATGGCGCTGGCCATGCATATTTACTGCTGTCACAGTCGCCGAATGGGGCGGGGTTCAATGCACAAATGATTGATTTTCAGCCATGCGCCGAGGGGGGCAAGTGAGAGGGACGTCAGCGAGATGGCTGCTGATGATTTAACATCAGCCTGGTCCTTTGTGCTCGCACAACAAAAAGTTTCAATGACACTTTGAATAATTTTTGGTCACATCTGTTGATGGATCACAATATATGTATGTATGTTCACATATTTCGGGTTGCATTTGCGTGTTGACACTAGAACAGTGAAATTGAATTTGTGCGCCATGCCGCCCAGGTAAGGCGCAGACCCGTAAAAACGGTCCAAATTTAAAGGTTGACGTGTCAAAGTGACAATAACAGTCAGTCAAAGCCATGCCAAAGGGACGAGGGTTTGCCTCTAATCAACATTGAGTGAAAAGCAACAAGAACTTAGAAAAAAAATCACAACATAACAAAAGACTTGCCTAAGCCAAAGGAAAGCTAAGAAAGGAAGAGCTTAAGCCTTAAATACCCTGTATTAAGTATATAAAATATTCATTAGATACGCACATAATACATTTTGATTTCCTTCCCTTTTCATTTTAAGCAAACATTAACAGAACTTTTCACGTCATCTTAAAGTATGTGCAAGCTTAGCTTTTCGCACCTCAAGTATTCTCTGAATCATGAGAATTTTATTTATTTCCCCTAAAAATGTCCATAAAATCATTGTATACATATATTGACGGGTAGAGTATGAGCTGTATGTATCTCTTACGTGGAAGCATGTGAAGTGTTACAAAAAAAAAATATATATATATATATATATATAAATAAATCCACGTCGTGAATAATAACAATAAAAGAGAAAGAAAATGGCCGTAAGCCAAACCAGACGCAACACATCCTAAGAAAGCAAATCAACCCACTGACAAACTGAAACCGAAAAGTTTATCAAGGTCATTACGGCAGGTGACTACGCCCCCTCCAAAGCGGCATCCGCCCGGTCCCGCTTGATTAGCTGAAATTTCTTATCAAAATGATGGCTGACTAAACGTGGCAGGTAGCCAAGGATAGGATGGCCGTAGATAGGCGTCATGAAAGAAGCCAGGCGAACACAGGAAATTAAGTGAAACACAAGGCGCCCTTAAGTCGCTTCTTACGAGAACTACTCAACTAGATGGCTACTTAAATATTAATTCATCAGCTGGTAAATGCTGCCCAAGCAGACTCATCAAGTCAGTCAGAATGTTTACTATGCGGGATTAAATGGAATTTAAGGCAATTTATGGTCGTTGCTTATTCAAGAATTTCTGCGAACAAATAATGCTGAGATTATACCTACAACTTCTGCAGGAGAGGTGCATTTCTGGGAAAATGACAATTTGAAGAACAATTTCAATTATAATTGTTTCAAATTTTAATCTCGCATTTGTTGGAATTACAACATTATTCTAATTGCAATTACTTAGCAATTTAATGCATGTAGAAAGCGTAAGTGCCATTGTCTCTAGTTCAGCAAATGGATTAAAGCGCATTGAGCCTTGAAATAGCTATTATTAAAATTTTAGTCTAACAATTTAATTTCGTTGTGAGTTTAATGAAGCCCTAACATATGAGGCTTGAAGGCAGTTTGTTGACTTAAATCGAAATAGAATCCGTACATTGTGAATTTCAATCAATGAAATTTTGAAGCGCCTTAAGCAAATGCATTTAGTGAACATCTTTAGCCTTCAACTTCTATTTGCACTTGCTTTTAGTGTGGCACTTATCGGGCATAAAGTTTTCTCACATTTCGAATGGAACTTCTCAAGTCTAATTGAATTCAGTTGTTGGGACATGTATGCGCACATAAATAAAGGTTACCAGCATACGGGTACGCGAAGGCAATCATCGCCTTAGCCAAAAACGTCCAATTCAATCAAAGGTTCATACAAAAATTGTAATAAGATCAATTTCTCAGGGGTTGAACGAATTAGGAGAACTAGGATTAATTGAATTGGAAGTCACAATGCGCTGCCCAGGCAACAGCCAACAGCTATACTCAACGTATACACTCAACGATCACACACAAACATACTCTCTCTCTCTCTCTCTCTCTCTCTCTCACACACAAACACACACACACACAATAATGTCTGCGTGTGCTTATAGGAAGGGTTTCAGGTAACTGCTATCATATATCCATTCAAGGATTAGCGTTCTTTATGATTGCAACAGCAAATTAAAGAGCTGCCGAGCAGGGTATTGAAAAGTCAACAACAATGCAATAGAGGCTAAGCTGATAAGCCGTTGCCTTCTTTTTTGGTTTTCTAGTTGGTGCCGCAAAAATGAGTTAAGCTGATTTTCATGCGATTTTTGTGGCTGGCTAATGGGCAAGCGCTTAGCGTGGCTGTTGTCCGCTACCACGCCCACTACCAATGAGCGTGGGCGTGCGGCAATTAATATCAATTCCGTTTGGCCATTAACATGGCTGAAAACATATTGGCTAACAAGTGTCAAAGTCGCGCCAAATTAGAGCCAAAGCCAATGACGAAAACGAGCCCGGGATTGGAAACAGTAATGGGAAAGGGATCGGGAATGAGAAAATGGGAATAGGAATGGGAATGAGAATGGGCCGGATAAAGGACTGGGTTCGTGTTAAGTTCAATAGAGCCACGACGCGTGCAAACGATGAGCAGCATGTGGCCAATCCCCAATTGCTGGCACCCAAGACCAACATGCGAATGGGTTCGAGGCTCCAGTTGTGGGGCGCGTCGCTGTCCTTGTTGATAATAATATTCGATTGAGTTTTATTTGCTTTGGGGTTTGGTTCTTCGGCTAGTCCTGCTCATTGATGGTTTATTGTCTTTGCAGTCAGACAATATACACATCATGTTTTCCTTCGCTTTTTTTTGTTTTCCGGCAGTCCTGAAACTGTGACGCAAACCCACGGCACTTGAATGCTTTTTATGGTGCCACAATAATACTCTGCCTCTGGCCTAGGATCGCTTCAAATGACAATAACAAAAGCATGACGTAGGCCCTACCAATCACACCACATGTGGCCATGTCTCTTGGCCCAGTCTGATACTGAGTCCGGTCCCGGCCAATGGGTAAGTGCGGGTCACAGTTGGCTTCGCAAATTGAAAACGGAACATCGAACGCTGCCGATGAGTGATGGAACGGAAGCGGTCGACGCTATCAGTGAATGCTAAGCGCTGTCTAATTATGCAGCCCGTCTGGCAATCGGCAATCGGCAATCAGTGTCACTTACAATGACATACAACAAAATACAAAAGCAACAACAACAATATGAGCAAATGCAAAGAAGATAACGAAACAGCACAGCGCAATGGCAAACAACTACATAAATATCGAGCTCTTCGCGCGAGTTGTTCAAGCAATTTCGCAAAGATAAAGCACTGAATATGATGAATATGATATATCATTTTTCTCTAAGGGTCATTTATATTTAAATCGCTGTTATCAGCAGACACTGACGCAGTTATCACGACATACAGTGAAAGCACCCACTAATGAACATTTCTAGCATTTCCAGCTGACCAAATTCAAATTTTTTTCGAAAATGCTTGAAATGACAAACACAAAAAATCAAAATATTACAAAAATTCATAAATATTATAGCTGCGTTTCGGGATTTCTTGGGTTGAACTTCCATATTAGAAACTATCATGTGCGCTCATGAGCGCTTTCACTGTATATAAATTATTAATGGGAAATCAATAGTATGTCAAATGCAGAACAGAATGTTCTGTTCTATACAGTGGAACCCACTTCGATTAGTAACTCATGCAAATAGACAAAACAATGACAAAGTTGAGAACAAACAGCAGACAACGACCGGAAGTGCGCATAGCATAATGAGTTTCAGTTTTGTTCATATTTTATTATTATATTTTCATTTTATTTATTTTTTTGTTTCTGAGGCAAGATGAGGTTGAAGAGGCCCTGCAGATAGCATGAACAACAGCAGTGATAAGAATGACCAAGACTATGACGCGGATGCTTTCACTCTCGATGGAGCCAATGTCGCAAGCGAGCAGCCAGCGAGCGAGTGGCTGTGGCAGACCATAAAGCACTCAATGCCTGTGCAGCAGCATCAAAGGGGCATCGATTAACTTAATGAAATTGCGTTGTCCATCGTCGCGGCTGGGGCAACGCGGGACAGACGGCGTGTAAATTACAGTAAATACTTTAAAGCACTTATGCAGCAGGCGCTGCCAGGCCAGCTAATGAGGTGTGACAATTAAAAGGCGGCGGCCAAATGGGTGCAGCTGAATTGATGATGCCCTGTTAATGAGCTTAATCAAAGTATATAGGTTGTGAATGTACGCACATGTTGTAGACTATTTAATGTATTGGTTTAGACAGCTTTTGGATCTACATTCGTGTGTAATTTATTGATCGTAAAGGCTAAACAGAAATCAGTTGAATTGAAACTTATTAAACTTATGAAAAACAAATTAAAGAACATTGTTTTTGATATATTTTGATGGCAATTACAGCGTGAACAGCGTATTGGGCAGTCGGTTACAATCGATTGCAACTTTGCTGCTTATTCTTTTATTCATAGATTTGAGAAGGGGGCGTTAAGGTTGCTGGATGGGTTGGGTTAGCAGGCTTTACCTTGTCTATTTGCTTTGCGTTCTTAATTTTGTTGTTGTTTCCGTTGAGGCAGCTGTTTGTGTTTAGGTTTTAGTACGTGCTTTGGTATTTTGAATCAGAATGTCACTGATAACGAGGCGCCGTTTGATAAGGCAAATCGTTCAATTCGCAGAACAGGCGCAACTTCGGAAGCGGCAGAAATAGAAACAGCCGTCGATCAGCATAAACAAATTAAAGCAATGCGGCTGGAAAGGGTATTTGTGACGAGCACGCTTATTGAAACAATTTTCCGGCTTTTCACACACGCGACGGCGTCACCGGTAGCGGCAGCGACGTCTACGCTGACGTCGGCACAGGCGGCACGCTTTCTCGGCAAGTTTTGCGTTTGCTTTTTTGGTTTGCTTTTGCTTTACTTTGCTTTACTTTGCTTTGCTTCTGCTTATGCTTCTGCTTATGCTTCTGTTTCTGCCTCTGCTGCTGCTTATGTTTGTTGTTGTTGTTGTTGTTGCTGCTGCTGTTGTACGACACCAATACTATATTTGTTGTTTTTCTTTTCAATTTGACCGCATTTGTCGATTTTGGTTTTTCTTCTTTTTGTTGTTGTTGTTGTTGATGTTGTTGCTGCTGCTGCTGCTGCTGCTGCTGATATAGCGGCTCTCTTTGCTTTTTGCTTTTGGCCAACAAAACGCACACTTACAGCACTTGCACACACAAACGAACACTTTACTTGCCCGCAGCAAACACACACTGACACACACGAAAGAGCAAGAGCGCGGCGATCGAGCACAGAATGCCAAAAATTTAAAGCACTTGATTTAATTGGCTTGCACAACACGCACGTTCAATTTAAATTAGTTGCGGCTCATACGCGTATTAATTAACAAGACTTTTTAAATAATGTATACGTCCGCGCTAGCAAAAAAGAGGTATACACCCACGTCCGTTCGTAACACAAATGCTGTTAATTAACAGGCACAGCATTTAACATGGTGTAACTTACAGATTTCTGGTAGTATTAACAACAGCTGTTTGGCTCAACATGGCTGCATTTCGATAAGTTTATTAAATATAGCAGGAATTGAATCTGTTAGATACTTTCCAACAGTGTGACGTCACAAGTGTTAGCAATAAATAGGAAATATATTTTTATTTTTAATATGAAGACAATAAAATAATAGCTAAGGTTAATTTATTTGTAAGTCTTGTTTTTAGTGCATTTTAACGTTAGCAAACTATTTTTTTCGATGAATTAAACAAGTTCGCGTGAAGGTTACACGAGGTTCGTTATAGCTGTAGAAAACCGGCAAATTTTAGATAACTCGCGCGCTTCGAGCCATGATTTTTACGAGGAAAGCATTAAAATTGTTAAATTATCGCTTGAAATGCAATTATGGGGCACGTTTAATTAACCGACGCTCCCTACAAAGCAACGTTAACAACGATGTACCCTCCGTGGAGGTCAGCTTCAGCAATGGGTAAGGCGCTGTAGAAACCATCTGCAAATAAGTACATAATTTCATAATGTGTCCCTTCGTAGGCGTAAGATGACCATTAGCTCGGGCAAGCTGGCACGCTTTGCCAATGGCACTGCAGTTTGCCAAATGGGCGACACTGCGGTTATGGTCACTGCAGTAGCAAAGTCAAAGCCCACACCTGGACAGAATTTCATGCCCCTCGTGGTGGACTATCGACTGAAAAACGCTGCCTCTGGCCGCATACCGATGAATTTCATGCGCCGCGAGTTGGGACCATCAGAAAAGGAGATACTGTCGGCGCGTCTAATAGATCGTTCGCTTCGCCCTCTCTTTGACAAGGATTATCGCAATGAAACGCAACTCGTGTGCAACATGTTAGCCATGGATGCGGTACACTCACCGGACGTGCTGGCCATCAATGCTGCATCCATGGCGCTCTCATTGAGCGACATACCGTGGAATGGTCCCATTGGCGCTGTGCGGTATTGGAAATTCTTTAAAATTAATTGAATTTGATTTGATTTTCAATGAAATCTTCTCCAGAGTTGGCCTCAGCGATGGAGAGGTGCTGATTAATCCGACGAGACGTGAACTTCAATCTTCTCAACTGGATTTGGTTGTATCGGCCACCAAGCAGAATCTGGTAGTCATGCTGGAGGGCAAAGGTAATGTAGTTCTAATGCAGGATCTGTTGAAAGCCATCAAGCAGGGTACGCGTGAGGCTCAGTTCATCATACATGAAATTGAACGACTCCAGAAGGCATATGGACGACAAAAGCGCGATGTAGATGAACTGCCCGTGCCAGAGCCAGAGCTAAAGCAAGCTGTGAAAAGTATGTGCGAGATGCGGCTTCGAGAAATCTTCCAGGATGCACAGCATGACAAAATATCTCGTGACACCGCCGTCAACGAGGTGCGTGCGAATGTCATTGACAAGGTCTGGTCCTCCTATCCAGACACAGATCCCGCCGCTATCGGAGAGGAGTTTAACAAGACGTGTCGAGAGATTTTTCGTGAGTTGATCTTCGAGAGCAATCGACGCTGTGATGGTCGTGACTACGACAGCCTGCGCAACATAAACTGCCAGGTGGACATGTACAAGCCGTTGCATGGCTCCGCCCTATTTCAACGTGGCCAGACGCAGGTCTTCTGCACTGTCAGCCTCGACTCGCCGGAGAGTGCCATGAAGCTGGACACGTTGGCCGCACTGGATAGTGGCGGATTGAAGGCCAAAAACTTCATGCTTCACTACGAGTTTCCACCATATGCCACTGGCGAGGTGGGTCGTATTGGTCCGCTGGGACGCCGTGAGCTCGGTCATGGTGCTCTGGCTGAACGCTCCTTGTTGCCCACGCTGCCACACGACTATCCGTTCACAGTGCGCTTGACATCGGAAGTGCTGGAGTCAAATGGCTCCAGCAGCATGGCCAGTGTGTGTGGCGGCTCGCTTGCTCTTATGGATGCCGGTGTACCGATCACTGCGCCTGCCGCCGGCGTGGCCATTGGGCTGGTCACCAAGTATGAGAACAATGACACGAAGCATCTGCAGGATTATCGAATTTTGACAGACATCCTGGGTATTGAAGACTACATGGGCGACATGGACATGAAAGTGGCGGGCACACGCAAGGGATTCACTGCCATTCAAGCGGATCTAAAGATACCTGGTATACCTCTTAAAGTGGTTATGGAATCGCTGCAAAAGGCCACAGATGCCAAGTCCAAAATACTGGATATCATGAGCGAAACAATCAGGGAGCCACGGTAAGTGCATCAACATCTTCACTGGCGCTTGCCTGACCTGGAACTTACATTTTCTATAGCAAGTACCGCAAGGATTGCTGGCCAGTTAGTGAAAGTCTCGTTGTCGAGCCACATCAGCGCTCCCAGCTCATTGGACCCAGCGGACTGCACATGAAGCGAATCTACCTCGAAACGGGCACCACTCTGACCCCTGCCGACGACAGCAACTTTACGGTTTTTGCTCCATCGCAAGCAGCGCTGGATGAAGCCAAGGAAATAATCGATGGCTACATGCAGAAGGAACGCGTACCGGATTTGGAATTCGGTGGAATTTACACTGCCAAAATTACAGAGCTGCGGGATACGGGCGTCATGGTCATATTGTATCCCGGCATGCCACCAGCACTATTGCACAACTCACAACTAGATCAAAGAAAGATTGCGCATCCGTCTGCGTTAGGCTTGGAGGTAGGCCAGGAAATACAAGTGAAGTACTTTGGCCGCGATCCCGTCTCCGGGTTTATGCGGCTCTCACGCAAAGTGCTGCAGGGCCCAGCCGTGGGCATTGCACGCAGTCTGAACAAGGCGGCAACCGGAGAAAACAGCTCCTGAGGTAGACACTCGGGATTCCTCGAAACATTGTACAGTTTAGAATATTGTTAATCTGTTGTTAAACGTGCGATTATATTTTAAGCTATAAATTTCGTGTATATACAGTAAACAAATCAACTTAAATCAACATACGAGCTATATGTAGTATTTCATTAGCATACATTTGAATGTAAAGTTTAAGAAATTTGGTACGTTGAAAATGGATGATTGCATCCACAAATGAACTTAAGACTAAAGAATTTTTAAATTTGTATGGGCATTTGGAACTCAGTTATACCCATTATGCCAAAGAGATTTTATTTTAAATAAATCTGTTAGGCTTAGCCATGAAACAACTTTATTACGAAAATCTTCCTAGGGATCCAATTTTCAATTCATGCAAACCATCTTTGCCTAGTTTTGTAAAAAAATGTTTCTTCGCATATCCAAAAATAGTGTGGTAAATAAGTATAATTCGGGCCTCTGAGTACAGAGCATAAGAACTCTAATTGTTAAATTATTGCGAAAAGTTCCAGTTAATTTTTGGAAATTGAATGATGCATTTAATATACAATCAGCATCTATATGATAACACGATAGTAGGAATCGGAAATGCTGTACAAGGCCACAATTGGTGTCTTGGAATCACTCAAATGGTCCACGATCTCTTCGTATATTTCAGATATATAACGTTTATATTTCGGAAATCTAAAAATAAAAGGAGTCTTGTAAATACTATCGAGACATACTCTGTTGTCATGCACCAGCAGTTGGCCATGTACAATATATATATTGTTCTTTAATTTATCCTTACCTTTCAATCACAAAAGTCATTTCGGGTTCAGTCTCTTTTTTGCGCAGCACTCGGGGGTTGATGGCACCGACTATGGCATTTACCACTGCTGGGGGCAGCTCCACCACCAGCACCTCAAAAGATTCCTTTTTTATAAACTGAGACAGTGTTGAGCTCATTTGCTGCGCTACCTGATTCTCCAAGCGCCTTCGGTAGTTGGCTGTGGGCTTGTCGTGGGTGAGGAATGTAACCTGCACAGACGGCAACTGACTGTAGCTGTTCTTGATATTCACATTGGAGGCGGACATGCTGACGCCGCTCTCCCCACGTCCGCTGCCACCTCCACTGTTGCTCATGCTGGACAGCTGGCTGCAGTAATCCGGACCTCCGCCAACCGTTCCGCCATTGATGGCCTCGGTGCGCTGCATTTTTTGAATGAACTCGACCAGCTCCGCGCGAGTCAGATGGCGCTCCTGGAAGCGATCACGATCAAAGGAACGCACACGCAATGCACCATTCTCTGCGACCAAAATGACATGCAGTGCACCGAGACGTGACAAATCTAGTGCCTCATCGCCGCCACTACCGACTGTCTCCACAATGCCACAACGTATGCCCACGGACCAGAGTAGACGCATGATATACGTGACATCTTTGAGCGGGGGCCGTGTGCCACACACGCAAATGCCAATATCGATGGCACGACAATCTTTGGCATACTCCTTGCCTACCGCAGCAACCAGTTTATCCAAAGACAATGTGAGTCCTGCGCCGCTGAGCATGCCACGCGATGGCAGCGCAGCATTAAAACTTTGCGCCTGTTTCTGAAAGTCATGTAACATGGCGTCATAGCGATGGCCCATGGCCAGCACCGAGGGTTGTCCGGAACGATTTGGTTTGAGGTCAGCGGTCATTTGCCAGACAATGCCACCGGTACTGGCACTTTCAAAGTTAATAGGAAGACCAGCCCAAATGTTTATCGGACACTATGGGTAAACAATGATACACATATAAATGGATAGTCATGGCAAGTCAATGAAATACTCACCGTCACGCCGAGACTGTAAGCTAGTCCTATTACCGTCTCCAGTTCTCGTAAAGCGCCGCGTGCCAACGAAGCAGCTTCACCCTTGCCGCGCATCAGTGATTTCAAGGCCGATTCATCCACACTGCTTCTGGAACCGGTGAGCAGAAAGTTTGCCAGCATCATATCCATCAAAGTCTGTGCCGATGTACGCGACTTCTCCATGATCGCCGTAATGCTTGAATGAAACTGAAAGCGCGAAATACGACCCTCAATGAAGTCCAGTAATCCTTCGAAGAGTGCGCTATACTGCGACTTGGGCACATTGCAAAATATGAGGATAGAGCGCAGCAAATTTGTATGATTCATGCGTATGGCGATGTTTCGCTCGCGCAGGCGGGGCAGCTCGTTGATTATTTCGAATGCCAGTGACAGCAGCTCGGCATCTACCAGCTGACTGCTTGTACTAGGGGTAATGATATCGAAGCAGCATTCGTAATTCTGTTTCGGGTGAAAATTAAAAACACGTTCCTCACGGTACACACGATCCACGCAGTAGCGACGTATGAGATTCACCCCATTCATGGTTACATGGCGCGCGAATTGAGTACGCAAATCGGTGGGCAACAGCACCACCGAGCCAGAGTGGGTCATTAGATGAACCGCATTGCTATTGGCACTGGAGTGGCTGTTGCGCGAAGACAATGGCGACAACAATGGCGAGTCTACCTCAATGGCACCGTGTTTGCGAAATACATTGACCACTTTAGCCTTGACAAATTCGATAAGGGGATTAAGAGAAACAATGTCATCAATCACAATGGCCGAATTCCATGATTTCATAGCACGGCTACTGCTTAGATGATAGGTGTGCTCGAGTACTGCGTCGCTTTCCTGTTGCAGACAGCGCGCGACAAGATTCTTGTAGGCTTTGCTCTGTGGATTCGCCAAGGCATGACGCAGCATCTCCTGTAGCTCGTTGGCCTCCAACTCAGCGGGTGGCACCAAGTCAGAAACAAGCAGCTCCTCGGCTGTGGGTCGTTGCGCAGGATCATGGTTTAACAGCCAGCGCAACATCTGATAA
This sequence comes from Drosophila koepferae, assembly GCA_030914345.1. Taxonomy (NCBI): domain Eukaryota; kingdom Metazoa; phylum Arthropoda; class Insecta; order Diptera; family Drosophilidae; genus Drosophila; species Drosophila koepferae. The sequence goes on from JAUESR010000197.1 coordinate 3,552,080, forward strand.
ATAAAATATTTAGATTTTGTATACAATATACATGTATATCTCACCTTCACGGTCTTCTCGTATTTCGCATCCTGCAACATGCTATCCGGTATTAAAATGGACGGATTTCTTAAAGCCATTATTGTCTGTGCGCGTTCCATGCTTGTGTCAAATGGGGGCTGACACATTTCAAACAGTATGATGCCTAGCGTGTACATGTCTACCTTTTGATTGTATACGGACTTTGAGGCATTGCCCGTCAGCTCTGGTGCTACGTAAAGTGTAGTACCCACTTTACCCGTTCCGGTGCCTTCCTCAGTCGAGGTAACATGCTGAACGCTTGAATGCGACGGATACTCAGCTAAAAGGAGCTCACAATTAGTTACAAAAATTCATAGTTAAGCGTGCCCCCACATACCATGCGCTTGTAGCGCTAGAAAGCTCGTCGTAGCCAGTCCAAAATCGCCGATTTTAATTTGATCATGTGAGTCCAAGAATATGTTGACCGGCTTCAGATCCCGATGAATAATGCCTTGTTGATGTATGTGCGACAAGCCCTCAGCAATCTCACGAAACAAGCGCCATAACCGGTCTGTGTTCTCATACAGATTATCGTCGATGGCAGTGCTAAAAATGGATTGATTTCAATACAAGTTTTAGAAAGAATACAACGGTTTGACTAACCGTAGTGTGCACTTCTCACAGAACTCCATCTGAATGTACATTACTTGCATCTGTGGACGTGGGGAATTTCCTTGCTTGCGCTGTAGCGCATCATCTTTCTCGCTATCTTCATTCTCATCGTCGTCATCGTAAACGGCTACTTGACCATTCGAGTCAACAAACTCAATGCCATCAGAGTCCGAGTCATCCATGTGGGGCCTGCCACAAAATATGAAATATATTATAAAGAACTTTATGTCTGTTATCTATATATCTATTTACATGTAACCATTCCACAAGCTCGACGAGCTCTCTGTCTCTTCCTCTTCCACGGTCATTCCGAGCTGAGATGATTTTGCAGGCTTTGTGCTCAACTCCTGACTCTGCGACCAATCGCCACCCAGCATTTTATCCAATTCAGCTGCATCTGAATCGCTAACACTTTCAATCCAGCTGTTGAAATAGCGCACCACATTCTCATGATTTAGGCGCGACAGCAGCTCCACCTCGCGAGTCATCTTTTTGTACAGCTGGCGACTGCGAGCAGGCAGTGGTATACGTTTAATTGCATACTCCCGATTATCCAATATATTGCGAACCTTTAGCACATCGCCAAAGGCACCTTTGCCCAAATACATGAGCACCTCGAACTCGGTTCGTAGCCGAGATTGGCTCAGCGCTAAGGTGGGTATTTGGAAGGGCACCACTCCACGTTGTACGGCCACAGCTTGCTCGGATTTTGGCATTAGCGAACTCCGATTCTGTGTGTGTTGCATCGTCAAATGTTGCTGTGCGTTGTCCACGTAAATACGTAGAAAGGGATGTTCCAGTAGCTCAGAGGCAGACAAAGTGCGATCCGAATTGCACCTAGATCAATTTAAAGTGTTTTTAGTATCTAATTTTTAGTTTATTTCAATTTAACTTACTTATCAACAAAATCACGCATCTCGTAGCTGTGGGTAGGCATCAGTGCCTCAACGAGCGCACCCAATGCAGGCAAATCGCCACGATTGCTGCCTTGATCAAGGCCGCCAATCAGCTCCAGCAAATTGGGAACCAGCGAAAAGTCCGTACAACGAATATTGCCAGCATTGTCCATAAACACCGTGCTGTCGAGCAAATGGCTATGTGAAACGCCCTTGTTGTGCAGGAACACCAGGGCTTCCAATACTCCACGTGCCACCATGCGAGCACCATCCATACACCAGCCTAGCGTAGATGAGATGCTAAAAACGCTTGTGCCCAACAGAAAGTCCTGCACCAGATAGACCAATAGGCCCTCTTTACGTTTGATGCAGAGTACACATTCGTATTGAATGAGATTCTTGTGTTGCAATTGTGCCAGAGCTGCTACCTGTTTTTCTATGGAGCCTATCAGTTCATCCACTCGATGATTACCCAGACACTTGGGCTCGGAGCTCCAATGGCACTTGCCATTACCACTGCACGGCTGCTCTATCTGCGAGTACTTAATATTCCACTCGGTTAGGTACAGTAGCTGGCCAGAATGCACATCGACGCCAGAATAGGCAATGCAGCCACGCTGCGAATGGCCTAAAAGTGTGAAAGGGTGAGTTTCAAGACAGTTCCGTTAATAAAAGTGGTAATACCCACCCAAGCAGCAGGCACGTTGAATTTGTCGGCCCACCTTGTAAAAGGAGAGCATTTCTGTATTTCGATGATCCAGGCACTTGTTGGGATACGTGTAGCCGCGATAGTAGGGCGAGGAGTTTTCAGAGCTTTCCGAAGAGCTCGGATGACGATTGTTGGACTCGCTCATGCTGCGTCTTGGCTCACCACGTCGCTTGGCCTCCGTTTTGAATATCTCTTTGCGACGCTCCACTTCATCAATAAGAGTTTGCCGTTCTATAGTTTCCTTTTGCCTTTGCAAATCCTTTTCCTCCTGTTCTCGCTTTTGCTTTGCTTGTAACATTTCATCATAGAATGAACCCTTCGGTGGTTTGTTGTGCTGCAGCAGAAAATCTCGAACAGTCTGCGCCAGCTCGTAAATCATTACCTCCCCCAGCAGCTCTTGAGATTGCGCCTGCAGCTGGGCGAGCAGTGCCTCCAACAGCTGATCCGATATGCCCTTGGACTCCTCCAGCACTATTTTGGGCGCGCTACAAGCAAATCAAGCATTGATTCATTCAAATTAATTCGATGACAAAAGTCAACTTACATCTTTGGATATTTGGATGGACATGTCACGTGGAGCTTTGTGCAGACATATGCTTGTGGCAGGCCATTGGAAGAGTCTCGCAAAGGAGTTAGAAGTATGCGTATGTCTGTAGGCTTCCATTGCGACGCATTGCTTTGAGGCCTTAGGTCTTCCACATCGCCGCCGAATATGGACTAGAAATGATCGGCATTTATTTCATCATATTCTAAAAGGGTTTGTATAAATGAAACTTACTTTTATAACCTCCAATTCCTGTGTTTGTCTTTCGCGAAATGATTCCTTCGCTGCCATTTAACTGCAACCTTACTCATTAAATCTCAATAAAATAGGCGTTGAGGTCTGCGCGGTTGCAGTGAGAATAAAAAAAAATACTGGAGTCTCCGGCGTTTGTGTTGGTGTATTTACATGTGCATGTGTGCGTATGTTTTTTGTTATGAATGTTGCAGCCGGTGTGTTTTTTCTGCGATAGCAGCTGTTTCATTGTTGGCAATCATCTGCATCGCTTTGAGGCTTGCCTTTGCATCAAGTGTATGCAGAATGACTTTTGTTTATTGGCAGCGTTACATTAATTGCGTAAAAATGACAACTTGTTGCTCTTTTCATTAAAAATTTTCACTTGCGCTTCGTGTGTGCGTAGTTGGCCATCTGTATAACACTTAACATTACTTGTATGGCACATAACATAGATTTTCCAGTAACATCGATACTTGGAGCATGACATTTTTGAGTATTTATCCGTAATGACAATACGGTCCCTCTGGCATATTCCAAATGTAACGGTGTTTTGTCTTGTGCAAATTAAATTTGCGGCAATTTTTATATTGTGTCTTGTCTTTTTAGTTTTTTTTTTTATCAGTTTATTTATGTAAAAATGGTACAAACACGTGTTATAGTGTACCTTAGCCAAACACCTAACGAAATTCAATCAAATGTTGCAGTGAAAAAAGATTTTTTCCAATATGGCGGCGAAGTAAGCGTCTTGAATGACAACACTTTGCGACTCTTGTGCAGCCAAAACTCTTGCAAACCTCAAGTGTTTGTTGCACAGAAGCTGCAGTTGGATGCGCTCTCTTCTGAAAAAAATGATGAGCACAGAGAGCGTGAACTGAGTACTCTGCTTCACACCCTATTCGTGGATCGTAAAGATTGTCTGCTTATGCATCTGGCTGCTGAGCGTGGCTATCATTTGATGTTTCTCGTCGATGCGCTCATCATTCAAGTCAATGTGAAACTTCAGCAGCAATCCTTACAACTGGAAAGTTGCGCTGTACGTTACAGGCAGCTAGTGGAAGGCTCCAGTTCAAATGGCTTGGACACACAATGTAATTTCTGTGACATCAAACATCTGATGGGCTGGCTGTTGAATGATTATCGAATGCGCACTGCCGTCGCCATGGGTCATGAGGCAGTGGAAGTGCAGTATGTGGTGGCAAGTAAAGAGCCAGGCACTCGCTTCAAAGTCAAGTTTCACATTCTGCTCGTAGCCATGGAGGAGATGTGCATAGGTACTCTGTGTGGTCTGCGCTGCTACTTAAGCCATGACCCTTTCACGGCCGCCCTTTCAGTCACAGAGTTGACAACGTACATACGACAAGCGGCTGAAGACAACACCAATAAGCCTTTGTATATGCTCTTTTTGTGCCATGTGCTGGTCACTGGCTGTCAGGTGAATTGCAAAAATATGCAGATACTTGGCTTGGCACACTTAGCTTACAGGAAACAAGACTCCAATCAGGACAGAATTGATACTGTAAGTAGATCGATTAAAATGAGATTATAATCAACACTGAAAGCACTTCTGTCCCCATTTTCAGCTCAACACGTCCTCAGCAGCGAATTGGCCAAAAAGCGATGCAATGATACAATTAAAAGAGCTAAAGGCCTGTCACCAGGAAATTAATGAACGTTTCCAATCACTGCATGACCAACTATTGACGTATGTGCAGCGGGAACAGCAATTGTGCCACACGCAATGCCAGATTCTAAAAAATCTCAACAAATTTTTTGCTACTTTGAGTGCTTCCGAGACGAAACTTAACCACTTAAAGCACCTTCTAGGGAAGGTTGCCCACAACTAATATATTTACTATGTCAATTATATATATTTAGTTATTTTTTATTGTCGCATTTTTAACCTTTTACACAACAAAAAACATAAGTAAATTGCCTTGAAAAATTAATTTTTAGTTGCTTTGTAAACATTGTTGTAATTCTATGCATAGTAAATATTTTTACATCTAATTCATGAACATTAATCAAAATTAATCCGTAAGCAACACATACTCTCTAAAAAAAAAAAAAAAAAAAAAAAAAATTATAAAAGTGAATACAGGAACGTTTCATTTCGATATGGGTGACAAGGTCCATCGCGTTATTGTGTCTCTTACAGACACGATGCATAAGTTATCTAGCAATAAGAATACACCGATCGACAGCGACGTCAAGCTCATGGACAAGACCACATTGTTGCTGCGCACGCGGAACAGTACGGACACGAGCAAGACGGCGCGCTACTATCAACAGCTTCAATTTGATGCTGTGGGCTATGAGGACGATCGGCATATTCGGCTGGAGCTGAGCGATCTGTTGGAGCAAATGATTCAGCAGCAGCGGCCCGGTTGTATGCTACGGTTGACGCCTCGTCGCTCACATAATGTTAAGCTGTTGACGCATCTGCTGGTCTCCGACTTGGACAAGATACTGGTCAAGCTGCCCTACCAGCTGCTTAGCATCAATGTGGAATACTATGATGTACGAAAATTCGATATGGTCAACATGCTGTTAACCTCGCATCGAGGCAAGCCGCAGACCAGCAAACGAATGATGCAGACAACGAGAGAGATGTTCCAATGGCTGCACAACGAATATGCTGTGCTGCGTGCACGCGGCACTGGCGACGACCACATCAATGTTGAGTTTGTTATCTCCGATGGGATAAATAGTCCGCACCACTTATTCCTGTCGATCTACCATATCTTTGACTGCACCGAGCGCACGGACATAAACGACTATTTCAAGTCACTTGCGTCAGGCAAGCGAGGCAAGAGTACGCTGCTTACTGATTGCATCAAAGAGTCGTTTGATTCGAAGCGACCCACGCGCACCCTAATCATGTGCGAGATGCCTTTGGACAAGGAATCCACATGCGAGATACACAAGTTTCTAAATCTGGCGAACTTGGTTTACTCGAGCATTGGTGGCACCAACAGTGTCACCGATATGCCTAAGTCTGTCGATTCCAAAATATTGACAAAGGCGAGCAGCACCAGCAGCAGCAGTCATTCCATGGAATCGAGTAAGAAGACCTCTGGCTTGATCAGCTTACCATTCCGCTCTCGTCCGTTGAACCTTTCCCATGAGGATTATAGTAAATTGGCCTCTTGGTATCATCGCATTGACACGAAGTTTTCGGAGGTGAAGCTCAGCATGGAACGCCATTACAATGTGCAGTACCGCCAGAAGTTTTTGAAAATGTGCAAACAGCTAAACTCCTACCGGATCCTCAATGACAAAAGCGGCGGCGATGCCCACGGTATGATGCTGAACAACAGCAGGGATCCGATGGCGGCTACCAACTATGCAGAGGCACTTAAACAATTTCGGCAGCTCGAAAGAGAAGTGAAAAGATGCCAGTTCTCGCCCACCTTGACAACCTATATGAGCACCAAAAACTACGAGCTTCTCAATGCCGAGGAGGCTTTACAGCAACAGGAGATAAGCAATTTAAGAGATCACAGAAGTCGAATATAAATTGATCAGAGTTCTGGCCCCTTTCTACTTGTACTAGATATATCAAGATACTTGTCTGTTCTGAATTAACGGATTAAAGGACTTAAACAGCAATCAGTTAAAAATGACGCAAACCCACCTAAACACCCCCCACTTGTAGATCTTTGGATACAGATTTCTACTTGAACTTGAAGTAAACTAAATAAATATGGGTTTGTTAATCATTAAAGACACATCCGAGGAGTTTGATTTCAACGGGTATACATATAATATATAATATATAATATACATAAAATACAATTTATATATAATTCATATATGTATATACAGATTTATATAAATTGAAATATTATTGTCAACAATATGTTCCATTATCGTACTTGAGCAGCGTCTCCAGCTGCGGCTTCAGGCTAACACAAATAGTTTGTTAAATACGCCAATTACAATGTGTAACAGTTACATAATTCGATATTAAATATACATATATATTTATAAATGTATGCTATATATATGGGCTATATATATATATATATACTCTGCTATTTTGTAGTGTTAAAAAGATTTAAAGCAACATTCAAACAATTATTACATGCAGAAAATTGTAATAAACTTCAACTAACAATTCAATATTTCGTTAAATATGTTTTCTTGTGTCTTGGCAATGTTTTGAACAAATTTGTAAGTTTAGGATATGTGCGATTTGCAATGTGTACTCTATTGTAGCAAGGTCAAAGGTAACTGGATTTCATCTGGTTCTTGATAGTTTTTTAAACTATGTAGATACATTTAGTTGGCAGTCGGCAGATCGAATGAAAACACATGGAACTTAAAGAATACTTAAAACTTAAACTTAATACGCGTAATTGTTTCTGAGTATATGAAGCATGTCGAACTAATTTCTAAACTAATTTAATCAACATTCCTAAAAGCGCTGCCAAAATACGATCACAAAATAAATGCGAGTTAAACATTTTCTCTTTCGTAACATAATTGATGCAAATGAACGAATCAAAGTATGATTATTATATCTTTCTTTCAACTGAGAATATGTAAATATATTTTTCTTGCAAGCTCTGGGCAATTATCATTTCGAGTTCCCTTGTAATTTATTTCATTTGTTTCTTTTTCCGCAGTCTTTTCCAATTGGAACCAAAGCTTTGTGTTCGCTGAAATCTGTGTGGTTCTGAAATAATGAAACTCGTTGCATGGGGTTTAAGTGTGTAAGCTTAAAACATATATAAAAATATATCTATTCGTAGTTATGCTGTTGGAGCTGATCGCGCTTTCCAGTTGAGAATCGGGTTTCGAAGCGCGTCGAGCCTTGGAATCTTTTATATTTATACTCGTTATTGCCAGGCTGCACAAAAGCTACATTAATATTATTGTAATATTTTTTTTGATTTTTTCAATTTTTGTTACACTCTTTTTTTTTCTTTGTAATTATTTTTCGTTTGTTATATATTAAATGCTATCATTTGCTGTTGGCTAACGTGATGTCTCCATCTGCCTAATAGTTTCATTGTAGTCTCCGGCCCGACCGTCATCCACTCGTTAATCTCTACACCTGAGCTGGTTTCGTCTGCTTGCCGAGTACCATGAGCAGCTTTTGTAGGAAGTGTGTGAGGCTTACTGTAAGGTAGAAGAACGTTGCTTGCATTAGTTGAGCACTTAAGAGCCACTAAGTTCTACTTGAGTGCGCTACAGTGAATAACCAAGTGGTTATCCACACACGTTAAGAGTGCTAAGGAAACATGAAAGAGGGCCCGGAGCCCGATTGTTAGTAATTAGTGTAGTAAATGCAGGCAGGCAGGATGTGTATTGGTTAGTCGTTAGTGTTGAAATACAAACTTAAGAAAAACTAGGAAAAGGAGCAAACTTAAAAACCTTTGACGCCGCTTTGGGACGCACAACCATCATCAGTTTTTGTAGTACTTGTGTAAGTCCGCCTAGAAGAATTGCAGGGTACGGGAGGAGCACAGCGTAAATCATATATGAAACAGAATTACAAAATAGTTTTTTTTTTCTTTATAGGTGAGCCACGATAAAGACAAGAAGCAGAACCAAGTACAGCTGTGTCATTGACCCACTTCACAACTTACCCATCGACTTCTGGAACCATATTGGCTTACTCTTCCAGGCAATGAAGACCAAGTAGACGGGTATGCTGGACAGTATCATGAGTATGCCGTAGCCAGTCTCCACGGGGCTGGCATACATGGGCACGACAGTGACGAAGATGGTGGCAATTAGGTATACAATGGGGAATACCAGGGGCACGCGAATGGGGCGTGGCAAATTGGGTTGAGCCCAGCGCAGCCAGGGCAGGCAGAGAACCGCAACGCCAATGCTCAGCTGTAGAAGATGGAGAATTAACTGTCAGACAAATCAAATTAAATAGTTAAACGAAACTCACCCAAGTCGCAAAGCCCACGTAGTTGATGAGCGCAAAGATGTCGGAGACCGTAAGATACAGCATGGATAGCAGAGCCATGGCCAGCACAGCGGGCGTGGGCGTGAAGCGTTGAATTTGAATCATTGTTAAAATCTCTGGCATCTGCCCCTCGTTGGCACCCGCATAGAACAGACGCGAGGAGGTGAGCAAAATGCCATTGACGGCACCGAATGTGGACAATGCCACAAAAACTGCAAGGAACGATAAAAAATATTTATAAAAATATTTAACATAAGGCCAAATGACATTCTTTGGCTAAATACCACTCACCTGGTATGGTCCAGGCCAGCATGCCGAAAGCGCGCTCCGCATAGGTAACTGCCACTGCAGAGGACCCTAAGACCTCTTCCGGCGACAGGATGGTGTAGAAGGATACATTGGCCATGACGTAGACGACGGTGACAAGAGTGCAGCTGATGGCAATGGCGCGTGGCAGATTCTTGACGGGATCCTTAAGCTCCTCAATGATGAAGTTCAAGTAATTCCTGTCAGCAAACAAGCACAAATCCAATTAGAGCAACCAAACAAACCAGGCGACAGAACAAAGCGGCTTAACGCTTACCAGCCATTGTAGGCGAACAGGCCCGAGTAGAAGGACAGCGCCAGAGATGTGACCCGCGTATCGCTATTATCGAACGTAAAGTACTTCACATTGCCCATATATAGCTGGTACATGCCAGTCGCAATGATGATAAACAAGGCAAACAGCTGCAAATGCCAAAGTCCTGGCTCTATAGTAAGCTCTAACATTTAGTAGCAAATGCCATTTGACTTACTTTTGCATATGTGAATATATCCTGCACAGCAGTGGCCCATTTAACGTCCCAGCAATTGATTAATGTTAGCACCACTGTACAAATAAAATGAACATAATGAAAACAAAGCAGCTTCAATATATTGCCAGCGACTGGAAAAAGGCATTCGGAGTGCCTCAACTATGCGGATGATGTAATAAACCTAGGATTTGCACAATGTAAAAGGCATTGACTTTATTTCTTATTTTCTTCTATAGCTGCAGCGCGTAAAAGTCCGCATTATTAAATCAATATTAAGTAGGCATTAAAACAAACACAACGTGATCAGTTAGTCACTCGCCGATTGACAGCGAGTTGAAAATGCTTGAATTATGGTCTGACATTTGGGGTAACTAAGATGTGAGAGACGTCAGAGACTAACTATCTGAAATGATCTATGGTTGCTGCTCTTTTGCCTGGCCTTGTAATACAAATCATTCACTTGAATTTAACTTGATGTAAAACAAACAGAGAATTATAATTACACAAATATATAAACAATTTGATTCAATATAAATTGTGTCCTTTAAGATTTGTAGAATTGGAAAATTTATCGGAAAGCTGAGATGAAAAGAAAAGAATCAGATATGAAATACAAATTTAAATACATTTTTGTTTTTTTATGGTAACTAAATGATGTATTAGCATTATCCATATGAATCTTGACAGTGATGCTTAGCGTAATATGCTGAAATTAAAAAATTAACTTCAAGAAATGATATCTTCAAATATCAACTTTAGCTCACTCCACTTCCTCTTAAATTAAATAATAAATAGAATAACTTCTAATCGAAAAATTACTAGATTTTTCTAATCGATCTTTGTCAGCCTTTACAACACAGGAAAAAAAACAAATTTATTTACGTGATGTTTAGTTAGTCTATTTACCCCCAACAACAATAGCAATAACAATAATTAAAAAAATAAAAAAAAACAATAATAAATAAAACGGAAATCAAAGTGCCTCCCGCCTCGGTTACAGCTGCTGATAAGCCGATGGCAAACACTTTTCGCATACATGAGCATATTTACTCTGTTCTCGGGGGATCTGCTCGAATTGGGTCTAATCTATAGGTCAAGTACGAAACGTAAGCGAGTGCACTGACGCTATGCGCCTCTGTAGACTCTACTTCATATACTCACATATGCAGCACACGGCGAGCAGCCGTGCCGCATCCTCGGGTGGTGCGCATTCCGGAAAGAAGGGCTTCAGCACGTAAGTGCTAAAAGTTAGCGCCACGATGGCCTGCGAACAGGGACGCACAATCATGCACTCGATCCACAGGCGTATGAATGCCATGAAGGGTCCGAAAGTTTCCATTATATACGCATAGTCAGCTCCAGATTTGGTTATCATGGTGCCCAGCTCGGCGTAGCAGTAGGCGCCAACCTAAAGACAATATTGGAGAGAAATGTATGAATGCTGCGTAGAGAATACTTCAAAGTATTCTTAAAGTAATTGGGTTCCTTCAACCCCAAAGTGGCTGTCATTTCCGCAACTCAACTGGCAGCGGCCACGCAGCGTATACTTAATGTTTTATTGAATAGCAGCAGCAGCAGCAGCAGCAATGCGTGCTCTTGACAAGGGCGTGTCAGGTCTGTATTTGTGTGCGTGCTTGAATCAATGGGTGTGTGTGTGTGTGTGTGTGTGTTTATGTGTGTGTGCGTGCGCATGGGGTATGCGAGAATTTCAATAATTTCATTAAAAGACAAAACGCAGCCCGCATTTGTAATTGAGTGTTGGTCCTGCTGACAGCTTTAGATTGGCATGCGCATTTCCATTTGCGATTACTTGACTTTGCCAACTTAACTGTTTACAAACACCCAACAGGTGTTACCGGTTCTTTCATTTACATATTAGTTAATCAATATTTATACGACACTCACTCCCTCACATATATTCCAATCACTCACCATCGAGAAGAGTCCGGAAATGACCCACACAATCAATGCCAAATTAACACTGCCCGTATACATCAACACGCCAGTGGGCGAGACAAAGATGCCGGAGCCAATGATTGAGCCCACAATGACTGTGCAGCCATTCAATAGACTCATTTTGGCTTTGAGTGTCACCTCACCGCCGCCACCGCCACCGGCATCTGCAGCAGCTGCATTCTCATCGCCGTTCGTTAGCTTGGTGGTTGCATCTCCATTGCCATTCACTATGGAGCTCTTGCGTGAGGAGTTCTTACGATTCAGCGCCTCCGTTTCCATATTGCAGCTGGGATATTTCAAGAAGCTGCCTTAAAAAAACATTCAAGTTTATCAAATTAAAGTTCTTTAAAATCTTTAACAACAAAAGTATAAAACTGAAGAATATTGTTGATTCGAACCCAAATTAAATCTACTTAGCAAAGCTGATAAGATCAAATTAATTACTACGAACAATTTATTTTATAATCAAATCAGATTTTCTTCATTCATTTCATTTTACTGAATTTCAGTCAGGTTTATTTTCTAATTAGTTCGGATTAAATATACATACATATGTGTATATGTTTATATATATTATATAAATATATACATATATATCATTGTATAAAGTAATATTCGAAATACAGAATGTATTTTTTTAATCTTCCAAGACATTTGGTGTATCCAGAAATATATAGAGGTTTGTTATTGATTGATACAACGAAAAATATTTGAATATTCGATTTGATATTTCATTAATTATTTTCTATTCTGAGTAAATTTCAAATTGGATTTTCTGATTGAAATCAATACGTTTCAAAGCAGGTTTCTAGTCTATTAAGCCTTGTTTATCTTAACAAACATTATCAAAGATATTGTTCTTAATTTGACAGTTATCTTTGAAATGAAATTAGTATTTTATTTTCATATCTCCTGAAATGACTTACTGAATCTATTAATAGGTTTTTTTTATTTTTGTAATTAGCTATCATTATTTACATTGGGTTGCTTGGAAAACAGTCCGTATGGTTATTAAAATTCGATTGTTTTGAATCAAAGTTATTTTTAGCTACTGTTTATAGACATAGTTCCCCACGTTTAGTATCACAACTCTGCAGCAGAGTTCAACTAACTACTCATATTTAGTCTTTATGATTTTTATAATTCCACTAATTGCACAATAAGATGAGATTTGTTTATTTGTTAATTGAGTAATATTTGCTTTCTTAGGTAAGACAATAAAATTTGTTCTGATGTGTCTAGCTCGGCTAAATAGTTTTTATTTCGACATAATCTTTAGCTTGAAATCTGGTTTCTAATGGCACGACTTTGCGCTCGTTATTATATTTCTGTTCCCTGCTTTTTATTATGTTACGTTTTCTGCTCTTGCTCTGAGTGAAAGGCAATCAAAGTTCATTGCCCAGTAAGAGGCGAATTATTTGAATCAAATTTTACATATCGCGAATGGGCTTTCAGTTCTCAAACCTTTAACTTGACAGCCAACATTTGTTAGCTCAGCGCACTTGTAACTTTTGATTGTAGTCGACCTCGTTATCAGTTGATTGGTCCAGACACACGATGAGGAAACACATGCCGTTCTGATTTCACCGAGTTCGTTAAACCATCGAAAATTTTCATTAAATAGTATATAATATTGGTCAGATACCCACAGATTGTTTGTTGACAGGCGTTGCGCGTGCTGGCCCATAAAATATGTTAGCCAAACAAATTTTCTATTTGAATCAGTTCAAGGCTGTGGAAAGCAAACAAAAAACTATCAGGCACCGCCCACATAATATTCTCTCACTCTCTCTTTCTCTGATTTCAGCTTTGATTAGGTCGCAATGTTTTTGTTATACGTGCTTGGTATATATGTATGTTCGAATCGACATATACATCCACACATTGCCGATACTTCCTTCAAAGCAAGAGCCGGCAGTGGGCACATGCTTTGCATGAATTAGCATAACATCAGCGCGAGAATAACAACAGATGTGAATCAACTATGGTGCGACAGTTAACACAAACAGGTGAATAAACTAATGAGCTGCTAGTATAAAGCATTTAGATTTACTCTTTTTTTTTATAACTATATCAAAGGTCATTGCGATAAAATCTGCTGTAGATACACAGTTCTTTACAGGGTATACAAAGGTATACTGCTAATTAGCCATCTGAAGTTTATTTTTTTGGCTTCACAGTTGGGCAGCCAAGCCAAACGTATGTTTTCCGTCCATCAAAATAGAGTCGAGAATTTGGCTCCATTTGTGTGGCAATCCGTTTTGAGTAATTCGTGCAAATTATGGATTGGAATTTCAGTTTTTAATTTGGGGTTTTCTCTATACCGGATAAACGTAAACTTGCAAATACTGTAATAAGAGGGAATTCCTCTGAAATTTACAACATTTCTTAGTCATGAGTCTGTGTAATGCGAGCGTGTGAAAGGCAATCATAATTGTTGGTATTTAGCAAGCCATTAGACCCAACAATTGTCTATTATGTGTGCTGCTGGCCTTTCACTATTCTATTCACAGTCATTAGCCTGGCCCCATTAGTTCATTTATGCTTTTTTGCCCAAAATCACAACAATAGCGCATTGATCCATACAAGCCATGTATACTAGGGTGCTGCCTCATTTGTGTACACTAAAAGTGGTTTCATAGCTATCTATTGACTCATGTGTGCGTGGTACATACTATATTAATGGTGGGACTATCAATTTTTGTTTCACACAGGTGCTATAAACATGCTTCTATACTATTCTAGTATAGATTTCATAACATTCGACTGACTAATTAAGCTATTATCGCATTGAAAATTGTGAACTGGTTGTGTTCCTTAAATCTTTCGCTTGTGCGCATCAATTTTGGAAATTAATGATTTTATTTACTTATTTTTTTAAAACATTTTTTATAGAGATTTTAATCTTAAAACACTTGTTGAAATATAATGTGAGCTGATTTCTTTTAGGTCTTTTACGAATTAGGTTGGCTAAAGAAGGCTTCTATATTAAGCAATAAAAACATATATATTTATATATTTTTGTATATATCTTTTTCTCTTTTCTTCACCAAACCAAAACACATTAAACATTAAAAAAACGCGCTGAGAATAAATAATATCTTCTTGGATTAAGCCAGGCCAAGAGCACACACAGTTGTTTAAGTATTTTCTTTTTAATATTTGTGTTGGCTACCTTCTGAAGAGCAAATACACTGTTTCGCGCCACAAAAAAATACGCTTAGCAGTCGGCAAGTACGATGAGTGCTGGAACCGCACGCAATCAACGGATAGAGCAGACTGAAAAGAGCGTTGGCTGCGATACGGCATCTTTGCGGCGCAATCTCAGCGAGAGCATGAGAGCCTCGGCCTGGCTGGCAGTGGGCATCACCTACACGACGCTGATAAAGCTCTGTGCTCGGGCCGAGCTTTGGGCCGTGTCGGCAGAGCTTGACGGCGTCTGTTGCGCTACGTCTCGAACGTGTCGGGGATTGGTGGTTCAGTTGGAGGGCTCGTTCGCATCTAACCGGCATTTTTGAATTTTAAATTTTTGAACCGAAAACGAGTTTTCGAAGCGGCGATTGCTGCATTTCATTGTGTGTTTGGCTTTCATCAGAATTGTTGTTGCCGTAACAAAAGCTGTTCTTTTTTTCTTTTCTTTTCTGTGTTTTACTGTATTCTCTGAACGTGTTTGCCTTTAATTGCCAACAAAGCGGAAAAAGTACGCGTCACTTTTATCTAACAGATACAAATATACGCAATTCTAGTTAATTAGCAGAATGCTGTATGCTTGCTGTGACGCTCTCCGCCAACACGCTTTTATTTCGTTTATCTTGGGGCACTCCAAAATATTGTTAAACTCTGATGGTCTACAATATTTAGTTAGTATATGTTTAATATATGTTCAACTGTACCAGCTGTCAGCTGTCAACAGCTAGTAATAGTGATAGATACAAAAGTATCTGAAGCATTGTGATGCGCATACAATACGCATAATGAATTGTATCTTTCACACTTTGTCATCCGCTTAGTTATGCAAATTAGATGGCAACATCACAGATTTGAAATCCCACAGTTTGTCGCATTTGCTACTCTATAATTGAATGTATCCGCACTTGTGGCACTGTCTGTCCAATATCTTAATGCGAATCCCCTGTCTGTTTGTCTCGATTGCCACAATGAAGTCAACTAAAGACGTTTGCAATTTCTCCATAAAGACCACAAATAGCCTACGCAACTTAGCATATATTTGATTAAAGTTGTATTCTTGGGCTTGGCATAGTCTCTGCAGAGCTTGAGTTCCCAGCGTATTCTGTATTGCGTATTGTGTTCTACTTTAGAGTGTTTTATGTATTGCTCAAGCTCAGGTCTATTAGTCACTTAAGCAAACAACACCCAGCAAACAAGTGATGGAGCGCCCAAAACGTCATTGAGTTAAGGTATACATTCTTTAAAAGTCGCTTAATGTAAATTTAATTTGAATCTTAACTTGTCGTCGTCGTGCTGTGTAGCTATGTACTCATTCAACAAGTGATTTACAATATTGTTGGTTTAGCTTTGATATCGATGCTGTATGCAAATCGTATTCCATATGCCAGATGCCAGTTGATAGATACTTCAGATTCTCTCGCGTGTGACGTGTGTAGAGCTTTGTCCAAAAAGCGTGACAGATATTGCAAATGATGCCGATATAGCTTTCGATTAATTGCATTAGCATAAGGACAACTGGTTTAATGCAAGCTGAATACATTGATTGCTTTCTGCGTAAGTGAGAATTTAATTTGCTCGACTCTCTGATGTATTATCGAAGTAGAAAAGTGATAATTATTAGCGAGATATATTCATTAAATTAGAATAACATGCGCATTATATAGAAACGAGTATTCCGAGTCACTCTCTGAACTGTTTGATTAACTGGCTAATGCATCTGTAAACATGCCTTCAGCTAATTTAAAATACTTTTAGCTACAGTCTCTTGTTTAGTTAATTATAAAATATTTGTAATTTCGTGAAATTGTATCTTTTTATCTTTGTTGTACTTTACGATTGGCAATAAATTAGACGCTTAGCCTTGGCCGAAGATAAATTGATTTCAGTACGCATAAATACATTTTTGCTTTGATAATCTTCTTTTGGGGAGCTGCCCGAATTTGATACCCACACGCATAATTCGCTCAATGACAACACACCCTGCAGGACGCTGGGTAGGGTATTGTATTGTAGGGTGTATATTAATTTAGCGATTAATGAAAAGCCCACGGCTTTGCGAACAATTCGTGCGGTTAGCGATTCAAGCTCACTAAGGTCTCATGTTTCGTTTGAAGGCTGACCATGTCGCTTATGCTCATTGCATCAGACTTTCAGCTAAAGTATAAACTAATAAAAATCAATCTGTTTTACAAAATGAAAATCAAAGTGGTGCCAAAGCGTCTAACTGTTTCAGAATGGTGTGACGTTGAGCTGGGCCCATATTTATATGTATGACTGTATATGTAGGTGTATGAGTGTGTGTGTGTGTGTGGTTGGATATCTAGGTGTGCGTGCTGTGACGTCACATGCGCGACTTATGACATTGTTGAGGGGCGCCTTTCCTGTTTATACCCGGAGCCCATTGAAATGGGAAATAGGGTATAATGGTTTTGTTAAAAGTATGTAAAACAGGCGAAGGGGCGTGCAGACCCCATAAAAGTATATATATTCTTGATCAGGGGTGAACGAGAAAAAGTTGATATGCCATTGTCCGTTGTCTGTTCCGGTCCGTCGTCCGTCTGTCCGTCTGTCCGTCTGTCCGTCCGTCCGTCTGTTCAGATGTTTGAACGCGTCGATTTCCGAAGATACAAAAGCTAGAGAGTTTATTCTTTTTGTGTTAGGTCCGTATATTGCACGCGCAGTACGAGTTTGTTTCAGAAATTCGATAACTTGTATATTTGCAAAGTTATCGATAAATGAATTTATCGGGAACCAGTTATAAAATTCTAGCTAATTCATCTTTAGAGTTAGAGTCTCCAAGTCTTCTGCATATATATAGATACTAATTTAATACAATTTCGGTTTTTGCCAGATTTTGGATTCCGGTCCTCACTTCGCCCCACCACCCCCAAATGTGAAAAAAATGCATTTCAAATACTAGAGACATGCAGTTTGGTTTAGCATATAGATATGAATATCATAATCATAATCTGAAGAGATCAATACGATTGTCCGTCTGGAAACAGAATTATTAATCATCAAAGTTTTTGCAGCAAAACCCATGTGACGCAGCAACAAAAGCAGCGAGACGGCAAGACGCTTGCAATGCTTACACACACTCAGGCGTACAAGCCTAGAATCAGCCGTGTGTGGGTGCTCGTTTGTTTTTGCAGTAAGTTTCGTACGCGCGGAGGAATTCGAAACGAGGCATTCTAGGAATATGATTTCGTTCGAAAGAAGGGCTCAGGGGATTTCGTAGTCGGCAGTCTCGACTAGAGCTTTCTTACTTGTTTTTTTCTTTTTTTCTTTTCGCGTTCATCTTTGCAACCAGAAATAGCTTTGCGAACGTCAGAAGGGCAAAGTTCTTGCCCAGCTCAGTAGGTAAGGCATATGAAGGTTTTTTATTTGTGGGGTTTCCTTAATGAAAACTTACGTTAATTGTTAGCCAAGTTTATTGCTAATTAAAAGCGCGTTTTCCTTGTTTTATTCTCACAACACAATGTCAAGGTCTCCCCAGCATATTTATAGCAGAAACACTTTCATCTTTCAATAGCGTGATTTATTTATTTTACAAATGAAATATTTATTTTAAATGTTAGACTACACTTTTGACACTTTACTTTTGTTTGTTTTAGTTTTAGTGGTATTAATATGTATTAATAAAACGATGGAGCCTAACAGCTTTGTTCCCTGTCGTGGCCACAATTCTCAGTGTACTGAAAGCCAGCGCATGGCTACAGCATCTGAGAACCAGACCAGAACGAAAAACGTGCCGAAAAACAAGCTCTGATAAGAGGACTCTAAGAGCGAGAAGCTTGCAGTCTGCAGACAAAAAAAAAAAAAAAAAAAAAAAAAAAGCAACAACAACGACAACTAAAAAAGGTCTTCGCGTCGTTTGTGCTTTGGCCAGTCACGCTGTTCTTGCTCTTATTATATTTGGTTTGCCTCCGAAAATCTTTTGCGTACTTCAAATTATACGTTTTGAGTGCCGACGACAACCCCTGCGCTGCTCGTTAGTTATGCGAAGGCATTCATCAAGCTATGTCCGTCCAGTTATGCCATTTCTTTAGCTCTTCAGTTTGGTTTTCTCGGCTTTGGTTTCGCGCCTTTTGTATTGCGCACCAACCAATGGCCCAATGAGCTTTGCGTTGCTTTTGTTCGACATCTGCGGCTCTCCTCAACAGTTTTTGTGGTTGTGGCTAAGGTCAGCGTAGTTTGTTCTACGCATGTCCTGAATTGAGCTTTGCACTGAACTTTAAAAATGCCGAGTTCAAGAGCAAGCCGATAAGAGTCTATCGATTTATATTAAATGATTGTTCATTTACTTGAGCACATGCCATTTATAGCAGTCAGCTTGTGTGTATAGGCAAGTTGTGAACTGCTTGCTGCGGCATTTACTGAAACTGCTTTGCAAGTAGTGTGTCAGATACAATCAACAGCTCTCAATAGCGGTTACCTTAGTTTGACAACAGATGGCGGTAATAATAGTATGACCTTAATGCTAGACGAATTTGTTTGTATTTGTAGACAATAAAAAAAATACAAAAATTATTTATCAAGATGCAGTGTCTTACTAAATAAAATAACAAAACAATAGTTTATAATCTAGTTTATACAAGTATTTTGAAATATTAAATTTTACTTAAAATTTCAAAATATAAACAGATTATTTACAGATATGATTTACAATAACTTCCATTTAATATATTTTGTCAATTGTAGGATTATAGTTAGTTTTAAGTCATTCAATGAATTTTTCACGTTGATTTAGTGCTATATTTTCCGTTTTGTATTTCGTTGTAGTAAAAACGTGAGAACCAATGCACTCAGTGTGCAGCCGTCTGATCCTGTTTACGAACTGTTCATGTTGTGCGCTTAAGATCCACATGAACATACCATGAAATACCCACATGCATACCTGAGTGAGCATATGTGTGTGCGTGTGTTTGACATGTGTGTCTGCAGTTGCAAAAACACCTACGCACTATTGCACAACAATAAAAGCGCTGTCACCTGCCCATCTGGCAGCCTGACGGCCTGTGGTGCTTATTAGTTTGTTTTGCAAGGTGGGGCAAAATCAATCATTGGACACGAGCATGCGAGAATGAAAGCATGCGAGCCTGGACCTGGATGTCCACCTGAATTTGTGCCTGCAGAGTTACGTTTGGTGTGTCCGCGATTCACACCGGATGCCACGCCACCAGGATATGAACGCATTTCCAATCAACTCCTCTAGCGTGCTGGCAGCCAGCACAGTCTGCCTATTGTCCAGGTCACATCCATATTTTGTTTTTCTTTGTTAGATGTTATTTGCCGCTCTTTGATCCCGACGTGACTACAGTAATTGTTGCTGGCAACTGTTCGAATTGAAGCAGCTTCTGGATGTCCTGGTGCACGTTTTATTTTAGTTCTTTTCCACAGATATATATGTATGCATATTTTTTTCATTGGCGGAAAACTTGAATGACTCCCCATGTGATTTGCATTTTTTAATGGACTGTAAATGTCAGACGTGGAAAAAGCTCATATGCATTTGCCACACTTTCCACTTTCGACTTTCCACTTTGCACCTTCCACTCTATTTCTATTGCTATCGCCTTGCGCACGAACGAGCTTTGAATAATTCTACATGCAGTTCGCACTTTTCGCAACAATTTTTGTTTCGGTGTACCTGGCTAGTGAGAGCTGTCGCTAAGCCGCTTACTTGGGCAGTTGGAGACGTTTGTTCAGAGGAGGCTGCACAATTCGTGCGCTTCCTGGCCGGGGCCACATGTGAGACGGCATCCAAACGGGACTTGCTAGCATCTCCAATGAGTTGCAAAGCGGCTTTTGATAGCTTCGACTCGAACTGCAGGCTTGCCACTGGGCCGGGCACTGTATTTATGCAAAGTGCAGCCATCTGCCATCAAATGGGCTTATGTTGATTTCCATGGACGTGAAATCAATTTGAGGCAAGTTGAAAGTGTGAGAAATATGAAAGAAATTCAGCAGGAGGCACAATCAAAACTTTCCTAATTACAAACTTGCTGCTGCCGAAAAATCAGCTTAATACAATAACTGCGCCACTGGCTGGTAACTCAATGCGGCCACGCCCATTGCCGCCTACGGCTCAGCCCTCACTTATAATAAGTGCGAAATAAACTTGCGTTTTCAATTACCAGCACCAGGAGCTGAAGCTGAAGTCTTGAGCCTGCTGCCAGGCATCAAAGGATATGGAGGACGCCGTCTGCTGACAATGTCAAAATGCAAAGAGCAAAAGCACTTGAAAGAGTTGAAAATAAAGAGCAGAGAAAGAGCAGAGGCGACGGGCTACAGTAGCTGAAATCGTTTTACTGCCATTCCATACTGTCTTATATACCCTGTAAATAGAAAAGCAGCAGATGGTATACAATTAGCTTATATAACTTATATGAAAGATGAGGCTGCATTTACACGTAAATGTAATTCTCATGCATTTAACACAGTAATAGATCAATAAAAATTGTTAGTATATATATTTTTATGTTTCTCATTTTCTATTAACTAAATATAAATAAATCTCTTATAATTTTATAAAACATAAATATAACTTTTAAAATATTTATAAAATATGTATGTATGTATGTACTAATCAATAAATATGTTAAAAATATCTATATTTTGTTGTATAATGCATTTGTATTGGTCTACATTTATAAATATTCAAATATCTTACCATTTTTATTCAAATTAATAATCTCTTTACCATAAATAGATAATAATCAATAAATATGCATATATTTTTTAAATATTATTTTAAAATGTTAAAGAACGATCCACTGTCCTTTCTCAATTTCCCTCTTCTAATATTAATATTAAATTGAAAACTTAAATCTTAACATAACAAATTTCCTAGCTTTATCTGTTGCCCCTCATATGGTTATCCAACTTTGAGATTCGTCTCGCATTTTACCATTTTTTCAGCGATTATATTTCAGATTAGAGTTAGCTATGGAGCTAGGCCCGCGACCGGTTGGGTTATCTCGACTTGGCACACTCACTTGGCGTCTTAATTTATTTAAAGCCATGTGCAGTTAGTCATCTGACGACATCGGCGCATCAAAAAGCCAGCCATTTGAGGCTCTTCAGTTGTAAAGGATAAAGTTTATAATTTCATAGAGTTACCCCACTCGGCATTTCCGGCAAGACAACGTCTTGAATTTATGCACTGAATTAATTATGCACGTACGTCGCGGGCTTTTGGCTTTAACTTTGACTCCATTTGCCAGCTCCTGCTGCGTTTGCGTCCGAGCCGTGCTATGTCTTTGTCCCTACCCCCAACAAACATTTGCCAGTCTGGTTAGTTTGTGTTTGGTGGCATCGCGGCGCTGTCGCCGCATTTAAAATAATTGCACCGCCTTGTCTGCATGAAATGAAAAACCGAGAACTGAAAAACTGAAACTGGCAATTCGTGTGAAAAGTTTACACAACGCTTTTGGCATAAGCTTATAATGGATTTGTTAGCGGGTTTGTTGCGTTTCTCTCGCAATGCCTGTGGCCTGGCCTGGCGTCTGTGCAGCCGCAACAAGTTCAGCTAACCCACGGAGCTGCTTATTGGTGGCTTCTGCGTTCAGCTAATGTAAATTATGGATAGTTCTAAGTGCCTGTGAGGCCTTGAGCTGGGATAAGGACTGCAACTTAAATGCTTGGCTTCATTTGCATGGAAGTGAGCAAAAAGTTTCACAAACTACGAAAGTTAGTTGAAAGGCTGGAGAAAGTAGTATTTATTAGCTGATACAAAAACTAGTTCCAAGACGAAAAAAACTTTGGCAAATGTACGATGCATATGTGATGATGGAAAAGTTGTGAAATTGAAATTAAGAGTAGAACTAAATGAATATGAATATGTAATAAAATGTATTGCAATGAGAATGAATGTTATATATATATGTATTTAGATTTCTAAGAGTTAATTGTGATTCCTTTGTGACTTTATATTAGTTGTCGTAAAAGTATGCAATACGATTTGCTGATCGTGGATTTATGCTCACTTGTTAGCTATTATTTAGCTAATATTCATATTTAAAGCTTTCAACACTTACAAGTCTTGAAGAAATGAAGTAAAATATTTGGACAAATTAAGTTAATTACTTTCTGATAAGATGAAATCAAGCCAGTTTTTTTTTTGCTATTTTGTATTTAAAAATCAATTTAATCATAGTTTATAAATCACATTAAAATACGCTCAAATTGATTTATTTAAATAAATAAAAATTACAATACATAGCTGAAATGTAGATAAAAAAATACATGTTAAACATTTCAATTTTAAATATTTCTCAGATTCGTTGCTTCATTAGGAATATTTATAGAATGTAGCTCTAAGATATTTAGTTACCGATTCTATACCTTTCAATTTATTGCCTCTGCGCTTACTCTATCGCTCGTTCTGATTATCTGCCTTTATGTTCCATCAGCTGCTGTCAGTTAAACTGTGAGCCACTGTGAAAGTGGCTCAGATTTCATGAGCTGAGATCCCTATCACTACAGCATAGAAACAGTTAGAGCTGCACAATGGGCAGATTCATGTCGCTGTGTCTGCAGCGGCGTCAACTGTCTGACTCGTTTATTTACGCCGACGGCGAAACGTTGAAAGCAAATTGATATTATGTGGATTTGGCTTTCACTTTGGTGGTATCAATAGGCGGAATCCTTTGCCAGGGCCAGGGCCCCGCTCCACGCCAATCCAGCTAAGCCAAGGATAATGATTATGTTGCGCAACGGGCAAAACGTAAGTGTTGGGAGGGGCCGCAGCCAACCAGCATAGACAGGCGCTTTTGCATGCCACGTTGGGGTGTTGAGGGTGAGGGGTGTGGTGCTTGGGATAAGGTCGGCACTGTGCGCCTTGATGCCAGCATAGTATTTGTAATAGACGTGCGCTCAACAACATGGAATAATGGAAGCTGAAGTGATGTCGAAGCATACTCCAAGGCATTGCAACTAATTGGGTTTCGCTTAACGCTCTCTACAATGGGTTAGAACAAACCACACTGAGGGAGCGGCTGGCTGCGTGTCTCTGTGCCACTTGATTGGAAAATCAAACTAATTAAAAGATTTCAATTAAATGTCGAGCAATGGCTGTGCAACGACTTGGCGCAGTAATTCCATTAAAACGGCAAATCAATTTCAATAAATTTCAAGCGGCTTGAAAAGGCACAACGCACAAGGTAAGCGCATCAATTGAAGGCGCAACGACACGCCCACAAGTCCAAAGATGTTGCCACACGCTGTTGCTGCTGCTCCTGCTGCTACTCCTGCTGCTGGCATTGCTGTAAGCGTCATAAAACTGTTATATGCTGACAAATCTGTTAATTGAATCGAGAATCCAATTAAAACTTCAATTTTGCGGAAACTTTGCGCTTTTGATAAAGTTCAAGAGCATAAATGGTCAACATGCGGTCCCTGATTTCATTTCACATGTCGACGCTTCTGCCAACTCTCTGTTCGCTCTTCACACGCTTCGCTGGTTATGCAAAAAAAAAAAAAAAAAAAGGTTAGAATTCTTTTTCACGCACTTGGAGCGTGTAAATTCAATAATGAATTTATGTGGGCGCATCCCTGATTGCATTAAAGTGCACAAAATTCTCTAATTTGTATGTCGACTACAAACACCCCTGGCACGGGCTCCTCCTGCTGTCATTAGTTAATGCCCCCTGCGTGCCTCTGACTGCATTTGAAATGCCTGCACGCAAAAATAGTCAAAGCAAAACCGCAAGCTGCGCATAACTAACTGAAACTGCTTTATTTGGACAAACCGCACTGGTACGCATGAACCCAGCCCACGCTGACCCTGTCCATTGCCCATTGCGCCCTAGGGGCTCCTGCCATACACAAGCAGCAGCAGCAGCAAACTAAATTTCTAAATACCCTGTAGAGATGAGCACTGAATTGGTGCGTGATCAGCCTACATAGTTGAAGCTTTCCTTTCTGAGAAGACGCATTTGTAGATAACACATTTTATCTATTAAAATTATAGTCAAATAATAACATTAAACATAATTAATTACATTTTTAATTACAAGCTGAGCATACATCATTATAATATATACAACATGAAATCCGAGCTTCCGGAACATATTTTACATTTTAATTAGTCCAGAGCTAAGTAATTTGAGTTACAAATGTTTCGGCATTTCATTTGAGAGTTTCGAATAACAACAATTGCAACATATTTAAGTACTGTTTAAATCAGGCAAAGAGCACGGACTAAATAGCAGCAGCTCCTATTACACATTTTGCAGTTACACAAAGCCCATTAAAATTGCATTTAGTGAAAATTTATCAGTGTGCAGAAAGGTAGCAACCGCAGGCGTACTTTGCATTTGGCTAGCTAAAAGTGTGCGTGCCCGGAAACGGAAATAAAATAACTCTGGTATCACTCGGCAGTCAGCCAGTTGCAATGGCAGCCGTAATGCTGCCTCCCCTCTCCCATCTCTCCATCTTCCTCTGTGGCTCACTCACCGCGTGGCACGCAGTTTTGCATTTGTTTGTTTGTTTGTGTGTGTTTGCGTGGGCGTCAGGCGTTTATGCAAATGTTTGGCCCGAGTGCTTTAACTGAAAACACTTTAACCGCATTCACCTTGGGCGACTGCTTGTTAGTAGCCATTGAAAGCAGCAAAAGATACAAACTTCATGCCACGACCCAGTGCTTGCTCCTCCTCGTGCTACTGCTGCTGCTGCTGCTCCAACTCCAGTCGTGCTGCCCAAAAGGCCATAAAATGCCTGCAAGTTAGAGCCTTGGCATCCAACTTTCCCCAATGGCTGTTGCTGCCGAAAAATGTTTCATTGCTTTAGGTGGCTTCTACCACCCGCATATGGGGGTAGACATCTGCAGTCGACTTGTGTGCCACACCTCGCTAAAAGTCAGACATTTCTCTCGCTCTCTGTTCATGGTTCCATGAGCTGCTATTATATAGTGTGTAGCATACCGTAATCTTACTTCAGTCAAAGGTTTTGCACGACCAACCGAAACACTCTCTGCTAAACAGACGCGCCCACACTCACACATGGGGCAAACACTTTGGTGTGTTTATTATGGAACTGTTTTTGCCGCCCTTGAAGCGCTACTCTTGGGGTTGCTATGGCAAAATATGCTCGAACTCGAACTCACAGTCATGCTGGTACTTAGGAGATGAACTCGTCAGGTCAGATATTGTTTGATTAAACACATTAACATTCACAAACGCTTTAAACCAGCTTAGCATAGAGCGGAGCACAAGATAAGAAGTACTGCATACGATGATAAGAGGAATTAGTTACATCATACATGCTCAGCTTTAGATTCAGCATGTTTTCAATAATAATTCTATTAGCCGAGCGAAGTACAGGTAATCGCATGCTTAAATTATAAGTCGTGCGAGTTGAGTGCTGTGGACAACAAGTTTCAACAACTTTCCATATAATGGGTAGGTGTTACTTAGCGCCTTTTCCAACACTGCCACTTACAACAGCCAATTACCGCAACAGCAACAAGAGCAACAGCCAAGTGAGGGCAAGTCGAGCTGGTGAAAACAAAACAAACATTTTCTCTCACGAAATTTATCGTTTGCATAAATTTGCTTTATTGCCCTGCTCCTAAGCCCTGTTGTTGTTACATTGTGTGGGAGTGTATGTGTGTGTGTGTGTGCAGGAAGTGTAAGTTTCGTTGGCAGACCAGGACAAGGCCATTTACAACAACAGCAACAACAAGGAGCAAGGCGTAAGGCAAATGTGGCAAGCAAAGTTTTCCATTATTCAATTTAACTAATGAAACTGAAAATTCATTTTACCACATTAACACACACACACACACACATATATATACGTATACAGGCACAGACATACATATATACATATACTATATACGGAGGGTTGCAGGACGATGGATGGGACAGGAAATGTGAGCCGTTGCCGCCAGCAGCAGGACATGTGTGCGTGTTGCTTTGCAGCCTGTTCTAATTCGGGAGCTCGTTGTTTCCTTTGTAGTTGTGTGTGTCAGCTCTATAAAACGCGAAAATTTATATTTAGATGGCAGCTAGGACTATGTCCAGGACAGCGTCCAGACGTCACCAGCCCTCCACACTGGCAGCATTTCAATAATTAAGCATACTTTCAGGCACTTCCATGCCCATTCGTGGTGTGTCTGGCGTTTGCCTTTGCAGCAATGTGACGACATTTCGACGACCTTATAAATGATGTGACCAAAATGTGCGTTTAGTTCATTTATTTAACGCTGCCCCTCATCCGACGCTTCGGTCGAGATTTACGAGCTCTGATTTCGATATACCTTAAATTTTTATTGCTTTAATAAATTGTTGCGTTGTGGATTTGAGAAACAACAACAATAACAATACCTAATGTCCATTGTCATCGAGGTCATCATCATCTGCATTGTCGTCGTCGTCATCATCGTCATCGTCGTCGTCGTCGTCATCATCGTCGTCATCGGCATCGTCGTCGTCGTCATCGTCATTGTTAGCATCCTCGTCATCTGATTGCTGCTCTTCGAGCTCGTCCGTAGAACATGGACTGTCGGAACTATTGTATTGCTCCTCAGCTCCCTGGTCGTCGCCAACATCTGTTATTGCTTCTTCCTCGCAAAGATCTGTTTCTGTTTCCTCAAAGCATACCACCGTACTGCCAACATGATCACCATTTCCCAACTCCCGTCGCTGCAGACACTGTGGAGTTGTTGTCCTCTGGCCGTGTATATTATCTCCCGGCTTCATTATCCCATCTGATTGATCATTGAGCTGCTTCCGGAGCGTCGACTGATTGCTGTTCAATCGGGGTGAGTTGTCCTCGCCAGCAGCATACCGATTGGCGGAGCTGCCCGATGCGTCATTCTTTTCAATGCCTTCACTTGGCATCAGCAACGGCATCAGCTTCGGCTCAATGGTTTTCTCGTATTCCGTGAAATCGAACAATGGCGGCAGACGCCGTCCATTGGGCAACTGCTGGCCGGGCTCGTTGCGCAGTTCATCGAAAAATGGATGCGCGCAGGCCGTCAGAGGTGATATACGCTCATTAGGAGAGTAAATAAGTAGCTTGGATACAAGATCAATCGCCTCGGGCGGTGTGCGAATGCGAAATACCTTGGGCCAAGGGTGTGCCTTAAGCTGCGGCAACTTCAATTGCTTGTAGTTTGGATTCATGTCATGGAGCTGTTCTGGTGTAGGTGTGCCCATTACTTTGACTATCTCAACGATCTGATCGACTCCCGAGTCACCTGGAAAGATAAGCTGGCCCAGCAGTAGCTCGGCCAACACGCAGCCCGCACTCCACATATCGATTTTGGTAGTATAATGCGTGGCTCCGAATATTAGCTCAGGCGATCTATAATATCTGGAGCAGATGTAGGAGACATTCGATTCGCCAGCTGCCAGTTGCTTGGCGCTACCGAAGTCACACAGCTTGAAAACGCCCGTCTCCGTATCGAGGAGCATATTCTGTGGCTTGATATCGCGGTGACAGAAACCGTAACTATGCATGAAGGCCAGACTTCGGAACATCTGATACATATAGAGGCGGATGTAGTTGACGGGCAGGGTTTGCTTAGCGCGTGCGTATTGCCGCTCCACTTTATAGAGTGTTTCCGGCATGAACTCCATGACCAAATTGAGATAAACGTCATCACGTTTCTCGCCGCTAGAATAGAAAAAGTATCTAAGTGTTATAATATTTGGGTGCTTAAGCCTTCGCATTATCTGGAGTTCTCGATTCTTGAAGCGGCGATCTTGTAAAACCTTCTTTATTGCTATCGGCTCGTTGCTGGGCATCAGCTTGGCGTGAAAGACAACTCCGAAGCTACCATTTCCAATGACCTTGCTATCCATATAACTGATCTCGGTCATCGTGTCCGGCCCGTAGCCGGCTGTGGCCACTACAGTGGTCAGCTTGTTGTTTATGTTGGAACCCTTCGCTGCCATTTTGAAATCTAAAAATTGATTTATAATCTTTGATTATGTAATCTATTTGCTTTTCTAGTTTTTATTTATTTAATTGTTTTTTTTTATTTATTTATTTTTTTTAATTTCTATTTTAGATTTTTATACAAAAGACAAATATTAATGACCTAATATAAAGGGAATAAACTAATAAATCAGTCTTTCAAAACATAAGTATATTGGCTATTGTTTTTATATATTTTTTGTTAATTTCTATGTACCTATTTAACTTTGATTGCTTTACGGAGCTGTATGTCAATACGTACTTGATTTCCATAGCAAAAAAATCATTTATTTGCCATTTAATCGATAGTCTCTTAAAAGTATTCTCTGCTCTTGGTGAAGGGATTGCGCCCTTGCGTACAACATAGCGATATCTGTACAGTCATGGTTTTCTTTGTTAAAGCTACATTTATTATTGAATAATTTCAATAGTAGTAGTAGACGGCATACTGCGGTTAGGCAATGCTATATTTATCGCATTTCTTTGAATATAGCGAAGAGCTTTGCAAACTGTTTTAAATAAGCTTCTCGTTTCACAAAGCAGCGCTAGTCGTCCACGGTAACTGAGTGCCTTCAGCTCGAATCGAAAAGTCCCTGACAAAAAGTGAACTATTAATTAGCAATTGTGACAATCATGAGTTTAAGTACAAAAATAGTTAAATTTGTGCTGATTTCGATTAATGTTTTAAGTTTGGTAAATATGCACTAGAAATGCGAGGATTTTGAAACACTTCTATCAATAATTATAACTTCTTTGTGGGCAACTAAAAAAATGTGTACATTTTATTTTAAAATAACTAAAATTGCATATATATATTTAGAAATAATATATGTTTTAAAAATGTTCATTGGCTGCCTGTATATCTGTAAGCAAAGCATTTGCACCTATCGAAGCTAGACACTTGAAGTTTGGAACATATCTGTAAAGTTATTGGCATCTCAAATTGAAAAGTATTTCAAATGGGCAATATTTTAAAGTTTAATTAAAGAAATGCGATTTTTGTAATTTTGCAGTAGACATCCAGCCGAAGAATAAAACATATCTCAATCTCTGCTTCAACGGAGTATACTGTGCATTCCATAATGCCTAGTGATGTTATTTATTGATTTTTTTTAAAATATGACTACATTATACTTACTATACTTACTCAAAATTTATATCAGATTAAAATAATTAATTAATGAAACTCATTTAATGTGATGACTGTCTTGCTAAATATGCTTAAGAAAAATGCTAATCGTTTCTTCCACTTAAGAGCCCGCATTTAAAGAAACCACAACTTTATATTGTTTCCTATGAGTTATATATGAAATTCTTCAATATTTATAATGCGATCGTTACGTTGTTATTTTTAGATATGCGGAATAATTCTTACTGTTATGGGGACTATTTTAGTCTCACAGATTAAAAACGTGTCCAACTTTAAGGAAATGGTTTCTATGAACAATGTATCGATCGGAACGTTAACCACAGGGACTGCTTGTCGTTTTAATATCGCTTCTGGGATCCTGGGGGACGTTGCGCGAAAAATGTAGCCATCTAAGAATTGTGAGTATTAGTTTTCCCCTTAGTTTACAATAATTGGCACTGATATAAGAATAAATCTTTTTCGTAGTACTCGGTGGTTATGTTAATTTTGTTCCTTTGCCAACTAACCTTAGTCGTATATATATGGAAGAAAAGTGATGATATCCTCATGGGTGTACTCACATTTATTCAAAAGGTGTTTAATGAGCGAGCAACAGATTTCAAAGTTCTGCACACATTCGAAAGAGTCGTAAGATTTTCATCAAAAGAGTGTTTTCAAATTAACGAACTTAAGAGCTTTATCTATTTGTTTAGTTGAAATGTTGTGGCGCAAATGGGGTCGTCGATTACTGGGGAAGTGGAGAACCTGTTCCTGGATCTTGTTGCGGTATTGCATCTGACATGCCTTGTCTAAGACCAACTTACACAATTGGTTGTAGGAATGCTGTAAATAAGGTTTGGAACTCATCTGTAGGAATTATTAAATATGGTGCCGCAGCACTTTCTGGAGCACTGGTAATAATTCATTAGCTTCCTAATTGCGAATCAGCCTAATTAGTTTTTCTTATAGCTCACGATTTCCCTGATGTCTACATATCTGGCCAGAAAGATTGAGAGCGCTCTAGAATAATATGAATTTATTGATATACATATAAGTGGAGTGTGACTAGGGATCAGAAGTGAAAATACTTTAAAAGCATGCATGAATGAAGCCTTTTACGAATAATCATTAAAACATATAATCGGTACATTGAACACCAAATATTTTAAGTCCAATAATCCCAACTCACAGCCTTTCACGGACTTAATACTCATGGACTTTCAGAGCATCTGTATACCTAATTTATAGGGTGCAGGGTTGCCCCTAGTCCGCCTCCTTTCCGATATTTGTTGCTTTTGTTGCGCTTATCTCGCCAGCTAGAAGCATTGTTATCATCGTGACACTTAGTCGAGCTTACTACTATTATGCGCACTCAGTTATAAGTCAGGGAATAAATTCTTTTTGTTTGCTTCAAGTTTGCTAATTTGGAGTCCTGGGCATTGCACATCCTTGTCCATGTTCGACTTGAAACTTGTTTGCTATTGTTCTCAGTCTTGTGCTTATCGGGCGAAGTTCAGAGGTTTTTTGTTACTCTTTTACCCCCGGGGTAAATAATAACGAGGGCAGATAGTAGATGTTGTATAAAATGCTTTTATTTGCAGTTAATTTGTATATTGTATATCGTTTATATATATATATATATCTATATATACATATTATATATAATATATATATATATATAGATATACATATATTAGATATATAAAAGTGACACGTTCATTGTAAAATCTTGTTAGACACAGATACATTTATAATATTTAATTTTAAATATTCGTTTGTTTTTTTTTTTTTTTTTAATTAGCTGTTGATTTTGAAATATTTTCCATTTAGTTTTGTTTAAGAGCTAAAAAATCGATCAACTTACAAAGGGTATTTGTTATATTTGTTTGTTATTAGATTTATGGTATTTATTTCATATACGTACTTCTTTAATAGATATTTCTAATTAGACCACAAAAAGTTTTTATTTGATTTTATTAAAACTAAAATTATTTTTATAGTGGCAGTGTGTTAAACTTAGTTGTTGTTTTAACTAAAGAGCAGATGGGCAACGGCTAAAATAAACTCATATTTACATAATACACACACACACACTCACACAGGTAAACACAGTCTCACATACACACATACACAGCAAAACCATAGATAAACAGATATTTGCGCTTAAATTAGTTGCAAATGATTAAACTAAATTGGGCTTAAAATATGCTCGAACTTAGTGTATTGCATGTATATATATATATATATATATATATATATATATATATATGTGTGTGTGTATGTGTTTGTGTGCGTGTGTTTATTTGCGTGCTTGTGTGTTTGTTCTTTGTGGGTTGCGCTTACATAAATATTATTGAAATTGCTGGACGTTGTTGGCATAAGTAAGTAAGTTGTTTATTTTTATTATAGCTAGTTTTATAATGCTTGACATACATACTATACATATGTATATATGTATATATATATATATATATATATATATATATAATTTGTATATATTCATATAAGTGTGTGTAATATAATTTTATTAAAATTACATTTATGAGCTACTTAATAAATTTATTTGGCTTTGCTTTTCTGCTTCCGCTTCTTGTTAAATTTCCCCATTGAAGTAAAATTAAATTTTACATAATTTTCATGCTACTTCTGCCGCATTATTTGTATGCGTATCAAATTGGTTCTTAGTAGTTAATAAAAAAGCATATTTAATTTACTTGCAGGCCACCCATACACACTCTCACACACACACACACATAACACACACACACATTCGAAAGCAACGCACGCATAACAATAAAATTTTATATTTATCGCTAACGATTTCCTTGGCCAGGAAGCGCAAGTGTCTTTGTTGTGTGTGTATGTATGTGTGCCTTGTGTGTGTGTGTGGCTAAGCCTCAACATACATATACATATACATGCGTATATATACTCGTAAGCATAAATATATGTTTCTGCTGCCTGCTTTCGGGCGTCTTCCTTTTGCTGTCTGTGTGGCACGCATATTTTAATAAATTTTATGCCGCTGAAATGCGCGCCGCTTATCATTAACGCACAATTTATTTTTGCTTTTATGTTGTTGGTAGTCTTATTGTTGTTGCTGTTGTTATTTGTGTGCCTTCTTATCTGTGAGTTACATTTGCTTTTTTGGCTTTTTGATTATTTGCTGCGCATCGTAAGCTATTTCAAAATTCTTCGTATTTTTGTTTTCTTGTTTTCTTTTTCTTTTTTTTTGTTTATTCTTTTGCATGCATATTTTAAAGTGTTTTGCTTAGCTAATTAGTTTTAAGCATTCATACACATACATACACACTCACACACACACACAGCCATACTAAACACATACATCTAAAGATTCGTTACAGACATTATCTATTTACATGTTGGCAGAATGAACATTTAATTTGCAACGACAAAGCCCGCAACGTTGTTGTCGATTCGAAAGTTCGGCGCAACTTTTGGCCCAACGGCTTTTAAATGTTGTTCAGTGTTGTTGATGTTGGTTGCTGGTTGCAGTTGTATTTTGCGTTGCATACTTTTGTGCGAGCGCCCGCATCCAGTTTCCATTTAACTTTGCACTTACACGTGATGTGGCCATTGTTGTTGCTGGAGTTGCTCAGAGCCATGCTTGTTGCTGCTGCTCGAACAATTGCTGCTGCTGTTGTTGATGTTGTTGTTGCTGCTGCTGCTGTTGCTGCTGCTGATGTTGCTGCTGTTGTTGTTGCTGTTGCAGCCAAAGTTTGCAGAAAGCAGTTGGCGGGGGCGCCGAAGAGCAAACTGTGGCAGCTGCTACTGCAACGTGCTGCTGTTGCTGTTGTTGCTGCTGCAGGCTCTGGCCGTGGTCGTTGTGGGCGGGCGTTGGCTATTGCAAATTAAATTTAGCTAATTCTCACAATTCTGTGCTCATTTCGCTTACAATTGCGCTCTGTATTGTTGTTGTTGTTGTTGTAGCAGTTGAAGTTGATGTTGTAGTTGTAGTTGTAGTTGAATGCGGCATGAAATATAGAGATGCAAACATTTGTATATTAGAAATAAGTCAAAGTTGGTTCCTCCACCTCGCTTTAAGCAATTACATGTGGCTAATCCTAGTTGTGAAGTGCGTGTGTGCATTGGCATGTAATTGTGGTTGTGTGCTTGTGTATTTGTTGGTTGGTGGTTAGTTTGTGTATTTTTTATTTATTTTTTTTTTTTACTAAACTACTGTGCGTATACGTTATGCGTTTAAATACACAAAGCGAACATAAAAGCTCTTAAAATATTACAAACTTTATGGCCGGACAGCCATTAAATTGTTTAAGCGCTTGAAAAAAAAAAAATAAAGGAAAAATGTATAATATTTTTGTAGTGCTTGCTATACATACATATATATTTATTTTTATTATTATTGTGGCTTTTCGGGCGCCGCAACAACTCAAATAATTACTTCATTCAATCATAACAATAACGAAAAAAAGAAGAAAAGGAAAAGAAAGCAAAAGTAACAAACAAAAATTATGGCTAGCACATAATTTCATAGCCGGCGTTGTCGGCTTTTTATATAGACATTTATAAGCTTATCTCTCCGCCTACGCCAACAAAGTGCGTGCCTCAAATTTACGAATGCCGCTGCGGCACTTTCAACATTTTCAGCACTTTTTTGCTCCCAACCCAATACATTGTGTTTCCTCCATTGGCCAAAAACTGCGTAAAGTTTTGCCTGTTGTCCTTTGCTTTCTTACTTTCACTCGTGCCCCTGAATGTCGCGAATCGATGTGCAAAGCAAACGAAACGAAATGAAAACTTGGCTCAATGGCCAGAACATTTGTTTATACACTGTACATACTATCCTCTTAAAGGACAGTCATAGTCATAAGCTCTATTTGCTTTTGTTATTTTTCGGTTTTAAACCGATTCAAGTTGACAGTTCAAGTTTCATTCCTAATAAAAAACGATCTTTAATCGAAGCAGTTGCCCAGAGGCAAATAATGCGAAACTGCACAAAACAAAATAAATACAAAATAGTAGATAGGGATTCAACAGTCTCAAAAACAGATTATAAGCAGATCTTGCCGTGAGTCTGAAGTCTACGATCAATCAATCAAATTTTTCATTCAGCATATATGCTTGTTCCTATATACTTATATATACATATATATATATATATATATATATATATATATATATATATATATATATATAGTTCTCAAAGAAAATTGTTTCTAACTTATCAGCCAACACATTTATATCGTAGAGTATTTAAAATTCCCTATGCCCATTGTCAAGTTTGATACTTTTTGTTTCACTTTTTTCCAGTGTCTTTTGTCTATTTGACTGGGTAAAGTATTTGTGCGATATGAAATTGTTCTAGTACGCGGAGCCTTTTTGCCTTTCGTCGCTTTTGTTTTTTGTTGTTGTGCTGAAATTTGTATTTATGTTTGGCTAGAGGTCTGGCTGGGCACATGGACGAGCACATAGACCGGGAAGCATCATTTGCCCGGCGTTCGCCAACCCTCGTAAATTTTAATGTTTTTGCTTTTCTGCTTTTGCCAGGGCCATCATATTTTCAGCTATGCGTGTGTGTGTGCGCTCTGTTCTTTTTATTTGTGTGTTTGTCCGCCGTATGAGTGTGTGTTGCTTGTGCGTTGTCTCTGTGTGTGTATATGTTTGGTGAAAATTATGTATATTTTTAGCACTTTCGCTTGTTTTGTTTTCGCTTATCGAGTTTGAAGGTCATTTGCTTAGCTTTCATTGCAATTTTTGTTGTCGCTTTTCCCCAACCGGAATGGGTGTGCGTGTGTGTGCCCTTGAGTGTGATATCATATCGCCATATAGTATGTCTGAAATGAATGTTTGCTTGCCTGGCTGCGTAGTTAATTTGTTGTGAAATTGTCATTTTGTTGCTTCAATGGCTGCGTGCAATGCGGCGTATGAGTAATATTTCTGACGGAACTCAAAACAAATGTAAATGGATGGGCAAATGTATGGCAAGGACCTTTCGGATGCTCTAATGAGGCGCAAACAGAGCCAGGCCGACAATCGACAATGGCCCAGCCAAAGGTTCGGCTCATTTCTGTTTGGCTATACTCGTGCCCAGAAGCCCTGCACCGTTCTCAGGGCATAGGCAAATTTAAATTGACATGTTTAAAGTCAATTTGTGCGCTGCCTGAACTCTGGCTCATAAACAAGACAACTGGCACGCCCACAAGCCAGTCAGCCCCCATTGGCATTCCCTGCCCCCTGACATTAACCTATTCATTTGTAAATGGGCTGTCGAATTTCGTTGTGGCATTCGCATTGTCTTCGCGTCACATAAATATTTGTGCGCCTTTTGCCATGCCGAGCGTAAAAACGTAGTCGGAGCAAAAATAAACAAACAAAGACAGGAGCACGACAAGGAGCAGACAGAGAGTCAGGAGCAGAAACAAATGGCGAGAGGCAGTCAAATCAAATGTAAATCCAAAATGAAAGCAAACGCACCAAGTGAAATTGAAATGAAAACGAATGTAACGCGGAAAAGACTTTTCCATTTTCCTTCATTTCCCATCATTGTCGACGTCGTCATTGTTGTTGTTGTTATTGTCGCTTCCCGTTGTTTCCAGTTTTCTTGCAGGCAATTGAAAATTGGCAGCTGGCAAAGTGCTTTGGCTTTGGCTTTGGCTGTGGCAACGCCCAAGGAACCCCACTGCGAAGCTAAAGGCCAAAATCGAAAGCAACCGCCAAGGGAGCTCCTGCCACACCCACAGTGCGTTGAGCCACGCATAGGCCTAACAGGCACATTAATACATAATTTATAATGTTTTTATTCTGTTTTATTTGGTTGGGGCGAAAGCGCTCTTTAAGGCATATCGTTATGTGTGTGCGGCTTGGCTTGTAGAGCAATTTGATTAAGAAATTTCGAGCCGGGATGAGTGTAAGTGATTTTACATTGAAGCAGCTGCGAGAATAACTTGAGCACCATCTTAAATAATATAGTTGACATAAATATAAGATATTCAAGTCGTGGAGCAGAGATCGTTTGCTGTGAATTCGAATTGTTAATAAACTATTATTTGTATCAAAATAAACTGACAAATGCTTAAGAGGAAATATACAATACAAAAATTGGCTTTTTGGTTGTCAGAGCATAAGAATTCAAACACAAACTCAATACACATGCTCGGGGATCAACTGCAGACTACGGTTCACTCTTAACGTTGTGGTTGCAGTGTTTGCATGCGGGTGGATCAAAGGGCGTAGCTACTTAAGACTAGACTTCAATAATACTTGAATTGCATGTCTCTGTTTGTTAGCTACACAGAAATCGAGATTGAACAAAAATTAAAAAAAAAAAGTAAAGGAAAGGCAATAATACTCTTTAAAGAGAAGCTAGCTAAACAAAGTTAACAGCAGAATTCAATGGAAATAAGAAAAAGGGAAAATAAAAGGAAAAACTAAGAAATAAACTTACCGGCGACTACTTTGTATAATTGGCGATAGGATTATCTCTAAGCTGGAGGAAATGTTTTGATTTTGTTGTAAATTCGAGTGCGTATTGGAATTGGTTCGTAGTGAGTTCGTTGCGGTAGCAACTGTTGCAGCTGTTGCTGTTGCTGTTGCTGTTACTACTGTTGCTGTTGCAGTGAATTGGTGTTGCTGTTGGCTGGTGGGGGATGTTGGGTGACCACTGGGTGGCGCATTCAAATTCGGATTGGCATTCGTATTGGAGTTGGTTTGGCTACTATTGCTATTGCTATTGCTATTTGCATTCAATGTGGGACAATTTAACGTTTGGTTGGCTTTGGTAATTGGCAATGCTTGTTGCTGCTGGTGCAGATGTTGATGTTGTTGATGCTGTTGATGTTGCTGCTGTTGCTGTTGCTGTTGCTGTTGTGCATTGGTGTCGTTGGTACACTGCTGACCACTGTAGACATTCGCATTGCAATTATCTAGATTAATATTGGCCAAAGCGGAAATGGATGCGACTGTTGTTGTTGCTATTGCATTACGATTGCTGTTGCTGTTGCTGCAGTTGTTGTTGTTGTTGTTGTTGCTGTTCTTGTTGTAGTTGTTGTTTTTGCAGTTGCTGTTACTGGCACTATTGTGGCTGCCCGTGGGCGACATCAAAGGAACGTCAGCATCAAACATATCCTCTGCCTCAGCAGCCTCATCATCATATATATCATCGGTGTCTTCGGTTTCATCATTAGTTGTGGTCACATCCGGTCGAAGGGCCTCCAAAACGGCCATCACCTCGTCCTCCTCACTGCAGGAGTGCGATGAATGCATTGCCTGTGCATTTCGATGGGTTTTTGCGGGTTTCGAATTGAGTTTTTGTGGAGTTGGGGGTAGTGAAAACACAAACAAGGTTTAGCTCTCTTGCAGGGACTTCGGGTCTACATATGTACATACATACATCATAATTATGAACTAGAACAGGCACTATATATACAGATATGTATTTGTATATACGAATTTAGCACAATTCATCATGCACTTATGATACGAAATATGTTTAGCCACAGACTTAGTCAAATATTATTGCTGCTAATGCAACATCAACATTAGCAATAGACTAAACAAACAATAAATAATTACTATAATATATGCGGGCCAACATGCGCCATGCTTGACTTAATACTAAATATGCAAAATTTAAGGTAATAATATACGTAGCACAAATCAAAAAAGTTCGCTGACTGTGTACTTTGGTGTAATTGAAATTGAATTTAAAAATCAGCTACAAGAGCTGGCGATGTATGCACATAAATTAATTATTAGATCCGCAGGCGAGCAGATTTTAATTACATACATTCGAATCCTGCGTAAAATACTCAACAACAACAACAACGACGACAATTCAGAGCCGCAACAATGTGAACAACAGAATGGCACATGCCAAATGCCAGTGGATGGAGTTTAACAAAAGCTCGCCTGATTGCGTTCATAAAGTGACCGCCGGCTAAACACCTGACCAAAATCGAGTAGTCGAGACAGTCGGGTGTGGGGCGAACTGGATGCTCATGCCACAGGACATGCTCTCTGTGGTTTACGATTGATTGCATTCCCATGTTGCTGTTGTTGTCGTTGTTGCTGCTCCTGCTATAGAATTTGAAGCTGACAAAACCTAAAGTCCAATAAAGAAAGAAAGCCCTTCAAAACTCTAAAGCTAACCAAAGCAGCAAATTCCATTGAAACTTTGTTAACAAAATTCAACTGGACAAAGAAATTTAGTTTTAAGAATTCAGCTGGATCATATTTTAAGAACGTCTTCTTGAGTTGAATATACTTCAGCATTTTTGCATATTTATTTAATGAATTTGATTTATATTCAATTAATCTGCAAATGTTTCATTGAATTAATATATTCATATATTTGGCACTGAATTAATTTCGTAATTGAAACATCTTTAGCTGCACCGTTTCCTCTTTATGTCGGCGACTCAAGCTCAATACACTTAAAAGCTCATTCAATTTGGCCAAAGACATGTTTGCCTTAGCAGATTTGCTGTTATTATGATTGAATTCATGCACACACACAAACACACACACATACACACACTTAGTTCTGGGCACATGTGGCCGAAGGTAAACATAATGTTTCTTTGCTTCCACTCCACTCTATGCTAGTTGGGAGGATAGATGTACACAGACATATTCATTTGTAAATAAAAACAGAAAGGTGCATTCGCAAAGGGATCTAAAGTTAGCATATGGCTATCTATGTATCTGTATCTTGTGGATACAAACACTTGAGATGCTGGTCTATGTATCTATATATATATATATATATATATGTGTGTGTGTGTGTTTGTGTGTTGGCAGCTTATGCTTTTGGCAGTCAACTGAAACTTTGCTTGTGTCTGGCTAAGTTTGTTTTGTGAATTTTCTTGAAGTTTGTTTGATTTGCTATTAATTAAAATTGCATTCAGCTTGAAAATTGTATTTGTTGCCTTAAGAGAGAGCTTAACAGATGAGAGTACTTCAACGCCTCCATGCATTCCATCAATAATCAAGCTTGAATTGTAGCCTAATGGAAACACGTACGGGATTGCTTAAATCAGCATGAATGGAGGCCGAAGAGCGGGTATATCAGACATTCCTTGCTTCTGGCTGAATGTTGAAATTTAATTAATTTTCCTCCACTTTTGTGGGTGTGCCCCTGTCTATAAGCATGTGTGTGTACGTCCGTGTGTGTTAATTAGGCATAGTCTAAAAGCTCACACACACGCCCCTTGGCTCTATGGCTCTTGGCTCGAACGCAAATGCATCAAATTGCCTGACAAAAACGTTGGTGGCCATGAAACGCCCCCCGCAATTAGCAGAGGCCCGCTAAAAAGGACTCTTTCAATGTCTGGCAACTGTCAGGGCCAACTGCCAGCAGGCGTGTCAACACACTCGTCTAGATAATTATTACCTACGCTCCCCGAGCACTCATTTTTTCACTATTTGCCTAACAGAGTATTTTGTCTGCATTTTTTCATGCAATGCCATAAAGCAAATAAAAAAACAAAAAAATATTGAAAATGTTTTTGTTACATAAATATTAAAAGCGACAGATGTCCACGGGTGAAAGACAAAAGGCCAGCTTAGAGCTACATTCATTCATGAATAGGTTAAAAATTTAAGAAAAAACGAAAACAAAAAAAAAATTAAAAAATTAAAAAAAGTATTTAGCAGTCGTCTATTGTCTGAATGATGCATAATTAAATCACTCGCTGTGTGGCATAAATAATAAATTCAATTGTAAAACAAACTTTTTTGCAGCATTTTCCGCACTATTTGAGTCGTAAATTGTTTTCTGTTCATAAATCAATCGCCAATGCAAAAATATTTGCTTTTTATGCTATTTTCCCATGTATTTGCTTTGCTTTGTTTTGCTTAAAGTTTTTTCTATATGTAGAAAACAATTTGAAATAAAAACCCATTGTGTGGCTTATATTGATGAAGTTCTAATGCTTCTCCATTCGTTGGGGATGTTGGGTATAGAGTTGGCCGGCAACAGGCAAATATATGAATAAAATTTGCAGAGCTGTCTGCTTTTTGTTTTATTAAAACTTTTCCAACTGCGAACTGAATGTAATAATGCATGGGTATGCTAACGAGACATGGCATGCGCTTAATTTTATTTTAAATATAATTTTTAGTAGTTTTGAGTTTGAAATGCTAGATTGCAATAGTTCATGTTTACTTAATTGGAAAGTGACTCTAATTGATATTGCAAAAATATATACAAATTTAAGCGCTTGAACGAAACTCTAGCATTGTTATGAAATTATTGCATTTAATCCTTTAAAATAATGAAAGTTCTATTTACATACATACATATATGCAACGTTGGCCAGAGACTCTGACTTTGAGGTGCTCTAACTTATTTTCAATTATATTGTTTATTTTCAAATTGCATTTAGTTACACTTTTGGCTCAAAGCTTGTTTAAGTGAAATGGCTTTAAGCCAAATAAGCTTGGCCATAAGCTGTCGCTTTTATTGTTTACCAATTGTGTTAATCTAGCATTTGTTAGTGTATGTCGCTTTAGGGCGACGAAGAACAACAACAAGAATAACCATAGCAAACAATATTAACAATAGCAATAACAACTGCAGGCGCTTGCTCAACTCTTCAGGGGGCAGCGTGAAGTGCTCACTGGCCAGAAGATGGCAGCAGCAACAACAACAATCGAAACTTTTGGCACATTAAATCAGTAAATTTATTGACTTAACTGCTTTGGCAAGGACATGCCACATGCCAGCCACGCCCACGCCCACGCCCATGCCCATGCCCATGTTTGCCTTTTGGGCTCAGCAGAGAGTTCTCTGTATCTTTTTTCGCAGCGTATAGGTCTGGTTTTCATTGCTATCTCTGTTGCTCTGCCAGTGGCTATCTGAGTTCCTGACTTGCTCCTTGCTGTGCTGTCATAATTTTTGATTTGCTTGTTTTATTTGATGTCCTTTGGCTGTTGCTGTTGCTGTTGTTGCTGCTGCTACTGCTGCTGCCAGGCGCTGTCTTCGCTTTACTAAGCTGCCTCCAGCTTAGGGAAAAACAATTTTGCAAAATTTATTTTATAGCAAAATTATGCCAAACATTTCGAGAATGTTTCTATGTAGTGGCTGTTCTTGCTATGAAGGCCATTTGTGACACACATAAATACATACACACACACATATGGCATGTGTGTGTGTGTGTGTGTGTGTGTGTGTGGTAAGTAAGCGGGTCGAGCTATGCTCTCACAAAATTTATTTAAGAATTGTAAGTATTTTTGCTGTGGTAGCTAGGAAATTTGTGCCATCAACTTGACTTGAAATTATTTGCTTGGGCAACCCACTGGACCCACAGCGAGCTCCGCCCTGCTTCTCGCTTTTGCTGTTACATAAACTTGGATAATGTAGCGCAAATAGTTGCTTATTATTTATGCTGCTTTATTGCCCTCCAGCCTCAGCCGCCATTGTCGTGGCCCGTGTCTTCTCTTGGCCCGCAATATCTTTTGCTCTTCGAGCAATTTGTTTGTTTGCTAAACAAAAATTAGTTGGCATATTTCTCTTGTTAATTAGTGGTGCGTGAAATTGAGCCCAAGTTTATTTCTGCAAGTCTGTGCGCTGTGGAGCAGCGCTTTAAGGCCAACAATATAGGTTGGTCCATGGAAAATCCTTTCATCAAAAATTGATTGATAGAACTGAAAGGGAATAAGAGTCGGTTTGCGGCAAACATAAATCATAGGAAGCTTAGCTCTGTCCCCGGTGATACATGGAATCGTATATGAATTTATTTCAAAGCACATTACTGCAATTATCTGTGTCTTAAAGATACGTGGCTTGAATATGTTGTTGTCTATGGCTGCGCCCCACGCCTACTTTCGCGCAGTCTATTTAAGTTAATTAAATTCCAGTCTATGCGCCAGACACCGAGCGCAGATAGCAGCAAGTTTATTTGCAGACAGCGCGTCGTTTTTGATAGCCCACACAATGAGAGACAAAGTCACACTCACTCTCATACACACTCACTCGCGTCCACACACATGCAAAGATAAGTGTGTGCATACAGAGATAAGTGTGCATGTAACTAAGGCCAGAACAGGAGTCCTTCTGGCCAAAGCAGCACCCAATGTTACAATGTTTACAGTGAGTCTTACAAAATAATCAACATAAAAGCTTCAGTTACGTATTAGACGAAAATATAAAAGAGTACGCTAGAATGAATACATATGTATATAAATGTCTATATATATATAGTCATATATAAAGGTATAAGCTGAAGCTAAACATTAAGTATACGTTATGGGTGCATGGCCTTGTCTGGCCACTGCTCGTTGCAGTTGCAGTTGCCGCTGCAGTTGCAGTTGCAGCTAAGTACATAAGAAACGAGGTGCTTAAGATAGTACAAATAAAATACGAATTCAATTAAAAGGCGGCAAATATAAAATGAAAATAAAACACGACAAAACTTGCACTTAAGCAGCTAAGTACACACACAGAGAGAGAGAGTGGGGGGAACATGCAACACAAACAAGGATGCGGCAAGACAAAGGACGGTTAAACAACAACAACAATAACAATAACAAAAAGAAGAAGAAGACGATTAACAACAACGAAACATGCTACAGGTTGACGCAACATGCGTAAGAGATGCGGGACTGCGCCTAGGGCTTACTCACAGTTTGCTGCGCTGAGGTGACATTCGATGGCGCGATATTCTGTCCATGTTGCAGATACACTAATGGCCCACTGCTGCCCCCAGTGCCCGCGCCAGCCGCCGACGCTTTGGGCTGCTGCACAATGGGCGGCTGCTGTGCGGGCATGACGGCGGCGCCTTTGTCGAACTGATAGTACATGACATCGTTGGCGGGCGCCGAGCCACCGTACAGAGGCGGCGGCGGTGGCGGCGGATCCGCTGTCTGGGCGCCTGAAATGTGATATGCGCTGGCCAGCTGCTTGGGCGAGCCAGTGCCGGAGCCGGTACCTGAGCCGGTGCCCGAACCAGTGCCAGATCCACAGGCAGAGCCTGAGCCAGAGCCAGAGCTGTTGTTAGCAATGCCTGGCGGCATTTGAGGCATCTTGTAGTTGTAGATGTAGGGACGCTCGTACTCGCCGCCATGTATGTAGGACAAGAAGAGATCAGATTTGGCCGGCTGCAGGCCGTAGCCACCGATGGGTGGGGCGCCAACTCCGCGTTGGCCCAGCGCACGATTGTAGCCAGCGTTGGAGACGCTGCTGCTGGCATAGTGCATGGGATAGCAGCTGGCATTGGCCAGCTGAGAGCTGCCGCCCACCGCACCACCAGTGAGCAGCTGCGTCTTTGTCAGACTTTGGCCGGATAAACGACGCGTGGGCACGCCAATATCCGATTTGGCATCGCGCCGCTTGACCTGCGCCGCACTGGTCGATGGACCTTGGTAATAGTATGGGGCAGCCGGATTGTTTGGCCACTCGACAAAACTGCGTTGCCTGCTGAAAGCACCACCACCACCACCACTTGCTGACACCATGTTACCCGTGAGATTGCTGCTGCTGCTGCAGCTGGCCACGCCGCCGCCGCCGCCACCACCGCCCGATCCCTTGCCCAGCGCATTGTTCAAACTGAACTTGTACTGATTATTCTCAAAGGTCGTGTAACTTAGCAGACGATTGCCGGCACCGGCGCCAGCATTGCTGCTGCTGCCACCCGATGAGCTGGGCTGCAGCGGCGGCGGCGTTGAGTTAGTAGCTGAGGCAGA
This sequence comes from Drosophila koepferae, assembly GCA_030914345.1. NCBI lineage: Eukaryota > Metazoa > Arthropoda > Insecta > Diptera > Drosophilidae > Drosophila > Drosophila koepferae. The sequence continues at coordinate 3,596,722 of JAUESR010000197.1, forward strand.
TGCGCTATGCACCGGTGCCAGGCTTGGGTTGGGATTGTGATTCGGGTTAGTAGACGAGGAGGAAGCGTATTTGTAATTGGGCTTCTGTTGGCGTTGCTGTTGTGCGAATAGTGAGCGCTGCTGTTGCTGTTGATTACTCACAGTCTGTTGCATGAGGCTGTTGTAGCCGCCGTTGTTGCCACCACCACCGGCACTGCCAATCGACTTGCGGTGACTGCCACTTGAGGCGCCGGAGGATTTGTTGGTGCCATAGCGTGTGCTATCGCTGGACCTGCCAAAGATTCAAAACAAAAGAGACAGATTTCAACTGATTACAGTCATAAGGTTCAATGTCGTGGGTCAATTACCTTTCTGAGGAGTAGGCATAGTCCTGATCAGCACCCAGTCCCGAGTCCGTGTGCTCATGAGAAACGCGTAGAGCTGAGTTCTCCAAGGGACTCAGATTGGAGCCAGTGGGTGAGATAAAGTCTCCCATGCTCATGCTAGACATCATGCTGCGAGCGATGGAACAGAAGAGAATTGGAGGAATGTGATATCTGAAGACTTTCATTCATGCAATTCTCTTGGAACTTACCGCACTAGGCCATGCCCATTGTTGCGCTCGCATTCGCGTGAGGAGATTGTGCTCGCCGAGCGTATTGATCCGTTCTTGGGTGCGCCACCGCTGCCGCCCACGCCGCCGACATTGCTATCATGCGGATGAGAGCTTTGGTAGTAGAGTCTACAAATCGGCAATATGAGAAACTGCCTGAAGCAGTCCTAAAATTCTGGGGCTCAACTTACCCTCTGATGCGATCCACTCGGTTCTTCGCCTGCCCAGCGCCAGTCGAACCGCTGGCATTCGTGATTGTGTTGCCCGATCCGGTGCTCTTAGCACCAACGCTGCTCTTGCTGTTGCTCTTATGGATCTTCAGATTTGAGTTGGAGCGCTTTGAAGTCGTCTCCACCACGGTGTAGGGTATCTCGCGCAGCTGCTGCTCTGACATGCCGGCGGTATCTACCAGATCGAATTGCAAATGCTTGGCCAGTTCGCTGTTCCACATGCGACTGCGTGACTCCGACGGAGATCTGTGGAGTAAAAAATTGAGCATTTGAAGTGAACAGACCCACCCGATTGACTTACTTGTTCTTGCGATGGCGACGAGACTTGTGGTGCGAATGTGTGTCCGAATGGCTGTCATTGCTGTGCAGACTGCGAGCCACCATGCTGCTCTTGGACACGGACGCCTGCTGAACGGAACTCTGGCCCAGACTCGCCTCCGCCTGGCGCCGTTGCACCTCGCGCCATTGCGTAGTTGAGTCAATCAGCTCGGCGCTGCCGCTGCGCATGGATGAGCTGCGATGACCTGAGTAACTGCGTCCCCTGGTGCTGTCATGATCCGAGCCACCAGCCGAGTCACGTCGATGCCGATGCGAGCGTCGATGCTTGCGATGATGTGAACGTCCCGAGCGACCCGAACCACGCGACAACTCGCTCTCATTATCTGAGGTGCGGCGATGGCGATGCTTGTGTCTAAGAGTGCGGAGCAAGTGAGTCTCTCTGTGTGTGAATGGCAGACCATCTGGACTTACCGGCGTGTAGAGCGCGAATCGTTTGATGAATGACTCTCCACGGAGCTGGAGCGATAACGCTGCTGCTGATGCGAGGCGGATGAGGAGCTGGCGCGCTGCTGCCGCTGCTGATGATGCGACGACGACGAAGATTGCTGATTATGATGATGATGACTCGTACCATGACCATGGCTATGACTGTGGTGATGATGCTGCCCGCCGCCCGTGGTGCTCACCGAGCGCACCGAGCGCGGACTTGACGGATTGTGGCCGAAGAGCGAGCGCTGCTGGGATCTTGGCCAGGGTGCGCTGCGCGTGCTGCGCGGCGAGTCAGGTGTCTGCAAATTGCTGCCATTGTTGTTGTAGCTGCTGGAGTTGTTGTTCTGCTGTGCGGACTGCTGATGGCTGGGACGCACACCCAAGCTGGTGGGTATGCTGTACGTGGAGCGGTAGGGGCTGTCGTAGTTGCTGCAAAGCCATCAAATGTGGGCAGGGCGTGAGAGAGATGAGAGGAAGGTGGATGGTATCAGTCAGCAATTGCAATGCTCTCTCGCATTATTTTGCCATAAATTTAAATTGTTTAACATAAACGTTGATTAAAGTCTGCAGCATCGCAGCATTTAGGCTGTCGCTTGAACGGCCTCTGTCTGCGGATCGGTGCTTGCCAGGAGGATCGTCCTCACCCAGTCTGCTAGCCAGCCAGGCAGTCAGATCGACACAGACAAATAATGCGCGTGTGTAAAATTGAGTAATTGCCGCACTGGCAATCAGCGGGCAATCATTTCGAGCTCCCCATCGCAACAGACATGGACATGGGCATGCACTTGGCTGTGGACTCCCCGGACGTGCCATTGCTCCGGTCGCGCCTTGTGATTTATGTCCCGCTTGTCCATGGTGTGGGCAACTTGATTGGCCTGTCCTGGCTGCCACTGCGCCCGCTGCCTGACATTTGGCTTCTTTGTTTGCAAATGATAAACGACGTGAGTGTCTACCTTAGTTCTATTCTGTTTGTCTCAGCTCTGTGCTGATCTGTACTTTCTTGTGTTCCTAGGAAATGTTGCGGCAGCGTTTACATTCGTGTGCTGCCACAGCTCGCTGGCTCTATTACCAACGGGTATAATTTATGCATAGCTGGTGGCTTCTGCTCCAGCGACATTGATGGGGTCAATGATGGGCTTTGCCACTGCTCAAGTAAATGATGCGATTCTAAATCAACTGATCCTATAACCATGCCTATGCAATATCTATGAGTTATTGATTCTCGCACAAATTCAATCATTAATTTTACAAATCAATAGTTATCGCTTCAATGCAATTTCCTAGCTTGGCAATTTGTGTTTAAGAAACTTCTTAAGAAACTTCTTAACTCTGCTTACCCCGCCCAATACATATAAATCTTCGATGTTGTCGACGTATGACTCAATTTCCATTAAAATCTCGCTCTCCTTAGTATAACATCTTGGCAACATTTCCGCTAAAGCTAACGCTAACGCCAACGCTTTTCTAATGGCCGATTTTTATTTGTCCATATATAATTTGATGTTCAGAACCATAAAACATTTAATAAATGTTGCGTCTAGACAATGTAACTGCCTTCAAATGGCAACTAAATGGATTTTGAGCACGAAATCGAAAAAAGGGCAGCACAAGAACACATGCCACAGGAGCACCACTCGGATAAGGACATCGCAACAAGAACAGCAACAATAATAACAATAACATTCACTA